>CP137668.1:27787276-28521872 GCA_037976565.1 Mesocentrotus franciscanus
AATTTTTGTCTTTTACGTCCAAGACGTGAAAATCAAAAAATTGACGTATACCTTTTTGGTAATTTTTCATTTTCTGTACTCAATGGCCCCGAAGGGACACGCGACGTGAAAGTCGGCTGGAAAATCGGCTGGAAAATCTGCGTCAAATATTCACGTCTGCGTCTCCCAAAAGGGACACGCAGACGTGAATATTCGACGTGAATTTTTTTCAGTAAGCTGAGCACCAGAAAGATAAGTGTATCTGTGTTTATTCTGCTATGTTTTTTAAACAGCTTTATCTCGACATTAATTCGTCACCGTTTTCACGAAGTGGTCTCGTGGCCAAAATCGTTGAAATTTTCAATTTCGAGTTTTGACCGTTTTTGAGCAATGTATATAAATGTCTACAACTTCAGTAATTTTCAAAGTCTAATCTTGCTTAATTACGTCATACGTGACGTCACGAAACGTATCACAAGCGGTACAACTGGCAAACACCGTTTTCACGAAGTGCTCTCTTACGCGCAAATGTAGTCTGCTATTGATAATCGTACACGAACCGGCTCAGCTCCGCGAAGCCTTTGTCACAGATGCCGGTGCTTCTGGCGGAATTGTTAGAGGAATCTGACAGCCCTAGGTAATTATTTTCACTTATTTTAAAACAATGTTATGCATCGTTCAATAATATCGTCTGTAGCAGTATAAACAAACTCATATTCTGAACGGATATCAAGTTACGAAATGGCGAGATAGGTCATTACGGTCCCACGCACTGTTTTCTGCGTGAGTTGTATTGTCGGTCTACTAGTATGCAGATCTAGTACTAGCTAGTACGTAGACTCGCCTGCTACTACTAGTACTACTAGTACTATCAACAGAGTGCTACTAAGTATTAAGTAACACAGTATCTTAAATAAGCTTGAACATGTATAAGTGCAGGAGCAGTTACATGCAGTAACAACAATGTCACGAGTCACAAGGCGAATTCGCTGAAGAGTGAAGCCCAGGCCAGGGCATGCAGGAGATATCATTAATAATAATTTTACATTAACTATGTTAACTGATTAAGCAGTACCAGCCCAAGCCTCCAAGGCAAGGCCCAATTAGCCAAGGGCACATTTTGGTTAAAATTCAATGTCAATGTTGATATGACAATGCCAAATCATAAAATGGCAATTGCGACGTAGGAGTTGAGTCCACACATAGGAGCATCACTATCCTGGCTGTGTAGTAAAAGCTGTGCTTTTGATTCTCAACATTTCAAACACCACTGTACAAAACTCAACTGATTTCACTCAAAATCAGTACTTTAGTGACAATTGATGACACCTAAATAGCAGTAAAATACATTTTTTAAACTTACTGATGTAAAAAAAATAATTTAAAAATTCAAATTGTAAGTCTAGTGTCAAACTTTGCTTACAGCTGCATCGACATGATTGTGTACAGTCTATGCAATATTGTGTGGTGTGTGTATTTGTGTATATACTTCTAGGTCCCTGCCTCACAGCATGTATGCAGTGCTAGAGGTCGATACGCATTTAGCATTGACTCTCTATGCTTTGCTGGAGTGGTTGAGTCTAGGCTCGAGCGCGAGCCTAGAGTCTAGATCTAGAACTACGTTAGTACTTAAGTACTCCTAGTACTAGATTTAAATATTAAATGACCCCCTCGTAAGCTCTTTCCATGTTCATGTTATAAATACGAGACTGAGACTTGAATAGTAAAGCCAGGTATGCTTGAATGAATAAACAATTTTGTGCTTGCTAATTATTTAAAGGGAAATCCAACCATGAGAATTGAGATGAAGTGGCTTAATTTCAGCAAATGCAGAAAATGAAGCAAATACATTTCATGTTTCTTCCCGGTTTTACCAGTAGAATAGCCGGCTGAGAGGACCATCACTAGCACTCCCAGTGGCTGATGTCTAAGTAGGAGTTTGACGTGGAGAGCTTTAGCATGTTGTTGAGGTACTAATGGATGGGGGTCAACCTAGCATAGGCTGGAGCGGCTTCTTATACACTCGGCTTTATGCTCATAAACGCATGCCTGCTCTTAATTAATTTGCTTTAAAGACAAAGATAAAGCTGATGGTATGGGAAGACGTCCACTACAAATTCCTCCCTCTTTATTGTGCATGATAATTTCATTTTGCCACCAAAGTTGTGGTTGAGCTACTTAAGGTGTACCTTTTGCCTTGGACTTAGAGGATGACAGGCTTTTTGTTTTGTTGGGGGTTTGCTTATAATAATAGTACTAGTGGCTTCTGGTATAGCGCACATGTCCGTCACGTTGTGAGAGGTGGGGGAGTTAGCACTAATTTGGGTTGTTTCATCCCATGTTTGCAAGACTGAGACTTAAATATTCAAGGTCTTCTTAATTGCTTTAGATAATGATGTGCTTACTAATAAGTTAAAAGGATATCCAACCGTGAGATGAAGTGGCTTGTTTGAACAAATGCAGAAAAATTAAACAAATACTTTTCATATTTTTCATAGTTTACCAGTAGAATAGACAGCTGGGATACGCAAGAGATGAGGGACCACTAGCACCCCCAGTGGTTGATGTCCATGTAGGAGTTTGTGCAGCTGATGTGGAGAGCTTTTAGCAAATTGACAAGGTATGTGTGGTAAGGAAATTAGCTCCAAAATAAAAGTTATAGATTGGGAGTTGGGCTGGCGAGAGGGAGGGGGTCAATCTTTAGCAAACAAATGAACTATTTTCATTTACATAACAATGATCCATGGACAAAACTATGCTGGGAAATAATTTTCTAATGTGCGCAAAGTGGTGGGGGTGCTAGGAGGGCCCTCCAAAGATGACGGGTTCCCAAACACTCAATTTTTTTTCATAAACGCATGACTGATCTTGCTTTGAAAGGTTTTAGGCAGTTGATGGTATTGTAAGACATCAAACACAAGTTCCTCGCTCTTTAATGTGCGTGACAGACATTCATTTTGCCAACATGTCATGTTTGAGCTACTTATGGTGTATCAACTTACAAGATGACAGGCTTCATCTTATATTTTGTATTTTTCTTATTGTCTTTTTTTCATAGGAAGAAGGAGAGTTAACACTAATTTGTGTTGTTTCATCACAGAAAAAATAAAATAATATGCATTAACCTGATGCCTGTAATTTTTTGAAGAGATGCGATTTTAAAATCATGTCATCCCTGTATAGCTTCCTGTACGAGCTGTGTTGGGGTTTTCTGCATCCATCATGAGTTATCAAATATATTCTCCTTTTAACCCAGCATCTTCACCCTCTGCCTTTGAACTGATTACGTTTCCAATACCACGGTTTGGAGGTCAGACCAAACGACTGACAGACCGACCGACTGAATAGCTAAGTCCCCTCAGTCATCAAAGGTAAGTTTTAACCTAATTTGTTACATTTTATATTGTTTATATATGAAATATTTTTATAATTTTGACTGGCTTTAATGGGAATATGAAACTATATTGCCCAAATATAATCATATTAGCCGGGTCGAAGACGAGGGCAATATGGTTATGTTGAGGGCAATATTGTCTCATATCAACCAAAATGTGAGCCAGTCAATGTTATTATTATCAATTATCCTCTTCTTATATTTCAAGTATCACTTATACATTTATCATGTACAAGTACCCAGATGTGAAACGTATGGTAATATGCTCTTATATTACCCGCTGCTACATCACGCGTGTCTATGTGAGATAATTAAATAATAATGAATGATATTATACGCTTGACTAACTTTGAATATTGATCCTTATTGAGTGGTCTTTCTGAAAGTTGATATAATAAAGTTTCTTTCAATCTGGCAGACAAGTACATGCAAGTGCATTCATTATTACTTACTGGGTTTATAACATTCATCACAAATTTGCTGATAACCTGCAGATTTTATATCTTCTTTAGATATGAACATATCAATTCAATGATTGACAACAAACCCAGTAATACATATGGAACCCTATCATATCATCTTCAGTGGTTGATAAATACTGTATAGATGTCCTCTACATTTTTATTGAAATGGAATACAATAGTACCATACAGACCATGGAGTATGCTGTCACAATTTGTTTAAACAATATACCAATCCTCCCAACCTAAAAGTGTTGAACACAGGTAAGCCATTCATATTTGTAAAATAGGAGTTATACCACTCTGATTTCCTACCAGGAACTTAGTGCCACAATGTCACAAATTGCATTCTAAGTGAATAAATGGTGCAACAGTATTTATAAAACAATTGCAAATCTGCTTTTCTACTCGGTGCATGCTTTGCTTTTTTTCTGTTAAAAGTAGACCTTAAATTCATATTCTGATTTTCATTTATAGTTACTGTATATTTCAAAATATCAATTTAGGACAGAGTAAAACCACTTTTTATTTAATACCTGTTTCTAGGTTTCATTCCTGTTTTATGAAATAAAATTACTATGTCTTCTCTACTTATCATTGAACCGAGTTATTGATAACTTGATTGTAACAATCTTTTGTCAATTACCTCTTAGGATGGACAAAAATACAGAAGTTATTGTTAGGTGGGATCGTGATGGAGAGATCAATTGTGGCAAGAAACGAGATCTTCGATATAACGGAAGGCTTAGGGTGGGTTCAAGAGTTACTATGAGCTAGATGGATGTGGACTGGACGGGGACTGCAACGCTGACAGGAGACTCTGACTCCAAATGTGCCTCCATTTAGAGGTTTTGTGTTCTAGTGGATAAGTAGTTGGACTGTGGATCACAGGATCCATGGTTCAAGTCCCGCCACAGCAGTAATGTCTTTTGGCAAGATATTAATCTACATTTGCCACTCTGCTGTGAGCACCGAAAGCGGCTGCCTAGCAGAGCCAGGGTAATAGTTGGAGCGCCTTGAGCATATTGTTATTAATATTTTGACAGTGACAACCTCCCTCCTTCCTCACTAAGAACAGCACAGACTAAGGTCATCCATCATATGAAAGTTGCATGTAAGAAGTTTTAATCCCATAAACTTACAGTGTTGAATGTTTTTAGAAGGATTTGGCATGTAGGACTAATATTAATTGCTAATAGTTTATATTTCAAAGGGCAATCCAACCTTTGTAACAAGTTGATTTATGTTAAAGCAGAAAAAAATGAGTGTAATAGACTGGTGAAAGTTTGAAAGAAATCAGACATAGAATAAGAAATAATGTTTGAAAAGTTTGATTACAACATCTATGTAAATCTCAGATCTGCAATTTTATGAGGCAACAGGGACGTATGCAGCTGACAACTTTGTATGTCATACACAAAAAATATAAATAATTAATGATTTTCTTTTAAGCTCCTCTTCCATTGTGGCAGTACTCAAACTATATTGTAACCCTCCCTCCCCCTAATCAGTGGCCTTGTGAATTTGCATTTCAGAATTTGCCAAGAACACCGGTACCCCCCTTCTTTATAGAGCTACCATGTTGTATTTTTTGCCATGAGTGTGGGCTACAGTTAAATAAGTTGCAATTTTGATATTCAAACATGATTCATTACACCGGAGTGTTGGCTCAGTCAGTAGAGCGTCCGCCTCACAACCGGGAGGTCGTGGGTTCGAATCCCGGCCGCGTCATACCAAAAGACGTTAAAAGATGGGAGTTGTTGCTACCTTATTTGGCGTTCAACAATAAGGGATAGAGCAACGTCGATCTGGCGCTCAGCGGCTGCCGGGCTCGCGATCAATTGGGCAAAAAGAATTTCCGTTTCGGTTTAATAAAATTTGGAGTGAACTATTAGGCTATTATTATTATTATTATTATTATTATGATTTATCAATTTTTAATGATTGTACATGTAATTGCGAAATGAACTGTACAAAAACGATTCCAGTTATATTGCAAAGAAATAAATTCAGTCATTACCATGATGAAAGTGTTCATCTTAAGATTTGATTGCTTTGTGCTATTCAACGTTTATCCTTGTTGAGTTTGATTTGTTTATAGAAGAAATGTGTCTGAGAGAGTAATGTACTATAGAATGATGACTTATGTGGCAAGAAGATACGGCAGCAGAAGCGTTACAAACGATTATGAGATGTGTTAAATGAAGAAAGAAATTGAGAGCCAAAGAAAGAGAGAGAGGTAGAGGGAATGTTCAAGTTTGCATGAGAGAGCTAGAGAGAGAGAAGAACTGAGAAGCAATTGAGTGCTAACAAAAGTATACAAATATACTTTTGATCATTGACAAAAATATTCAATCAAACTTAATTACATATGAAGCAGAACATGATTCCAGAGTGATGTGATTGTGAAGAGACAGAATCAACTAGGTATGACGAATGCAGTTGTATAGGGGTGGGAGGGGGGTTCATATTTGACAGTATGGATGGTATTTTCTGGATCCCGGTCCCAAATAAGTAATGTCTGTGAACACAATTTGTTGATAATAATAATAATATCAATAGGAATGATTGCAATAATTATAATAATCCTAAGATCATTATAATTTATTCTTAATATTATCATTATTATGTCATTTCCTTCATCATTTTTTAGTAAAGTAGAATTTGAGAAGTAATGTGAAAAGTAATTATGTGACCCTGTAAAAGTAGAAACATTTGCAGTAAAGCAAGGGGGAAAGACGTTTTGAGTGTCCCTCGAATAGGATGTAAAGCTAAGTTCACATACTTTATTAGAAGTTAGTTTTTCAACATGGGTTTACATCATATTCTCCCTCATATAACAAAAAGAGGAGTTGAAAGACGCACCTTTCGTCCATTTGTCCATTTTGGGACTCAAGAGGGCGACAAACATAATTAAACAACTTAAAATTATAATAACTCATTAATGTGTAAGAATTTAGCTTGTGAAAAAATATATGTTGTTTAAAGGGTCATACTACTTCATCTTATGAAAGGAAACAAAACTCCTAGATGGTATTTACGAGATAGTTCATGAAACTCATATAGCCTGCTGTCGAATAGCGCACTTCGTGAAAACGGAAAAGGCGAGACCTCTCACACAAGAACCGGTCGCGCACTCCTCTAGACCGCTTCGTGAAAACGACGCGTATGTTGAATGCGCATATTTTCGTTTTCACGAACCGATCCCACAGTTTGTTACAATATCCCCACTTGATTATATATTTTTGTAAACAAAATATATATGAGCAGAATCGTTAGAATCTGTACTGTGTGGTTGTCAAAGGAAATCTTTGAAGATGTACGTTAACCCCCGTTTTAATAACATGAAATGTTAAAATGCGTTTATCTCGAAATTCACTTTTGTCGCTGCGCGGGCCACGAGACCACTTCGTGAAAACGGTGACGAATTGTACACCACTTCATTCTATTTTATGGACTAAAAGTGACATATACTATATAGAAGGCCTATAGATACTTTACGCTTTGACATTTGTAAACAGAGAGAAGGGGAAGGAAGGGAGGAAAGGAGAGAGAGAGAGAGAAGGAGAGAGAGAGAGAGAGAGAAAAGGAGAGAGGGGAGAGAAAGATTGGGAGAGGGAAACGAGAAAGTGGAGAGAGAGAGAGAGAGAGGGCAGAAATAGATTGGGAGAGAGAAGGGAGAGACAGATTGGGAGAAAGGGGAAAAGGAGATCGAGAAAAAGGGACATTGGGAGAGAGAAATAAGAGAAAGAGAGAGGGGAGACAGATTGGGATAGAAAGAGGAGAGAGAGGGGAGAGACAGATTGGGAGGGAGAAAGGAGGAAGAGCTCGAGAGAAATTAAGGGAGAGAGAGTGGTGAGACATTAGAGAGGATAGAGAGAGAGAGAGATAGAAAGAAATAGAGAGAGAGTAAAAGGGTTTGATAAGAGAGGGGGGGGGGGCAAATGGCAACAAGATATGCACAAAAAGAATAATTGCTTGTGTGACCACGAAAGGAATGCGGTGAATTTAAGTCTTAATTCTCTTTTATTTCTCGAAACTGAACAAGAAAAAACTCCCCGAATATGCCATGTCCGAGTAAAACATGATGCAGGCTATTACAATCAGCCTTCCATGTAATACTTTATGACTCTTGTAGACAAACTTTCTGGTGAGTGCAGGTGCTCTCCAAAATAACAGTACTTCTTCATACAATGAAGAGAATGAACATGCTGTTCTGGAGGATGAACATGTGGTGGGGATTAGCAAATCTTGCTAAACAAACTCAACTGGACTGCACCATTTTCACTTGAGGTGGGATGGAGGTATTTACATTGGAGTGACAGTATTAAAGCACTTATGAACCACTTTACCACGTTACACTTGGTACAGGCAAAATATGTTTACAAATGTGAAAGCATAATGTATCTATAGGCCTTCTATATAGTATATGTCACTTTTAGTCCATAAAATAGAATGAAGTGGTGTACAATAATGTCTAGATAAAGCTGTTTAAAAAACATAGCAGAATAAATACAGATACACTTATCTTCCTGGTGCTCAGCTTACTGAAAAAAATTCACGTCGAATATTCACGTCTGCGTGTCCCTTTTGGGAGACGCAGACGTGAATATTTGACGCAGATTTTTCCAGCCGATTTTCACGTCTGCGTGTCCCTTTTGGGAGACGCAGACGTGAATATTTGACGCAGATTTTCCAGCCGATTTTCAAGTCTGCGTGTCCCTTCAGGGCCATTGAGTACAGAAAAATAAAAAATTACCAAACAAAGGTATACGTCAATTTTTTTTGATTTTCACGTCTTGGACGTAAAAGACGACAAATTTGTTGCATAGGTATACGTCAAATTTTTTGATTTTCACTTTTTGGACGTAAAACACAAAAAATTTGTTGCATAGGTATAGGTCAAATTTTTGCGTTTGCGTGTCCCTTAGGAGCCACCATAGGATAGTATTGTCGATGATATGAATAAGTTATGCATTGATGCAGCCAAGTCTCTCGGTATGTGTAGAGTCGGAGCACGTGTTCACATGTCTCGTGATTCCACCAATCCGAAAACTTCAAAGGATAAACCATGGTTTGATAAGTCATGTGATTTTGAAAGGAAAGAGTACCTAAAGGAAAAGCGCAGATTGAAAAGAATTAATTATGATGAAGCGAGAGCTGAACTAAGGAACAAAGCAAAATAATATAAGAAATTTATCAGAAGGTCTTTTAGAAACTATCATAGGGACCTTCATATCGCTATGCGGAATTTGAAGAGCGCTAGACCTAAAGAGTACTATAATATCTTGAATAAAGCAACTGCTTCAGGTGAAAAATCTGGTAATATATCACCAGAAGAGTTTTTTTACACATTTTGAAAAATTAAGCACAAAGTCTTTAGATTCAATTGATGAAGTTGAGGCGAAATTTGATCCTACTACCATAAAGCATTCAACTAATGAGTATAGTAATAAGGAATTTACGATAGAGGAAGTTACCAATACTATCATGAGATTGCGTAATAACAAGGCCTGTGGCGTTGACAACATTATTAACGTTGAATATTTAAAACACTGCCCTGACGCGTTCGTGCGTATTGTAGTTAAAGTCTCACTATGAACATGACGGACAAAGAAAGAGGACAAAATATACAGTTCCTCATTCTACCCTCAACAATGATGTGGTAGACAAAGGAACATCCCTTCACTGCTATTATGTAAAATAAGTAGAACAGGTGAATATGCATGTGACACCTGTTCTATACATGTTTACATAATAGCAGTGAAGGGATGTTCCTTTGTCTACCACAGCCATTGTTGAGGGTAGAATGAGGAACTGTATATTTTGTCCTCTTTCTTTGTCCATCATGTTCATAGTTGCTTTTGATATCGCTCTGTCATCTGGATTTGTGCCGTCTGTGTGGTGTATAGGTATGATGAAACCTTTGAATAAAATGAAAGGCTCGATAGACGATCCTGACTGTTGTAGGTGTATCACACTGTTAATTATTTGCATCTATAAATGCGAGGCTCACAGAAAATCTAGATTGTGCTGGAATAATTGGTGAAGAACAAGCTGGTTTTATAGGAGGTTATAGCTCAATTGATTATATTTTTTACTTTGCACGGCTTAATTGATTTGTATTTGCATTTCGTAAGATAAATTATTGTGGCTTTGTAGATTATAGGAAAGCGTTTGATTTAATTGGCAGGTCTTGCATTTAGTCTAAACTAATTTCTACTGGTATTAACGGTAACATTATTCGTGTTGTGTATAATATGTATCAAAACGCTAAATCCTGTATTAAACTTGGTCATAACATATCTAATTCGTTTTCGTGTAACATTGGGGTTAGACTAGGTGAAAATGTATCGCTTTTATTATTTGCCTTGTATTTGAATGATTTTGAATATTTGTAAGTAGGCGTTACAAGGGTCTAGATATGTGTGCTGATGAGATAAGGAAAAATCTCAGTGACGATGATATTGAAGTGTTTCTCCGACTCTATGTTACTGACACCATAAGTATGGCTGAATCTGCTGGAGAGTTGCAGTCTGCCCTACCTGCTGCATATCAGTACTGTGAGCTTTGGAAATTATTTGTTAATGCAAGTTAGACTAAAATTGTTGTTTTCTCTTGAGGAAAGTTCGTAAATACCCTGAATTTACTTTTGGTGATAGTAAGATTGATGTTGTAGATGAATATACTTATCTTGGTACTACCTTTAACTATAATAGTGCCTTTAGTAAGGCTATAAATAGGCAGGTTACTCAAGCCAGGAGAGCCATGTTTTATCTTACTTGTAAAGCTAAGAAATTGTGCTTACCAATTGATATTCAATGTGAGCTCTTCGATCAGTTGTTTCAATTTTATTGTATGGGTGTGAAAGTGTAGGGGTTCAAAAATTAGACTGTATTGAAGTGTTTAATAGGAAATTTCTCAAAACCCTGCTTAATTTGAACCATGGCACTGCAAGTTGTATGGTGTATGGTGAAGTTGGTAGATTTGCTTTGACTAGTAAATAGTCAGGTGGCTTAGCGAAATTATCGTTACTTGCCGGATAAAAGCACCATTTTTGGTACAGGGCTCCCTTAGGACCTATTAAACGATATTAGGCTAGGAGCCCCCAGCAAAAATATCAATTTAAGGATGTGGGGGCGGGGGCGGCTTTTGGAGCCCCCAAATAATTTTGTAACAGTGATTTGTTGTTGTACAAATGCTATTTTTGGTACAGGGCTTCCTTAAGACCTACTGAACGATATTAAGGTAGGAGCACCCGACAAAAATATCATATAAGGGCATGGGGCGGGGGCGTGGCCTCGTAGCCCCCAAATAATTTAGAAGGTAATATAACATTTATATGTTGTTGTATAAATGCCATTTTTGGTACAGGGCTTCCTTAGGACCTACTGAACGATATTAGGGTAGGAGCCCCCGGCAAAAATATCATATAAGGCTGTGGGGCGGGGGCGTGGCCTCGTAGCCCCCAAACAATTTGTAAGGTAATATAACATTTATTTGTTGTTGTACAAATGCCATTTTTGGTACAGGGCTTCCTTAGGACCTACTGAACGATATTAGGGTAGGAGCCCCCGGAAAGAATATCATATAAGGGTGTGGGACAGGGGCATCGACTCGTAGTCCACAAATAATTTGTAAGGTAATAAAACATTGATTTGTTGTTGTACAAACGCCATTTTTGGTACAGGGCTTCATTAGGAACTGCTAAATGATGGTAAGGTAGGAAACCCCGGCATACATATTCATATATGTGTGATTGGGGGCCCATGGCGTTTGTTCAACAACAAATCAATGTTATATTACCTTACAAATTATTTGTGGACTACGAGGCGACGCCCCTGTCCCACACCTTGATATGATATTCTTGCCGGGGGCTCCTACCCTAATATAGTTCAGTAGGTCCCAAGGAAGCCCTGTACCAAAAATGGCATTTGTACAAAAACAAATAAATGTTATATTACCTTCTAAATTATTTAGGGGGCTACGAAGCGACACCCCCGCCCCACACCCTTATATGATATTCTTGCCGGGGGCTCCTACCCTAATATCGTTCAGTAGGTCCTAAGGAAGCCCTGTACCAAAAATGGCATTTGTACAACAACAAATAAATGTTATATTACCTTACAAATTATTTGGGGGCTACGAGGCCACGCCCCCACCTCACACCCTTATATGATATTCTTGCCGGGGGCTCCCACCCTAATATCGTTCAGTAGGTCCTAAGGAAGCCCTGTACCAAAAATGGCATTTGTACAATAAGAAATCAATGTTATAAAATTATTTGGGGCTCCCAAAAGACGCCCCCGCCCCCACACCCTTAATTTGAATTTTTTGCCGGGGGCTCCTAGCCTAATATCGTTTAGTAAGTGCTAAAGAAGCCCTGTACCAAAAATGGTGCTTTTATCCGGCAAGTAACGATAATCGATAAATTTGACGCTAAGCCACCTGACTAAAACTGGAGAGGCGTATGATAAATATTTGGGCAAGAGTTACTCATGGAAAGAAATCTAAACCCTCGTGTACTATTTACAATTTGTTACGCAAACTATTCGATAGTTGTGATTTTGAATTGAAGTGGATTACGACAAATTTAAAGTATCTTAGACATGACCGGAATGTCAAAAATATGGGTAGAAAATACCCCCTTAAACATAGAGTGGGTGAAATCATCTATGGATCGAAGATTAAATAACATTGATTTGCAAAACTCGAATGAAGAAGTTAATAGAAATCGTTTATGTTTCAAATACAGGAATTTGGTATGGAAGAATATCTGTTAAAGATGGATTTGAGTGATAGAACATCTCTTTGTAAATATCGATGTGGTTATAGTAAGCTGCCCGTCACTAAATGTCGTTATTTTCCTAGTCAGCCTCTAGAATTGTGTTCCTTATGTGAGCTCAAAGTACAAGGTGATGAATTTCATTATGTGTTCGTATGTCCAGTCTTTGATAACATTCGTAAGCAGTATGTTAAGAAATGTTATTACAGTAAACCTAACATTATCAAACTTCATCAGTAAGTTGTTCAATATACATTCTGTTAAACAGTTAAAGGATCTTTCTAAATTTTGAAAAATTATTTCGTCGAAGTTTGGATAAAATAGTTTTCTTTTTTTCTCAAACCATTAGACCCTTGGTATCTACATGTACATGTATATATTTATATAAATTATGTTTCGAAAATAATATCGCAAGTGATATTCGTTTGTCTCGCAATGTATGGTCAATAAGGGATCTAAAAGATCACGACGTTTCGTGCGCCGCTGCAACACTTCGTAAGCAAGCGTCTTTTATACTCTAACGGGAGGACCGGCGGTCAGTTAATTCGATCATTAATTGGAACAATAGCGCACAAGGCAAATTGGCCGACGCACACGGTGCTCAACCAATCAGCAGGCCGCTGGCTCGGCTCGCCTGCTGGGCGGAAACAATAGCGTGCTAAACCAATCAACGGGCCGCTGGCTCGGCCCGCCTGCTGATTGGAATCGACCGGTGCCGTTTAAGAAATAAAACAAACCTTTCTAACCTTTCTACCTCCCAAACCTTTCAAGATGGTCAAAACTTGAGGAGGCAGATTGACCAGGCCGGGAGTTGATATACCTCTTGCCCCTTTAGAGTGGGAACATTTCGCATTTTAAAGTGGAACGGACACACATACATGTACATACTCCCTCTGTCTCTTTTCCCGTATGTCTTATATCTTTCACTAGTATCTCCATTTCTTTTTCATCTCTGCTGTACGCTACATCAAGGACGTAGATCGGATCACCCCAAAACATTTTTCAGTAACCGTTTAATGCATCTTTTACAACAAATTTCATTTAAGACATATCATGCTGTCCCCACGTTACTGATTCACACAATATTATAATCTTTGAAAAGCGTTTTCGAGCAATCTATCTGATCTCTCCCCTCGCTCTCACCTTATTTCTATTATTCAATTCCCCTTTTAGGACCCTCATTTTGAAAGTTATCAAACCATCGAAAAAAATCCATTTAGTTTTATCGATGGACATATAAATATACACTGTTGCCTATAAACTTTGAGTAAATGAACATTTATAGATTAATACATTTGAGTTTATATCTTCTCACAACTTTACTGATCATTCTAAAGAGTCAAAGCGATTAAGATCAAACCTCTGAGGAGATATACACTTTATCTATCGAGTATGAATCATGCTATTGTCACAATGTTTTTGCTGTTTTTGTTGTTTTTTGTTGTTTTTGTTGTTTGTTATCTTTGCTTTACATTATGCTATGAATGATTTGGGAACTACCGTTGTACAAGTCCTATGGGGTTTATTTATGTAGTTCCCCATTTCTTTTTCTAAATATGTTTATGAATTATTTGTATCTTTGATATCAATGTAAATTTCAACCGAGAATGAAATAAATGAGAAATGAATTGAATTGAATTGAACAATAATTTCATGAAAAGAGGTACAGAAAAGAATCCATCTTGATGGGCAACAGTGTATTTGATCAGTTTTGTTTACCTTGAGATATCTTACCTATAGCTATCGTGTTCGCTCTCCTCGTTGTCATTCAATCGGTCGAAATAATAGCTATGGTCACACGGGACAGTCACAGTACTAATCTTTAAGTTTGTGCGAAACCTCGATCGAAGAAAAAGCAACGATCCACTAACCAACGGCGAGGGTTCACGCGGGGCCGAAACCTAGGGTTTTCAAAGTTACAACATTCATCAAGTAAGAACCCCCCTCGCCCCCCCCGCTCTGGTTTGTACCTTAGTTTGAGTTAACTTAAAGAGAAGGTTCATTGATTTTTAAAATCTAACTTTATTATCATTATTGCGAAGGTGAAACTTTGATTGGACATAGTTATCAAAATTCAATGCTTGGAAACATTCGAAGTAATGATTATTATCAATTACAAAACGCTTAAAAACAGCCCCGGCGTAGCACCTGAAGAGCTCTCAGAACGCTGCTGAGATCTGTGACGTCACATGTTGTACATGATTTGCACAAGCAGACGATGTCCCATGACATCTCATACATTTTCAGTGCCTGTTTTGTCATCTTCTCTTCAGTTATTTCTCTTACTTCACTACCCTCAGGCTAAATGTTTAATCTATTGCCTCACTCTAAACCCCGCGCATGGTATTATTTTGATGAAAATGCAGCGATAAAAAAAAAATGGAATCCGTCACTTGTAAACAAAATAAGACGCCATTGTATTTTCAGCTGCATCCACCGCGGTATGTTTGGCGTTTCAAGAGGGAACAAATGCCCTCAATGCTATCATTACGGGAGTTTTCAATTTGAAAGTGTGGTTTATTTTATTCTTCATTAACCCTTATCCTGTGTATTTACAAACAAAAGAATTTAGTTAACAGAATCGGTTTCATATCCCTTTTGAATGGTGTAAAATGCCATACTAAACTCATTATAATTTGAGAAATAATAGCATTGCAATTTTGTTCATTATAAGCGGAGGGCCAAAGTCAGAAAAGAGAGGTTTGCCTGCCACTACCGCATAAACTAAGCACACCTTGTTTATTTGAAAGATTTTATCATAATACACAATATTTCAGAGGTGCTTTTTTTTCAATTTGTTGCGAACAATCCTAAATCGGAGGGGGCGTCCAAAAAAGCGGCCCTTTTGACGAAAAATAGTATTTTGTAAATTATATTTTAAGGGAACCTTGAACCACGATGAGTTTGGTGTCATATGAAAGAGAATTAAATTATCTAAATTTTAATACCAATTTCAACGAAATTGGGATTAATTAACATCGCAAATTTAAGTAAAAAACATCATTTTTTGTGATTTTTGTCCAAATATTGAATTTTATCAATAATCGTTATTTTCCATATATCAAAATCGAAGGAATGCATTTTTTGGTAACTTTCCAGGAATTTGCCCATATACAAGGAAAATATTATGTGAAAAGGAAAAGTGTATATCTCTTTTCAATAAAAGTTATAGCAACCCAAAGTTATTGATTCGATTGCCACAAAAACAACATTTTTGCCCACATGTGTATTAACTGTATGCATATTACGTGTATTAGCGTATTGAGGACCTGTTTGGTGTGTTTACATCGAGTTTTAAAGATAACTTTTGAGTAAAACCTCTAATCACCATGAATTTGGTGTCAAAAGATGGATAATTAAAATACCTTCAAGTTGATATCAATTTCATTGAGTTATGTAGTGTGTGAAATGTAAATTTTGAGCCAAAAGGTGCTTTTTGTAGATATTTTTTTTCCCTCTTATTTTGGCCAGTATCTCGGTATATTAACTGGACAAAAGTGATTGGACATTTAGTAGTGCAGAAAGTTCAAGGGATTTGGAGTGCTGACTGCAATTGATAAGTACTTCTTCTGTCCTCTGGGATGTTTCAGGAAATGTGGGCATTGGCAGCTGCCCCACCCATCCCCCCACCAAGATATTTTTTCCTTCTAATTTTGGCCAGCATATCTCGGTATATTAACTGGACAAAAGTGATTGGACATTTAGTAGTGCAGAAAGTTCAAGGGATTTTGAGTGCTGACTGCAATTGATAAGTACTTCTTCTGTACTCTGGGATGTTTCAGGAAATGTGGGCATTGGCAGTTTCCCCTCCCATCCCGCCCTTCCAGCCTCTTGTCATAATCTTGCCCCTGCCCAAGACCCCTGTTACACATGCGTCGGCTTTTAAAGCCGGCTTCGGAGGCGGCCTCACGCCTGCAATTTGAAGCCGCCTCGAGATCATCAAACCCCTGTTACACATATCTCGGGCCCACAATTTTGTGTCTACACATAGGCCGGCCTCTCGTCGCCTTTTCACGAGCTGACGTTGGGGCGCACTCCAGGAAGACAGAAAGAGAAAGTGATAGAATGATAAAAACTAAGAATAAGACTCCCGTCTCTTCTATCTACCCCCATTCACTGATCTTTTGTAATCAATTTGATCAATGATATTGATTTATTACGCGTAATTTATTTTCATATTCATTCATTCATTCAGCCTTTTATATTTTCCATTAAAACAATGTACAAACAACGTTAATAGAATCAAAATACAGATTTCAAAATAGCTATATGCAAACAAAACTGGGTCTCCATGATTGATACTATCACGATTTAACCACAAACATGTTCCTGATTACCCAGAAAAAAAAGAGAAAAGGAAAAGCTGTAACAGACAAAAGGATTGATAGAAATCCTCTTTACATCAGGTGAAATATTAGCAATTAGAAGCTTATAGTTCCTCCTCGTCTGTCCTCGTCCTCGAAGGACTTCCTTCCTCGTCACAGATATCTCTTCAGATAACACCAACAAACTAAGAATTCACTTTCATTTCAATTCTGATGCACTTTATATCCTTACACATTTCCGGAATCAGCAAGAGTTGGAGATGATCACTAGCGTGGCAGCACTAGGAGGGGCAAGGGGGCAATTTGCGCCTCTTGACAGTTTTCCGACCAGGAAAAGGCCGGGTAGCAAGCAGGTAACGAATCACTGTAAGCGAAGAAACGCATGAAGTGTAGGCATGATATTGGTCAACTGACTAACTTTTTCTTCCTCGGTTAAATCATTTGGGGTGATGCCCCCTCCGCAAACCAGGACCTTCCTTACTGAAGGTATATGGATCACAGTTGGAAATGTTTTAACCTCCTGGGGCCTTCATACAACTAAGAAATTATCTTTTATAATAATGTTTCATCATAACAAACGAAGGACGCATGTTCATACACATTTTCCCCATTTTTTTTATTATTAAAGATTTCATTCAAAATAAATCATTACATAACATATCGATGTAAATAATTCCATACAAATACAAATCCTCATTTCGTTTTCATAACACAAATAAATTATTCAAAAAACAGTGAGCAAAGAAGGAGAATAATGGAATGAAATCACTAAATTTGTCTAATATTATTATCTGCTTCTCGTAGAGTGACCCTCTCCAACAACCACAGTCACATCACACGAGTTCTCAAAGCACTCTGGCTATTGGTTGCCATGAGTGAACGCATTGACCAAAAAACAAATGAATATTGTTTGAAATCATGGTTTAGTCATGCGCCGAATTATGCATCTCATTCGATCGTATCCGGACACCTTCCTCCTTGAGATCCAGCCCCGGATAACCACCCCTAGTCAACTACCCCTGGGACAACTACCCCCTAGAACAACCACCCTCTAGGACGACTACGCCCCAAGACAACAACCCCCGGACAACTACCCCCCCCAGACGACTGCCCCTAGAACAACAACCCCCTAGGACAACTACTCCCGGACAACTACCCCCGGACAACTACCCCCTAGGATAGTTATCCGGGGGTAGTTGTCCTAGATGATGGTTGTCGTAAGAGGTAGCTGTCTGGGAGGGGGTAGTCGTCCTAGAGGGTGGTTGCCCTAGGGGGTAGTTGTCCTAGGGGGTAGTTAACTGGGGGTGGTTATACGGGGGTGGATGTCCAGGGGAATAGGTGTCCTAGAACCCATTTGATATCTTAGATAAAAGGGGAAAGAATGATATGCCGATTGCTACATTTGCGAGTCTGTGTTCTTTTGCAATCCGTGTCTCGCCTGAGCTTGACCTCTATTTTGCCAAAAACAGCCATTGTAACTGAAAGTTCTAATTAAACCAAAAATGTATAGTATTAATACTAAAATAAATGTCTATTAGGTTTTCATTAAATAAAAAGAGCTAAAGACCCTTACTATACGAATAATGGCTCCTTTATTCATTGTTTGTTTGATTTTGTTCTATTTACACATGATTTTCTTTTTTTACCATTTGGCTTTACTCTAGCCTTGCTCTTTCATTATTTCATTATTGATAAGTTTATTATTATCTATGTGCAATGCACAGGGGCGGTGGAACATCTTTCAAAGTGAGGAGAGGGCACCAACAAAAAGGGCACCAACAAAAAAGGGCACCTTGGGGAAATAGGCACCTACATAGGGTAATCTCGAAGTGGGAAATATGAAATGAGACATTGGTATATAACCATATATTTTAATCAATACATTGTAAAAAGGATCATCTTCAAGATTGTCTCATCACGTGATCCAAGATACTGCTTCTTCAAAACGCTTTTCATTTGTGTATTATGGTTTGAAGGCTCATTTGGGTTGAATCTTATTAGATAAATGTCAATGGGGTTTGAACATAATATCATATAAGAATGAACATTAGCTTTGAGGTTGCATCATTTATATTGACTCGCGAAAATGAGCGATATAAGACCCCTGTTACACATGCGTCGGCTTTTAAAGCCGGCTTCGGAGGCGGCCTCACGCCTGCAATTTGAAGCCGCCTCGAGATCATCAAACCCCTGTTACACATATCTCGGGCCCGCAATTTTGTGTCTACACATAGGCCGGCCTCACGTCGCCTTTTCACGAGCTGACGTTGGGGCGCACTCCAGGAAGACAGAAAGAGAAATTGATAGAATGATAAAAACTAAGAATAACATAAGAAAGACAGTAAGAGAAAGTGATAGAATGATAAAAACAAGGAATAACATAAGGAAAGACAGAAAGAGTAAGGGATAGAATTATAAAAACAAAGAATAACATAAGAGAAGGTGATAGAAGGAAGAAACAAAGATTAACATAAGGAAAGACAGAAAGAGAAAGTGATAGAATGATAAAAATAAAGAATAACATAAGGAAAGACAGAAAGAGAAAGTGATAGAATGATAAAAACGAAGAATAACATAAGGAAAGACAGAAAGAGAAGGTGATAGAATGATAAAAACAAAGAATAATATTAGAGAAGGTGATAGAAGGAAGAAACAAAGATTAACATAAGGAAAGACAGAAAGAGAAAGTGATAGAATGATAAAACGAAGAATAACATAAGGAAAGACAGAAAGAGAAGGTGATAGAATGATAAAAACAAAGAATAACATTAGAGAAGGTGATAGAAGGAAGAAACAAAGAATAACATAAGGAAAGACAGAAAGAGAAAGTGATAGAATGATAAAAACAAAGAACAACATAAGAGAAGGTGATAGAAGGGAGAAACAAAGAATAACATAAGGAAAGATAGAAAGAGAAAGTGATAGAATGATAAAAACGAAGAATAACATAAGGAAAGACAGAAAGAGAAAGTGATAGAATGATAAAAACAAAGAACATAAGAGAAGGTGATAGAAGGAAGAAACAAAGAATAACATAAGGAAAGACAGAAAGAGAAAGTGATAGAATGATAAAAACGAAGAATAACATAAGGAAAGACAGAAAGAGAAGGTGATAGAAGGGAGAAACAAAGAATAACATAAGGAAAGATAGAAAGAGAAAGTGATAGAATGATAAAAACGAAGAATAACATAAGGAAAGACAGAAAGAGAAAGTGATAGAATGATAAAAACAAAGAACATAAGAGAAGGTGATAGAAGGAAGAAACAAAGAATAACATAAGGAAAGATAGAAAGAGAAAGTGATAGAATGATAAAAACGAAGAATAACATAAGGAAAGACAGAAAGAGAAAGTGATAGAATGATAAAAACAAAGAACAACATAAGAGAAGGTGATAGAAGGGAGAAACAAAGAATAACATAAGGAAAGATAGAAAGAGAAAGTGATAGAATGATAAAAACGAAGAATAACATAAGGAAAGACAGAAAGAGAAAGTGATAGAATGATAAAAACAAAGAACATAAGAGAAGGTGATAGAAGGAAGAAACAAAGAATAACATAAGGAAAGACAGAAAGAGAAAGTGATAGAATGATAAAACGAAGAATAACATAAGGAAAGACAGAAAGAGAAGGTGATAGAATGATAAAAACAAAGAATAACATTAGAGAAGGTGATAGAAGGAAGAAACAAAGAATAACATAAGGAAAGACAGAAAGAGAAAGTGATAGAATGATAAAAACAGAGAACAACATAAGAGAAGGTGATAGAAGGAAGAACCAAAGAATAACAAAAGGAAAGACAGAAAGAGAAAGTGATAGAATGATAAAAACAAGGAATAACATAAGAGAAGGTGGCAAAGTGCGCCCGATGTATTATGTTGATATATGATGACAGGTCACGTCATTCCGCTTATAAGCCGGCCCCGAGTCCACTTTGGTGTTACACATACTGATTGCGGGACTGAGTCCGGACTCGGGCCGGCCTCAAACCACATCCAGAGGTGGACTGAGTCCACCTGGCCTCAGTCCGGCCTCAGTCCGGCTTTTCAAAAAAAGTTGATGTTACACATACGTCGAGCCGCCTCCGGGGCCAGCCTCAATCCACTTTCAGACGTATGTGTAACAGACAAGACAAGTTAGTCCATGAACACGAACAAAGTAATGCAGACAGTCCAGACAGTTAAAATGATTAGGCCAGGAGAGTGCTTAGTGCAATTGATAAGTACTTCTATACTCAGTGATGTTTTAGAAAATGGGGGCATGGGCAGGTGCCTCATCCCATTCACCTCCATACATGTATGTCATCTGACCGCTTAGTACAATCTTGTCATGGTAAAGACAAATAATTTCAACATAATCAAAGACAGATCATTAAAAAAATCCTGCTTGTGAGTTAGCTGGGATTATATAAACAGCCCACGAGACCAACAATGTAGGTCTCTTGAACCCTCAAAAATTGTCAGTAATGCTCATAAACTGACAGGGCGGTGCAAGACCATGCATAATGCCAAAGTGTCAATGTGCTGTAAATTCTTTTCAATACATGTGGATATCAAGTCTGAGCCAAACATTTTTTTCTTTTTTATTATTGAAGAAAACACATATAAACACTTTTAGTTGCGTTAATATAGAAAACATTACTTAATTTAGAATACAGTTTATTGCATGATATTTATTTGCTTCATAAATATACATGTATGTACAAAAAGCAATGTGTATATAGATTTTCTGGCCTGGGGTACTCGTATTTAAAAGAGGTCCATTTTTCGGAGGGTAAATGTTTATGAACACCCAAACTTCTTATACATTTAATGAAAAATTTAATGAAGACTCATTACTCCTAAAGCTTAGGTATTGCTCGAAGGGGTGGGCGTGGGGAATGAATTTCCTATTTTCATTTCTGAATATTTCTCGCACGGGAGTCACTCAGGCCTTCTTGTGGTTCTAAAAGGAAGGGTTCGCAGATCAGTGTTTTACCCCTAGATTGTTTTAATATATATTTCATTATTCACCTTGGATTCGCCTAAGCAGAAAGGAGCGACATTATGAAAATGCCTTAACTCGCCTTTCTTTCTGAATTTGGACGTCTTCCGATCACACTAGCACATCTTCACTATCAAAATGAATTTAATATATTTTTGGATGCCGTTTCAATGTGGTAAAATTAAATATTTGTTTTTAAATTCCTATCCACTATATGTCCTAAAGCAACTAAAACTTTTACAGCTTTTTCGAAAGATTGAATAACCAGAAAAAAACAGGACTACAACATTTAGACAGGCCTTTTTATTTTTCTACATCATGTCTTCGACACAAAACTTATTGGATGTTTCCAGGGGCAGACTGGGACTGAAAATTGGTTTTTAAAGTGTTATGCGACCTGCCCACTGAATATGTAAGATGCATATATCAAGTGGCCCTCAGACCACAAATTGACTGGACCTTGATCCAACCAGAAATAAAGAGCTGCTCGTGGGAAAATTCCCAAACTCCCCACGGCCAATCTGTCTCTGGATCTTTCCTTATAGGATACGTGTATTTTTTATCTACCCAAAATTACAAATTTGTCACTGGCAGTTGTCAGTGGAAGCCCCTTGTAAAATTGTAAAAAGTAAAGCACAGGCGTCGATCGATTGAGAGAGAGAGAGAGAGAAAAGAGGGGGGTGAGGGTTGACACCATGTCAACTCAAGAGTTTGATAAACATTGTATCCTAGCATTTAACGAAAAATCATCAAAATCTAATGAGCTATTTTTTCTTCTTCTTCAATCTGGTCAGGAAATTCAAATTCTAGGGATTTGTTTGTATGATTAACTATGTCATTTTCTTATTTACATGAATGAATTCTTTATTCTTTACCATACATGGTGATTCAATTCTCAAATATTCATTCCACACCCATTTCCATTATAAACATTGTCTTCATGTCTTATGCCTTAATTTATTTCAAAATTCAGAACTAGTTTGCATTCTAAACACATCTTGGTAGTTTTAAATCTCATTTCTATTTCAAATTGGGGTGGCGGGGTTGGTGAAACGTTCTTAAACCCATCTCCAGGATGTGCCAGGATGTACACTTTACCAAAACTAGGGACTTAATAATTCCAAGATTTCTTCCACACTCACCCCATAATACATGCATAATGCTGCATTTATCCATCATTTTCTTCAAAATTAAGAACTTCTTTGAATTATAATCATGTCTTGGTGATTAAAATCTCAGACTATTTATGATGTGGGAAAGGACTCTTTCCCTAACCTACATGTACTTTTGATATATCCAACATTTTTTTTCAAAAGGAAAAATGCATCATTATTCGTCTGGATAAAAATAAAAATAAATCCCCACACCGTTCCCATTATCACGATAGGCCTGTAAGCTGGGTATTCTTTCCATTTTCTTCAACATTTTATTTAGGTCATTGGCTGATTTAAATGAGCAATTGGATTTTCTGAATAAAAATTTAAAAACAATGTTCTCAGCATCCCCTTCATTCTCTGAGTATCCTTCTAATTACTCTTAACGTTATAACATGGTGTGCATCATAGCATGTCTAGATATGGTATATAATTAAACAGAATCTATCCATGTATGTGCCTCGACTCCCTTTTTGGGCTGGCGTTCTGGACAGCCAGGATAATGCCAATATCTTGTCAGGACATAGAACATAGGATCAAAGCCAAGAGGTTTGTTCAGGAGTGAGGAGGCGACACCAGGTGAAGTGGATTCACTACTCGCTACTAGTGCCCTTTGGCAAGGCATTATTCCTAAATTCCTCGGAGAGGACTTACGAATGTCGGTACCCTAGTTGCTTACAAGCATACACATGTTTTCTTAGTAGTCAGGCAAAATAAACCATTAAACCAAACATGGCGATATTATATTATATTATATTCATGTTGATAGATGCACTAACTTGTCTGGGTCATGGGCAAGATTATGACAAGCGGCTGGAAGGGGCGGGGTGGGAGGGGGAACTGCCAATGCCCACATTTCCTGAAACATCCCAGAGTACAGAAGAAGTACTTATCCATTGCAGTCAGCGCTCCAAATCCTTTGAACTTTCTGCACCACTAAAATATGTCCAATCACATTTGTCCTGTTAATATACCGAGATACTGGCCAAAATCAGAAGGACAAAATATCTTGGTGGGGGGATGGGTGGGGGCAACTGCCTATTCCCACATTTCCTGAAACATCCCAGAGTACAGAAGAAGTACTTATCAATTGCAGTCAGCACTCCAAATCCCTTGAACTTTCTGCACTACTAAATGTCCAATCACTTTTGTCCAGTTAATATACCGAGATACATGTGGCCAAAATTGAGGAAAAAATATCTACAAAAAGCACCTTTTGGCTCAAAATTTACATTTCACACACTACATAACTCAATGAAATTTATATCAAATTGAAGGTATTTTAATTATCCATCTTTTGACACCAAATCCATGGTGATTAGAGGTTTTAATCAAAAGTTATCTTTAAAACTTGATGTAAACACACCAAACAGGTCCTCAATACGCTAATACACGTATATGCATACAGTTAATACACATGTGGGCAAAAATGTTGTTTTTGTGGAAATCGAATCAATAACTTTGGGTTGCTATAACTTTTTATTGAAAAGAGATATACACTTTTCTTTTCACAGAATATTTTCCTTGTATATGGGCAAATTCCTGGAAAGTTACAAAAAATAAATACCTCCGATTTTGATATATGGAAAATAACGATTATTGATAAAATTCAATATTTGGAAAAAAATCACAAAAAATGATGTTTTTTACTTAAATTTGCGATGTTAATTAATCCCAATTTCGTTGAAATTGGTATCAAAATTTAGATAATTTAATTTTCTTTCATATGACACCAAACTTGTGGTGGTTTAAGGTTCCCTTAAAATATAATTTACAAAATACTATTTTTCGTCAAAAGGGCCGCTTTTTTGGACGCCCCCTCCGATTTAGGATTGTTCGCAACAAATTAAAAAAGCACCTCTGAAATATTGTGTATTATGATAAAATCTTTCAAATAAACAAGGTGTGCTTAGTTTATGCGGTAGTGGCAGGCAACTCAAAAACTAAGCATGATATTTGACTTAGGCCCTCCGCTTATTATTTGGCAGGATTGGTTCACAATATGTGACGTCATTAAAACATCGTTATTTTTCTGGCGAATCTCTCGTATATCCCAGATGCTATGGAGGTGTTTTTATTTGTATTTCTATAAATCACCCGATATGTAGTTGACCTAAAACTTGTACGATGGCCATCTTTTAGCTTACCAGTTTCTAGTGATACGTTATTTGCCATATTTGTGATTTTCTTTGAAAGGGCACTTAAATGTTTCGTAACCGCGAGTGCATCCGCATGTTCCTTACAACAATATAACTTTAAACTACGACCTAAACTTAAAGTTAATGGCCTGCTATATGTGAACCTCACTAATATGAAATGTGTTTGTTGGTAGAACTTTTCTTTTATCATGATCTACATCATCTACTACTACTACTACTACTACTACCACTACTACTTCTACTACTACTACTACTACTACTACTACTACTAGTTCTACAACAACAACCGCTGCCGCTACTACAAATACTACAGCAACAACAACAAAAACAACAACTGCTACTATTACAACTACTACTACTACAAAAACTATTACTACTACTATTACTACTACTCCTAATACTAACTACATATTCTCCTACAGTCAAACCTGCTTTAAGTGATCACCTGTATGGAAAGACCATCTGTCTATAAAGACCACATTTATTTGTTTTCCTTGAAATAGTTTCTCATTGAAACATGTAATGAAGACCACCTGTTTATAAAAGCCATTTTTCTTGTCTCCCTTGGCTGAGTGGTCTTTATAGACAGGTTTCACTGTACTACTTCTACTGCTACTACTACAACAACGACAACTGCTGCCACTACTACTACTACTACCACTACTACTAGTTATACTTATACTACTACTTCTACTGCTACTACTACAACAGCAACAACAACAACAACTGCCGCTGCTACTCCTACGAGTACTACTACTATAATACTACTATACCCAAGCCATAAACCTAACTCATTCAGAACCTAAACCGTCGTACTTGATAACCAAACATTAACCCCACGAAGAGAAAAATGAAAGCTTCGGGCAAATATCCCCGGAACCATGTTAAATCTTTCTAATTCCCTATATTCCTCCACACTTGAACTCCTTTGCCGTCAAGCCATTGACCAAAGCGTTCTCATTTCCGATTCTTAATGACCCTACCGCAAATACGATGTTCGACAGTAAATCGCGACCTTTCTCCCACACTGCGCAGGTCAGCACATGCGCAGATACGACACTGGGGAAGACGATAAGACGAGTATTCTTCCGGCTTCCATAGAGAATATACAGCAATTTTACTAAACTATTGTTCAGGTTTCATGAACTCCCCCAATGATTTGATGAAATCTATGTAGGCACCATCATAATATGTTACGTATAGTTTGTTGGTTAATCCGAAACTATAATTTCTGTCGGACTTTCCAGTTCTCGACCACAGAACTGAAAATACATATTTTGAGTTCTGTGTTCTCGACCCATTGTATTTGTGTGGGAACCGGAAGTGCCTTTGCCAAATATCACTGAATTCTAACACTAAGTAGTGTTAGAGTTCAGTGGCCAAATATTCCCCTGGGCTGATGCTGCTCTCTATGGCCAAATACCGTAGTTGCGGTAGCGAGAATTAATCCCGATTTTCATACAGTAGAGCTCGCGGACAAGTACCCATGCCCCCGCGGGTTTTTACAGAAAACCCATATGTCACCCGTGTAGTCTGTTTTACCGCGTGCCAATGCCCGCGGGCGCCGATTGGTGCTTGCCCGCGAACTCTACTGTTCATTGCGCATGCTCTTATTATACAAATAATGCACTATTGCGAATGTGTTAGGGCAGGAATAGTGCACGAAGTTTAGTCAGTGCCCATAGTGATGCACGCGCCCGCTGGGGAAGTGCATTATCGATATCGCACTGACTAACCTGAGTGCACTGGAACTGTTCTAACACACGAGCGAAACAGTGCATTATTTGTTTTAAAAGACGGGTCGGCGATACAGTCTTACAATATAGTCTAGATCTAGAGTATAGATATAATATAGATCTAGATCTGAGTTAGATCTATAACTAGATCTAGGCCTAGAATATTCTAACGTTAGATCTAGATACATTTAGCTACTCTACAGAAGTAAAAAATTTAATTACGCGAAAGCGATATCGGCAGATATCGAGCATGTGTTATCAATGGGAGATGTTTTGCACGGTGGGAAAAAATAAATGCACGCCCACGTGATTTCAATAGACCAATCGGATTGCTTAGATTCTAGAACCCGTCTTACATTAGCTAATTTGTATATTATGACCTTTAACCGAAAATACAATGTCCCCGCGCATTAATTATTATCTATATAGATAATTTCTACCTGTATATATATGTTGTGAGTAAACATTTTAATGGATAATATATATCGTCTAGTTGCAATTCATGAACAACTTGACCGGACTGCTTGAACCCTCGTTCAACGATTTGTCACAAACATCATAAAAGAGGGAGGGGCTTATTTGGCTGCCATGTTGAGATATGATCCTCCATTCTAACACGCGGCAAAAAGCGAAGTGGCAAATGTCTCATTCGAATAGTTTTGCATCAAATTTGGAAATTGCCTGAAAATGTACGACGGATTAAACATGAAAATGAAATCACCATGACGTCTGAGAAATCGATTCAACCGCCTGCCACCACGCGGAGACTTCAAATTTCCACCGTGTATCTCATGCTTATTGTTTTTTCAATTTTCTTTTTGACAGCGGTTTTCATTTACGGAGGAGAGGATACATTCGCTCCATACACAAGAGGTTAGTATATTCAAGTTAAAGTTCATTCTTTATTCGTTTTTCAGTTTTAAAACATACAAAACATTAAAATATAAACAAAGCATTTCAAGGTGAAATACAACGTACATTAAGTGAATTCGTATATAATAAGAAGAATAAAAGGGCCATCATTAAAAGCCTTTTGAGGCTTGACAGGTTGATGGTCCCAAGAATTATCAAGCAAAAAAAAAGTAAAACAAAGGTGTTTGGGGTATCGAATTAGAAAATTAGATTAAAAACAACCGAAATATTGATAACCTATTGATAAGAAGATAACGGGTTTTAATTTAAGCTTTGTTGTAAAGGATTTTTAAAGACGGGATTTCTCCTAACAAGGTGGGCAGGGAATTCCATGCTACACTTCCAAAATGGCTAATTGATTTTTTGAGATGACTGGAAGTTACTTTCCATTTGTAAAATTTCATTATGCTACGAGTATTATAATTATAAACTTCATGTTTTAAAGAAAGCGTGTGCATTAAATAACGGGAAGGCTGCAAGAAAAATAGCGATGCATAATTGCAGCAATTTTGAACTTGTCATATCATGAATAGTCAGTGTATGAAATTAATGAGATATTGGTAGAGATGGAGTATAAAAAACTTGGCATATACACAAAGGGAGTGCCCCCTCCCCAATTTTCTGTTTAAGCAACCCTTTCCTTTGTACTTCAAGTTCATTGCTTGACCTACGGTCTTGTGTGTATATTGCACCGCACCTTTCCATTTCGCTCAAATATTTGATTTTATATTTCCTTTTATCTTTAACCAGGGATGTGTGAGTTTTCTCACACATCATTGCTTTAACTTACTCGCAATTTGCATTCCAGGGACATGAGTACGATTCACTCCTCTTTGTGCATTCTATGTATGGTGTCTCTTGGTTATTCATGTACAGCAATATAGCATATGAGCACGTTATGAGCAGCCACCCTGCCTGGTAGCTACAAAAAACAACAAAACAGCTTTCTATTTATTGTCCGTCTATCCAGCAGGTGTGCTCTGGTTCATATATCGAACTCAAAGTTAAAAACAATTAAACACTGCTTTGACCCGATCACTCTTATCCAACAACGTGTAATATGTACATATTATTGTATTAATAAGAGCTCTTTTTCAAGAGTATTCACCCATTTGAACAAATTGAGCAGTTTCCTTCCTGCTATCGTTTGTTTCTTGGCTATGGGACATTCTTGTTTCACGTATGCTAGATGATTGTGCTGTATAATATCCAATATACTAATTGTTTCTAGCGCATCGATTTAAATTTCGCATTAATTCTTTTTCCGAATCCCTGCCTTTTTTGAGGGGGGGGGGGAGGGGGTTGTCACCAAAAGAATACCAAAACCACTTGTTATTATCCATTAGTTTGTGCGCGACCACATGGCGCCCTTGGGAGGCGAACTTAGTTTATACATGCAGTGTAGGGCCTGGAAAATAGAAGTGTTTAATAATTTCCCCTTTCATATTTAATCATGGGACCTTATTACCAGTCTTATGAGACAGCCCTGATTCTATTTATTCTGACCTCTTTGGCTGGCAAAAGGAAGGAACTGTGTTTGAAAAAATATATATGCAGTTTGCGCGACCACATGGCGCAAGTGGGCGGCGAACTTAATGTATACATGCAGCGTAGGGCCTGGAAAATAGAAATGTTAATTTCCCCTTTCATATTTAATCATGGGACCTAATTACTAGTCATACGAGACAGCCTTGAATTTATTTATTCTGACCTCTTTGTGAAGTTCACAAGCTACAGGAAAAGGAAGGAAATCTTGGAAAAAAGAAGGAAGCTCAAAAATACAGGAATATCAATTGTGGAAGATTTGACTACAAAAAATCAGAAATTGCTTGCAGCTACACGCAGTACCCAAGGGGTACAATCTGCATGGTCTTCGGATGGACGAATAATCGCATTGATTCCTGCAAGTGGAGGAAAAGTATCACAAAACTCATCACCTGTGATAATTACCTTCAACATATTATAACTCATTGATGACTTCATGCTACACTCTTGCCTCTCGTAAATGACTATTTAGTAACAAAGATCTGACTCTAATCCACCTACTCCTAATTGATATCGTTTTATACCCCATTTGTTATGTATATATATTGTACTTTTTTATCTATTTTGCTGTATGTTTCGCCGTATGGTAAAATGTCAATGTGTTATTTCTTCTTCCTCTATGTCTTTTTCTTCATTCTTCTATTCTTCATCCTAAAACCATGCTGTATACTATGTCTCTTACATTTTTCATTGAATGAAATTACATGGTAGAAGTTTCATTGGAATCTCACGTGTACGATAATCATACCCTTGATAATGTTTCAAAAGAAAATGAATTTGTAAATGATTATTTTGATACAAATGCCTTCAATGCAAAATATCGAGAAACAACCTACAAGTGTCAATCTTTAGCTCATTTTAATTGTAGAAGTCTTTCTAAAAACTTTGAACATTTTGATTTTTTTTTTTGAACAGCCTTAAACATAAATTTAAAATAATTGGTCTAACTGAAACCTGGTTGTGTGAAACATCATCAATAAATATGTATGATTTAGCAAACTATGATTTTATATACAATAATCGGCAAAACAAACGTGGTGGTGGTACTGGTATGTACATTGATAAATCGTTTCAGTATATAGAGAAAAGAGAATTAACAGTTGCTACTGAATCAATTGAAAGTCTTTTTATTGAATTAGATAATAAACAGAACAAGAATACAATTATTGGTGTTATATACCGTCCACCCGGACAATCGATAGACCTCTTTCTAAGCGAATTCACGACTATTTTGAATAAAATCAATGCAAGTTCTCATAATTGTTTCATCATGGGTGATTTTAATTTGGATTTATTGAAAGTAGGTTCGAACATACAAGTTGACAAATTTTTGATCTTTTATATAGCTTTTCATTCTTTTCTTTGATAGAAAGTCCTACACGTATTACATCATCATCTGCATCACTTATTGACAATATTTTTACAAATTATGGAAACCATATGAGTTCTGGAATTTTGATTAGTGACATCAGTGATCACTTACCAATATTTACCATTTTGACTTCCCTCTATATTCAGGAAAATCTTAAACAACCATCTACTTTTCAAAAACGTTATATAAATGAGTGTAACTTGCATTTGTTTTCTTCAAGATTAAGTGAATTACCGTGGAATATTTATCATTATGATAATGTTAATCAGACATATGATAATTTTACTGCAATATTTATGAAAGTGTATAACGAGTGTTTCCCTATTATGTCTGTTCGGAAGAGAACACGTAATAAAAAACAGTGGATCACTCGAGATTTACTTAAATTATGTCGTAAAAGATCAAAGTTATATAAGAAATACCTTAAAAACCTTCAAATTCACGTCAAAAAAAATATAAACAATATCGTAATTTTGTAACATCTAAACTACGGCAGGCTAAGAGAGAATTTTATTATAAAAAGTTCATTGATGTTAAAAATAATTCTAAATCTACCTGGAATTTGATAAATATGATCTTAAAAAGAATAAGAAAACAAAGAATATTGAAACCATATGTGTGAATGATAATACTTTTCTAATATTGTAGATATTACAAATGCCTTTAATAACTTTTTGTGAGTGTCGGTGGTAAATTATGGCAAAAACAACCAGGTGCTTCTAATAACTCTTTTATTCTTACTTGACAAGTCCTAATAATCACACAGCCTTTTTTAAACCTATCACTGTTTCTGAAATACTGAAAATAGTTCATGACATGAAAAATGAAACGAGTGCAGGAGTTGACTCAATTAATATCAAAGTTATTAAACATGTGATATTTTTAATCAGTGAACCACTATGTACTCTATTCAATCAAAGTCTTTCAAGCGGAACAGTACCAAATGATATGAAAGTTGCAAGAATTACTCCAATTCATAAGAAAGGAAGAACCGATGATGTAAATAACTATCGACCAATATCTGTTTTAAATATTTTCTCGAAAATCTTAGAAAGATGCATTTATAGACGATTATTAGATTTTATAAATAAACATGATATATTGTATAGAAACCAGTTTGGATTCAGAGAGGGCACTCCACATCTACAGCAATTTTAGAATTAATACATAAAATAAATCGAGCAATTGACAGGGGTGAATTTACCTTAGCAGTTTTTATTGATCTGTCGAAGGCTTTTGATGTAATTGATCACTCAATATTGTTACAAAAATTAGATTACTATGGAGTTAGAGGTATACCGCTGAAGTGGTTCGGCAGCTATCTAGATTCAAGAAAACAACTTACTGTTATTAATAATATAAAATCTGAATATAAAACAGTTAGATATGGAGTGCCCTAGGGATCTATTTTTGGGACCAATTTTGTTTCTTATTTACATTAATGACATCATATTTTGTGCTCAGTCGATTAATTTTATTCTATTTGCAGATGATACAAGTATTTTTTCATCAGGTAAAAATTTATACTCACTGTACCAATTGGTTAACACGCAATTAAACAATATAAGTCAATGGATGGACGCCAATAAGTTGATTTTGAATACTGGAAAAACAAATTGCATGATTTTTGGAACTCGCCACATTGGAAATATGGATATGGATTTGAAATTACATTATAGGAATGAAGAAATAATAAAGGTTCAAAATATTAAATTTTTGGGTATCTACTTAGATGATAAACTATCATGGAACTACCATATAAATGATCTCTGTAAAAAACTTTCAAAGAATATTGGTGTACTCTATAGGTTACAGTTTTAACCGCAAAAATATTAAAACTATTGTACTACTCCCTTGTATTTTCACACTTGAATTACTGTAATATGATTTGGGGATTCACATCAAAGACCAATCTTAACAGAATACATAAGTTACAAAAACGAGTAATACGTACAATAACTCATTCAAATTTCCTTTGTCATAGTGATCCTCTTTTTAAACAGATGCAAATCTTGCCAATCCATGACATCATATCATTAAATGTTGCTACTTCATTCATTTAGGGAATGTTTTACAATGAATTGTCAAATCCACGATTATAGTACCAGACATGCTCTTGATTTTCATCTTCCTTTACACCGTACTTCAACTTCTAAAGATTCCATATTTTTCCATGGCCCATTAATTTGGAATACTTTGCCAGAAGATATAAAACAGTGCAATACATTGAAACGCTTCAAATATATGTATAAGGGTTATTTAAGCGGAACAAAATGAAATTGTCATTTTTTATGTAGAATGTAAAACTCGAGTTGTAACTTCCTTCTTCTTATCTTCTCTTTCTTCTTATCTTCCTGTAACTGTCTTTACCTTACCTTATCTTTCCTCTGTCCTCTGTTGTTGAGAATGTATTTACGATGTTTTTTATATAAAATAATTTTGTATCTTATTCATGCTATGTATTTATTTGGGGATCATTCTCATCAAGCCAATTCTGGCTTTCATGATTCCCCACTTCCTTTTATCTTATGTTGATAATGAACGAACATGTATATACTTCTGATGTTTTTTAAAAGAAAGTGAAATAAATGAAATGAAATGAAATTAAATGAACTGTGTTTGAAAAAAAATTATAAGCAGTTTGAACTGAATAGAAATGACCTAAGAAAATACTTGGAAGGTTGTTAAAACTGTTATACACGTGAAAGCTATTGATAAAACCCAAGTAAATTTTGGAATATTTTAATGATTATTTTTCAAATATTGGTCTAAACCTTGCCCAAAATATACCGGTAATAAATAAGCATTTCATTGACTCTCTTGGACCTCAAATTCACTTTCTATATATTTTACACCAAATTCTTGAAAGTGAAATGGTAAATATAAATAACGGATTGAAGAATAATCGGAGTTCTGGACATGATGAAATAAGCAATTACAATGTATCTCTTGAAAATATAACCCTTAATATTGTCCAAACTTTAGTCCATATTTTCAATCTATCACTTACATCTGGGGTGGTGCCACAATTGATGAAATTGGCAAAATTTGTTCCAGTCTTCAAGAAAGGAGATCTGTTAGAGTTGGGAAACTGCATACCTATTTCCTTGCTGACATCTTGATCTAAAGTTCTTGAAAAAATTGTATGTGTTCGTAGTGTGAAATTCTTATGTACTAGTAATATTTTCTATCAGTCGCAGTTTGGCTTCCGTGAAAAGCACATTACAACACATGCCCTTTTGACTCTAGTAGATAAGGTGGTTCGCTCTATTGACAATTTCGAACATACGGTGGGGTTTTCTTGGAAACTCTCGAAGTATTTTGACACGATATATCACAAAATACTTCTTTACAAATATTCTAACTACGGAATCAGAGAAATAGCCTTGGATTGGTTCAAGCAGGGGGCGGAGCGTCTTTCAAAATGAGGGGGCACCAGCAAAAAAGGCCACTTCCTGGAAGAAAAAAGGGCACCTACAAAGTAAAACCTCAAAGCAAAAATATACAATTTGTAGACATTGATATATACCCCTACATTGTGATTACACTGTCAGGGAAGATTGCAATATTTGTTTCTCTCTTTACATGATCCAAGATACTTTCCAGTTGGGTGGGAATGTCTGAAAATTTGAGATTTTGAGGTCGCAGTGCGAAAATTACATCTTATAAAGAGGAAGAAAAAACAACAACAACACACAATCCTGATAGCGTTTATAAATAAAATATAATCATGAAAAACTGAAAAGCCCTTCAATGAGAAACATATTAATATCAACTTTAAATGCGAGCGAGCGTAGCTCGCGAGCTTTGGGTGAAATTATAGAAAAAGTTGATCTTAGTTTGATTTGAATTAATAATAATAATAATAATAATGGTACCTTCTTATACCAGGTCCGTTAGGCATGACGGTCATGATACTGTACATGCAAATGCAAATTTGAATACAAAAGAAGTTACAATATTTCTATACAACATTAACATATTGAACCTAAAGCATTAAACTAAGAGCATATCAAACACAAAATTATAGATACAACTATAATAGTTTAAGGAACAAGGAAAGAATTGGCCTAAGATACAGAACAAATTTAAAATAAAGTGATTGAAATCACAGTGTGATGAACTTTTGCAACCTAAGGAAACATCTAGTAAGAATTACAACATGATTAACTTAAAGCTGACTTTAAATTAAACATACAGGGTAAGGAGCGACTTTCAGTTCAATGAAACAGAATTACAAAGTGAACAGATATGTTTTTTGTATTTGATGGCAGAACTAAGGCTTCATTTTCTTTTCTCATCAAGACCCAGACATTTTATTGAGAACGATTAACTGTCAATTATGACTAGTTGCTGACTGGATCAAGGCAAACATATTGTCAATGAATTAAAAAAAATGATATGCTCTTTAGAAATATTATTGATAACTTACCAGGAAATATTTTACTTGATAATACTATCATACAAGAAGTCTCTTCTACCAAGTTCCTGTGAATAATAGTAAATAATAAACTTTCATGGAAGCTGCATGTTGATAATGTTCGTAAAATAATTTCAAAAAATATTGGTATTTTGAACAAGGTCAAATTGTATTTTCCATCTCGTATACTGCTGAATTTGTACTCAACTTTAGTACTTCCTTTTGCATTATGAAATCCTTGCGTGGGCACCTGTGGAAATACTCAATTCGAAAGAATTTTACTGTCACAAAAGAAGCAATGCCAATCATATGTCACACCAATTTCAGCGCTCATACTCATGAACTCTTTCACGCAAATAATGTTTTTAAGATACACGACTTATTTTCCTGTAACCTTGATCAATTTATTTACACACTTCAGAAAAATGAATTGCCTCAAGTTCTTTCAAATATGTTTAACAAAAATACTGAATTCCATAGCTATCCCACGAAATTATCAAGCTCTTATCACCTACCAAAAAAAAAAACGGTATTTTCCAATAGAACCTTTACTTTCACTTTCACTGGTCCCAAATTTTGTCCTTCCCGGCACATTGAAAGAAAAACCCTCATTATTTGGATTAAAAAATGCCCCTAAGCGCTTTTTGTTGCAGACGTATCAGAATTACTAGTTCCCTAGTTTTCTGTATTTGGCCGGACTGCCCATTTTCTCACATCGAAATTGTGACTCGTGTATGATTTGTTTCCGTAACAAACTACTCTAAAAATGATTCCTCCATGGCCACCTTCTCTCTCTCTCTTTATTTTTTCCCTCCCTCCTCTCTCTCTCTTTCTACCCCTTTCTCTCTCTCTCTCTCTCTTCTTCTTCTTCTTCTCCTTCTCCTTTTCTGCCGTTTTCCCTCTTTCCCTGTTTGTCACTCACCCTTATTTTATTCATCTACCATCCTCATCTTGTCATCCTGCCACTATTCTTACTCTGATTTTGTTTCGTTTTTTTGTGTCAGTCATGTTTCTTTGACTCCGTAATATTTCAAAATTCAGCTATGACTGTATAAAGTTTAAATTATTCTTGTGCGAACCTACACCTAACAAGTATTGCTTCCAAGTAGGTTCGTTTTTCATTTCCTGCAACTAAATAATTTCGTATTACAAGACTAAAAAAAAGCAATGTCAAAGATATTTCTATGCTAATTTTCTGTTATTTCATTACCTTTATTATTGTGATTATCTTATCATTGTTCATATTATGTGGAAAATGAAATAAACTCACTCTGCAAAGAGCGACTACTACAAATACTTATAATAATTGAATGGTGAAAAAAATCAAAACAAAGAAAAAGTGAGAAAAGAGGGATAAGGAAAGGGTTAAAGGGAAGGTACGAGAAAGAAAACGTCTGGATCACTTCCCGCACCAGGCTAATCAGTAGCCTTGTAAATCTGCATGTATTTTCCGAGTAAGACCGGTGCCCCCCTCCCCAGTTATTCCAGTGCCCTGTCGATGACAGTACTCATGCTACACCACTGCCTGTATTTAACAATTCTTTTCTTCGTTTTTGTGTTATTTCCCCTTTAACAAAAAGCATATCCTCCAACACCGGTGATGAAAGGCTTTGAATACGGCGAAAAATTCAACAAGAGTGCTATTCAGGAAATTCAGTAAGTTTTTCCGTCCATTTTAACACCTTTCTAACACAGAATTTTATGCTGAAACTTCCTAATATTTTCATGTCATTGTTATTTTCGTCCTCGGTCATTCATTTTCGAACAATGAATATTCATATTTATATGGCCTCCATCAATCAAATTCTTCTGTCTCGTTGTTTCACTTTCATTTTGACTATGCATTAATTGTAACGCCTTCGATTATGTTGAATATAATTATGTATGATCGAAAGTACACATTAATTTCTTTTATCAAGGACACTGTGGATACAAAACCACCACTTAAGAGACTTCATATTTCTACACAAATAAGATATATCAGTTTCATGCTAGGACTATAATGGCTTATGGGGGGATCCATACTTTCAGTACTCTTTTCAAGAACAATCGACTACATACAGGGGCGGATCCAGCCGGCGGCAAGGGAGGGGACCTAAAGGGCCCACTTCGTGCGAAAATTTGAAAATCGTGCCGGTCGATTTTTCGCTCAGTGGGGGAGGGAAGGTTGTGAGCAAAAACAAAAATTTGGCACCCGAAAAATTTCCTCCGGGAGGGTAATTTTTCCACCATCCCCTTGGGCGCCAGGGTAGTGAGCACAATTTTTTTGGCACCCGAACATTTTTTCCCCTACGGGAAGGGTTATTTTTTTCTCCACCGCCACCCCTTGGGCGCCAGGGGAGGGGGTCCAACTTCTTTTTTTCAAAAAGAGTGTTTTTACCTGTTTTTTTCTAGGGGAGGGGCCCGGGCTCCCCCCTGGATCCGCCACTGACTACATATTATGCCTACGTGTCCTTCTTTTCATACGGATTTTCGTCTTGAAAATTAACATAAAGAGTCATGAAAGTAAAGAAAAACTGTCTGTACAGCTGCCGACTAAAGATATATATAAGTTTTCCCGTTCAATTTCGTAGCTTTGACGGTCCATTTACACATTCATTCAATTTAGAGTTTCGGGATTTTAGCACTTTTTTCATTCAAATTCATTCCATCTAACGCGTGTGCCAAGGTTCATTCAAATTCGTCGGCAATTGCCGATAGGTAAGCTCGGGCATTAAAATTCGCGAACGGGCAGTCAGTTTCGTATGTTTGTTCGAATTAATATGCATATTGTTTATGTATAGGATTTCCCGTGCATTTTTAACATATTTTTCATTCAAGTTCATCGATGGGCACTTTAATTTAGTCCTGAGAATATGACAACGTGCAAATGTCAAAGTGAATTTAGTAATTAGTCATTCACGTTGGTCACTGGTCAAAATTTGTCAACACCTGTCCATTCAATTTTGTCAGACTTTATTATAATTTGTCTCACTTGACTGTCTATAGAAGGTCATTATCAAATTCGTCTATGTGCAATCGATTTCAAGATAGTATATATCATTTATATTCGTCGCATAGACGAGACTTTATATTGGACGAGTGTCGAATTTTAATGACGCTTTGAAGCAGGGGCGGCGCTCCAAGGGGGCGGGGGTGGGACAGGGGGCACAGCTCGAGTACTTATTCGAGTACCCCAAAATTGCCTCTTTTTACGTCGGATAAGTGCCTTTTTTCTGTCTGATAATCAAGTGTCCTCAATACTTTTAAATGTGCCCCTTTCCCTGATAAATACACCAATCAAAATATGATAAGTACCCCTTTTACTTCGAAAATTCCCTTTTCCTTTGCACCAAGAGCATTTTTCCGTTCTAAGAAGTGCCCCTTTTCACCTCTGATAATAAGCAAATAATTACCGTTGGTGAAGGTGATGGGACAAACTATCACTTCCGAGGCGATCTGGATGTAGCTATCTTTCCGAAGCGAAGCTGAGGAAAGATAGCGTATACATTCAAATCGCCGAGGAAGTGATAGTTGCCATCGCCTGAAACCAAAAGGTGATTATTTGCTTTATATTCCACATCGGAAACATTTCACTTCTTCCGTCATTTTAGAGCAACAAGTCATCAATTGGCAGCTAGCTAGCAAGTGACGGTGTACGATACGTAAAGTGTATGCAGTATGGTGGCGTGACCATAGCTCGCGCGTGACCAAAGTTCGCGTACTAACACTAAAAGCGCTTAAAGAGGAGAGCAATACGCAACGCAAAGTGCGTTGCACCCGGTAGATAGTCGACTATCTACCGGGTGCAACGCACTTTCACTGAAGATAGTAGTACTATCTGGACAGTGTAACGAACTTTTCTTCTCCCATCAATGATGGGCGAACTATCTTTCATCACGTGATTTTCTTTTGACCAATCGTAGAGCAAGATTCTTAGTATGTGGAATATAAAACACTTTATACAACTCACTCTTAGATCCTAATCCAATGATTGGTAATGCGCGGTCACGTGTGATTCATTTACTGAGCCTAGTGCACGCTTTTTCATGAAAAAGCGTGTAATATTTTCCAGTACTATCCAAAGATTTTTCAGTGCCGCGCAGTAGTGCGCGTAGAGGTTAGAGCTCTTAATACTGCGTGGGCATATTCTTGCGCAGCACTATGCGTAAATGGGTATAGATAGAGGTGCGCTTGCTATATCTATACTTATGTGTGCGCACTAAATTGAGACTTATTAAAACTTGAGATATATTTGTCAGCCATAAACTGTCACGAAACAATCTTGAATTAATTATTGTTACATCAAATAACAAGGATCTAGGAGTTTCGTCGTATAAAACAAATGATGCATGTTTTCATTCGTTCATTATACGATCTATCCGCCCTCGTTGATGATGTGTGTATCTATCGCACTCAGCCTAACGGCTTGTGCGATAGATACATACAGCCTCAACTCGAGTGCGGATAGATCGTATAATGAACTCATGCGCATGCATCATTTGTATACTATTAAAATCTGATAGGTGCCTCTTTTATTTCGTAATAGGTTCGTTTAAGTTTCATTTAAATTCGTCGCATCGACAAGATATTGAACTAAAACCATCCTAAGGTCAAGACAGACACTCTTTCTTAATTCATGTACACCTCCTTAAGAATTAAATAAGATATATGAACAAATTAAATAGGCCTACATATCTTTTATTGGCATGTGTTATATGAATTTATATTCCACATACTAAGAATCTTGCTCTACGATTGGTCAAAAGGAAATCACGTGATGAAAGATAGTTCGCCCATCATTGATGGGAGAAGAAAAGTTCGTTACACTGTCCAGATAGTACTACTATCTTCAGTGAAAGTGCGTTGCACCCGGTAGATAGTCGACTATCTACCGGGTGCAACGCACTTTGCGTTGCGTATTGCTCTCCTCTTTAAGCGCTTTTAGTGTTAGTACGCGAACTTTGGTCACGCGCGAGCTATGGTCACGCCACCATACTGCATACACTGTATCGTACACCGTCACTTGCTAGCTAGCTGTCAATTGATGACTTGTTGCTCTAAAATGACGGAAGAAGTGAAATGTTTTCGATGTGGAATATAAAGCAAATAATCACCTTTTGGTTTCAGGCGATGGCAAACTATCACTTCCTCGGCGATCTGAATGTATACGCTATCTTTCCGAAGCGAAGCTGAGGAAAGATAGCTACATCCAGATCGCCTCGGAAGTGATAGTTTGTCCAATCACCTTCACCAACGGTAATTATTTGCTTACTAATGAAAAATCCCTAAACGAGAAATTGAAGAAATATTCCAAAAGACAATATTTTCCTTGCAAAGAAAATTACAAAATATGGACATTTTTCCACAAGCCATTTTTTCTTCCTAGAATGGAATCGACATAAAATATGTTATTTGCTTTGAAAAATATTTATATTCCCATAAACTGTGGCTTGGTGCCGGAACTACAAGATTGTGAAACAAAGAATTACAGAATTCAGCTAAATGATTCGGATTGATATTTAAGATAAGTCGAGTTCTAAACACTGAAAGTTTCTTTGATAATCCTATCAACTTTATTCGAAATCAGTTTTTATTGGCCTGGATTGATTCTTTTGTATAAAACTCATTCAATTTATTGTTATGTCGTGTTCCCTATATTTCTTCTCCTTCACAGACGCAAGGTTTCTGCTTATATAAACCAATGGCAAGTCGTGCAAATCATTCACCCAGATGTGCCGAGGGAAAAGATTATCCTTGCAAGCAACCTAGCGAAACTGACAGCTCTCCACCAATCAGAGGCCATCTCACAACATAATCAATGCGCGCTGGTTGGTAACGCAGGCATTCTATTGGACAGTGGATGTGGTGACGTCATTGACAAGTTCGAACTCGTCATCCGAATGAACCTTGCTCCTTCCGGAGGTGAATTCAAGCGTGACGTTGGATCAAAGGTCAACTTCGTCTCCCTCAACGTAGAGCAAATTGAGAGGCTAATATCTTGCACGAACTCCACCTATCCTCCTGAATTGAAGTGCGAAAGCAAAGACCACGTCTGTCTGAAGAAGCGCGAAAGGAAATATCCGAACCCCCGAGCCCCTACCAATTGTGATGACCTGTTGAGGAGAATGAAGCGATTAAATGGGACTACTATGTGGTATTTCAAAACTATCGGCAGAAACTTCGACGCTATAAAGAGGATGCTAGGAATACTCAAACCTAAATACAACATAAACATCGATTTTGCTTACAGCCCTATCAGCCTTATGAAGCCTTCCCACAAGTAAGGTTTACACGTTGTTGAAACGATAGACGTATTATAAATCAATAAATGCTCCTGTCAGAGAGAACAAAAAGTCAGAGTTTAACCACAAAGGCATCTCGAAACTGTTCCACAGTGCTGACACGAACTATTAGGCGAGTAGTCATAGAGATGTACTAACTGTATTCCAGGTTTAAACTCCAGATCACTGACTAGATATAGTCCATAGAATTGTGGAGCGCCAAAAATTATCTTTCCATTCTATGGTATCTACAGAATTCCATGACTAGGCATAATGAACACACACAAAAAAAGTCATGTTAGTATGAACAAGTTGTATCATTTTCATTTCATGAGTGGTTTAATGTCGTTTAAATATCTAGTTACAGAATGACGGTAATTCCAGAGGAATAAGATGATGACCTCTGGTGCTCAAAAGACAAGTAGACTAAGCTAAACCAGGTTTAGGTTCACCTTCATGAGTTTTCTCACCTTAATTGTGGTTCTGTGCCCCACAGTGATAGCCACGGTGAACATTATGAGTCATTCTGTGACCAAAGACTATAGAACATATCTATCACACTGTCATATATGTAAAAAACACATCAGGTTCACAGTATTTTTTACACACCAATTATGATAGAGATGAACTCTTAAAGCGCTAAACGGGAAGTCTCTCTTTGCGCTTAAAAATACAGCTAACTAAAAGTACAATTTAATCCTTACAACAGATATCTACAGAATAGTTCCCATGTACAAAAAAAGAAAGAAAGAAGAAGTTGATGTACTGTAGATATGATTTTAATAACATTTAGTCGATCATTAACGTCAAGTAATTCTTAAACTTAATCATTGAAAATTAATCGGACATAGTTGTGTGACCATATTACTGTATTAACGATTACAATGTGAACGCTCATTTTGTGACCATCGGGAGTACCAACACAGGTTGGATTACATATAATAATGGTTCACTCTGATCTGACTCAGTATACCACACTGTGGGTCACGAATGGATCAAAGTGTGTTCACACCACGCTGTGACCACATAGTTATGTGCACACACTGAAACATAGATTTAACTTAATCGGCACAATGTGAGAATTTCACTTTGAACACTTATATAGTTTTTGTGTATAATAATGATACTATTTAAAAAAAAAACATTATGATACATCTTACATAAGGTGACTCAAAGTATGTACACATTACTCTGTTACCATGGGGCACATTTGGAAAACTTTCATAGTATTGGCTATGGGAAAACAGTATGTTGATATCGATTATCACTGAGGTCGCAAGACGAATCATAGCTTGTGTGGACAGTACATCATTTTGTGACCACAAGGTATATATTGGAACACTCTCCCAGTTTTGACTATATGAAAACAAAGTGAGTTCACACCTTACACAGGTTAACACACTGTGATCATAAAGATTATGACAGTGTGTACACAAAAATGTGTGGCCACCAGGGGCGGATCCAGCCGGCGGCAAGAGAGGGGGCCAAAAGAGGGGCCGACTTCGTGCGAAAATTTGAAAAGTCGCACAGTGAGCACTATTTTTTTGTTGTTTTGTTGTTGCTCAACGGGGGGAACAGTGCTATTTTTCCAGGGGAGGGGCCCATCTTTTTTTAAAGGGTGTTTTTACCTATTTTTTGGCAAGAGGAGGGGGGCCGGGCCCCCCTGGATCCGCCACTGGTGGCCACTAGGTACGTTTGGAGCAATTACGTAGCTTTGACTACAGATGTAAAAACAACGTATAGTTACACTGATTTTGCACAGTGTAAAAGCCTGTGGTAACAACGAAAATCAAAGTATGCATGCATCATTGTACGACCAAAGGGTACTATCGGAAAACTTGTACAGTTGTGACTGTGTAAAAATTATGTATTCAATCTGATCTTACACAGTGATACACACTTAAGTCTCAAAGAGGGACATTATATGTGCCTGTACAGTGTACACATTCCCCACACACGCTTTCGTCCGATACGCTAATTTTGTGCCATTATCAACTGATAAATTCTCCTGAATTTATTCTCCCCTCTGTCTTTTCCACCCAGGGCATGGAAAGTCGGATTCCCGTCATCCGGTCTGGCAATCTACTCGGCTGCTACGCAATTCTGCCAGCAGATAACCATGTTCGGATTCTATCCTTTCACTCAAGATTCGAGAAACCGAACTCTACGGCATCACTACTACGAAGAGGGCAAGATGAATTATACTTCGAATAAACACCACATGCCGGACGAATACCGAATCTTACTCGAGTTAAACCGAACCGGAGCAATTAATCTTGTCAACGAATGTAGATGATTACTAGGGTTTTTTTCTTCTTGAAATTACATTTCTGATCATTATTACTCGTATCAGAAAGAGGTTTTTACACCGTAAGGCCGTAGAGTTGAAGGATTAAAAATATATATATCTGGAGTACGTGTCTAGGTGATTTAGTATAGTTGTTCATTCATTCACAATATCATAATTATTTCATTAATAATTGTTGAATATCTGAATCACGATGAGCCTTTATTTCAAGAGTCGAAAACAGCCACAAATAAATTGAACATTATGATGGGCTGGTAATTGCTCATTAATTGGAATTGGGGACGTTCCTTCGCAGGGAATTTGTCCCTCGGATAGGACGTTAAATGGAGGCTCCGTGTAGAGGAGAGTCACCACCTTTGTACGTTAAAAACCCACTGCACTATTCGTATAAGAGTAGGGAGAAACCCCGGTGTAGTGGTCCACTTGCTAAACAAGTTATCCAATAAAGTCTACTACTACTACTACTACTACTACTACTACATTTGAAGGGAAATAAAAACAAGGGGTTAAAGGCTGTTAACCCTCGTCTACCCAGGATATTTTCTGTAACACTAACAGTGTTCGGAGGGAGGGGTTGCCACACTCCTTCAGGTATTTACTGACAAGCAAAAAAAGAAGGTTCATTAAAAAAAAATTCTCGTTTATCCCAAGGGGGCACTAAAGCCAGCCCCAACAAAGCTTAACACATGCTTATGTGAGCACTTTTCATTCAAAGGGGGGGGGGAAGGAACGTCCCCAATTCTAATTAATGAGCTTTGTAATTCGGCCTAAGAACAGTAGCAGCTTGATGTCAATTAGGAGCAGTTTATTTATTTCAAAACAAACAAAACAAAACATGTCAATACATATCATGAGTCCTTTAAAAAATAGTTACACTAGAGCGGGGGCGGATCCAGGGTTAACCGAAAGAAGGGGGGGGGGGCGCACTAATCCTAAAATGTTCTGACATGCTAAAAAAATAGGTTCATCAGCATTTTTCTCAAGTTTGCCGTCTTGCCAAGGGGGCACTAAAGCCAGCCCCAACAAAGCTATACACATGCTTATATGAACACTTTTCGTCCAAGGTAGGAGGCGCAAAGGCCGGTTGTGCCCCCCCCCCCTGGATCCGCCAATACTATAGAGTTTACAAATTAACTTTGATTTATTTCAACAAAAAAAGGGATCCTGGAATTACCAAAAGGTGGGGGGCACTAATCCTAAAATTTACTTACAAGCAAAAAAAAGGTTCTTCAATTTTTTTTCTCGTTTTGACCTAAGGGGGCTAAAGTCAGCCCCTACAAAGCTTAACACACGCTTATGTGAGCACTTTTCGTCCAAGGGGGGGGGGGAGGTGCAATCAAAGTTTATTTGTAAAGTCTAGCTTGACGGATCTAGGTGGGGTACAACCGGTCTTTGCACCCCCGACCCCCAGCCATCCAGCCGATAAATTCCAACATTATTTGTTTACGTAAACTCAGGGGGAGGGGGGCCTCGCGTGTTGATGAATGAACTGACCTTCATTCCTTCCTCTGTCCATGTCTTTGGTTACTAGGCAAAATATTATGTAGTAGTTTACAATTAATGACCAGCTCATCATAATGTTCAATTTATTTGTGGCTGTTTTCACCTCTTGAAAATAACGGCTCATCGTGATTCAGATATTCAACAACTTTTTATGATATTGTGAAATCCTACCCAAACTCGTTATTTCTCATTATCAACCAACATTTTGTTCAGCTAATTACAAACAATGACTGGCGTGTCAGCCTAAAGTGCAAGCATTCCTCGGTAATTAGTCATAGCCCGCGAGCTGTTCAGACACTCCCGCGCTAAGCTCAGTTGATCGTATTTTTTTGCGCGACGAAAAGATGACCGCGCTCTAATTTGCATAATGCAATGAATGTTCACTAGCAAAAAAGCCAATCAACGAAAGTGTTTCATGAAAATGCCTCTGTGTAGAAAGTGAATAGGAAAAAAGTGGGTCAGATCAAAGTGTGTCAGGTAGGTCAGAAAGAAGTGATACATTAAATGGAAACACCCGTTAGTTGAAGCGTTGGGTCCAGGGTAGAAGATAAGAGTTATAACGTTAGTGTAGGAAATTAACGCGGAGCAACTGTCGCATGATCAAGGATCGTACAACCGAAATTCCAGAGCACGTTTTAACCCAAAGTCATGAATCATAATAATGACAGATTTTGTGGCTTTGCTTTTGTTTTAAATCTAGAACTAAAAATGTAATATGATGGTTTACGAATAACAGAGAATTGTCATAAAACTTACTCCAGACTTGCAATACGCTTTAAAGTATTCTTGTACTCTGCGATGTTACAGTCCTCGTTATATCCTGTAATCTCTTGCCTCGTGTGAATGGTTTCATACTTATCCTCCCCTTTTGGTGCACCTTCTCTCATTTGTTTCTCTGTCTGTCTGACTGTTTCTCTGTCTCTCTTTCTTTCTCTCTCTCTTTCTTTCTCCTTTCCTATTTTTTACTCCAATGATTTTCCCTAATTCACATGATGCTTAAATATATATAACATTGAGGTATATGGTATGTCATATGAATATCAGGAGGTTGAGTGGTTCATGAAATTGATCAAGGGTTTAAATCTAACTCATGTTTGACGAACAAAAATACCATTTAGGCAGCAATACACTTGGCGTCAATTGTCACTAAATATAATTTCACGTCTTGACTGTTGGCTGGTTACAGATTCACTTTGGTGTTAAAATATGACCATTGTGCAGTCATCCTAAGTCTGAAAACCTCTAGCACTTTTAAAGGATGTGATTCGTGGAAAATTAATAATTCACTTGTAAAGGATGCTGACTATAAGGTGAATATTAAAAGTTTGATGCGTTAAATCAAATTCGAAAATGCGGACTTAAATGCGCAGATGAAATAGGAAATGTTCACAATTAAAATTAAAGAATATACTATAAAATATTCGAAGCGAAAGCAAAAGCAAAATGATCAAACTTTTAAACAATTACAAGGAGAATTTATCCAGTCTAGTAATGAAAATGAAGAAAATCCATCTAAAGAAAATTTATAGAAAATGGATCTTTTAAAACTGAAATTAGATCAATGGTTAACATATAAATGTAGAAGAACTTTAATTAGGTCAAGACAAAAAATGGACGGTGAAATTCAACGAAATATTTGCTGAAAACTGAAAAAGAAGAAACGGAAAGAGGAAAGAAATTGATTGTATCAAAAAGAACGGACAACGTACTATTATTATCTTTAGTGAAATTGGAATCTTTGCAGCGGCACACTGGGTGCCGCAAGACATCTTTAAGGGTTCCGCGAGAGAATTTTAGTAATATATATATATATATATAACGTCGATTTCATATGAAAACCAAATATTATAAACCACATGATTTATGGCAAAGAAGTACCTAAACACCTCTATATTTGAGCAACTAGGAGCCCGAATAGCCTTCTATTGAATAAGTGTCCGAATATATATTATATCCCTTATATCGAAATTACATTTTGACCACGCTCGTTCCCTTCTTTCGCTCGCAACATTTAGAAACAGGATAATTTTTGGGCAAAGAGAATCTCCTCACATTCGTGCATCGAAATGACCGCACATAATGATTTTTGTATTCAGGTATTCAGCAGCGAGGTGCCCACACATTTGGTTTTATATTTTATCTAGTGTGTTGATTATAAAGTACATCTTTATTATATGCAAAGTGTAATTATTATTTTCCTCACTCGCGTCGCTCGCTCGCAAAATTTAGAAGCAAATGTGCTCATGCGTACGTGGCGCGTGACAAGTATCAGAGTGATGCAAAATAAATCTTCTGTAAATGAATTTGTGATTGGGTTGACAAAAAAAAATCATATCTTGAAAGGGTGCCGTGTCTAACAAAAAAAGGTTGAAAAACGTTGCTCTAAAAAGTTAGATGGAGCTAACCTGTCTAAAATAGATTATTAATGGCCACAATTGAACTCCCTTTTTAACGGAAGATGAAGCGTTGTCTTGTGAAGGACTGATTACTGAACAAGAGTGTCGGCAAGCTACTTTTTCTATGAAAAACAATAAGTCACTTTGTAGTGATGGTCTATCTGTTGAATTTTTGAAATGTTTTTTGGGATGAAGTTAAAACATTGGGAAGGGAATGTATAAATGAAGGTTTTAAACAAAAAGAATTAACCGAAACCCACATTTTTTAGCTGTACTTACGTTTTTATATAAGAAAGGGGATAAATAAAGTTTAGATAAATGGAGACCAATTTCGTTACAGAACACCGATTACAAAATCTTAGCAAATGTGTTATGTAAAAGGATGAAACATGTTATAGATAAATTGGTCCCTTTTGATCAGTCAGGTTTTTTAAAGCAATATTCCGCAATGCAAAATTTACGTTTAGTCCAAAACATTGTTAAATATTTTGAATCTGGTAATTTTCCTGGTATTTTTGTTTTTCTTGATTTTATTAAAATCTTTTGATATGGTTAATTGTGATTGTTGTTTGTTTTAGTTATTATATGAATTAATTTTTAAAGAATCATTCATTGGCTGGATCATGGTAATTTATACTTATGCGATGGGAATTGCCAAAACGAATGGTTTGATGTCTAGGAAAAAGGTCAAATAAGGCCGGGAATTAGACAAGGTTGTCCGCTTTCTGCACTTTTGAAAATCAAGCAAAATAATTATATATATGGTATTACTGTCCATTCTCAAATACTGATACTTTGAAAGTTTTTTAAAAAGATATCACAGTTAGCTGACGATGCTGTCCTTTTTCTTAATTGTATTGAATCCGCAACATTTCGCTTAAAGAAATAAGAAGTTTGGTCACTATGCTGGGCCGATTTTAAATGTTATGAAAACAAAAGCAATAACAATGTCAACTCAATTAGAATTCATAAAAGATTCAAAATGGAATGATGATCCAGTCAAGTATCTGGGCACAAACCTCTGTAAGGATAAAAAGGAATCGGATCGACTGAACTGGGCTATGAAACTTGAAAAAGTAAAATCAATCTTTAATTTTTGGAAAATGAGAAATTAAACTATTAATGGTAAAGTTGTTATAATCAAATTGTTAATAATTTCACAATAGGTGTATGCTGCTTCAATACTAATTTCTCCGAAACTGATTGTGGATCTAAATAAATTGATTTATAATTTTCTTTGGAACTCCAAAAGAAACATGTTCAAAGGTCTGTCTTAAAGGCATTGTTTAACAATGTTTCCAGTTTTACAAATCTGAGATGCATGGCTCTACGTGTTATCAGAGTCTGTGATATTGTGTAATATTGAAGCCCCAACAAAAATTGCTCTTCAAAATGATCATGAAGTGCTTCAAAAAAGTAAAAATCTTTGCATATGGAAACGTTTGCTTGGATTTGTATCATTAAAGAAGTTGACCACAAACTAAGGCTTCCACACAGTATTGATTGCAATGGTCACGGGCCAATGGCTTCATCGGGCAGGTGGTTCCATGATGTGAATGGGTAAATTTCTAGTGACGATTTCTCAATTTATTCATGAAATCAGGAAATTACTGATGTACTAAATTTAATTTCATGTGTTACCGTGCACTCGACTCTAACGCAATCTGGTACTTAAGACACGGTTAATTCTAAAATAAGATACAGGTGTATTTCCAAGACACGGACGGTAATTTATTATGTAAATAATGTTATTCTTGGTTACGGAAAATAACCAATTAGAACTCTCCCTCAACGGTTCCGTTGGTTATCTCCTAGGTTTTTTTTACGTTTAGTTCAGAGCAGAGCAGTATCCCGGTTGTTGATACATTATCAGCTACACTTAGTGTATTATTTGGTTAAATCTTTCCCTACGGGATTCGAACAAATTTCTTCCCGAGATCTTCGGCATAGCTCCCAACAGCTACCATCTTCCCTACTCTGTCTGGGCAGGTTCACTCTGGTGAAGAGTAGGAGAATTGGATGCATGTAACCTTGTTTTCTGATAGCTGCTTTGTAACTCGTCTCTAAGTTTTTTTCCTGGTACTTATCGGGTTTGTACTCTGTAATTTATGATAGCCAATTTTAGCAAAAGAGAAAATATAAATGGTTTCTTGACAAAGTTATTGGATTGAATTAATGATGCTAAATACGTTTGTAGCCTACTTTATTTTCATTCATTAAAAGAAACATCGTCTTCTTTATAAACAGTCATTATATGAAAACGAAAATAGTAATGTCTTTAAATTTTAGCGATATTCAGTTGTCAATATTGTGAATTTTCTTTCCAATGTGTTTTGAAAGTCATGAGAGTGGACATCGGTATTTGTCCTTGACATTGCGAAAGTCATTCTTGTCGAATTTCTCGAAAGTATCTACTCGTACTTCTTGTGTAAGAAATGTTACTAAAGAGTTATGACATTTGTAATACCATTATGAGATATAAAATTATATGCTGTTATACATTTTTTGGAGGTCGTTTGACTTATTTGAACAATAGGTTCAACTGGCCAACAAGATTTACATCGTCGCCGAGTTCCTTTTACCAGTATCGTCAATTTCCACCATGGGTCTTCGCTCCTAGACTACATGTAGTTCATCGAAGTTCAGGGCGCCGAACATTTCAGCTTCTCTGAAGCAGAGCATTGACACTCGTCAAAATGAACGTCACCACGTGTCTTCCGTCGACAAGTCTCCGCAGCATTTGTGAAAGACATTGAAGTTTGATATCTTATCATTTATATCTCATATATTCTGAAATCAAAAGTTTATTCTATGTTAATTCAAGCTAAACGGAATATCTTTGTTTGAAGGAATATATATACATTGGTACTTTGGTACTGCGTTCAATTTATTGGCCAGTCAGGTTTTTCTTCGCTTATAATTATAAAAATCTTTACTTTGTAAAATGTGAAACCAGTTCAATTGCTGAATGATAAATTGAATTCACTGAACTGTAATTTTTTTGTTTCCAAGTGCTTATTTATTTTGAGAGATCACGAAGTTAAAAAGTTTGGGATGTTGAATCGCCGTGTTTGATTGATTGGTGTGTTGAATTTGTTATTGCCTTACAAAACATATCAATACACCACACTCCCATAATTTAGAAAAGTCAGTTTCGTCCCAACAAATTAACTATGTATGACACACCGAGGGGAAAGTCACAGTACATGTACAATAGGGACACACATTGTATTTGTTGTGCAGAACATAGTATTTATTGACTTACTTATTGAATGAAACTATAAGACCACAATGCAAGTAGCGTTCTGGCAATTGGAGTACAAAGGATAATAGCAGGTGAATGAAATGCTTCAACACCACAAACACCTGGGAAGGAAGCATCCATAAATTTGAATATATTTAGTTGATAAACGACTCCGCATATGGACGTTAAGTGGAACAGAAAGCAGTGGATTCTTTAAAACAAACACGAATTAATTTAGCAGAATGTCGGTACGTAAATAAAATTTGGCGGGGTTGGAAAATGCATCTCTCTACCCTGCGACTTTAATGGTACGATCGAGTAAATTAAAACAGTAAAATGGCTCTTATTTTAAAATTACTCATTAAATAAAACCCGAAACTTCAGTGGTATCAGACAAAGTAATGTTACATTTTACTAATAATAACAAAAGATGTATAAACATTGTGAAAGTGTAGCATTTTATGATAAAAGACGCCGATTAGCGAGTATGATCGTGACGTCATTAAACCTGTTTATGTGCGCTTGCATCCTGGCGAAGGCTGGGCTGGTGAGCATGATTATGAGTTCGTTGATAACGCCATCTTCGGCGGATTGAATCAAGTGTAAAGAACCGGCCGAATTCTGATATGGCCAGTGCAGTGCTATAGCCTCCTGTCGGTGGCCCTGGCGCTGTTGGAGTCCGTAGTCGACATCGAGGCGAAACCAGAAAGTCGAGGCGCTTGCGCCGAGGGCCTCTTAATCTTAATAAGTGATCTGAATTTCTTATGTTTTTCGTTGTTTGGCGAGTATGCCGACCCAACTGTAGTTTGGTGAAAATCATCCAATCAGAGAGAGCTACTATGACGTAATATTAAATATTCATGACTGACTCGTGCATATGCATGACCTTTCATTACATCCAAAATGGCTGTTCACTTTTGTTCCGCGACGGATGATGACGATATCTCAAAAGCATCGAATATATGCAGCCAGAAGGTTGACAATTGACCGATTTAAAGATATGCAAATTGATGCAATAAAATCTGCACTACAAGGACAAGATGTGTTTGTAAATCTTCTAACTGGCTATGGGAAAGTGTGATCTTTCATGCGCTACCGCTCTGTGCTGATGTCCTCCGTGAGAGTGAGACTGCTGCTTCGCGAGAACCAGGCCGCCGATCTACCGAGGCTTTGCCGGGCAGTGAAGGGTTAGGTACAGGTAGACTAAGCAAGCTTTTCAGCACTGGTGAAAAGATGCATCTATTGTTTCGCTCCCACCCTACTCAACCTTCCCTTTAACCATAAGTACCATGTCACTGCGCAATGTTATTCAGATGAATGATTTCTACCTGCATAATACATTTTGTGAGCAATATTTTCTCGAATAACAAATATCGCCTTAGTTGCAATTCGTGTAAAACTGTGATGACCGAACTGCTCGAACCCGTTTTAACGATTTGTCACAAACCATCGTAAACGAGGGAAGTGCTTTCTTGGCTGCCGTCACGGTGGTGGGATATGATCCTATATACTAACAGGCGGTAAAGAGCGAAATGGCAAATGTCCAATTGGAATAGTTTTGCATCATATTTCGAAAATTTCTGAAAATGGACGACGGATTTAACATGAAAATCAAATCACCATGACGTTTGAGAAATCGATTCAACCGCCTGCAACTGCAAGGAGACTTAAAATTTCCACCGTGTTTCTCATGCTCATTGTTTCAAATTTCGTTCTGACAGCGGTTTTCATTTACAAAGTACAGGATAAATTCGCTTCATACACAAGAGGTTAGTATATTCAAGTTCAAGTTAATTCTGTATTCGTTTTTCAGTTTAAAAACATAAAAACATTAAAATATATACATAGCATTTCAAGGTAAAATACAACGTACATTCAATGAAATTATATATGATAAGAAAAATAAAAGAGCCATCATTAAAAGTATATTGAGGCTTGACACGCTGATGGTCCCAACAATTATCAAGTTATAAAATTAATATTTCGGCGGAGCAAAGAAAAGGTAAAACAAAGGTGTTGGGGTGTATTTAATTCCAAAATTAGATTAAAAACGAATGATTAAATATTGATAACCTATTGATAATAAGATAACAGGTATAATTTAGGCTTTCTTATAAATTAATTTAAAAACGGGATTTCTCTTCACGAGGTGGGCAAGGAATTCCACACAACACTTCCAAAATGCAGAATACATTTTTGACATGACTGGATGTCATTATGCTAAGAGTATTATGATCATAAACTTCATGGTGTAAAGAAAACATGTTCATTTTTAAGGAGGAAGACTACAAGAAAAAACTTGTTTATATCACGAATGGTCAGTGTATGAAATGTCTAATATATTGGTAGAGATGGATTATAAAGACTTGGCGTAGATACAGAGGGAGTACCCTACCCCCTCCTCCATTGAATGGTGATAAAATCAAAACAAAGAAAAACTGAGAAAAAAGGGACAATGAAAGGGATAAGGGGAAGGTACGAGAAAAAAAACACCTGGATCACCTACCATACCAGGCTAACCAATAGTCATGTAAATCTGCATTTCATTTTCCGAGTAAGACCGGTGTCCCTCCCCCTAATTATTCTAGTGCCCTCTCGATGAAAGTACTCATGCTACGCCACTGCCTGTATTTAGCTATTATTTTCTTCGTTTTTCTGTTATTTCCCCTTTAACAAAAAAGCACATCTTCCAACACCGGTGACGAAAAGCTTCGAATACATCGGAAAATTCAACAAGAGTGCTATTCAGGAAATTCAGTAAGTTTTTCCGTCCATTTTAACACCTGTCCTATATACAATTTCATGCTGAAACTTCCCAATATTTCACATGTCATAGTCAATTTCGTCCTTAGTCATTCATTTTCGAACTTTGTTCAATCAATTCATCATTCCCGGCTGCTGCCAACTATTGCATGAATAAATTTCGTCATAGTAAATCGATTTTATCAAAGCGCCGTTCAAATCCGTCAATGGGGATATTTGTTATTCTTTGTCTTCTCATTTTTCCTGAAACATATTTATATCACCATCAGTATCATTCAATCAAATTACTTTATCTCTTTGTTTCACATCTTTCATTTTGACTATGCATTGATTATGTTGATTATATGAATAATCAACAGTACGTATTAATTCATTTTATCAAGGACACTGTAGATACTTAACCACCAATTAAGAGACTTAATATTTGTAGACAAATAAGATATATCAGGCATGCTGGGACTAAAATGGCTTATGGGGGAAAAAAAATCCATACTTCCAATTTTCTTTTCAAGAACAATCGACTACATATGCCTTCGTGTCCTTCATTTCATACGATTTATCGTCTTGAAATTTGCAATAAAGTTTCATGAAAGAAAAATGAATATCTGTACACCTGCCATTTTATGGTATGTATAGATTTTTTCGGTCAATTTCTTACTAGCTTTTTCGGTCCATTATCACATTCATTCAATTTAGAGTTTCGGGCACGAGAATTTGCAATTTCACTTTTTTCATTGAAATTCATTCCGTTGAATTCGCGAATGGGCAGTCAGTTTCGTATATTTGTTCGAATTAATATGCATGTTGTTGATGTATAGGTTTTCCGGTCCATGTTAACACATTTTTCATTTAATATCATCAATGTGCACTTTAATTTCGTCCTGAGAATATGACAAAGTGCAAAGGTCAAAGTTAATTCAACAATTTGTCATTCACGTTGGTCAATGGTCAAACAGTTTCAACACCTGTCCATTCTATTTTGTCAGACTTCATTCGAATTTGTCTCAACTGACCGTCTGCAGAATGTAATTATCAAATTCGTCTTTGTGCAATCAGTTTCAAGATAGTATTATTCATATTCGTCGCATAGGCAAGACCTTATATCGAACAAGTGTCGAATTTTGATAACGCCTTGACGCAGAGGCGGCGTTCCCGGTGAGCATGGGATAGGGCAGGACGGGCACAGTGCCTCCACTTTTTCGGGTACCCCAAAAGTGCCCCTTTTTACGTAGGAAAAGTGCCTTTTTCTGTCTGATTAGTGCTCCTTTCCCCTTCTCATAATTTTTGCCCCTTTTAACCTCTGCAAAGTACCCCTATTCTAAACTGATAGGTGCCCATTTTACTTTGAAAAAATGCCATTTTTCCTTAGTAACGTTTTCCTTTTTACCTCTGATAATTAAGTGTCCTTAATACTTTCAAATGTGTCCCTTTCCCTTTCTAACGATTGCCCTCTTCCTTTCTGTTAAGTGCCCCTTTCCTGTTCTCGTAAATGTCTCTTGTCACCTCTAATAATTGAACCTATCCAAATCTAACAAGTGCCCCTTTTCCTTTGTAATAAGTGCATTTTGCCCTTCTAAGAAGTGCCTCTTAATATCTCTGATGAGTGTCACTTTTCACCTCTGATAAAAACACCAATCAAAATATGATAGGTACCCCTTTTACTTAAAAGAAATACTCCTTTTCCTTTGTACTAAGAGCATTTTTCCGTTCTAAGAAGTGCCTCTTTTCACCTCTGATAAAATCCCCTATTAAAATCTGATAGGTGCCCCTTTTACTTTGTAATAAGTGCGTTTGTGTTTCATTTAAATTCGTCGCATAGACAAGATATTGAACTAAAACCATCCTAAGGTCAAGACAGACACTCTTTCTTAATTCATGTATAACCTCCTTAAAACTTAAATAAGATAAATGGGAAATTAAATAGGCCTACATATCTTTTACTGGCATGTGTAATATGAATCTTATAACAAATCTCGAGACGAGAAATTAAAGAGATTTATTTCAACAGACATTATTTTCCTTGCAAAGAAGAATTACAAATTTTGGAATTTTTTCTTCCTAGAATCGAATCGATATAAAATATGTTATTTGCTTTGAAAAATATATGTATTCCTTTAAATAGTGGCTTGGTGCCCACACTACATTTCATTGATGAAATTAATTGATTTGCATTGTTGCTTATACGTATGATTAGCATGATCATGATTGAAGCTTTGCCCAATCAGTTCCAAGGCATAGCCAAAATTAAGATTGCGAAACAAAGAAATACAGAATCCAGCTCAATGAATCGGATTGATATTTTATAGGATAAATCGGGTTTTAATCACTGTTAGTTTCTTTGATAATCCTTTCAACTTTATCCGAAATCAGTTTTATTAGCCTGGATTGTAATTTAGTATAAAACTTATTCAATACATAGGTATGTCGTGTTCTCTATTTTTCTTCCCCTCGACAGACATAAGGTTTCTGCTTATATTAACCAATGGCAAGCCGTGCAAATCATTTACCGAGATGTGCCGAGGGAAAAGATTATCCTTTCAAGCAACCAAGCGAATCTGACAGCTCTCCACCAATCGGAGGCCATCTCAGAACATTATCAATGCGCGCTAGTAGGTAACGCAGGCATTCTATTGGACAGTGGATGTGGTGACGTTATTGACAAGTTCGAATTCGTCATCCGTATGAACCTCGCTCCTTGCGGAGGTGAATACAAGCCTGACGTTGGGTCAAAGGCCAATTTAGTTTCCCTAAACGTAGAGCAAATTGAGAGGCTTATATCTTGCACGAACTCCAGCTATCCCCCTGAATGGAAGTGCGAAAGCAAAGACCACGTCTGTCTGAAGAAGCGCAAAAGGAAATATCCGAATCCCCGAGCCCCTACCAATTGTGATGACCTGTTGAGGAGAATGAAGCGATTAAATGGGACGACTGTGTGGTTTTTCAAAAGAATCGGCAGAAACTTCGACGCTATAAAGAGGATGCTAGGAATACTCAAACCGAAATACAACATACACATCGATTTTGCTTATAGCCCTATCAACCTTGTGCCGCCTTCCCACAAGTAAGGTTTACAGTTCAAACGATAGACGTATTATAAATCAATAAATGCTCCTGTCAGAGAGAACATAAGGTCAGAGTTTGACCACAAAAGGCATTTCTAAACTCTTCCACAGTGCTGACACGAACTCGTTTAGATTAGTCACTAAGCTAAACCAGGGTTAGGTCCATCTTCATGAGTTTTCTCACCTTAATTGTGGTTCTGTGTGACACACTATGGTGCCCCTTTGTGATAACCACGATGTTCATTATGAGTCACCCTGCGACCAAAGACTATATAACCTATCTATCACACTGTCATATATATATATATGTTTAAACATCAGGTTCACAGTATTTTACACGCCAATTATGATATACAAATGAACTTTTAAAGCGATAAACGGGAAGTCTCTCTATGCGCTTAAAAATACAGCTAACTGAAAGAACAATTTCATCCTTACAAAAGATATATGCAGAATAATTCCTATGTAAAAAAGGAGAAGATAATGTACTATATATATGATTTTGATAACATAAAGTCGATCATTAACGTAAAGTAATTCTTAAACACTGATCTGACACAGTATACCACACTGTGGTTCACGAATGGATCAAAGTGTGTTCAAACCACTCTGTGACAACATATTTATGTGCACACACTGAAGCATAATAGATTTAACTTAATCGGCACAATGTGAGAATTTTACTAGGAACACTCATATATTTTTGTATATGATAATAATACTAACTTAAAAAAAACATTGTGATACATTCTACATAAGGTGACTCAAAGTTTGTTCACATTACTCTGTTATCACAGGGCACATTTAGAAAACTTTCATTGTATTGGCTATAGGAAAATAATATGTTGATATCGATCGTACACCGTGTTATCACTGAGGTGGCAAAGTGAATCATAGCTAGTGTGGACAGTACATCATTTTGTGAACACATGGTATATTTGGAACACTCTCACTGATTTGACTATATAAAAACACAGTATGTTCACACCTTACACAGGTTAACACACTGTGATCATAAAGAGAATCACAGTGTGTACACAATAATGAGTGGCCACTGAGTACGTTTGGAGCAATTACGTAGCTTTCACAATAGAATGATGTGAAAACAACTTAGTTACGCTGATCTTGCACAGTATAACAACCAGTGGTAACAGCGAAAATCATAGTATGCATACATCATTGTACTACCAAAGGGGTACAGTTGGAAAACTTTTACAGTTTTGGCTATGTCAAAATTTATGTACTATGTATTCAATATGATCTTACACAGTGATAAACACTTAAGTCCCAAAGAGGGTCATCATGGTGCGTGTACACATCCCCCACACACGCTTTCGTCCGATACGCAAATTTCGTGCCATCATCAACTGATAAATTCTACTAAAATTATTCTCTCCTTTGTCTTTTCCACCCAGGGTATGGAAAGTCGGACTCCCGTCATCCGGTCTGGCAATCTACTCGGCTGCTACGCAATTCTGCCAGCAGATAACCATGTTCGGATTCTACCCTTTCTCTCAAGATTCGAGAAACCGAACTCTACGGCATCACTACTACGAAGAGGGCAAGATGAATTACACTTCGTCAAAACACCACATGCCAGACGAATACCGAATCTTACTCGACTTAAACCGAACCGGAGCAATTAATATTGTCAACGAATGTAGATGATTACTAGGGTTTTTTCTTCTTTAAATTACATTTCTGATCGTTATTACTCGTATCAGAAAGAGGTTTTCACAACGTAAACTTGAAGGATTAAACATAATGGGTGGTATTCTCATAAGTTAAGCCGGGACTAAGTCCAGACTAAACAAGAATTTTAGTTCACACTTCTATGGAATGCCAGGTTTCATCTTCCTCCTTCAATATTTATGACAAAGATAATCTACCAAAGACTTTAATGAAATTCAGATCATAATCATATTATCTTTTTCTTCCCATTTCATTGCAAAATTAATTTTTTGGACACTTTTCATTGCAGGATTAAAATAATCTGTACAGGGTAAATGAGTTGACAACAGGCACTCCATAAAAGTGTGGACTAAGTTAAGCCAGGCTTTACTTAGTACGCGCTATCGGAATACCACCCAATATATGTATGCATATATATATATATGGAGTACATGTCTAGGTCTCATAGTATAGTTGTTCATTCATTTCACTTTAGGGTTAGGGTTAGTTACAGCGATGGGTCTAGGGTTGAAGATAAGAGTTAAAGTTAGTGTAGGAAATGTACGCGGTGCAACTGTCGCATGATCAAGGATCGTACAACCGAAATTCCAGAGCACGTTTTAACCCAGAGTTATGAATCATAATAATGACAGATTTTGTGGCCTTGCTTTTTTTTTTTAATCTAGAACTAAACATCTAATTTGATATTCAGGTCAGGTATATATGGTTTACGAATAACAGAGAATTGTCATAAAACTTACTCCAGACTTGCAATACGCTTTAAAGTATTCTTGTACTTTGCGATGTTACAGTCCTCGTTATATCCTGTAATCTCTTGCCTCGTGTGAATGGTTTCATACTTATCCTCGCCTTTTGGTGCACCTTCACTGCTTTCTTTCTCTGTCTGTGTGACTGTTTCTCTTTCTCCTTTCTTTTTTACTCCAATTGTTTTCCCTAATTCACATGATACTTAAACATATATATAACCTTGAGTTATATGGTATGTCATATGAATCTCAGGAGGTTTAGTGGTTCATTAAATTAATTAAGCGTTAAAATCTAACTCATGTTTGGCGAACAAAAATTCCATTTAGGCAGCAATACACTTGGCGTTAATTGTCACTAAATATAATTTCACGTCTTGACTATTGGCTGGTAACAGATTAACTTTGGTGTTATGTGCCAACAACCGAATAAAACCCGTTCCAAAATACAATTGTGCAGTCACCCTTAGTTTGAAAATCAATAATTCACTTTTAAAGGATGCTGACTATAAGGTGAATATAAAAAGTTTTAATTCTTAAAATCCAATTTGAAAATGCAAACCTAAATGCGAGGATAAAATTGGAAATTCTAAAATTAACATCAAAGAATATACTATAAAATATTCGAAGCGAAAGCAAATGCAAAATGATCAAAGTTTTAAACAATTACAAGAAGAATTTATTCAATCTAGTAATGAAAATGACGAAAATCCATCTGAAGAATTCTTATTGAGAAAATGGAAAATTTAAGTGAAATTAGATCAATGGTTAACATATAAATGTAGAGGAGCTTTCATTAGGTCAAGACAAAAATGGATGGTGAAAAATCAACGAAATATTTTCTGAAAACTGAAAAAAGAAACGGAAAAGGGAAAGAAGTTGATTGTATAAAAAAGAATGGACAACGTACCAAGCAAGGAAATATCCTTAGTGAAATTGTACTATTTTATAAATGGTTATACATACTCTAAAACAGAGTTTTTTTTAACTGGGTGCCGCAAAAATTTGTTAGTAATATAATTGTTTAAATCATTATTTTGGAATTTTGGTCGATTTCATGAAAACCAAATATTATAAACCGCTCAGTATGTAATTTCGTGAGGATATAGCACTTTAAAGATAATAAAGTGTCTTTCTTAATCGCTCGCAACCTTTAGAGACATGATGAGTTATGGCAGAGAACCGCCTGAACGGCTGAACACCTCCATATTTGAGCAACTAGGAGCATGAATAGCCTTCTATTAAATAAGTGCCCGAATATAAATTATATCCTTTATATCGAAATAACATTTTTACCACGCTCGGTCGCTTCATTCTCTCACAACAATTAGAAACAGGATATATTTGGGCAAAGAAAGCCCAAATCTCCTCACATTCGTGCTTCGAAGTGACCGCACATAATTAATTTTGTATTCATGTATTCAGCAGCGAGGTACCCACACACTTAGTTCTATATTTTATCTAGTGTGTTGATTATAAAGTAAAATTGTTATCATATGAAAAAGTTAGGAAACAAATTTGCTCATGCGTACGTGGCGCGTGACGAGTATCAGAGTGATGCAAAAATGAATCTGCTGTTAATAAATTTGTGATTAGGTTGACGCGAAACTTTTTATTTCTTGAAAGGGTGCCATGACAAAAAAAGGCTGAAAAACGCTGCTCTAAAAAACAGATGGAGCTAACCTGTCTGAAATAGATAATTATGTGGCCACAATTTAATTTCCTTCTTAAACGGAAGATGAAACGTTGTTTTTTTGAAGGACTGATTACTAAACAAGAATGTCAGCAAGTTATTTTTTCTATGAAAAACAATAAGTCACCTGGTAGTGATGGTCTAACTCTTGAATGTTTTAAATGTTTTTGGGAAGAAGTTAAAACATTGGTAATGAATAAATGAAGGTTTTAAACAAAAATAATTGGCTCTTTGAAAATAACCATGATGCACATTGGAAATACATGTCTAAATATTGGATGGACAAAATATGTTCGTTGTCTTTGATAAAAAAATCAAATTGTTCTCGCAAAGATATGTTGATGTTGTGTTCAAAACACAAAATAACTGATTTCTATGTTCATTTGCTTGTTTCCTGGAATGAACTTAGATATGTTGAATCGTTGCATGTCAAAAATGTTCGAAATGAAGTATTGTAGTACAATAGCAATATAACACTTGAAAATAAAACATTATCTTTTAAAAATTGGTTTACTAATCTTCATGCAGAAGTCAATCGGCATGATGACAAACAGGTGTTATATAAAACGACTATGGTAATTACTTTATTTGAATCAGAACAGGTGATGCTATTATATTGTCAACAATGAAATCAAGTTGTCTATTGTGTGAATTTAAGAAAAGTAATCCAATTGTATTAGGGGGCATTTAGGCCATTGGGAAGAACGATTTAACCTTCCTATCGCTTCTGACTTGAACAAGATATTAAAATTAAAATTGTAAGTAATAAAAAACAATAAAGTGAAACAATTCAATTTCAAAACACTTCATGTTATACTACCCTTCAAATACAATTTATGTTAGTGAAAAATTGTAAGTGCAAATTTGTGTGCATTTTTTCAAAACAACATGATCGTTTGTTCATGTTTGGTTAGAATGCACAAAGGTAATAATTTATTATTCTGGAAACGCATTGTCGCATTTATTCACTTTAACTTAAAACATTCACTGATGTTATTTGAAAAGCATTTGATTCTTGGTATAGACTCTAATTGTTCAAATACAAAATATATGAATATAATCATTACATACGCATAACACGCAATAAATAAAATGTATATGTTAAATTACTTTCAATCGAAAACGTACAATAGCTTTTCGACATGGCACGTTTCTAAACCGAACTGCATTTGGATAAAATCACATTATCGAATGCGCTTCAACATTTTACACTGTGATTTTAACTGATGATTATATTTTCCTTTTTTTTTCAATGTAAAGTGAATGTTTATGAATTACGTATTTAAATCCTCTTAACGTTACTATTGCTGTTGAATGTGTTTATATTCATTTCAATTAAATCCTTTTAACGTTTTAATGTTCTTGAATTATGAAACTATTGAATAAATTACCTCAGAGTCTGAAGAGGAAAATAATAAAGAAAATATCAGCTTGATTTACATATTCATCTATAGTAACGGAAAACATGATAACATTGCATTGCTTTTGAATTTCCTTTATCTTTTATCTTTGCTGTTTTTAAATGCGTTTTAACAACTCAAGATAACGTACATGTGCTTGAAGGCAATTAACTCCCTAATCAAACAGGTTTTTTTATCTGGACGATTTATTGGTGAAAATATTAGAATTTTATGACATTATTGCTTATACTGAAAAAGAAAATGTTCCAGCAATGATTTTGTTAATTGATTTCGAAAAAGCATTCGATACTGTTTCTCACCACTTTTTGTATAAAACACTTTTCTTTTTTAAGTTTGGTAGTTCGTTTATAACGTGAATAAAGATATTGCATAGTGATGCATACTCTAGTGTTATGGTTAATGGGCAAATAACATCGAGATTTCGTGTAGAAAGGGGATGTAGGCTAGGAGATCCACTTTCGCCATACTCGTTTTTGTTAAGCGCCGAAATTCTTGGGATGTTAATTCGAAATTCACACTTGGTGAAAGGAATTTCTGTCGGATCAAAATAATTTAAGATCCTTCAGTATGCTGATGACACAATATTGTTTCTTGATGGCACAGCTGCTAGTTTATGTAATGCACTACATATTTTGGATTCATTCGGATACTGTAGTGGGCTGAAGATCAATATCCAAAAAACAAATGCAATCTGGATTGAGGCCTCAAAATGTAATGAAAATATAGAATTCGAAGGAAGACAAGTGAATTTTGTACATAATGATTTTTTTCTTTATCTTGGTACTGACTTTCATGTTGTTATTGACAAAATACCAGATTTTAACTATTACAGAATTTTCGACAAAGTAAAACGCCAGATGATTTCTTGGATCAAAAGGAACATTACGGTTCTTGGAAGAGTTACAGTTGCTAAATCATTACTATTACTACAGTTTAATCATCTTTTTATTTCAATCCCAGATCCTTCAGCTAAGTTAATGAAAACCATAAAAAGTTAAGTTCTTTAAATTTATTTGGAATAATAAGCAAGATAAAATTAGTAGGAAACGGGTTGTTGGCACATATGAAGAAGGGGGACTTAAAATGCCAGATATAGAGTTCGTTAACATGTCACTAAAGTTAACATGGTTTCGAAGAATAGTTTTAGGAATATGTAATGATGATAATCATTCAATGCAATAATGTTGAACAAAACCATTTGTAGTAAGGTTTGGTGATGAATATTTGTCGGCATTGTCTCATGAAGTTGCTAATCCTTTTTGGAGACATGTATTTCACGCTCTATCTATGTTGAGTCGTGCAGAGAGAGATGATTGGTTAACTTATCCATTGTGGAGAATTAGCTCAATACAAATTGGACAAAAATCTGTATTTTTTAAATCTTGGTATGAAAAAGGGCATCAGATGTATAAATAACTTGATTGATGATAAGGGAAAACTCTGACCTCTGACAATGTGAACAAAAATCATGCATGAAACTAAATGATTTGTCTTATTATTCTGTAACTCAAGCTATAAAGTTTCGATATCGAATGCATATTGAAAAATGTGAGAAAAAAAATGTAGTAGATCCTTTAATGCCGTCACATATCAAAATACTAGTGCATGACATAAAAGGTTGTCAATATATTTACAAAACTTTTCTTGGAAAAACAAATTGTGTACCCTCAATATGTCTGAGATGGGAACGAAATTTAGATTATATCCCTGAATGTCCAAGAATGCAGAAATATCATAGGATGATATTTCGTTTTACTCCAGATATCAGTTTAAGATATTTTCAGTATAAGGTAGTAAATAGGATTCTGTATTTGAACGAGCAACTGTAAAACATGAAAATAATGAGTAATGATAAATGTTCGTTTTGTAAAAAAGAGCTTGAAGATATTGTACATTTTGTTTATAATTGTGAAATCAGTAAATCAATCTGAAATGAAACGGTGAAATGGATAAATGACGGTTTTGGTTTTGAAGACAAAAGAAACGATGCTTTAAATTGCATGGTGACTTTGATTAAGCATCAACTATTTGTACAAAAGCTTAACAACAAAATTCCAAATTTTAGTTCTTTGAAGAAGAAAATTATTCAATATTATGAAGACGAGAGATATATTCATTCTATATATGGTATGTATAACAATTTTTTTACTAAATGGCAGGCACTTCAAGATTTGTTTGTATAAACAACAAGTAGAGAAATGTGAAAATATTCTGTTTTATTTGAGTTAAAAAAGACTTCATTTCATTGAATTGTAAAATGTTTTGTTTTATTCAATAAAATAGCCTATGGAGGGCTAAAACTTCTGTTTTTTAAACTCCTTAATTTCAAGCATTTTTTCAACTTCAGGCGCCCTTGGCAGGGTTTTAATTTGTTGGTATGTACATACATATACGAGACTGAATGATACGAGTGGTCTTCTACCTCCTTCTACTCTCTTTTTTCATCCTTCCTCTCTACTTTCCCTTCCTTTCCTTCTCTGTCTGTATCTTATTCTTTCGTACTTTCTCTCTATTCCTCTCTCCAGCTTCCCCATATCTACCCACTCCCTTTTTTTCTCTCTTATACCCCATTTCTCATTATCTTCTTACGAATACAATCATTGACTTTAGTACTGGAGGATTAACATGGACAAAACGCACTTGTTTACATGACAGCATTATCTCTTATTCACTTTAGTTCCAATGTTTTCTGACTGTTCTCAAGACAATATCATTTTTGTCGATCATAGTTCTATGTAACTTGATGTCTCATAGTAATTTTTAGGGAAAAGCAATCTAACAAACAATTTCTAAATTTTAGCGAAAATCGTTCGCCATTGCTGCTCTTTAATACTACTATGACGTGCAGTACCAAATTGAAATTTTCAGGACTCATGATAAATTCGTTAACATTTGATTCTATTGTTCGGATTATTTAGTAGAAAGAGATAGAAAGAAAATTAGTTGACATTCTCATGACTAACGCCCTTGTATTATTATTCTTATTTGCTCATCGTGTCGACAATGTTATTTGAACAATATTTGATGACAATAGACAGCACTCTAACATTAGTTTTAAGTAGCGTCGCACGGCAATCACATGGGAGATAAATGGTCATCAGTACCGGGACTAATAATTTTAAGAAAACTGAATGTGAACCAGGGCCATATTCTCTCTCTCTCTCTTTCCTGTGCCATTACCTTCCTTTTCCCTCGCTGACTTCCTTCTTACCACGGAGTATGTAATGTAAATGCCCCAATCATAGGGAATATAATCACGAATATCGCTGAAATAATTCTTCTCCTTCCCCTTCATCTTCATCTTCTTCTTCCTAGTAGTAGTTTTTTTCTCTTTGTCTAGGACCATCGGGTGGGTGCCATAAGGTAGGTGATGGACGTGAGGGCCGTTATAATGAAAACGAATCAAGAAATTTTGGAATTTTATGGAATATTATGATATTCAACATGAAAGAAATAGTAAGCATCTAATAACTTCAGATGTCTGTTTGATTATGATTAAAATTTGAGTCATTTCAATTAACAAAATATTCTTTAGTATTTTTGGATTTAAATACTTCTAGATATGCCCTTTCAGCCAAATAAAAAAAGTATAAGCTATCACTGACCGACTTTGCGAAAATTGCCTTCCAAATCTGCAGTTTTCAAGATAATTACAAAATGTCTTCAACTTGCTCTAAAACGACGATCTTTATACCTACATCAATGAAATTTATTGGACATACTAATCCATACACGCGACAACTGTTTACCAAGTTTGGTAAAATTTGATAACGTCATCGCAATGTTATCGCCCAAAATGATGAATTTACTATGAATTACGTTACAGCCCGTTAAATGCTTGCAATACAATGCGCGTAGATGAAAATGGTGTCAAACTGACCACAATGAAATGCTCTTTCGAATAATACCCAAAACGGTATATACGGTAGGGTAGCCACACGGCGTATTTAGAATTTGTAGAGACAGAAAACCTGCAGGTGCGGTACGGCCTTTGAAGTGATGACGCACGGCCGCCTTATGGCGTCCCTGCGACGGCCGTAGGTTTTTGACAAATGCCAAGGTGCCCGCAGAGGGACCATGCGGCTACCGTGCATGCAGCTGGACTGACGTTACTGCTACATACCTGCTCCACGGACAGCGTACGCAGCCACGGGGGTCGTACGGATGGTGCGCGGCGAGCTTACGGGAGCCGTACGTGGGCCTTGTACGTGGGCCATACCTCAAGGCCACCATACGGGCCTCGTAGGGCCGCCTTAAGGCTGCCCTAGGGCGTCCGTGGAATTACTGCGGCCGCCGCAATTATTTTGGGTTCTGCAAAAGTCAATTGCAATTCATAAGACCCTAGTGCAGCCGCACGGAAAACGCAAGGCCACCGTACGCCCGATGTATGGTCGCCGTAGAACCGCTCTACGGCATGGGTATGGCGAGTCTAATCGCTACGGCGAACCTAGAAATGAAAACAGTTATAACTCCGCGTTATAATCCCACGGCGACCCGTACGGACTGTTAAAATAGGGATACGCCCTAGGGTGACCCTGAGGCCACCGCAGATTCTCTGCGGCCGCCGCAAGTATCTCTCGTTTTACTGTTTTTTTCTTCATCCTACTGTCACTGAATCAAACCTGAAGCTGTGTTTAAAAGTTTTAAACGATTTTAATTCTATGTTAGGATTAAAAATTAACATTGACAAATGTAATGTTGCTAAACTTGGCAATTTTGAAGGTTTTCTTTGCCGTGACATTCCATTCACGTGGCCCAACGATAGTATCATGTACCTAGGTATAAAAATCCCACTTGATAACTATAATAACTTCTTCGAACTCAATTACAAACCAAAATTAGAAGAAGTAAAGACGACATTGCGTATTTGGAATCTTAGAAATCTCACTTTGTACGGCAAAATTGTAATTATAAAAACTCTAATTATCCCTAAATTTATATACGCGTTTGGTATAATACCCGACCCACCAAATTCCTTTTTTTACTGATTTGCAATGTATCTTATTCCACTTCCTCTGGAGTAATAAACCAGACAAAATTAAAATACCGCTATTATACAATGATCATCAAGAAGGCGGCCTCAAAATGCCGCACGTGTCGTATTTTAACTATGCAATTAAAACAGCGTGGGTGAAGCGCTATTTAGATACGGATAACAATGGGAAATGGAAATATTTTCTTAAGCTGTTACTCCGCAAGTTCGGTGATGTTTTTTTCTTTCATTGTAATATACAATCTGTTGATTTAAATAACAAAAAAATTGACAATATATTTTGGAAAGATGTACTTCAAGCATGGACCGTGTTTTATAAATACTACAATCCTGTGAAATTTAAAGAAATAGTTTTTCAAACTCTATGGCTGAACTCACATATCAAAGTGGATAAAAATGTAATCTTATACAGGAACTGGTTTCAATCTGGTATGCAATATCTCAAAGACATTTTAAATGTTGATGGCTCGTTCATGTCATATGAGTAAATATGCTGTAAGTTTGGAAATGAACCATTTATATGTTATATTTCTCTTATACATGTACATGCTTTACCACAGGAATGGAAGAAGGTAATACAAAACGTCCATGTAATCGATCATGCTGATCAACCAATAGATGAACGATTAAGTTGCTTTTTAAAAAGTAGAAAGGTCACAAAATTATGCTATAATACATTGTTGGAAAAAATATGTCTCTTTCACACACAAACCAGCAATCCAAATGGCAAGCTGATCTGAATGAAAATTTGACCGATTCACACATCTGGATTTCTCGCTTCCCACTTTAAAATATAAATCTTCCATTGATAATAAACTACGGAACTTTCAATTTCAATTTATTTACATAAGAATTTCAACGCAAGACTTCCTTTTTATAGTTAGAATAAAAGATACACCTATTTGTAATTTCTGTGAAACCCACATCCAAATCCTCGTTCATCTTTTTCTAAGATGTGAATATATAGTTCAGTGCTTTTTGGAATGAAGTATATGATTGGTTGCGGTCCAAAAATATAACAAAACAAAGTTTTAGTGATATCGAGATTTGTTTTGGGGTTATAACCTTCAATAACTTTTATCTCATTAACACCATCTTAATATTTGCAAAATACTTTATATACTCATGCAAATATACAAATATAAAACCTACATTTGCCCATTTTAAACTTGGTTTAAAACAAGTTGAAAAAAACTGAGAGAATACTTGCTTTTAAACGTAATTTGATGAATTTACATAGAAAAAAATGGAACGTTCTGTGTCAAGAACAATAAGGAAATTGATAAACATGTAGGTCATTAAGGGTTTTGAAAGTGTTTTGTAATTATTTTAATTTTATGTATTTTTTATGCATGTGCTATTATGTAATATATGAGTTGAGAAATAAAAAAATCTTGAAAAAGAAAAAAAAAGTATCTCTCGTTTTCGGGGGCGTACGGCCGCCGTATCCTAGCCGTAGAGCAAATGTGACCTAGGCATTAATCGCATTCGAACAAGGGTCACTATATGCCAATTCCGCTGAGTTTCCGCCCAATTATAAAACGTATCGGCTATGACGTCACTTTTTAAGACCGCTTCTCGTCCCCTTTCCGTCCTTTTTTTCCTTGAAATTTTGCAAGTGTAGTCTGGGTGGCCAAAGCAGGTCATCTCTAAGCTGGATTTTTAAAATCTGTCAAGGGGGAAATTTTAGACGCCATTTAATGCCCGGGATGATTATATTATTATGGACGGCCATTAATTTGTACCACTGCACACTTCATGTCGTGTTCTTCATTGACCATAATCGCATTCGTTTTGCACGCAGGGCTTGTAAGTCCTAGATGTAGGTCCCTTCCTTTATCCCGATTCAAAGCAGTAACAAATTGATATTTCAGGACTCATGATAAATTCGTTTAACAGTTGATTCCGCTCGGTTGATTCTATTCTTCGGATTATTTAGCAGAGAGAGGTAGAAATGAATACTCTCATGACGAACAACCTTGTATTTCTAGTATTCGTATTCGTTCATCGTCTCTACAATGCTATTTGAACAATATTTGATGACAATAGACGGCACTCTGGTACCATTTGTATGTTAGCACACGGCAGTAACATGGCAGAGAAAGAAATGATCATCAGTATTGTGTTTGTGTATTGTTTTTTATTTTCCAATCTTGGTTCTTTTCATCGCACTTCATTTGACCCAAAATGTGATACATGCTTGAACGCGCAACATTCCTTTGATGTAAACTTTCCCACCATTGCCATATGTGTTATGTAATGTGTAAGTGATACACACATCCAGTTTATATGTAAAGTGGACATACATAATTGTGTACGAGCGAGAAGCATCTATTAAAGATACTATGTCCCTTTTGCAGCCAACATCAAATTCTGTAGAACTTTGCAGGAATTATGAATATGTCATGTTGTGAAATGTAAACGTCAGCAGTGTCCTAATATTCAAATTATGCAAGGAAACCTGTTTACTTGCTAGACTTAAATGTCAGACACTATTGAGTGACTGACTGGCTTTTTTTTATCTTTGGTAATAACATACATAAAATGAGCTGTAAAAGGTACATGAGCATTTGTCTACATCAATAACCCACTTCTTGTAATGGCCAAAATTAAACTCATTCAATCTTTGCAGCATAAAACGTACGACCATTCGGTACAATGGTCTGAAAATCAGACTATTACTTACTAGCTCTATAGCTCCTAAGTCGATTCGACAACTAATAGTCGTTATTTTCCCACTTAAAGACATTTTCAAGCCCCCTTTTTAGGGAAGTTCTAAATTAGTATTGTCTTTCAAATGCCGTTGGAATTTAACCTTTTCATTTTTTTGGCCTGCAAATGGGACATAGTACCTTTAAAGTACTTCACTTGTTATTTGGACACCGTCAAATCAACTTGTCATGTCTCATTCCTCGGTCTCTCTCCTCAATACACAATAATGGCGACGAGGATGAACGGGCTCAGTCAGCCCCCACCGTTCGCTGCCAGCTCAGCCCGAGGCAGTGCTTCGACCGCCTGGTCTACGTGGAAGAAATCATTCGGATACTATATGTGCAGGCTTCGAAGATATATGGTGGAGATGTCAAGAGGGATACGCTGTTTCATTGTGCAGGCCTGGAAGTGCAACAGATTTTCGACACCCTTCCTGATACGGGAACTACCTATGAACAAGCAGTACGGGCCCTAACGACGCACTTTGAACCACAAACGAATGCAGCCTATCAGAGGCACATATTTCGTCAGTGCGTCCAAGAGAATAAGGAGACTGTTGATGAGTTTTATATTCGCCTTCGCTCTTCATCATCAATATGTGCCTTTGGCGAGCAACAAGATGAACACATTCGTGATCAATTCATAGACAAGTGCATATCGAAACCACTACGTATAGACGTCTTCTCAGAGAGCGTCATCTGACACTTACGACACTCTTGTCGATTGCACGAGCAGCCGAGGCAGCTGACAACCAGGCTTTGTCAATCGAACAGTCTAATATGCTTCACCCTCTCCAGCAGTGAATGAGATTCGAGCGAGACGGCCCCCAACCCAGCCGCCAGCAGCTCGGCGAGATCGTCCCAGGTCATGGACTTCTCGAAATCCTGGACGTTCCATTCCTGCCCCCGGGCGAGGGTATCAGAAGCCTAAGCAGGATCAGTGCTGTGGTAATTGTGGACTCGAGGGTCATCGCGCACGTGATCCCCAATGCCCAGCTCGAGGACAAGACTGTAGGAAGTGCCAAAAAAGAGGGCATTATGCTAGAGTTTGCCGTAGCTCCAACACGAGTGATGGACATGATTATGAGGAATATCTATTCACCGTCGGAAATTCACGGTCTCTGACTTGTGTTCGAGTAGCAGACGTCGACATCAACGTGCTCGTTGATTCAGGAGCATCAGTGAACATTATTGATTCATCAACACACGACTGGATGAGAGGACAGAGTCCAGCAGCCAGTGACCTCCAGTTGACCCCCAGTCACGTTCGACTTTTCTCCTATGGAGCCTCCTCTCCTCTCCCAGTGAAAGGGGAATTCAGCGCTCCTGTATCCTGTTCGACTGGTACTTCAACGACGGCCCGATTTATTGTTGCGGGAAAAAGTGGCTGCCTTCTCAGCAAAGCGACATCGATACTCCTTGGACTCCTTCATATCGAAAGTGTCGAGCCAGTTCATCATGTTCATATGGACACAAGCCCTTCCAACTACGCTGATGAGATTAAGACTAAATATCCAGCTGTGTTCAACGGTTTTGGCAAGCTTAAGGGGTACAAAGTCCATGTCCACATCGACCCCGAAGTAAGGCCTGTCGCTCAACCTCCACGGTGAATCCCGTTCCACCTCAGACACAAGGTGGAAGAGAAGCTACAGGAACTCATTGATAAAGACATTATCGAGCCAGTGTCGGGACCTACATCGTGGGCAAGTCCGCTAGTCGTCGTCCCCAAGCCCAATGGTGAAGTTAGAGTTTGTATCGACATGAGAAGGGCAAATGCAGCTGTTCTCCGTGAGCGGCACCCCATCCCCACCTTAGAAGAAACCCTTGAGGCCCTCAACGGGGCGTCAGTGTTCAGTAAACTTGATCTCAAATGGGGATATTACCAGGTCGAGATCGACGACGACTCGAGAGACATTACAACATTTGTCACACATAAGGGCGTAATGAGATATAAACGCCTCATCTTTGGTTTATCGTCGGCATCAGAGGTCTACCAATACGCAATTCAGCAAGCGCTTACAGGTCTCGAAGGCGTTAGGAATATATCTGACGACATCATAGTCTTCGCGGACAACACCAGGGAGCATGACCGAAGGTTGGCAAGAGTATTGGAGAGACTGGAAGACAGAAACTTAACGCTGAACGCGGAGAAGTGCGTCTTCCGAGCAGAAAGCCTGTCATTAATTCTTCAGCTTCACTATCGGCAAGGATGGCATCGCCCCATGCGAAGAAGGTAGAAGCAATAAAGAATGCCCAGAAACCAACGACGCCAAGCGAAGTTCGCTCTTTCTTGGGATTGGTCAATTACTGTGGCCGATTCATCCAGAATCTCGCGACCACCGAGCCACTTAGAGAATTGATGCGTGGTGATACCCCATGGTCATGGGGTCCACGACAGGAGGAAGCGTTCAACACCCTCTGTGCATATGCAGCACTTACCAGTGATACAGTCATGGCTCATTTCGTCACCGGAGCGCCAACAGAGCTTCAGTGGACGCCAGTCCCTTCGGACTCGGAGCTATTCTCACACAGACCTTCGAGGGTGTCAGCCGTCCAGTTGCATACGCTAGCCGTTCGTTAACAGACGTCGAGCGTCGCTACTCGCAAACTGAACACGAAGCGTTAGCTGTTGTGTGGGGATGTGAGCGATTTCACCTCTATCTCATCGGGGCAGAGTTCGATCTCCTTACAGACCACAAGCCGTTGGAAGTGATCTACAGTCCTCGCGGTAAGCCTCATGCCCGTATTGAGAGATGGGCATTACGTCTGCAACAGTACAGATTCAAGATTCGACACATGCCTGGGAAGACAAACCCAGCAGATGTGCTATCACGTCTACCGCTTAGTAACCAGACACAAGGAGATCTTCACGACATCGCAGAAGAGTATGTTGAAGCAATTGTTGCATATGCAAGCCTCCCAAGATGACTCGGAAATTAAATGTGTCATCGAAGCAATTCGCTCAGGCAAGTGGCCTGATGATAAGCGACTTAGTGTATATCGAAAGGTCGCAAATGAGCTCACATCGACAGACGGAATTCTAGTGCGTGGAACCAGAATCGTGATCCCAAATGACCTAAGAAAGCGTACCCTGGATATCGCGCACGAATCGCATCAAGGCATTGTCCGTCTAAAGCAAGCCTTGCGTACCAAAGTGTGGTGGCCACACATCGACGAGCAAGCTGAATGCCTTGTGAAAGAGTGTAGAGTCTGCCAAGCAGAAATGCCCACCCCTCCACCAGTGCCTCTTTGTCCTTCCGCAATGCCCAGCTCTCCGTGGAGCCGTGTACATGTTGATTTGTGTGGACCTCTCCCCATAGGAGAGACTTTGCTTGTTGTAATTGATGCAGCCACGAGATGGCCAGAGATGGAGATTTTGCGATCAACGACAGCGACAACGATCATCTCGCGACTAAATCGCATCTACGCGCAACATGGTTACCCAGATGAAATCGTTTCCGATAATGGCCCACAATTCACCTCGCGCGAATTCGCAAACTACGTGAAGTCTACAGGCATCGAGCACAGACGCGTTATTCCGTATCATCCGCAAGCAAACGCAGAAGTTGAAAGATTCAACGCAACACTCATGACAGCGATCCGAACCGCGAGAAACAGTGGTCGTGATTGGCATCAAGCGATCTACAATTTCTTGCTTACATATCGCTCAACACCTCATCCAGCCACAAAGGAGACCCCAGCGAAACTTCTGTACAATCGCGAAATACGTAACAAGCTACCTTCGCTACCACGCTCAAGTCCGCGAAAAGCATTCGCAAAAGCACGACGTCATGATCGGAAGTACAAAGCACACATGAAATCCTATCATGATGGGAGGAAGAGATTCCTGAAGCGGAATATCTGTCAGGAGATCATGTGTTAATCATGCAGAAGAAAAGTGATAAGTTCTCGAGTAGATATGATCCAAGCCCTTGGCTTGTTACATCTGTCAAAGGAGGAAGTGTAAAGCTAAAACGCGGAAATGAAAATACCATGCGCTATATGTCACAAATCCGGAAAGTACCATATTCGCAACGCGACTACGATCTCTAGAATGATCTCGATGACGACTACAAACAACACGATCGTGAACAGCGTAATGATCGTCCGCATGAAAATGATCTACGCAGATCACAGCGAAATACACAACCACCAGACAGAATCTCGTACTATCACTCAGGAGTTATTATGTAACTATTAATTTATCTGGAAGACAATTGGTGGGCACTAATCCATACCATGACTTTGAACTAGAACGCTAAATAAACACATTGTAAGAGACTCAGTTAAAGAATAGACTGAACTTTTGAATGCTTTATTTTATGCCATGTTAATTAATCTTTTCATGTAAATTTTGTCACTGTTATTCCATGCCACAGTCAATATATGGGTTACTGTTTTATGCCATGCCCAATTCTATAACATTAATTCAGACACTTTATATTGTTGCATGCTGATCTCTAAAATGCCAGGATATTTTATTAGTTGAAACACAATTGATTTATGTGTAAACAAAAAAACAAAAAAATTACATAATGTTGATCGTCATGATTATTGGTCAATGTCTATGAGTCAGAGAATTCTACTATTTACACTTTGCATATTTCTGTTGTTTTGTGCACATCAAGTTTGGACTCTACATGAAAACAATTAAGAATAGTCAGTCAGCACTGTACAGAAAGTTTTATGATACATGTATATTGGAAGTTATATTCAGTAGACTGATAACACGAAAATCAGATTGATTCATCTAGCTTGCATGCTTATTTCAGTCTTATCATTTAATGAACAAAATAGTTTTTTTTAGTCAAGGTCGACTATATGTGAATTATAGGGATACATTCATGATGCTTATTCATTATCTCTCGGTTACATGTTGAAGGTTTGAAATGTGTTAAAGAGCTGTGCTCTTGTTTGGATTATTGCTAAGTTTGAGCAATATTTGTTTCTTGTTTGTTGTTGCACATGTTTCAATCATGTGTTTTTGCTTTCTAAGAGTGACACATTTAAATAGTCCAGAGCCAAAATTACAAATATGACTGAATTACAAGCTATGTCTGAGAAAATATAATGCATTTACATCAGAAATTTTCAAGAATTTTTTTAAATATCATCCAATGCTGAAAATCACTTTTTATCCGAGAAGGAAAGGAATATTGTGTTTGTGAGTAAGGTTTTTGACTGTAGAACATCATAGTTTAGCGAAGATATCAAGGGTGGACCATGGTCTCCCAACCGCCGTTTGTGTATTGTTTACATTCCAATCTTGGTTCTTTTCATGATCGCACTTCATTTGACCCCAAATGTGATACATGCTTGTACGCGCAACATTCCTTTGATGTAAACTTTCCCACCATTGCCATATGTGTTATGTAATGTGTAAGTGATACACACACAGTTTATATGTAAAGTGGACATACATAATTGTGTACGAGCGAGAAGCATCTAATAACCCAGAAGGAAAAAACAGTTGCAACTGGTCCAGTTGAACCAGTTAAAGCCAACTGGTAACCCTGGAAATTGAAATGGGCCAGTTGAACCAGACCAGTTGAATTCTAACTGGACCAGTTAGAATTTGACCAGTTGAATTCTAACTGGTCCAGTTGGAATTCAACTGGTCAGATTCTAACTGGTCCAGTTGGAATTCAACTGGCCCATTTCAATTTCCAGGGTTACCAGTTGGATTTAACTGGTCTAACTGGACCAGTTTTTTTTCCTTGCAATTTTGCAAGTGTAGTCTGGGTGGCCAAAGCAGGTCATCTCTAAGCTGGATTTTTAAAATCTGTCAAGGGGGAAATTTTAGACGCCGTTTAATGCCCGGGATGATTAAATTATTATGGACGGCCATTAATTTGTACCACTGCACACTTCATGTCGTGTTCTTCATTGACCATAATCGCATTCGTTTTGCACGCAGGGCTTGTTAGTCTTAAATGTAGCTAGGTCCCTTCCTTTATCCCGATTCAAAGCAGTAACAAATTGATCTTTCAGGACTCATGATGAATTCGTTTAACAGTTGATTCCGCTCGGTTGATTCTATTCTTCGGATTATTTAGCAGAGAGAGGTAGAAATGAATACTCTCATGACGAACAACCTTGTATTTCTAGTATTCGTATTCGTTCATCGTCTCTATAATGCTATTTGAACAATATTTGATGACAATAGACGGCACTTTGGTACCATTTGTATGTTAGCACACGGCAGTAATATGGCAGAGAAAGAAATGATCATCAGTACCGGGTCTAATAATCTAAAGAAAACTGAATTTGAACCCGAGCCATATTCTCTCTCTCTCTTTTGTAATTGCCTTCCGGGGGGCGTTTCATGAAACAATTAGTCGGTGGTTTTCACCGACTAATATCATTTTCACCGACAATTTTATTGTCATGCACCGACTATTTTCCAGGCCTCTGATTGGTCAAATTTAGTCGGCGCCGAAAGTTGTCGGTGGACAAATGTTGATGAAATGCCCCCCAGATCCTTTTCCCTCGCTCACTTCCTTCTTACCACGGAGTATGTAATGTGTATGTGTACATGGGCGTTAATCATGGGGTGGACAGGGGACATGTCCCCCCCCCCCAATTTTCAAGGGTGGGGGACACAATATCAAATGTCCTCCGTGTTTTTGACCTCCTTTATTAATGTTGGAATTCAACTGGTCAGATTCTAACCGGTCCAGTTGGAATTCAACTGGCCCATTTCAATTTCCAGGGTTACCAGTTGGATATAACTGGCTTAACTGGACCAGTTTTTTTCCTTGCAATTTTGCAAGTGTAGTCTGGGTGGCCAAAGCAGGTCATCTCTAAGCTGGATTTTTAAAATCTGTCAAGGGGGAAATTTTAGACGCCGTTTAATGCCCGGGATGATTAAATTATTATGGACGGCCATTAATTTGTACCACTGCACACTTCATGTCGTGTTCTTCATTGACCATAATCGCATTCGTTTTGCACGCAGGGCTTGTAAGTCTTAAATGTAGCTAGGTCCCTTCCTTTATCCCGATTCAAAGCAGTAACAAATTGATCTTTCAGGACTCATGATGAATTCGTTTAACAGTTGATTCCGCTCGGTTGATTCTATTCTTCGGATTATTTAGCAGAGAGAGGTAGAAATGAATACTCTCATGACGAACAACCTTGTATTTCTAGTATTCGTATTCGTTCATCGTCTCTATAATGCTATTTGAACAATATTTGATGACAATAGACGGCACTTTGGTACCATTTGTATGTTAGCACACGGCAGTAACATGGCAGAGAAAGAAATGATCATCAGTACCGGGTCTAATAATCTAAAGAAAACTGAATTTGAACCCGAGCCATATTCTCTCTCTCTCTTTTGTAATTGCCTTCCGGGGGGCATGAAACAATTAGTCGGTGGTTTTCACCGACTAATATCATTTTCACCGACAATTTTATTGTCACCGACTATTTTCCAGGCCTCTGATTGGTCACATTTAGTCGGCGCCGACAGTTGTCGGTGGACAAATGTTGATGAAATGACCCCCAGATCCTTTTCCCTCGCTCACTTCCTTCTTACCACGGAGTATGTAATGTGTATGTGTACATGGGCGTTAATCATGGGGTGGACAGGGGACATGTCCCCCAATTTTCAAGGGTGGGGGACATAATATCAAATGTCCTCCGTGTTTTTGACCTCCTTTATTATGAAGCTTAAGTATTGCACTGTGTAATGTCTTGAGACCAAACCCTGTGTCCCGCCGTTGCCCGTACATACACATTTATCATGTTTTGTATAATGCGAGGGCAGTCTTATTACTTTTTAAATAAAGGATGAAATAATGTTGAACTCCACCTGCATGACCAGACGGTATGAGAAGCGAAAATTGCAATTTGTGCAATTTTATATTATTTACTTTTTGTTCTCATTTTACTGAAAATCAATCAAATCTTACTAGTATATTTTTATAATTCAGTCGTTATATAAACTGCTTCCTGAGAAGAGATTGGTAGTGACGTAAAAGGTGTCTGCCTATGCGCGCCCGCGTTATTTATCGCGTCTTGTCTACTCGCGCGCGTATCTCCTCGCGCGACCCGTACGGCGCGGTCAACACATTCGTGCATCTAATGACGCCCTGGTGGCGTCACTACAATCCCTTTAAAATCAGGAAGCAGTTTTTATTACGACTGAATTATAAAAATATACTAGTTAAATATGATTGATTTTCAGTAAAATGAGAACAAAAAGTAAATAATACCACATTTTTAAGCCAAGGTAATTACTACTTTCTTATAAGTAAATGCTTGATTGTTTAATAACTTTAATATTTTAAGTGTATATTTTATTTGAAAAATTTAAACAATAACACAGAAAACATTTTGAAATGCATAATCACTACTTGAAATTGTATTTCATTTGTAGATTAGGATAGACATGATCTGAATTACAATTCAGCATTAATATCTCGAGTTGTAACTGCCATAGGTCAAGCCGTCGCACTTTAAAAGAAGCCTGAATTTATTTGATGTATTATCTGTGTGTGTGTGTTTTTTTTAACAAACATGTTCGGTAATATACTGATCAGAAGAAATCTCAAATGTTATAAATAAATGAATTATTACTTGTATTACATGATGATCAGTATCTATAGTTAGATATGTAAGTAAAAGGATTATATTAAAACATACTTTCAGTTTGAATTCAGTTTGTTCAAAACATAATTTAATCATGTGTTATGGTAAGGATTGCTAACAAACATGACAAACTATATTCTTGAACTCGAATCGTATAGCCCGCAACTTCCGAGTTATTTCTGATCTAACGCTTTGAGCTTGCTACAAAATGGTGCTCAGCAGCTGTTAAACCATAGTATTCTAGCCACTCTGGTTAAACATTGTCTACCACAAACTACGAGATTTTATCTAGCGTGTTGGTTATAAAGCAAATTTTATTATATGAAATGTGAGATTATTTTTTGGTCACTCGCTTCGCTCGCTCGCAAATTTCAGAGTCAAATTTTCTCATGCGTACGTGGCGCATGGCGAGTATAAAAGTAATGCAAAATGAATCTTCTGTAAATGAATTTGTGATTGGGTTGATGAGAAACTTTTTATTTCTTGAAAGGGTGCCTTGGCTAAAAAAAAAAAGTTGAAAAACGCTGCTCTAAAAACAGACGGAGCTAACCTGTCTATTATTTGGCCGCAATTGAACTTCCTTCTTTAACGGAAGATGAAGCGTTGTCTTGTGAAGGACTGATTACTGAAGAAGATTGTCGGAAAATTTTTGGAAAATGAGAAATTTAACTATTAATGGTAAAGTTGTTATAATCAAATTGTTAATAATTTGACAATTTGTGTATGTTGCTTCTATACTAATTCCTCCGAAACTGATTGTGGGTCTGAATAAATTGATTTATAATTTTCTTTGGAACTTGAAAAGAAACAAGGTCAATAGGTCTGTCTTAATAAATACAGTTGAAAACGCAGTTTCAAGTTTGTATTGTACTTGGTTTGAACTCATTGTTGGTTGTCTTCATGTATTAGAAGCTTCAGAACGCGATCCCTAAAAATGGATCACACGAATTCATGCAGAAGACAATCGGCATGATGACGAAACAGGTGTTATGAACGATTATGGTAATTACTTTATTGGAATCAGAACAGGTGATGCCATTAGATTTTCAACAATTAAATCAAATAGTTTATTCTGTGAATTTAAGAAAAGTAATCCAATTATATTAGGGCATTTGGAAGAACAATTCAACCTTCCTATCGATTCTGACTTGACGAAGATATCAAAATTAAAATTTTAAGTAATAAAAAACATTAAAGTGAAACAAATCAATTTTAAAACACTTCATCATATACTACCCTTCAGATTTAATTTATGTAAATGAAAAAAAATTAATGAAAAATTTGTGTGTTTTTTGCAAAACAACATAATAGTTTGTTCATGTTTTGTAAGAATGCACAAAGGTAATATTATTCTGGAAACGCATTGTTGCATTTATTCACTGTAACTTCAAACAATCACTGATATAAAATGGAAAGCATTTGATTCTTGGTATAGATTCTAATTGTACAAATACAAAATATATAAATATAGTCATTACGTACGCCCAATACGCAATATATAAAATGTATATGTTAAATTACTTTCAATGGAAAACGTACAATAGCTTTTCGACATGGCACGTTTTTAAAAACGAACTGCATTTGGATAAAATCACATATAATGCTTTTCAACATTTTACACCGTGGTTATAACTGAGTATTATATGTTTCTTTTTTTTTCAACGTAAAGTGCATGTTTTTTAATTACGTGTTTAAACTCTCCTAAAATTATTATTGATGTTGAATGTGTTTATATTCACTTTATAAATCCTTTTAATGTTAGTGTTGTTTTACTGTGAAATTATTGAATAAATTCCCTTTGAAGAGGAAAATAATAAAGAAAATATCAGCTTGATTTACATATTCATCTTTGGTAACGGAGAACATGATAACATTACGTTGCTTTTGAATTTCCTTTATCTTTTATCTTGACTGTTTTAAAATGCGTTTTAACAACTTTACGAAACGTACAAGTGCATTTCCATTTACTCGATGACAATAAACTCCTTAACTTTAAGCATATTTCAAACTTCAGGTGCCTTTGGCAGGGTTATAATTGTTTGGTATGTAAAGTAGCTGTTGCATTGTGTTGTATAGAGAATTCCTACCATCCCCCTCCTATTCATACATACACACAAACACAAACAACAAACTCACCCACACCCACACCCACCCACACATGCCCAACCACCACGAAAATCCCATTTAAGAGTGCAAGAACAAATTTAAAGTACTCCTACCCTCCCGCTGAATACAATATCATGATTCATATTTTATCATATTGACTATTTACTTGTTTGATTTGATTAATTCTTTTCTTCAAACTGTGCGTGAGAGGGGGAGCATATATGACAGCTCATTGTGAATGGTTATTTGCCAGGAAGCAAGCTAGCCAATAGAGTCTATTTGCATAGTGTCTGCGCTTTAATGATCCAACCCTCGCTGTATATTTATTTATTGGAAGCTTGTTTAAGTTTGTATGATTATCAACCATGCCCTGCACATGTCATCATGTTACAGTGTTTTATTATATGTTTGAAAATGAGTTCCACTGTGAAGAGATGCATTGAACAATATTGAGAAAGGGTGTGAAATTTTCAAATAGCAAAGTGACTGAGAACACTGGGTAATGAGCCATCTGGTTCTGGAGATTTGTTCTTGGATAGGCCAAAAGAGCAGAATAAATGTCAAAGGTAGAGACGGACAGGTGAAAGAGAGGAGGGATTCAATTCAATTCAATTCAAATGAACATTTATTTTCTTCCATTCAATTTGACAACATATTTGACACCTGTTCAAACAATGCAATTTATACTTATGAACATAAATATAATTTAAGAACTTGTATTACAAGGAAGAAGGCTCGAATCCCAGTAAGCAAAGCTTGTAATGGGTACGCCCGAATACACAACTACATAATATACATTATAAATAGAAGAAAGGAAGAAAGGGATCGGCAAGGAGGAGGAGAAGATAGAGAGCTTGGAGAAAGAGAAAAGAAGAGGACTGCGACATAGTAGCAATGGAGTGTAAGGCATGCACAAACAACATAATGGCAAGATATAGGTGAGGGGTATAATGTGGAAATATTTGACTGCATTTTTATAGGATAATACTGTATTTATCACCCCTACTTCTGTATGTGTATCGATATAACAGTAATAAAATATTAACAGGATATATGCATATATATGTACATGTATAAGTATTTCGTTACAAGTACACACATTAATACAATATATATATATATATATTTGTCTACATAATTATACACATGCATACTACATACATACATATGCACACCCATACAAATCCCCTTATACAATATACACACATTCGTCACCCTGATCGGGTATAGGGCTAATACTTATGCACTGTAATTTAAAATCATACATTTGTTAAGCTTCCAAGAGAAGCTTAACAGAGATACAGATTTCCTCATAGGTTCAGGTAAATCGTTCCAAAGCTTAGGACCGGTAAAACGAATATTATTTTGAAAAATACGTTTACAGTGTTTGGGAATATAGATTTCTTCAGATGATCTCGTACCATACTTATGGATATCTGAAACACGCTGGAATTGGCCATAGAACTGAGAAGGTAGTTGTGAGTTTAGACATTTATATAATAATGTACATTGTTGAAGTTTATTTAAATCTTCAATACGAAGCAACTTAAGAGATTTAAATAAAGGATTGCTACTGGATCGTGGGTGAGAAACTGATATTATACGTAAAACCTTATTTTGCAGTGCTCAAAGCTTTTTTTAAAATACTTGTTAGATATGTATTTGCCCCTATAATATTACAATAGGATAGGGATGGGAGAATCAAAGAACAGGTTAAAGTACGTAATATCGTCGCGGGTAAAAACATACTAAGGCGGTAAATAACACCTGTGTTTTAAGCTATTTTGTTTTCAAGTGCATTTATATGATTTTTCCATGCTAATTTACTGTCTATGAAAATACCAAGAAATTTAGTAGAATCCACTCTGGGAAGAATATTATTATTTATTTTCATTTGTACAGAGCTAAAGTCAGGAGGTTTTGGAGAGTTGTAACATATCATGTAGTTACATTTCTTGAAATTGATTGTTAATTTATTGGCAGCAAACCAATTGCAGACATTGATTAATTCGATGTTAACAGTTTTACATAGTATATCGAGATTTTGTGAGAATATAATAAGTTTGTATCATCAGCGTAAAGAATAAAAGAAAGTAGGTTGGATGATCGGTAAATATTATTTACAAAAAGTATGAAAAGTAAGGGCCTAACAATGACCCCTGGGGGACCCGCAAGTAATTTTTTTAAAGTAAGACAGTTTAGAATTATAAAATAGTACATTGACGACGATTACTAAGGTAGCTAGAAAAAATATCATGTGCAATTTCACGAATGCCGTAGTAATTAAGTTTAGATAATAAAATATTATGGTTGATTGTGCCAAAGGCCTTTGACAGATCAATAAATACACCGATAGCGAGTCAATTATCTTCGAATGCATCAATTATTTTGTTGGTAAGTTCCAAAATTGAGAGTTGAGTTGAGTGGTCTTTCCGGAAGCCAAATTGATTTACAAAAAGACAATTTTGTTCTTCTAGGAAACTATAGGTTCTGTTATAAATGATACGTTCTAGAATCTTGGAGAACACAGAGAATACTGAAATAAGTCTACTCCACTTATGAAAGTTTGGGTAACTCTTGCTAATTTCATTTTGTCTGGGAATTTACCGGTACTAAGTGATAAATTAAATACATGGCATAGTAGTTTACATATAAGGTCAATAACAGCTTTAATAATTTTAGGGAAACATTCGTCTAGACCAGGGGCCTTATTGTTCTTGAAAGCTTTAACAATAAGATATATTTCATTTTCCGTGACAGGTGACATAAACAACGAGTTAGGGTTTGGTTGGGGTAAATATGGTCTGAAGTTAATATTGCTTTGAGGCGCGATACTATTTAAACTAGCACCAATGTTTACGAAAAACATTAAAGCATCAGCGATCTTCTGAGAATCTGTCGAAAGTTCACCATTACATTCTAATGTACTTGAAATTTATTGTCTTTTTCTTGTTTAAAACCGAGTTTATTAATCGCCATGTACCATTAACATTGTGGTTATATGTATTAAATTTTTCTTTATAATAGTCGATTTTCATTTATTTAATGAATTTACCCTGTTACGCAATTTTTTATATTTCTTTTCATTTTGTTCAGATGGGTTGTGGAGATATTTTTGATACAAAGTATTTTTATATTGAATAGACTTAAGTTTATAATCAGTCACCCATGGTTTTAAGTTTCTTTTACTTCTTTTATGTGTTTCAAAAGGAAAATTCTTATCATATAATCTCCGGAACTTTGTCATAAAATCATCATAGGCTTGACTTGCGCCTTGTATCAGCACGATGTCATTCCAACATGTACTCTCAGTTTCATTTTTAAAAGAAGTTATATTGTTTAATGACATCACCCTATGTGGAGCGTTGTCCGGCAAAGTGTTCTCTTTAGTAGATTTAATAGAAGTTATTTGGAATATTTGTAGGTGATCCGAAATATCGGAGTATATCAACCCGCTTGTAGTAGATAAATGGAATTGGTTAGTAATTATATTATCTAATATAGTAGCAGTATACTCAGTTATTCTTGTTGGCCTTTGAATTAATGGAAGAAGGAAGTTACTGAATAAGCTATTTACAAAGTTTTGTGCTTGGTTATTTGAGGAATGTTTTAAAATATCTATATTGAAATCACCCATTAGATATATGGCTTTATTTTCTATTGAGAGAGTAAAAAGAAGGTCATAGAGCGCCTCGATAAATTTGCTATTGTCTATGGATGGTGCATTATACAACACACATATAACAACTTTTTTTACAGAAGTATGCTTATTTCTACAAACAGGGAATCACATAAATTTTCATTTAAAGACAGATCCTTCCGAATAGAAAAAAGAGCGTTTCATGACATACAGTCCAACACCACCGCCCTTGGCATATTGTCTATTGTTTTTTAAGAATGAATAATCAGGAATATTTACAAGGGGATTACTATGTTTAAGCCATGTTTCAGTAATTGCAATTACATCAAATTTAAGATCAAGTGAGTTAAGACAGTTTGTAATAGAATCAATTGAATTTAAAAGACTTCTTGCATTAAAATGTATGCTTGAAAAAGTATCACTGCTTGGAACACCAAACACTTCATTAAATCTCTCTGTATGGTAATATTGGGAGTCACCTAAACTTTCCGTATAAAATTGAAAGTCGAGGTCTACATCATCATTTCTCACAAGATTTTCATGCGCTACAAAATGGGATAGGCGATCAAAGATGTTATCAGAAGCAGAAATGTTTGAGGTAACTGCATCACAAAAGGCTGTGCTGTTTAATTGATTTAGAGGGTAAAGGTGTTCAAAGCAGGATTTACAAGAGCAAAAATAGTGGTTCCATGCATTCATGCCTGGGATACGATTGTTTACACATGTGACAATAATAAAGATCGTTACGTAATGAGGTACGAAAAATATCTGGTTCGTTCATTTTATCATCCATTGGCAATATAAAAGGAACCTAACATCGCTTTGTATAGAAATACAAATAAACAGAGCTAAACATGTGCAGACATGAATAGCAAAGAGAAGGAGCATCAGGAAGAGGTAAAGAAGGACCAAAGACAGATGAGAAAAAAGAGCTGAATGCATTATCAATATCGTAGAGCTTACATACATTCACATTATTGAACTTAAATTTAAGAGGTGGTGCTGCATGCTTCCGATTACGTACAAATGACAAGAATTTACGCCTATTATCTTTACAAGCAAAGAGAGAGTTTACACAGGGGCGGATCCAGCCGGCGGCAAGGGAGGGGGCCGAAAAAGGGGCCCACTTCGTGCGAAAATGTGAAAACCGTGCCGGCCAATTTCCCGCTCAGTCGGGGGTTAGTGAGCAATTTTTTTTACTTTTTGCCTCCGAAAATTGAAAATTGGAAAATCGTGCCGGTCGATTTTGGTAGTAAGCAATTTTTTTTTTTTGCCTTCGAAAATTGAAAAAAAAAATTTACCAACACCCCCCCCCCCAGGATCCAACACTGAGTTTACATAAGCCCAGTAGGATTTCCTAGATTCTTTCTTTACCTTATTTCTATTAGCTTTGTAAGCAAACCCAAAACGTTAGTATATATCATAAGCAATCTTATATTTTATACAAATTGAATTGTCAGTTGGAATATGGTTCGACAATTCGAATATGCTGTGTACTGTTCGCACGAAAAAAAATAAACCTTCGGTAAAATTCCCAACGTATTGCGCGACCTGGAAAGGTCGCTCCGAAGGCAAAACAAGTTTGAGGTCACTGCACGATCGCGAATCTGTTCGTGGCATTATGACAAAGAACAATTACAAAGTGATATGGACATGCAGTGGAATTTTCTAAGTATTTGTTCTCGAACAATCATGGACTTGTAAAACTATCCAAGGAAGTCAGTAGCAGCCGAAAAGAAAAATCTAGAAAAAACTTTCAGATACGTATATTGCACATGCATAATACGTGTACCGGGCGCACGCCGCATGCATGCACCGTACAAAGAAAGTACGGAAGTCCGGGATGTGGCTAAAACTTACATCCAAGAGGCGCACATCCCGGCATTTAGGGGTATTGGCGATAGCGAGTAGTACGAACGATCATTGGCATAGCGTACGACGTTGATGGGGTAGAGCCTACGTACCAAACAAAGGGATTTGATCTTTCATAGTATGCCCTCAAATGGAAGGCTTTTTCTTAATCAGTTGTAGAGGCATGTTTCTATTAAAAAATAATAAAAAATCACTAAGTAACGTAACCCTATACCGAACCCTAACCTTGACCCTAACCCGACCCCAGTGGCGTAGTATGGGCTAAGTCATGGTCTGTGGTCTTTAGTCAGCGAGTTAACCCTTTTTAATTATTTTGTGAAGCGAGCACAAGACTGTCTCTGATATGTAATTTCCTCATCAATACCCAAAATAATATATATATTTGGGCATCTTGCCGTTTCAAATACTATAATTGTTTATATGAAGTTACCGTTATTCCAAAATATATATTTAATATAACTAAAATTCTCTTGCGGCACCCCGGTTGAAAATAACGCAGAACTAGATGGTCACAATTTGAGGAGGCAGATTGACCAGGCCGGGAGTTGTTGTACATCTTGCCTCATTAGAGTGGGAAAATTTCGTATTTTAAAGTGAAACGGATATACATGTCCATATACTCTCGGTCTCTTTTCCCGTATGTCTCCTATCTTTCACTTCTATCTCCATTTCTTTTCTTCTCTGCTGTACGCTACATCAAGGACGCAGATCAGATGACCCTAAAGCAATTTTCAGTAATCGTTTAATACATCTTTTACAACAAATTTCATTTAAGACTTACCAAGTTTTCACCACATTACTGATTCAAATAATATTATAATCTTTGAAGAGCGTTTTCGAGCAATCTATCTCATCTCTCCGCTCGCTCTCACTTTATTTATATTATTCAATTCCCCTTTTGAAACCCTTATTTTGAAAGTTATTAAATCGTCACTACCGGAAAAAACTCCATCTTCTCACAACTTTATTGATCAATCTAGATATTCATAACTATTAAGATCAGTAAACCTCTGAGGAGATATGAACTTTATCTATCGACTATGAATCGTGTTGTTGTCACAATAATTTCATGAAAAAAGGTAAAGAAAAATCCAACTGGATGGACAACAGTGCATTTGAGGACTTTTGTTTACTTTGAGATATGTTACCTAGCTATCGTGTTCGCTCTCCTCGTTGTCGTTCAATCGGTCGAAATAATAGCTATGGTTTCATGGGACAGTCACAGTTTAAATTTATAAGTTTGCGAAACATCGCAAATTTAACAACAACTACTACTACTATTACTTCTACTACTACTTATACTAAAACTTATGCTACTACACTCAAACCTGCTTTAGTGACCACCTGTATAGAAAAACCACCTGTCTATAAAAACCACATTTTTGTGTTTCACTTGAAATGGTTTCTCATTGAAACACTTAATAAAGCAGCCTGTACATAAGGACCACCTGTTTATAAAGACCATTTTTCTTGTCTCCCTTGGAGTCGTCTTTCTAGACAGGTTTCACTGTACTATTAATACTACCACTTCTACTGCTACTACTACAACAACACCAACAATTGCCGCTACTACCACTACTATTACTATTATTATACTAATGCTACTACTGCTGCAGCTGCTATTACTAATACTATTACTACTACTACTACTACTACTACTACTACTACTACTGCTGCTGCTGCTGTAGTAGTAGTAGTAGTAGTACTACTACTACTACTACTACTACTACTACTACTCCTACTATACCCAAGCCATAAACCTAGCTCATGGAGAACCTAAATCCACGTACCTCATAACCCAAACACTAATCCTAACTAAAAAAAGGAAAGCCTTGGGCAAATATCCCCCGGAACTCTGTTAAATTTTGTAATTTCCTATACTCCTCCACACTTGAACTCCTATGCCATCAAGCCATTGACCAAATCGTTCTTATTCTCGGTTCTAATTTACCCTACCGCAAATACGATGTTCGACAGTAGATGGCGACCTTCCTCCCACTCTGCGCCGATCAGCAAATGCGCAGATACGATACTGGGGAAGACGATAAGACAAGTATTCTTCCGGCTTCCATAGAGAATGTACAGAAATATCAACTAATTCCTTATTTTACTAAACTATTTTTCAGGTTTCATTAACTGCCCCGATGATTTGATAAAATCTCTGTAGGCACCATCATAAGTTACGTATAGTTTATTGGTTCCGAAACTATAATTTCTGTCGGACTTCCCAGTTCTCGAAAACAGAACTGAAAATACGTATTTTCAGTTCTGTGTTCTCGACCCATTGTAGTGTTAGAGTTCAGTGGCCAAATATTCGCCTGGGCTGGTGCTGCCCTCTATGGCCAAATGCCGTACGTAGTTGCTGTATCGAGAATTCATCCAGATTCTCATGCATTGCGCATGCTCTAAGCTAATTTGTATATTATGACCTTTGACCGAAAGTACAATGTCCCCGCGCATTGTGTTATATATGAATAATTTATACATGTATATAAATTTTGTGAGCAAACACTTTAATGAATAATAAATATCGCTTTAGTTGCATTTCGTGAACAACTTGACCGGAGTGCTCGAACCCTTTTCCAACGATTTGTCACAAACCATCACAAAGGAGGGAGGGGCTTTCTTGGCCGCCATGTTGAGAAATGATCCTGCATACTTAATGCATACTAACAGGCGGTAAAGAGCAAAGTGGCAAATGTCTAATTGGAATGGTTTTGCATCATAGTTGGAAAATGTCTGAAAATGTACGACGGATTTAACATGAAAATGAAATCACCATGACACGTGCCAAATCGATTCAACCGCATGCAACCGCGAGGAGACTTCAAATTTCCACCGTGTATCTCATGCTTATTGTTTTTTCAATTTTCTTTTTGACAGCGGTTTTCATTCACGGAGGAGAGGATACATTCGCTCCATACACCAGAGGTTAGTATTATATTCAAGTTTAAGATAAAAAAATAATATTTTGTACTTAAAACGATTTGGATTCAGCCAGAAATACTCAATCTCCATGGCTTTAATTGATTTCATGAATTATGTATCCCGTGCAATAGGATGCGAACTTGTTTCAATAGGTATTTTCCTTGATCTTTCGATAGTGTGAATCATTCATACTTGTTACAAAAACCCTCATTTTACGGTACAAGAGGTATTCCCTTGAATTGGTTAAAAAATTATTTAAATAATCGTAAACAATTTGTTGTTTCTGATCAACAGTCTTCTGATTTATGTAATATTATGACTCGAATTCCTCAAGGGAGTATCCTTGGCCCCCAATTGTTTCTATTATTCATCAATGATATTTATTATGTCTCTAGTAAATTGTCATTTATATTATTTGCTGATGACACAAAGATATTCTTGTCTGGTAAATCTGTTCAACAACTGAATAGGGATTTGAAAACAGAATTAGAGAAGGTTTCTTCAGTGCTGGTTTTATGGAAATAAATTAAAGGTCAACATGACTAAAACTAATTATATGGTGTTTAAATGTAGAAATATTAGTTTTAATGTTGATGAATTACATGTACAATGAAATGATGAATACTTATCCAGAGTCTATTCAACAAATTGTTTAGGAATATATATATAGATGAAGGCTTAAACTGGAAAACTCATGTTAACCACATTTTCTCCAAGATTTCAAGTGCAATAGGTGTTCTTTATGTTGTACATAAATTATTTCCTTTACCAATATTATGTAACCTTTATAATACATTGCTGCTTCCTTACTTGTCTTATGCAAGTATTGTTTGGGGTAACTGCTCACTAACCCTTCTGAAAATACGTTTAGTCCTTCAAAAGAAAGCCATACGATTGATAACCAAATCATCTTACCGAGCACATACTGCACCCCTTTTTAAACGGATGAATATTTTAAATTTTTATTCTATATATATTATGCAGCTTGGTCAATTCATGTTCCAGTACAAACACAACAACTTGCCACCTGTGTTTGATGACCTTTTTATACTGAACTTTTCTATTCATTCATATGCTACAAGAAATTCAAGTAGTTTTCATATACCCTTAGCTGAAACTTCTTTCTTACAAAAACGAATACCCTTCAATGGGCCTATCGTATGGAGTCATCTCCCACCTGATATCAAAAATTGTTCTTCATTGTATTCATTTAAGGCTAAGTTAAGATTATTCCTGATAAGTAATCAGTCATTTACATCATTCACGTATAGGTAGATGCACTTTTTTCCTCTGTCTTTGATATGTTCTCCCTCTTCTTTCTCCTTATTGGTACCACCTCATTTGACCTTATATTTACTTTTAATTGTATAACTTTCTTTTATAAGTGGGGTAGTCCTCGACAAATCATTTTTTATTTTTGACTACCCCTTCTACATTTGCTGATTGTTTTTCTTTTTAAAACATTCATTGTTCCATATGGAGTCGCTGTATATATACTGTACATGTTCTATTATTGTGTTTATGTATTTTATTTTATGTATTTTCCTATGTTTGGCATTTGTGGAGAAATATATTGAATTGAATTGAAAATTGAAGTTCATCTTTTACTCGTTTTTCAGTTTTAAAAAACATACAAAACATTAAAATCTATACATATATCTATAAGCAAAGTGAAATACAACGTACATTAAGTGAATTCGTATATAACAAGAAGAATAAAAAAAGGCCATCATTGAAAGCCTATTGAGGTTTGACAAGTTATAAGATTAATATTTTTGCGGAGAAAAAATAAAAGTAAAACAAGGTCTTGAGAGAATCGAATTAGAAAATTAGATTAACAGGAACTGATGAAATATTTGATTACCTATTGATAAGAAGATAACAGGTATAACTTAAACTTTGTTATAAATGCATTTAAAAACGGGATCTCTCTTGACGAGGTGGTCAAGGAATTCCATACAACACTTCCAAAATGGCGAATTGATTTTTGATGACTGGATGTTACTTTCTATTAAAAAAAAATTCATTATGCGACGAGTATTATAATTATGAACTTCATGTTTTAAAGAAAACATGTGCATTACATAATTGCAGCAATTTTGAACTTGTTTTTATATCATGAATAGTCAGTGCGTGGAATGAGTGTGTGGAGGTGTGCGCTTAAACAGGCGGCTCTCTCTGCCTCTCTCTTACTTTAAGTTTACTTGTGTTCTATGTTACTGTTACCTTATAATTTTGTTAATAAATGTATCTGTATATGACACAGAAGCTGCTAGACAACTGCAGAGTGATATACATTTGTTATGTTCTCAGAATCTGTATTTTTACCTGTGCTTTACACTATAGGTGAGTTTTTACATGCTGCCATACACTGTATGTAATGTTGCTTTCCAGTGCAGTTGACTATTCAACGTCACCCATCAATGCCATTCTTTATTTTGCTATTCATGAATGTGCTCTGGTATAACAATGGAGATAGCCAGATATGTCACCTTTTTTCATATTGCTGCATTGGCCATGTTATCTGTTGTTAATTTCCCCAGAAGGTCTCAGTCGAATATGAATACTGCACGCATGAGTGACCGAGAAAACGCGTATAAAGGGGTTTTTTTTTTAGATTGGACGTGCGGTGCCGCGTTAAGGGGTTAAAAAAACGTCTTTTGGGGTATTTTTCAAAATCCTGCTGTACTCATCAAGGATGTATTTTGGCTTCAGAAGAAATCCTCGTTTAGGGGGTGTCAGCTGGAAAACCTGTGGTCACGCATGCTTACAGTATTTCTACATGAATGAGACCCCTGGGCTAATTGCCATGTAGTAGTACAGTATAGAATATTTAGTTTAATGTCACCATCTAGGGTGAAAGTCATTGGATCATGTATGTTGTACTATTCCAATACTGATGCAACTTTTAGATTAAATCTACTTAGGTCGGGTGATGTCAGTCCTGATCCTGGACCCCTCACATCTGAGGAGTATAGACAATCACTCCCAGCTGAAAGAACTTTTGTTCATAATGTAAATAATAAATCTTACACTAGACTTGATCTTTTGCAATTAAATGCTTTGCCCTTTAACCAACAACGGCATTTTCTTCACCCCAATGTTACGAGAAAAAATCACTAGCCTAGGAATAAGTCGTAACCCCAAACTCAGAAAGAGAGCCCATCGGTGTAAAAGGGGAGGCCAAAGAAAACAACGTAAAATCCCTGTGCTTGTTTCTCAGTTTGGTCTATACGACACTATTGTGTTCTGATATTAATACCAGTACCAAAAACATATATGGGTCTTGTTTAAAGATATGTTTGTGAAATGCTCACTCTGTACGTAATAAGCCCTTCCCACTCCATGATTACATTTCTGAACATGATATTAATATAATGATTAGTACAGTCGTCATCGCCGGATGCTCTCCACCCTAGTATACGTTTATGAATGTTCCAAGACTGACCGATCCTCGTGAAGGCATTGCAGTTATTTTCAAGTCTCCACTTCAACCTTTGAACTCGCACACGTTGTTAGTAATGCTGGGGGTGTTTCACAAAGACTAAGATCGACTTTAAGTTGGACTTAAGTATAACAGGCCGTTCATGCCACTGTTTGCTCTCACCATTTACTGGCATTTGTCTTTCAAGGGACGTACAAATCGTGGTCTCAAATCTACAGAGTTTACATTTTTTATAGTTCATTATTGAAGGAAAAAATATTATCTAAAGATTATAATTTAGAGACCAATGGGGATAGCAACCAATGGCATGAATGGCCCGCTATACTTAAGTCCAACTTAAAGTCGATCTTAGTCTTTGTGAAACACCCCCGCAGGTCCTATTCATTTCTGGTAGTTTATCGACCCCAACTTCTTCGCAGAATCGGTTTCGTACTGTCGTGAGTGAACTTCCAATGAAGGAAAGTGTAGACGTTGAGTATAGTTTTTACTTCATCATTCTATTGTGTCATCAGACGGAACCAAAACAAAGCCCTGCAAGAAACAGGAGAATATCAATCAATTAATACTCCAACCATTTATAATATTGATGCAAATGCAATTATCCCAACATAGTCACGTTTTGAATAAGGTGCACACATGAATTTGAATATTATTTGTATAAATGTGTGTCTCTACCAGGTCTCTACTACCGGTACATGAACAAAATGCACCAATTCACTAATTCCTAGACACAAAATACAGAGTACTCCCCTGAATTTGCTTATCCAAATTAATCTGAATTCTATGTACCACACACAAAGATGTTTAAAAGACCAGGCTACTTCTGTGAGTTGGCTGAGGGAAGCTCTCTAAAATACATCAGGCGTTGGCAAACGTACAAGACTTAGTGTGGAAAGGTGTGGAAAGAAGTGAAGTGCATCACTACGCACATAATTTATATTCTTATTTTACAAATTTGCATTTGCATTTACATATTTGCCTCCCCATATTGCAATGCACCTACATTCTACAATAGAACTATGTTACAGCAAGAGGAGGGACATGAAGGCTTGTTTGGCGGTGATTTATCCAACGTACCTGAAGTAACAAATTAATTAACACCTGTTCTTACAGCTCGTAAGAACTGGGGGAAATAAATACCTATGCTATGTTCCCACTTCTTAATCGTGGAGTAATCGTGGTGATCCTATCAGATATTATCAGATCTTGAGGTCAGTCGTGGCAATCGTGTTGATCGTAGGAAAGTTTTGGACGGTTAAAAAAATTCTACGATCAACACGATTAATTGTCAATCGTGATCATCGCATCAGATCGTATTGGATCGTAACAAAGCGCGACATATCGCATTTAATCGTGCTACCTAATCGTGGTGATCGGGATCAACTTCGGACAAGACAAACACCACGCTCTGTTGAGATGTGCTCTTCACGACCTGACACGAATGACTCACGAGCAGATACAAGTTGATACGGGTAGATGCGAGTAAATGCGACTAGATACGAGAAGTCACGCTTTTTTCACGGACGTTCACGATCTGTTACGAGTTCTCGCGCCCATATAATTTATGCCTGGATTACAATCGGCCTGCGATTAGTCTACGGAGACCGTATCCTGCCCGTGTTCCCTCTTCCGTGCGGCCTCCGTACGGAGGCAGGAGGCGGCCGTGAGATTTTCGTACGGACTCACGGGCTCCGCGGCCTCTACGATTTTGTTTCGCAGAAAGTTATACAAATTTGAAAAATCGTAAGCCCGTAGTCCATAGACATGTCGTAGGTGTCATTGCACAATCCCCGCACGGGCATCGCGCGGAGGACTCGCGCTGATCGTGCAGCAAACGCACGATTTTTCGGTGAACATGGAGGCAAAAAAGCTTTATGACGGCACGGCGGCTGCACGGTCACCGCGCCTTCTCCGCGCAACCTTTGCACGGAAGCTGCACGGGCTCCGTACGATTTCCGTGCGGAGGCTGCGGAGACTGCACGGCTACTGCATTGAAATTGCACGATTTCCGTACAATCTCCGATCAGCCTCTGTACGGATTTGCCCCGGGCTGGCTCCGATGGCCAATACAAGAAATGGCACGATGCTCGTAGATAATGTAAACACAAACATCGTAGCCCGTAGCCTCCTAAGATGCCCCTAAAATCGCACGAAAATCGTAGACTAATTTATCGTACGGCGCCCGAGACAAATGTAATCCATAATATACATTTTCTTTCCTTCCCTCTCTCTATTTTTGTAACCTCTCTCTCTCTCTCTCAACCATCTAATTTGTTTCTCATTCACTATCATTCTCTTTATAGTCCTTAATCATAATAACTCCTTTTCCTTCACTGCATCAGCTTATTCTACCTCACACTCTCTTCTTCTTGTTGTTAATCTTCCTTCTCCCCCTCCCATCTCTCTCTCTCTTTCTCTCTCTCTCTCTCTCCCCATCAAATTTTGAAAAGGTAATGTAAACATGTATACCATTAATTTGTATACCATTAGTTGTGCCTTTACAATCAGAAGATGATAGATACCAACTTTATTTATTTCGATAACATAATAGACAGATATATACATACAGCTCTTACAATTTTAGAGCGTGTAACCTATAATGCAATACTATTAAGTATAAGGTAAAAAAAAATAGCTTTTGTTTAGATAATTGCTATTTACACATCTTTTAAAATGTATGAAGTTGTTTTTGTTCTTGCACTGACATGGACAATGAATGAATAAAATTATCTCCCTTTTTTTAATCCGTAAATATATCTCACCTAGATTTAACAACTTTGCTGTAATGACCCTAAAATGAGTGTACTTTGCTCTAAAACATTGACTTTGAATAGTAAGTGAGGAAAGAAAAAATATTATGCATCTTCAATATCAATTTCCTGAATTTTTCAAAAATAAAAATAACTAAACATGTAATACTTGTTTGTAACAAGTATAGGTGGGCTGTTCCAAGTGCATACCACACATGGTTTGTGAGATAGTGATCGGTGAAATGTTTGACCTTTGACCCTAATTTACGTACTAAGTAGTTAAGATAACATTGGCATGATTTGACCTTAATTTTTGAAATAATCCTCTTATTCAGGTCTATTAGTGTGCCAAATTTCAAGTCTATATAAGCATGGTTTTACCGTTGTACCGTTGTACCGTTCTCGACTCTTAATCCTTGTTTGAATTCACTTCTCCCCCCCCTCCCTCGCGAAGCGCGGAAGCTTTGACGTTTCATTAAATTATTACAATAAGAAGACGATTCGTTGTTCCGTTCTTGACTCTTAATCTTTGTTTGGATTCAGTTTCCCCTCCCACGCGAAGCGCGGGAGCTGTGGCGTTTCATTTAATTATTAGATAAAGATACTACATTGAGGAAAGCTAACAAATATTTTTGTAAGCAGTTTGAACTGTATAGAAATGACCTAAAAATACTATAAAAACGGGGCGTTGTGGCGTGCGCCTGTAATCCAGCTAACAATAGAAGTTACAAACTGATTCAGCCGAGGACGCAGGTTCGAAACTGAGTCACGTGTTTCGGATGGTGACGTTAAAGGTCGGTCCCCAGACGTAAATAATCATATCTGATTGATACACGTCTGTAAAAACCCAATTACACACACAGTTGGAAAGTTATCGAAACTGTTATACTTGGGAAAAGCGAGACTTCTACAATTTCAAAGATTTAAGTCAATAATGAATATATTGATAGTACCCAACTAATTCCGGAATATTTTAATAATTATTTTTTCAAATATTGGTCTAAACCTTGCCCAAAAGATACCGGTCTGAAATAAGCATTTCACTGACTTTCTTGGAGCCCCAAATTAACTTTCTATATATTTTACACCAATTCTTGAAAGTGAAAATGTAGACATAAATATCGGGTTGAAGAATGATCGGAGTTCTGGACATGATGAAATAAGCAATTATCTCTTGAAAAAATAACTCTTGATATTGTCCAACCTTTAGTCCATATTTTCAATTAATCACTTACATCTGGGGTGGTGCCACAATTGATGAAATTGGCAAAAGTTGTTCCAGTCTTCAAGAAAGGCTTATTTCCTTGCTGACATTTTTATCTAAAGTCCTTGACAAAATTGTATGTGTTCGTAGTGTGAAATTCTTATGTACTAGTATTATTTTCTATCAGTCACAGTTTGGCTTCCGTGAAAAGCACATCACAACACATGCTTAGTTGCTGGTGGTCAACAGATCAATCGCAGTCAACATGTGCTATTTCTTGGTGTTACGGTTGATGAATATTTATCATGGAAAGAACATCTTGATAATGTATGTACTAAAGTGTCTCGCAGTGCCGGAGTAATATCCAAACTTCGTTATTTCCTCCCCCAGTACACCTTAGTTACTTTATATAATGCTATTGTTATGCCTCATCTGATGTATTGTAATATTGCTTGGGGTCACACATTTAGGACCCATGTACATAAGTTGCAAGTACTTCAAAAAAAAGTTGTTAGGTACATAACAAATTCAGAATATAGTTCACCTAGTACTCCTTTGTTTTTGCAACTACATATTTTGCCTTTTGATGAATTGGTATCTCTTAATTGCTTAATATTTATGTTTAAATGTCAATCACTCCAGTATATATTTTTGACTAATGTGTTTGTGTAAAACTCTTCCATCCATCATTATCATACTCGTCAGAGTAACCTCATCCATCAGTCATACGCCAGGACCCATACTGCCTTAAAATCATTTAGAACTGTCTGTGTTAAAAAGTGGAATAAGTTACCCCATAATATAATTAGTAGTACTACATTATCTCGGTTTAAAATATCTTGTAAAAAACACCTTTTCGACAGATTGCTATCAGGTACATGAATGTATAAAACAAGATGAGGAAGCCATGAATGAAGTGTACGGGATGTGTGTGTGTGTGTGTGTGTGTTTGTGTATGTGTTGTAATTGAGGGTGGGGTATACTCATCTGCATAATTTGTTATGTTGTTACATTGTTACATACACATGAGTTATACTCGTTGTAAATATGTTTCTCCTTGCCATTGTATACTTACTGTATAGTCAACTGTGTAAAGGGGCCCCGTTCACAAGCTGTGCTTCACTGGGGTCCCAAACCTATCATTCTTGTGTTCCTTGCTGTTATATCTTGTACCATTGTTTATGTTTGATTTGGTTTTAATAAACTTGAACTTGAACTTGAACTTGAACTTGACTCTCGTAAATAAGGTGGCTCGCTCTATTGACAGTTTCAAAGACACGGTAAGGGTTTTCTTGGATTTCACGAAGGCCTTTGACACGATAAATCACGAAATACCTCTTTACAAACTTTCTACCTACAGAATCAGAGGAATAGCCTTGAACTGGTTCAAGAGCTACCTCCACAATAGAAAGCAATACGTACGCATAGACGATGCAAATTCTTCTATAAAGACCATTGAATGAGGCATGGTTTAAGGTTCTATTTCAGGTCCCTTACTTTTTATTGTACATAATTAATGATTTTTACATTCAGTTTCAGTTCAGTTTTATTTTTCATTTCCAACTGAACAGTGATTTTGACAAGAAACCAGGTATACAATTCAATATTCAATAATATAATACATTTTACGTGGTTTAAAGTTATGAAATAGAAAGTATATGTAAATATCCAGCATATTAGTTTTTTGTTTAAGTTAAACCTGTGGAAATGGAGGGATCCACTGAAAAGCAGAGCTTGTAGAATGGGGATCCCTCAAAATAATGGCAAACATAGTTTTTGTAACATGCAATATTGACTTGGAAAAATATACATAGATTACCAAAAAATGGCAGAATAATAACAATTATAAATCCGTAATTTGAAAACTTGTTACGACACATATATAGAATAGTGAACATTGGAAAGGTCAAAAGAGACAATGAAGACTGACAGATAAAAGACATAAACGTATAATAATAGAAAAAATATAAGACAACAGAAAATAAAGCAAAGAAAGAGAGAAGTGCAAGGATAGAAAATGTTGCTTCATGTGTGAAGAGTAAAGAAAAAGAGAGGAGAGGTGGAGATGAGAAGAAAGGAGAGTGAGAGAAGGCACACGATGTATCTGTAAAATGTTTATTGGAAGGAGGTATATTTTTAGCAGGATTATCCGCTAATGAGGAAAAGTGGGTATTAAATATATTAGCAATGTTGACAGGCTCCTGTACAATTTCATCATTAAGTTTGATTTCCGTTAAAACATCTCTAATGTTTGCCACATTCATTGCTTGTTTGGGGACTTTCCAAGTGTTGTTCATATCATGTTCATGTAGTTCAAGTTGGTTTATAAAGTACTTTTTTTTCTAAACGTATGATTTTAGTCAAAGTATTTGTATATGATGTATATTAATGTTTAGTTTTGTCTGTACCTTTTGATTTGTACTTATAATAAAGATTATTTTTCCGATTTATAGACCGGAGTAGAGACTTAGATAACGATGGAAGTCTCGGGGACTTTTTGTAATTTCTATTATTGTCTCTTTGTTTGGGAAAAAAACATATCTAGCTGGGTGTTTAGAATGTGACAAAACATATCGTACGAAGAGTCCACATCATCTATATCATAAACACATGACCAATTCACATTTTCAAGATTAGCGCTTAAACGGGTTAAATTCGCATTGTTAACTTTACGTCGTAGAGGACGGGGACCATGATTATTAAGTGACTGGGATACAGTGTAGTATTTCAAAATGGGATAGTGATCGGTTGTATCTGAAAGAATGATGTATGAATCAGGATGAGGAGTAACGTTGGAGAAAATATTGTCTATTAGAGTGGCAGATAGATTTCCTACGCGAGTGGGTTTGGAAACAAGCGGCAAGAAGGAGGCAGATAAAAATAATTTCTATGAGCTCATGGGCGATATTATTGGTGCCACATTTGAGTATATTTATGTTGAAGTCCCCCATCAAAAAACAGTCCTTATTAATAAATGTTGTACTTCGAAGCAAGTCGGACAAATGTATTATAAAATCGTTTTCACTAGAACTCGGAGGTCGGTAAACAACACCTACTATTACATTCTTACCACCTGGCACTTTGATTTCTAAAAAAAAAGATTCAATGATGTCATTACTAATTGAGATATTTTCGTGAACAGAGAAGAAGAAAAAATACGTATGTATAGAGCGACACCTCCACCTGTTTTTGGAAATAAAATCATAGTTAACAATAGAAAATGGTAGATTGGAATCCTGAGACAGCCAAGTCTCTGTCAAACCTATTACAGGTAGAGGTTTGGGAGAGGGATTATTCAAAAGTAACTGTAGATCATCAAAGGGTTTGTTTAAGCTCCTTATATTCAAATGAAGTAGAGAGAATGTATCGCGTTTAAAGTTCCTAACTATATCATCAAATTGTGAAACTGTTATATATTTGCTGAAAGAGCTTTGTGCTGGGTCCTGTTGATCAATATCAAATCGAAGTTCTTCGGAAGAGGAATTGATGCTGTCAGCAATAGAATCATCATAGGTACCTGGGAAATTTGAGGGTCTGTGTAAATCGAATCGAATCGAACATGTCCTCAACAACCCTGTCCTTCATTTTGTTTGCTGACGACTCTAGGTATTTGCTTTTTTCATCAAGACCCAAAAATTTTATTGAGAACGATTAACTCTAAATTAAGAGTAATTGCTGACTTGATCAAGTCAAATAAATTGTCATTGAATTTACAAAAAACAATTATATGCTCTTTAGTAATATTATTGATAACTTACCCGGAAATATTGTACTTGATAACACTATCATACAAAAAGTCACTTCTACGAAGTTCCTGGGAATAATAGTAAATGATAAACTTTCATGGAAGCTGCATGTTGATAATGTTTGTAAAATAATCTCTAGAAATATTGGCATTTTGACCAAGGTAAAATTGTATTTTCCATCTTGTATAATGCTTAATTTGTACTAAGTTTTAGAACTTTCCCTGTTTGTCACTCTCTCACCCTTATTTTATTCATCTACCATCCTCATCTTGTCTTCCTGCCACTGTTCTTATTTGTCTTTGTTTCGTTTTTCGTGTCAGTCATGTTTCTTTGACTTCGTAATCTTTCAAAATTCAGTTATAAATATATGAAATTTAAATTATTCTAGTGCCAACCTACACCTAACAAGTATTGCCTCCAAATAGGTTCGTTTTTCATTTCCTGTAACTAAATAATTTCGCATTGCAAGACTTAAAAAAAAAAACAATGTCAAGATATTTCTATGCTAATTTTCGGTTATATCATTACCTTTATTATTGTGATCATCTTGTTATTGTTTATGTTATGAAATAAACTCGCTCTCCATAGAGCGACAACTACTACTAATAATAATAATGGTGAAAAATATCAAAACAAAGATAAAGTGAGAAAAAAGGGATAAGGAAAGAGATAAGGGTAAGGTACGAGAAAGAAAACACCGGGATCACCTCCTACGCTAGGCTAATCAGTAGCCTTGTAAATCTGCATTTCATTTTCCGAGTAAGAAAACCGGTGCCCCCCCCCCAATTATTCCAGTGCCCCCTCGATGAAATTACTCATGCTACGCCACTGCCTGCATTTAACAATTCTTGTCTTCGTTTTTGTGTTCTTTCCCCTTTATCTAAAAGCATATCCTCCAACACCGGTGATGAAAGGGTTTGAATACGTCGGAAATTTCAACAAGAGTGCTATTCAGGAAATTCAGTAAGTTCAATACTACGCCTACATCTACGCCGACAACTATAGCTTTTCCTGTCCATTTTAACACCTTTCTAACATATATTTTTATGCAGAAACTTCCTAATATTGCACATGTCATAGTCAATTTTGTCTTTGGTCATTCATTTCCGAACTTTGTTTAAATCAATTTCATCATTTTACAACCAGTTTCGTAAAACTCAAATCAAGTTCGTCATCCTTGGCTGCCAACTGACTATTGCATCAATAAATTTCGTCATTTTTAAATCGATTTTGTAAAAGCGTCTCTCAAATTCGTCAATGGGGATATTTGGAATTCTTTGTCTTTTCATTGTTTGCCTGAAACTTGTTTCTGTTCATGTATATTTTTTTTTAAACAACGTAGGTCTTTGAATATTCACATTTATATCACCATCAGAATCATTCAAATTGTTTTATTTCTTTTTTTCACATCTTTTATTTTGACTATGCATTGATTGTTCCAGAATTGATCATGTTGATTATATGTATGATCAACAGTACATATTGATTCATTTTATCAAGGACACTGTGAATATAAAACCACCAATGTAGAGAATTTTTATTAGTACACAAATAAGATATATCAGTTTCATGCTAGTACCAAAATAGCTTGGGGGAATCTATTCCAATTTTCTTTTCAAGAACAATGGACTACATATGCCTTCGTGTGTTAAGGTCTTAAAGTGTAACATGGTCTTAACACGGCGCCTTGGCATTACATCTAGTATGCGCTCGCTCGAGCTAACTAGCTGGCTGCAGCATTGTTTCGCCGAGGTTATATAACTAATCAATATATTCAGAGGGTGTGGGGGGCACAACAAAAAAGAACATTTTCTGGAAAAGGGCACATACAAAGGGCAATCTCAAAGCGAAAATATACAATTTTTTGACATTGGTATATACCCCTACATTGTGATCACATTCATTAGGGATGATTTCAATATTTGTTTCTCTCTTTATACATGCATGATATTAAACGATAATGGAAAATAGGCATTTGTCGAAGGAAAAGGGGAACCTATAAGATTTTGACAGGGGCATTTAACTAAGGTGAAAAGGGGCATTTATGAAAAGGCGAGAGGGGCTGTTATAAAAAAGGAAAAAGGGCACTTATTAGAAAGAAAAGGGCACTTACAAGAAAGGAAAAGGAGGCATGTGTAAAAGGGGCTCTTATTAGAGAAAAAGGGAACGCGTGTCAAAGTAAAAAATAAAAAGGGCCGCAATGATCAGATATGACAAGTGGCACTTATGAACATGGAAAAGTGGCACTTATTAGGAAAATTGGCACTCGTTAAACGGAGAAGGTGAACTTGTTAAATAAAAAGGGGCAACTGTCAGATTTGAATAGGGTGTAATTATCAGAGGTGTTAGGGGGCACCTAATAGAAAGAAAAAGTGGCACTTAACTCAAATAAAAGAGGACCTTTTCTGATGTAAAAAGGGGGCACTTTGGGTGCTTCATACCAGTCCCCACCCCGGAGCGCCGCCTCCCAATATATGAAGGAATGAATGACTGAAAAATGAAAGAAAGAAAGGAAGAGTGCATATGGATGAATGAGTGATCCATTTATTTGTCACAAAATTTCATATTTCAGGTTCTCTTTTTCATCACAAACTATTTCCGTTCTCCCATCTTCTATAGTTTTTTTTCCTTCATTCTTTGTCTTATCTGTGGGTGTTGGGTTTCTGCAGGAACCCTACATGGATTTGTTTTAATTTTCATTGGGTGCATATAACCCATGGAATTGAACCTTCAAATAATCAGTTATCATTGAGCATCCACCTCCCCCTCCTTAATTTTTTTGTCAGCTCGTGACAGAACCCATAAATATATTTTCCTTGCTTGTCAGCACCCCGCACCCTCACTAAAATCATTCCTCAGGCCCTGCATATCATTCCTATACTTATAATTATATGTATATATATATATATATATATACATTTAGTCGCAATCCAATTCTCTCTCCTCCCCTTCATCTTCTTATCAATTTCATACCCGCCTATAGCAAACGATTAGTTATCATTACACCACCACTGGCGAACTGATGAGGGGAGGGGGACTGGGGGCAGTTGCCTCCCAAATAAATTTCAAACGTGGTTTATTTCTAATTCGATACCAGTGATTAACAGTGATTGTTGGAAGATGACAAATCATTTCCAAAATTAACAGTCAGGCAAAAACTATGCTTATTTAGAAGCCTAAATGTCAAGGCCCGCGGAACGGCGGAGTTTGGGGCTCAAGCCCCCCTTTTTTGAAAGAGTATGTTAAAGAGAAACAGAAACAAAGGAAGAATAGTGACCTGCCAGTGTCAGAAATGAGGTATCAAAATATGCTCATCTGACCGTAATTAAATGCCTAAAACCCCTGAGCTTCCGGGGGCTCTGCCCCTGGATGCTCATCTGACCGCCATTTCATGCCTCAAACCCATCAGTTTTTGGGGGCTCCGCCCCTGGACCCGACGCCAACTAGTGAACTGCCAGTGTCACATGTATGGTATCAAAATATGCCCATCTGACCGTATAATAAATGCCTAAAACCCCACGCCAATTTACGCTCCACTCGCTTCGCTCTCTACGCTCTACCTGATCGTAAATACTCTACCCCCTTCCCCCCCCCCCACTTTGAAAAAATTTCCGCGGGGCCTGCATGTAACATGTTAAAATGGTGGTGATGCGGATTTTTTTCCCCCTCCTTTTCCTCATTACGCCATTGTACACCACTCTGCATGCATATGCACAGCATGGCACAGTGCGTTTGCATTTCGTTTCATTTGTCACTATTTTTCATATTTTACAAATGATTTATGGCTCTTTTGTGAGCTGCATCCCAAACATCTAATCCGGATAAAATACGCTGTAGGATGAAATTATTTCTTAACATTACACAAAGTCACGTACGAGTAAGGAAGAAAAATGTAAGCAAGAAACCAAAAGAACTTTTAAGATTAGAGAACAAAATAAGAAAAAGAAAGGAAAGAAACAAAGAAAATGATATACAAAAACAAGATGTAGATTAAAAAAATAATAATAAAAAAATTGAAGACATGGTATCAATATTATCTTGCTCCTTTCCCCTTTTCCGCGCTTACGTGTTCTTTTTATTAATTTTTCTTGCAATTTCTTTCTTTCTTTCAGATTATTTTTATATTCTTTTTTTTTTCTTTCTTCCTTGGTTTTTTTCCCCATATTCTTTATTTCTTCTATTCATTTATTCTTTATATTTATTTTATTTTATACTTTTTCTTTCTTCTTTCTTATTCCATTTTTCTTTCTTCCTTTCCTTCCTTCCGTGCCCTTTCTTCAATTTTGTTCTTCAATTTTTTCTTCTTTTCTCTGCTTGCATATTTTCCGGCATATTTTCATCATCAAGAGAAAGTTACATGTGCTAGATGTAAATAGACACATTAATATCTCCCAATTCCACTGGCAGCTAGAACACTCAGTGGTATAGTAAACTAAAGTGCATGACCTGATAAAACTATGGACCTATACTAAGTACAGATCTCTCATTGATGTACAGCCCATGGTTTTGTCCCCCATAACGAACGGCGATTAAACACGGCCTGCTAGTGTATAGCGCAGTCTAATGCTTCGCGATATAATATTCGGCCTTCTCCACTTGAATCTCTCTCTCTCTCTCTTTATAGAAATATTGCCCTTAATTGGCAATGTTTTGTGTATGGGATAAACAAAATAGCTCATGAATCTACTCATGTAAGGCATGCTCTTTGCTATCGGTCTCTATTAAGCTTTAAATGTTGATTTTGTACAACTTTACTATCGCGTGCATTCGGCGAAACATAGCTGCTAGCTATAGCCCGAGCGAACAGCACATAGAAAGCTACAGTATACGCAATGCAATTGGAACTCACTGTGCGTCCACACGCAGCGACTATGTTTCAGGAGATTATTAGGCACCGTGTTACACTTTAAGACCATGTTACGCTTTAAGACCTTAACATCCGTGTCCTTCATTTCATACGATTTATCGTCTTGAAGTTTGACATGACAGAAAAAACGTATGTCTGTACACCTGCCAATTAAAAGTATGTATAGGTTTTTCCGTCACTTTCGTAGCTTTTTTCGGTCCAATATCACGTTCATTCAATTTAGAGTATCGGGCACGGGAATTTGCACTTTTTTCAGTCAAATTCATTCCGTCTAGTGCGTTTGCCAAGGTTCATTTAAATTCGTCGGCAATTGCCGAAAGGTAAAATCGAGCATTCGAATTTTCGAATGGGCCGTCAGTTTCGTATGTTCGTTCGAATTAATATGCATATCGTTTATAATATTTCCCGTCCATTTAAACACATTTTTTATTCAATTTCTTCAATGTGCACTTCAATTTCGTCCTGAGAATATGACAACGTGCAAATGACAAAGTTAATTTAGCAATTTGTCATTCACGTTGGTCAATGGTCAAACAGTTTTAACACCTGCCCATTCAATTTTGTCAGACTTCATTCAAATTTGTCTCAACTGACCGTCTGCAGAATGTCATATCAAATTCATCTTTGTGCAATCAATTTCAAGATACATGTAGTATCATTCATATTCGTCGCATAGACAAGACCTTATAACGAACGAGCGTCAAATTTTGATGACGCATTGACGCAGAGGCGGCGCTCCCGGGGGGCAGGGGGAGGTGGGACACAGTGCCCCACTTTTTAGAGTACTCCAAAAGCGCCCCTTTTGGGGGGTAGGATAAGTGCCCTTTTCTGTCTGATAAGTGCCCCTTCCACCTTCTAATAAATTTGGCCCCTTTTAACCGCTGAAAAGTTCCTCTATTCTAATCTGATAGGTGCCCATTTACTTTCACAAGTGCCACTTTTCCTTTGTAATAAATGCCCCTTTTCCCTTATTATAAGTGCCCCTTTTTACCTCTGATAATTAAGTGGCCTTAATACTTTTAAATGTGCCCCTTTCCCTTTCTAACAATTGCCCTCTTCCCTTTTGATAAGTGCCCCTTTCCCTTTTGTAATTAATGCCCCTTTCCCTTTCTCATAAATGTCTCTTGTCACCTCTGATAATTGCCCCTATCCCAATGTAACAAGTGCCCCTTTTCCTTTGTAATAAATGCATTTTTCCCTTCTAACAAGAACCACTTTTTTCTCTTTTTTAAATCTCTGATCAGTGCCACTTTTCACCTCCGATAAATACATCGATCAAAATATGATAGGTACCCCTTTTACTTCGGAAAATGCCCCTTTTCATTTGTACTAAGAGCATTTTTCCGTTCTAAGAAGTGCCCCTTTTCACCTTTAATAAAATCCCATATTAAATTCTCATATGTGCCCCTTTTTATTTCGTAATAAGTTCGTTTGAGTTTCATTTAAATTCGTCGCATAGACAAGATATTGAACTAAAGCCATCCTTAGGTCAAGAAAGACACTATGTCTTGTTTCTTAATTCATGTATACCTCCTTAAAATTACATAAGATAAGTGAATAAAAGTAAATAGGCCTACATATCTTGTATTGGCATGTGTAATATTTATCTTATGACAAATCTCGAGACGAGAAATTGAAGAAATATTCCAACATACATTTTTTTTCCTTGCAAAGAAGAATGAACAAATTTGGAAATTTTTCCACAAGCCACTTTTTTCTTCCTAGAATGGAATCGATATACAATATGTTATTTGCTTTATGAATAAATAAATTCCTTTCATTGGTGGCTTGGTGCCCACACTACGTGTCATTGATGAAATGAATTGATTTGCATTGTTGCTTTTTTGTATAATCAACATGATCATGATCGAAGCTTTGCGCAATCAGTTCCAAGGCATAGCCAAAACTAAGACTGTGAAACAAAGAAATACAGAATTCAGCTGAATGATTCGGATTGGTATTTATTGGCCTGGGTTGATTCTTTTGTATAAAACTTAGTCAATACATAGGTATGTCGTGTTCCCTATATTTCTTCCCATTGACAGACGTAAGGTTTCTGCTTATATACACCAATGGCAAGCCGTGCAATTCATTCACCCAGATGTGCCGAGGGAAAGATTATCGTTTCAAGCAACCAAGCGAAACTGATAGCTCTCCACCAATCAGAGGCCATCTCAGGACATAATCAATGCGCGCTGGTCGGTAACGCAGGCATTCTATTGGACAGTGGATGTGGTGACGTCATTGACAAGTTCGAATTCATTATCCGAATGAACCTCGCTCCTTCCGGAGGTGAATTCAAGCGTGACGTTGGGTCAAAGGTCAATTTAGTCTCCCTCAACGTAGAGCAAATTGAGAGGCTTATATCTTGCACGAACTCCACATATCCTCCAGAATGGAAGTGCAAAAGCAAAGACCACGTCTGTCTGAAGAAGCGCAAAAGGAAATATCCGGATCCCCGAGCCCCTACCAATTGTGATGACCTGTTAAGGAGGATGAAGCAATTAAATGGGACGACTGTATGGTATTTCAAAACTATCGGCAGAAACGTCGACGCTGTGAAAAGGATGCTAGGAATACTCAAACCAAAATACAACATAAACATCGACTTTGCTTATAGCCCTATCAGCCTCATGACGCCTTCCTCCAAGTAAGATTCACATGTTTTTAAACGATAGACGGACTAGTAATCAATAAATGCTCCTGTCAGAGAGTAAATGAAGTCAGAGTTTGACCACAAAGGTTTTTTTCGAAACTCTTCCACAGTGCCGACATGAACTCTTAGGCGAGTATTCATAAAGATGTGCTAACTTTAGTCCAGGACTAAACGGATCACTGACTAGATATAGTCCATAGAATTATGGAGCGGCAAAAATTACCTTTCCATTGTATGGAATGTACAAAATTCCATAATTGGGCATAATGAACACAAAAATCATGTAGGTATGAACATATTGTCTCACTTCCATATAATGAGTGGATTAATGTCGTTTAAATATCAAGTTAGAGAATGACGGTAATTTTAGAGGAATAAAGTGATGACCTCTGGTGCTCAATGGATGAGTAGACAAAGCTAAACCAGGTTTAGCTTCACCTTTATGAGTTTTCTCACCTTAATTGTGGTTCTGTTTGACACACTATGGTGCCCCGTAGTGATAACCACAGTGTACATTATGAATCACCCTGTGACCAAAGACTGTAAAACCTATCTATCACACTGTCATATATGTAAAAAACACATTAGGTTCACAGTGTTTAACACACCAATTATGATAGAGATGAACTTTTAAAGCGCTAAACGGAAAGTCTCTCTATGCGCTTAAAAAAAAATAACTAACTAAAAATACAATTTCATCCTTACCACGGATATCTACAGAGTAATTTCTATATAAAGAAAAACATATATATAATGTGCTATAATATGATTTTAAAAACATAAAGTCGATCATTAACGTAAAGTAATTCTTAAACTTAATTATTGAAAATTAATGGGACATAGTTGTGTGACTATATTACTGTAGTCACGATAGCAGCGTGAACGCATCGCTATGTGACCATCGAGAGTACTTACACAGTGTGGATTATATGAAATAATGGGTTCACACTGATCTGACACAGTTTACCACACTGGGGTTCACGAAAGGATAAGAGTGTGTCCACACCACTCTGTGACCGCTTAGTTATGTGCACACACTGAAACATATAGATTTAACTTAATCGGCACAATGTGAGAATTGTACTGGGAACACTTAATATATGGTTTATGTATATAATGATAATAATAATACTAATTTTAGAAATCCCATTGTGATACACTCTACATAAGGTGACTCAAAGTGTGTACACATTACTCTGTTACCACAGGGCACATTTGGAAAAATGTCATTGTATTGGCTATTGGACAATAATATGTTGATATCGATCGTACACCGTGTTATCACTGAGATCGCAAAGTGAATCATAGCTAGTGTGGACGGAACATCATTTTGTGACCACATGGTATATCTTTGGAACACTCTCACAGCTTTGACTATATGAAAACACAGTGTGTTCACACCTTACACTGGTGAACACAATGTGGTCATAAAGAGAATCACAGTGTGTACACAACAATGTGTGGCCACTAATTACGCTGGTTCGTACGACTACAGGGGTACAGTCGGAAAACTTTTACACTTTTGAATATGTAAAAATGTATGTATTCAATCTGATCTTACACAGTGATACACACTTTAATCTCAAAGAGGGTCATCATGGTGCGTGTGCACATCCCCCACACACGCTTTCGTCCGATGCACTAATTTCGTGCCATCATCAACTGATAAATTCTATTGAAATAATTCTCTCTTTTGTCTTTTCCATCCAGGGTATGGAAAGTCGGATTCCCGTCATCCGGTCTGGTAATATACTCGGCTGCTACGCAATTCTGCCAGCAGATAACCATGTTCGGATTCTACCCTTTCTCTCAAGATTCGAGAAACCGAACTCTACGGCATCACTACTACGAAAAGGGCAAGATGAATTACAGTTCGAATAAACACCACATGCCGGACGAATACCGAATCTTAATCGAGTTAAACCGAACCGGAGCAATTAATCTTGTCAACGAATGTAGATGATTACTAGGTTTGTTTTCCTTCTTCAAATTACTCTTCTGATCGTTACAAATTATTACTCGTATCAGAAAGAGGTTTTCACAACGTAAAGTTAAAGGATTAAAAAAATATATATTTGGAGTACGTGATCTAGGTGTCGTATTATAGTTGTTCCGGAAGCGGCGCCCCTGGTTGGGTGCAGTGGGCACAGTGCCCCCACGCTTTTCCAGGTACCTCAAAGTGCCCCTTTTTAATTCGGACCGTGCCCGTTTTCCTTTGTAAGAATTGCCCCTTCCCCTTGTAATAAGTGCCTCTTTTCCTTTTGATAAGTGCACCCCATTTTTCCATAAGATCTCCTTCACTTTCTCATAAATGTCCCTTTTCACATCTGATAAATGCCCCTATTATAATCTGATAAGTGTCCCTTTTTCCAGTCTCGTAAGTGCCCTTTTTCATCTCTGGTAAGTGCCTCTTTTCAGGTACGAGATGTGCCCCATTCACGTCTGATAATTGCCCCAATTCAAATCTGACAGGTACACGTTGACAAGTGCCCCTTTTCCTTTGTAATAATTGCCCCCTTCCCCTTCTGATAAGTGCTCCTTTTCTTCTTTGATGATTGCCTCTGTTCACCTCTGATAAGTACCCCCCCTTTTTTGGATTCGTTCCCCTTTTCCTTTCTAAAAAGTGCCCCTTTTCCTTCTCATAAATACCCCCTTTCACCCCCATTAATTGCCACTATCAAAATCTGACAGGTGCCTCGTTTCATTTTTAATAAGCGCCCCTATTCCATTCTCATAAGAGCCCCTTTTCATTTTTGGTGAGTGCTTCTTTTCAGCGAGTTAGGGCCCCATTTTCTTTAATTTTCCCTAGAGCTTGCTCGCATCTATAGTCGTAATAATTTTGTGTCCTCTTTATAAGATGTAATTTTTCGCACTCCGACCTCACAAATGTTAAAATTTTTGATCGCTCGCTTCGCTCGCTCGATAATGAATATTCAGACCATCACACCCACCTGCAAAGTATTTTTCTTAAGCTGCATCTTGTACCATGTAGAGAGAGAACAAATATTGATGTCATCCCTGGTAGTGTAATCGCAATCATGACGATGTAGGGGTATATACCAACGTCTAAAAATGGTGTATGTTCACTTTGAGATTTCCCTTTGTAGGTGCCCCTTTTATTCTAAAAAGTACCCCTTTTTGGTGCCTCTCCCCCCTCCCATTTTGGAAGACGCTCCGCCGCCCCTGAGTTGTTCATTCATTTCACTTTCGGGTTAGGGTTAGTTATAGCGTTAGGTCTAGGGAAGCTAGAAGATAAGAGTTATAAAGTTAGAGTAGGAAATTAACGCGGAGCAACTGTCTCATGGACAAGGATCGTACAACCGAAATTCCAGGGCACGTTTTAAACCAAGAGCCATGAATCATAATAATGACAGATTTTGTGGCCCTGCTTTTTGATCTATTCAGGTATGGTTTACGAATAACACAATATTACTCCAGACTTGGAATACGCTTTAAAGTATTCTTGTACTCTGCGATGTTTCAATTCTTGTTATATCCTGTAATCTCTTGCCTCGTGTAAATGGTTTCCTACTTCTCCTCCCCTTTTGGTGGACCTTCTCTCCTTTCCTTTTCTGTCTGTCTGACTGTCTCTCTGTCTCTCTTTCTTTCTCTCCCTCTCTCACTTTCTCCTTTCTTGTATACTTCAATGATTTTCCCTAATTCACATATCGATGCTTAAAAAAAAAAAATATATATATATATATATATATATATATATATATATATATCACATTAATTAAAGATTATGAAAATAAAAGCAATAACAATTTCAACTCAATTAGAATTCGTAAAAGATTTAAAATGGAATGACGATCCAGTCAAGTGTCTGGGCATATATACCTCACTAAGGATAAAAAGGAATCGGATCGACTGAACTGGGCTATGAAACTTGAACAAATTAAATCAATCAGCCCTAAATTTGGGGAAAATGAGAAATATTACTGTTAAGGGTAAAGTTTTCATAATCAAATTGCTAATAATTTCACAATTTGTGTATATTGCTTTAATACTAATTCCTCCGAAACTGATTGTGGAGCTAAATTAATTTATTTATAATTTTCTTTGGAACTCGAAAAGAAATATGATCAAAAGGTCTAAATATTGGATTGAAAAACTATGTCCGTTGTCTTTGATTTGATATTTAAAAAAAAATTGTTCTCGCAAAGATATATTGATGTTGTGTTCAAAGCACAAAATACTAGATTTCTATGTTTATTTACTTGTATCCTGGAATGAACTTAGATATGTTAAATGTTTGTTGTGTCAAAAATGTTCAAAATGAAGTATTATGGTACACTAGCAATATACCATTTGACAATACATTATATTTTAAAAATTGGCTAACCAAAGGGATTTTCATTATTAATGATGTAGAAAAAATTGTATTGAACTTAGTTCAAACTCATTGTTGGTTGACTTTATGTATTCGATGCTTCAGAAAGCGATCCCTAAAAAATGGATCACACGAGTTCATGTAGAAGTCAATCGGCATGATGACAAACAGGTGTTATGAACGATTATGGTAATAACTTTATTGAAATCAGAACAGCTGATGCTATTAGATTGTCAACAATGAAATCAAATTGTTTATTGTGTGAATTTAAGAAAAGTAAACCAATTATATTAGGGCATTTGGAAGAACAATTCAACCTACCTATCGATTCTGACTTGAAAAAGATATGAAAATTTAAATTTTAAGTAATAGAAAACAGTAAACTAAAACCGTTTCAATTTTAAAACACTTCATCGTTACGATGAAGTATTTTAAAATTATAGTAGTAGTATACTACCCTTCAGATGTAATTTATTTAAATGGAAAATTGTAAGTGTAAATTTGTGTGCATTTTGTAAAACAGCATAATCGTTTGTTTATGTTTTGTTAAAATGCACAAAGGTGATATTCTGGGAACGCATTTTTGCATTTTTTCACTGTAACTTCAAACAATCAATGATATTATATGAAAAGCATTTGATCCTTGGTACAGACTCAAATTGTTCAAATACAAAAGATATAAATATAGTCATTACAAAAGCACAATACGCAAACTTTAAAATGAATATGTTTAATTACTTTCAATGGAAAACGTAAAATAGCTTTTCGACATAGCACTTTTTTTTAACGAACTACATGTGCATAAAATCACATTTTCAAATGCTCTTCAACATTTTACACCGTGATATTAACTGATTATTTTTGTTCTTCCTTTTATTTCAATGTATAGTGAATGTTTATGAATTACCTATTTAAATCCTCTAAACATTACATTACTATTGCTGTTGAATGTGTTCATATTCATTTTATAAATCCTTGTAATGTTGTTGTAAATTACCTCTGAAGAGGAAAATAATAAAGAAAACATCACCTTGATTTACATATTCATCTATGGCAGGGCTTCTCAAAGTCCGGACCGCGCAGCATGTCGACCCGGACCGCCAGGGAGGCACTGTTTTTTTTTTTTTAAACCCTAAAAGAGCGGGGGGCAGAATCCACCCGCCCCTCTATCTTTTTTGTACCAAAATTTTATAATTTCGACCAAAGGGTACCATGGGTATTGTGTAGTGTCAAAAACCGCCGCGCTGCGCTCGACCAAAATGAACATTTCCCCATAAATTATGTACCATACACAATGTAGAATTGTCACTTCGCTGATATGTGAATAGTTAATCAGTAATCATTCAAAACCCATTTGAGAAATATTATAACAAATATCATGGACTTATTATGAGAATCTCTATCAATATGCCAAGTTTAATAATTTCGAGTCATTTCGAGTCCATGGCCGAGATTATCAAGGGTACCCCCACCCTCGGCTGAGAGAGTACCAAGATTACCAGGGGTGTTTCACAAAGACTAAGATCGACTTTAGGTTGGACTTAAGTATAACAGGCCGTTCGTGCCATTGTTTGCTCTCACCATTATGATCTTTAGATAATATTTTTTCCTTCAATAATGAATAATCAAAAAATGTAAGTTTTGTAGATTTTTTACCATGATTTGAACGTCCCTTGAGAGACCAATGCCAGTAAATGATGAGAGCAAACAATGGCATGAACGGCCTGCTTTACTTAGGTCAAACTTAAAGTCGATCTTAGTCTTTGTGAAACACCCCCAGGCCTCATTAGGGTTAAACTGTAGCAACTCCCCTGATATTAGATATAGACCTCACAAAAAACGAGCCTCATTTTCTTTAGGATATAAGTGTCATTAATGTACATTTTAAGAGTAGATTGGTACTCCTACCCTCCCGCTGAATGCAATATCACGATTCATATTTTATCATATTGACTGTTTCCTTGTTTGATTTGATTAATTATTTTCTTCAAACCCTGCGTTGGAACGGGAGCATATATGACAGCTCATTGTGAATGGCTATCATTGCCAGCGAGCAAGCGAGCCAAAAGTATATTTTTATTACTATAGTTACTTTAACCTTTTTACTCCTGTTTTTTGTTTTCGTTTCTTTTTCTTTCTTTTTTGGTCTCGTTTGATAAGGATAATTTTGGCGGACTACTATGGACCGCTATTTAGAACCTGGCCCTTAAAATATTTATAAAAACAAATAGAGAAATAGTGTATGTACTTATACAACCTCTTTATTCCGTTTTTATGGAGCAGTCTATCGTGGAATCCCTAGTGTCGAAAGCCGCACAGCCTTGGAAGGAGGAGGAGTAGAGCACAAATACATCTAAGATGTCACTAAATGCATTATATATATATATATATATATATATATATATATATATATATATATATATATATATATATATATATATATATATTCAGGTAGATGATTCAAGAAATCTACACTATCTCGGAAATAGCTGTTTACATGGATCAAGTATGGTTTCAGCACAATATCAATCAGATTGCTTTGACGATGAGTAGGATATACTTGTCCTGCAACTATATTGGTCTCATTTCAGTCCACATTAGGATCACACTGTACGTAAGCGCCCTTCTGCTTTAAAACTTTTTCTTTGATGCATTTAACTTGATGTATTTCAGGCAAACCATGAAAATAATTTGTCTTATATTTAAAATTTGCAATACATGATTTTCCTTCTTTTCTGAAACTCTTTTTCATATATTTTTATATAAGTTCTTTATCCTCACTTGGGGGTTATTTATTGTATGTTTATCTTTTGTTCAGAATGATCTTTCATTTTTTCATATTTAGAAATCTTTGTCAATTCATATAGTCGCACCCCCTTTTGTCGGCTTGTTTGATAATTATATCGTCATCCGTCATCAAACTTTTTCAGTGCAGACGATTCTTTATTACATAAGTTAATTCTATGTTGGTACCGTTAGAATGGTAGTTCTCACTAAAAGTGTTTAAGAAATCAATATGTTTTTAGAGCTGTATTTCTGCTTGGTTCTGGATTAATGTTACTTTTTGATTTAACAATATCATTTTCTTCGTAATACTTTCCTTCTAAATTGTGTTTCAACTTTAATTTCCTGCCAAAAATCAAAGACATCTTTAAAAAAACAAATGTTAAGTAGTCAACTTCAAATCACCGTTGGGTAGCATCTGGTATCCCCTGGTAACCCAGGGTGAAACTTCCATTGGATACATTTAAAAATGTTATGTGTGTCTGGGTGGGGGGGGGATACAATTGTGGTTCAAGGTTACATGTTATAAGGACAAGCCAACAAGTTGATATTAACGCTCAAAACATAATGGAAATAACGGTGTTCACCCAGAGTTTTGTTTAAGTCAATTGCTCGATTTTAAGTCATCTTTGTATTTGTATTAATCAAAGACAATTAGTTCGTTTTTAAGAAATTATAAAAGGATACAAATAATATTAAAAATTCAGGAAAAAAATTACAGCAAGATTTATCTAATATTAAAATAAATATAATGATGAATGAAACACCGGGCCGATGCTGTGGAGGCAACCCAAACTCCCCAGCGACACCAGCATGAACCATCCAGTCATGCGAGCGACCAATAGTCTCGTCAGGTACGTACTATTCTGAATGAATGTTAACTAAGTTATGAAGTCGACTCAGGGTCGGTCCACTGGCGTACTGATGCGGGCTTGGGGGGGGGGAGCAGTTGACCCCCCAAATAAATTTCAAACGTGGTTTACTTCTAATTCGATAACAGTGATTTACAAATGTTGCTGAAATTACATGATTTTCCATTTTTTTCTCTCACTTTTGCCCATTATGCCAGAGGCGGCACTCCCGGTGGGGAGGGGTGGCACTGTGCCCCCACACTATTTCAGGTACCCCAAAAGTGCCCCTTTTTACATAGGACAAGTGCCCCTTTTCGTTTCTAATAACTGTCCTTTTCCTCTTGCTTCATCTCTGGTGAGTACTTCTTTTCAGGTGCGAGAAATTCCCCTTTTCACCTCTAATATTTTTGCCCCTTTTATTTTGACACGTGCCCCTTTTCCTTTCTAATAAGTACCATATTTCCTTAGGATATGTGCCCCTTTTCTTTTTTTATATGAGCCCCTTCCCCATTTCAAAATGCCCCTTTTAACATCTGATAAATGCCCCTATTTAAATCTGATAGGTGCCTTTTTCCTTCAACAGATTTCCCATTTCCATTGTAACAAGTGCCTTTTTCCATCTCTGTTTAGTGTCCCTTTTCAGGTGCAAGAAATGCCATTTTCACCTCTGATAATTGCCCTTTTTACTTTTGACACGAGCACCTTTTCTTTTCTAATAATTGTCTTTTTCCCTTCTGATAAGTGCCTACTTTTCCTTTCTCCATAACAAGCACCCTAATTCAAGGAGACTTATAGAGCCCCCTTTTCTTTAATTTTCTCTAGAGCTCGCTCGCTACTTTGCTCGCATCTATAGATGTTATAATAATGTTACTTATAAAAGAACTTTTCAGTTTTTCTTCATTAGATTGTGCTTAATACTCATCAGGGTTTTTTTTTGTCTTCTTTATAAGATGTAAGTTTTCGCACTGGGACCTCACAAATCTTTATTTTTTTTACTCGCTCGCTTCACTCGCTCGGAAATTAATATTCAGACCATCGCACCCAACTGCAGAGTATGTTGCTTAAGCAGTATCTTGTACCACGTAAAGAAATAAATAAATATTGATGTCATCCCTGATAGTTTTATCACAGTCATACCAATGTCTAAAAATGGTGTATGCTTTTTTTAAAAAATATTTCCCTTTGTAGGTGCCCCTTTTTTCCAGAAAGTGCCTATTTTTGTTGGTACCCTCCCCCCCCCCTCTCCTACTTCGGAAGACGCTCCGCCGCCCCTGCATTATGCTACTTGGTGGTGATGCGGATTTTGTTGTGACCCCCAAAAGTTTTTGCTCATTACGCCACTGGGTCGGTCGACCGCAAGTCAACTACCAGGTGGGTATTTCCATTGCTGTATATACATATAAATATATATATATATATATATATATATATACAGGGGCGGATCCAGCCGGCGGCAAGGGAGGGGGCCTAAAAAGGGGCCCACTTCGTGCGAAAATTTGAAAATCGTGCCGGTCGATTTTCGCTCAGTGGGGGTGGTAGTGAGCAAAAAAAAAAAAAAAATTTTCCCACCGCCACCCTCCCCCCCTTGGGCGCCAGGGGTAGTGAGCACAATTTTTGTTTTGGCACCCGAAATTTTTTTTCCCTACGGGAAGGGTTATTTTTTTCCACCCCTTGGGCGCCAGGAGGGGCCAAACTTTTTTCAAAAAGGGTGTTTTTACCTGTTTTTTTTGCTAGGGAGGGCCCGGGCCCCCCCTGGATCCGCCACTGTATATATATATATATATATATATATATATATATATATATATATATATATAAACATGTAATTATATACATATATACACATATTTCTACATTCCCGTCTCCCCAACGTATTGACCACAAACTTAAAGGTCGGGTGACATCCACATATAAGTTGATTCCTGTTGATGTGCAGGGCTGCATATAGCTCATTTTTTGTTATTCAAACATCTAAATATATTTCATAGATTTTTAAATAGTTTTTTTTAATAGTTTTCTCAGACCTGCTAAGCTTCACCCTAAAAAAAGGCTCCAGATCTCATTCATCTTGTGACATCATCTGTCAGTAATTAGTGAGCTCACAAGAGACAGTGGTATGTAGCTTCACCAGAGCTGACCACCTGTTTACAATAGACCATACAATACCAATATAGGAGTTGCTATGCCAGACGTGCTGTAGCATCATCAGGAAAGAAAGGTAATGTGGAGGTATTGTATGAAAAAATACAATTCTTTTGTGAGCATGTGCTGAGTTGGGGGAAGTTACAGATAAGGCCATTTTCATAATGTAACCAAATTTCATGCACATGTTTTTGCCTCAATACGAATGATTCCATTCACCTGTTGCAAATAATTGTATTTCAATAGTCAGACTGCAAATTGCATATAGTATGTTTTGTTGGGTAAGCCCCTTTCACACCGGATCTGCGTAGAGTTGCGTAGTGTGGCCTACCGACTACGCCAAAATTAGGCTGCGTATTCATGAAAAAAATGTTGCTTCGGCGTAGTCCCTGCGTAGGTTTTGCGTAGGATGGCGTACGATTGGCGTATGGTTACGTACCCTGTGCATAGACACCGCGTACCTACGGCGTATAACAGGCGTAGGGTTGCGTACGTTTACGTAGGCCTGGCGTACAGGTTGCTCACGGTTGCGTACGGTTGCTTACTATGTGTGCGCAAGCTTTTATTGCTTCGTCGGACTGGCGAAAGCTAGCGTACTATTGCGTAGCCATGGCGTACAGTAGCGTAGTGTTGCGTAGGCTTGGCGTACAGTAGCGTAGTGTTGTGTAGACGTGCGTACAAAATGCGTACGTTTGGCGTCTGGTGACTACGCCGAAAGTACGCGAAAAAATAAACATGTTTAATTTTTTGCGTCCTTCTCGCGTACCCTTTCGCGTACCCCGGCGTATAGTTACTTAGGCCAGCGTAGTGCCGCATACGTTCTGCGTAGTCGGTACGCAACACTACGCAACTCTACGCACGGCCCGGTGTGAAAGCCCCTTTAGGCAAGCCATAATGTTTGTTCAACATAGCAATAACTAATATATGCACTTTACATTTCAGTATTAAATTTAACATCGGAATCCAATGTAAAGAGGAGAACACAATTTCCTTTCAAGTCATAACTAAAAGCACTTCTTTTTCATTTAACGTTGCACATTAGGATCTCTTGCAGCGCAGTAGAGTGTATTTGCATAAAGTCCGCCGCAGAAATAGGGATTTTTAGATTTGCACTACGAGAACGTGGACTGCTACGTGGACATCTTTTTAAGTCAATGTGACGTCCTTTTAAGGCACTGCCGGGCACTGACAACTTGCCTTAAAGGGACGTCACATTGCCTTAAAAGGATGTCACAGCTATCGTCCACGTTCTCGTCGTGCAAATCTAAAAGTCCCTAATGAGCCAATTCACAAACAAAATATTTTTCGTCGTTAGTTAAAGGAAACCTCATCCCAAAGAATAAGTGAAGGTTTTCTGAAAATGAGATGTATTCCTGCCCTTTGATGTACAATATTCCTTACGAAAGTGCATATACAGGAGATATATAAATGAGGATATTCTTGGCATGATGTAATGTCTTTTAGCCTGACATGGGCGCAGCCATTTTCTTGAAAATGTGACGTACCAGACGAAGGTGTACATGTATCACGTACCAAGCTTTAGTTTCAAAGACTTTTTAATTCAATAACCAAACCTTTACTTTTCCATGAGGAAATTCATAGCTGGGAAGTTAAAATTATGATTATCGAGAAATGTCTAACAGGGCAACAATTGTAACTCATTTATTTAAAAATACTAAAATATAGCAGTTGACAAATCTATTTCATTTATGCGAAACCTTCACCCCAGAAAAGAACCAACTTATTTATGCAATTTGCGTTCTGGCAATTGTAGTACAAAGGATAATAGCAGATGAATGAAATGCTTCATCATCACACACATCTGGGAAGGAAGCATCCATAATTGTGAATAAAATTACTTGATAAACGACTTCACATAGTACGTCACGTTATCAAGGAATAGCGAGGCTTACGTCGTGCTGAGAAACTGTTCATTATTCTTGTTTAATGCCTCTCTCATACACTTTGGTGGAGGATCTTGTAGATTAATGGGCAACAATATAATACATTTCTCAAAATAGGTAAAGTTATTTCTTTGGGTTAGGTTTCCTTGAACGCAGTATCAGTATAGAGCGTTTGAAAAAATATAATACGTATTACTGTATATATAAATGACATCATAGAGTGCCTTAAGTTACAGCGATAATATAATCTTTGTCAAGTCGAGGCAGATAATATTATCTTTGTCAAGTCGGTGAGATAATATTATCTTTGTCAAGCCGAGGCAGAGAATATCATCTTTGTCAAGTCGAGTCAGATCATATTAACTTTGTTAAGTCAGGGCAGATAATATTATCTTTGTCAAGTCCGGGTAGATAATATTATCTTTGTCAAGACGAGGCAGATAATATTATCTTTGTCAAGTCCAGGTAGATAATATTGTCTTTCTCAAGTCAAGACAGATTATATTATCTTTGTCAAGTCTGGGTAAATAATATTATCTTCAAGTCAAAGCAGATCATATTATCTTTGCCTAGAACGGGTAGATAATATTATCTTTGTCAAGTCAAGGCAGATAATATTATCTTTGTCAAGTCTGGGTAGATAATATTGTCTTTGTCAATTAAGTCAAGACAGGTTATATTATCTTTGTCAAGTCAGGATCGACAGATAATATTATCCTTGTCAAGTCGAGACAGATTATATTATCTTTGTCAAGTCCGGGTAAATAATATTATCTTCAAGTCGAAGCAGATCATGGCATATTATCTTTGTCTAGAACGGGTAGATGATATTATCTTTGTCAAGTCAGGATCGACAGATAATATTATCCTTGTCAAGTCAGGCCGGGCAGATAATTTTATCCTTGTCAAGTCAGGGCAGAAAGTATCATCTGTGTCAAGTCAAGGCAGTTGATATTGTCAATGTCAAAGATCCCATAGACAATGAGAAAGACTGCTTGATGACGATCCACTGGAATTGCAGACTAATCCGCAATCCTTTTCTGTAGAGTCCAGCTCGCCGGTCCGTACGCTGCTCGAGGTCCGACTCCGCACGTGCCGCCGTCATGTTTTCAAGTTTCGGGTCAAGTTCTAATTCGTTGCTTTTGAAAGAAAGAGTTCAAAGTCTAGAAATCAGGGCAACTTTGTCTTTCGAAGAAAATATAAATCTAACCTACATAATTGGTTATTTGGCGACTGAATAATTATTAATAATAACAAACGAGTCGAAGCTAGTAGACGAAAAATTACGGCGAGCTCAACAATGTAGCTTCTATTGTCATATAGCTTTTTACTCTACGACTACGTAGACGGGCGAGGTGATCGCTAATGTCCGGCTTGCCGGATTCTATCGTTCAAGTACGGATATAAGCCTATAGCTTGAATCACCCAAAGTCTGTGGTCAGTAGCTAGTATTGGTGTTTATTTTAGGGCGTAGATTTTAGATCATGTTGTTGTATCGGCATGGCATTTGTGTGTGTGTGTGCGTGCGTGGGTATGTGTGTGAGAGAGAGAGAGAGGGGGTGAACGATCGGCAGAGGCCCATCAGGATACTAATACTTATACAGAGGCCAGTAATAGCTGGCGGTCGTATCTTTTAAAAGTAGCCGACAATGATTAAGCCTTCATTTCCTGCGAACAGTAAAGTAAAGTAGCTAATTGTATGGATATATTGAAGTTTTGACTAGGGAAGGAGGATAACAAAAAATGAAAAGAAAAAAACCTTTTGAAAGAGACACCAGGAACTGTATCGAGATTATGAAACAGGCATATTTTTTTTAAGGAAAGAATAAAAGTAGGGGAAAGAAAGAAAATCATTATGACATTTTCTTTATAAAGATCGAGCTAACTAGGGTGGAAAAAAAGACAAAATCATTGAACAAAAGATCTTTTCATGAGGAGGTTTTTTTTCACCTCAACTCGCTGTTGAGTTCTGTGGAGCGCAGACATTTTTTTAAAGGAAATAATAAAAGTAGGGGAAAAGAAAAAAAATAATTATGACATTATCTTTTTAAAGATCGAGCTAACTAGGGTGGAAAAAAGACAAAATCATTGAACAAAAGATCTTTTCATGATGAGGTTTTTTTTCACCTCAACTCGCTGTTGACTTCTGTTGAGCGAATACAAAAGAAAGTTCGCTCTAAAAGAAGGAACAGGAAATGTGGCGACATTTCCTGCGCGCGATTTAGCAGGGAATACAAGATTGCCCGTCCAAGGGAAGTTTTGGTTCATAATAATCTTTTTAAAAAACTGGACATTCTATAACTCTTTTAAAAAGTGGAATGAAAAGAAGAAAAACCCTTATGAAAGAGACACCAGGAACTGCATCGAGATTATGAAACGGGCATCTTTTTAAAGGAAAGAATAAAAGTAGGGAAAAAAAAATATCATTATGACATTTTCTTTTTAAAGATCGAGCTAACTAGGGTGGAAAAAAAGACAAAATCATTGAACAAAAGATCTTTTCATGATGAGGTTTTTTTTCACCTCAACTCGCTGTTGAGTTCTGTGGAGTGAATACAAAAGAAAGTTCGTTCAAAAAAAGGAATAGGAAAGGTGGCGACATTTCATGCGCGTGATTTAGCAGAGAATAAAAGCTTGCCTGACCAAGGGGTCTTTTGGTTCATAATTTTTTATTTTTTTAAAACAGGAAATTCTATAGCTCTTTTAAAGTGGAATAAAAAGAAAAACGCTTTTAAAAGAGAGATCAGGAACTGTATCGAGATAACCACTTACCTCTTTTGGTTACATCAAATATGTATGCTCTGTTCTGAGGACAAACACGGCTGTCATGGCAACAACACAATGAGCATTATACATAATTTGGAAGGACTATTTTTAGAACCATAGTTCCTCTGCTTCATGATTACTGTTAATAGTCCAACACCAAGCGAGAAAAATCTAACCATGCCATAATGTTCTGACCACGATGCTGCACGTATATAAGTCAATAGTATTACGTAGGATGTACTTATATAGTTTATAAGCCCATTCCACTTACACAGTGGCAAATCCAGAGACATTTGGGCGGTATAAAACTCTCCGCCATGTGTTATTCCATGACATGTACAAGTGCATTAAAGGGATAGTTGAGTTTTTGTTGCAGAGGGCGCTACAAAAAATATATATATTTTTTGTGAGATAATGAAAAACTGAGTGTCAAATTTGCAAGAATATACAATTTAAATGACAAAATCATCTTTGATCAAAATCGGTTCAGAGACGGCTGAAATATCCATAAATATAACCATTTCAAATATTTGTAGTGCCCCACAAATATTCGGTAATTTTGAACCAGCTGTTGAAAAATAAGAAAGCGCCTTATACGTTTTATTCCATCCAATGCCAATATTGGCTTTGTGTTGGCTTTTTTGTGTTGGTTATAATACGCACAACCAGCCGGCCCGTGGATTGTTGTTATTATTAATTAATTAATTAATTAACGGTCACCGTATTTTTTTTAAAGTGGAGCTGAATTGGTATGATCGTATTCAATCTAAATTCACACATTTTGGGGTCTCAAATTACCTTCATAACAATTTTAGGTTCCAAAAGGACACTAGAAATGTCATAAATAAGGATAAGAGCAATAACCATGCACTTTGAAGGCATTTGCGGTCTTAAACAAGAACTCAACTATCACTTTAACCTCAACACTTTGTAGAAATTCGGCGGAATCTATTCGTGATCCTGCATGAAAACGTTGTAAATAAAAATTATAACCATTACCTAGGGGGCAAATTCCCGATTTGGGGGGGTTTTGAGACACGGGATGTTGTAAAAAGTTTGTGGGAATCACTGTGATCAAGGCACCTCCCTGCACAAATTCGAGGTGGACTACCTTGAAATTATGCTGCTCAAGAAAAAAAATGGCGGTCATTTTTCACAGAGTGCGATGCGGTCGTGTGTGACAAATCACATAGAAGCTTGATATCACTACTAAAAGGTGCCATACACCATACACCGTTGCCTTGGTATCGCAGAGATCGCCATGCAGTTATGATGTTGAACTGTTATACTTTCTAAATAAATGAACGCAATATGTTAACTTAATGGGCATAAAAATGTTTTTACCAGTTGCTAGTAAAGTAAAAGGTACAGGGAAAAACCAAGATCCAGCTGGGAGGAGAACATTAAGACTTTAAGTTGAACGCTTTGGCAAGAGTGCACTAGAATGGCATAGAACAGAGCTGTGTGGACACTTGTTGCAATCAACCTCCAAGCTGGGAGAAGATATTGGGATAGAACATTTGGTTGTACTTTTTCACTTAATTGGCATCATGATTGATATACACAGTTCTTATGAAAATTTATTTTGTTTGAAAACAACTATATTCTTTGAAAAACACACAAACAAATTGAAAATGTAGTGGCCTACTGTATCTGACATGTCTTGGGTTGAGCCATGAAAAGGTGTTAACGTAATGTAGCTTCTTTACTATGTTTGTGGTGTCATTGTGGTATATTGGTAAAAGCTATGGACTCTCATATGAAAGTTTCCAGGTTCAATCCTTGCTCTGTGCTCACATCCTTGCATAAGGTGTTGACGCATATTTTTTTGACATGTTTCATACAAATTTGCACTCGATAACAACTGCTAAAATTCTGTGGTAAATTTGCTTTTTTGGAACTTGTGTTCCCGATAATGCAAGGGAGTAAAAACTGCATGGGCCTGCCTATATACGTGCTATATTAATATTATTGGTGAGGCTACCCTAGATAATAAGACCCCAACATTATATTGTTATATAATGACCTAAACTGTCATGCGTTTTTATGTTGTCAGTGTTTTGAGGATTGTTTTGAGGAGCCTATGGGAGAGTTATAATAGTATTGGTAAGGATACCCTCGGTAATAAGACCCCATCATCATAATTGCTATATTATGACCTAAATTGACGCATGTTTTTTTTACCTTGTCAGTGTTTTAAGGATTGCATGTCAAGGTCATCTCCTAAGGAGCCATGAAGCCCATGCAGCTCTGTATGCCTGGGTGATATGTTGAATGGAGGGCAAGCGCAGATAACTTAGCACTAGGGAAAACTCTGCATCGCGGTGCTGAGATGTCAAGAACTCAAACTGAAGCTACATAAATTTTATAGCGTTTTTTTTTAAAGTTTACATCTTTAAATGTTCACAAGTATTTATTCAGTTAGTAAATATTTTGCATATTCTTCTCAAGTAAACTTAAAAACTATGAGAAATTCACAGAAGTATATGTGATTGATTCATACTCTCCTCCCTAGTTCGGCCTCAGTTTTTAGCCGAGTCCGAGTTGTCTCTAGTGCTGGGTGAAAGCACTGTGAAAGCACTGTGTTGTAGTGTCATTTCACTTTTAAGCAAGAGGGTGGAGGATCAAATACTAGATAGACAAATAGTCCTACTCTTAATACAAAGCTGCAACAAAAGAGTGCATAAGAAGACTTCAAAATCATGGCTGGGTTTTTTGTTTGTATGTGTGTGAATGAAATTTGCGACACTTAGAAGCCGTTGTTCACTATTTTCGTTTGTGTCGTCTTGTTTTCGCTACATAATTTTTCACACATATGCTATTGCCTTATGATTCATCTAGTTTGATTCAGAAAGTATGCTAAATTACATCAAAGTGTGATTTCTTTTAAAGTTGGCTCGTTTTCAACAAAGTATTAATCGTTAATCGTTAATCGTTAATATTTTGATAATTTGAAATGCGTATTATGAAAAGAGTTTTTAGTACGGTAGCGGTTTTACCTGGCTGACAATGGTTATTAGGTATTCCATCAAAATATGTAAACAGAAATCATTGTCTTCTAAAAGTACAGTCTTAATGTATCTATGTTGGTTATTATTTGTGCAGACTGCAAGCAAAGGGAAGAGCCTAATTATAAAAATCAAAGGTAGGTAAAACACAGGCCATATTTTAAATCCATTGCCCCACGCCAGTGAAAAAAACTCCCTACATTAAAAAAATATATAACACTTCACTCAATTTCTTTTCTAAAATATCGGAAAATATACCTCTACAATTCTTCTAGATATGTTCATAGACTAAGGGACAGCATTTTGTTTCTTCTGGAAAAGACGCTATTTAAGTCAATTTTTCTTCTTCTCCTACTTCTTCTTCTTCTTCTTTTCTTTTTGTCTTCTTCTCCTTCTTCATTTTTCTTCTTCTTCTTCTTCTTTTACTGCTTCTTCTCTTTCTCCATCTCCTTGTTCTCTTTCCTCTCCTTCTCCTTTCTCTCGTTCTTCTATCTATTTCAAAAATTTGTGTTAAACCTGTCACAAGAAGGTACTAAATGAGATCCCCAATACTTCTCACCAAGTGATACAAAAGATAAATGTGACAAATTCTCTACTCAATCATTAAAAATACAAGTGTAATTTCCCTTTCAGAATTTGATTACAGAATACTATTCAGTCTTTATGACTATTTCCTTTGCATTTCACTCTTTCAGGATGTCTACAAAGACTATGACTTTGAGCAGAGGTTGAGTGTGAGAAACATGCCGCCTTGCAGCAACATAAAGGAGTAGACTAACACATGAACGACACCAGTACCCAGAACGAGGATAGCAAACCTTTCAACGAAATATGATTCCTGTAAATGGGCAGTTATTTAAGTTTTTAATCAAGAACAACAATTAATGTAATAGCAAACCTTTCAAAGAAATATGATTCCTGTAAGTGGGTATTTATGGAAGTTTTTAATAGAGAAAAAAAAATTAATGCTGAGAATTAATCTAGATATTGTAATAAATTCGGATGTTGTTATTCAGCGTGTTTCTGCAGGAGACCCCCGAAAATAACGGTAGTGTATACCTGGAGTGGAACCGGAAAATAAATGCTATCAGAATTTAACCAGTCTGTTTCTACAGAAGCGCAGAAGCAGACTTAAGCGGGTACGTTGGATGTCTGGAAAGTGGGTGCTGCGCGTAGTAATGCATTGTGTAATTTTACCTATAAGGTATCGCTATTTAACGGATTCATTTTTTGCAGTGCGAGAAGGCGATTGTACCCCCGGAAAACCCACCTCTGGAGATGGGTATGCTTTTCTGTAAGCTTTATAAGCAGATTATCGTGTATTCCTACACAAGCACATACCTGGAAAAGTCTGGAACTTAAAGCTAACCTTTAGCTCTGGTATGGGCATCGTATATCGTATGTCGAGAGAACATGACTATAATTAATTCTGGATTGTTTATCCTGCAGTAGCTTGATTGTTTGAACCAGTAAAATAAAAAAAAAACTCACAAAACTTGCAGGAAATCATCTTCAATAGAAACCACAACTCTCATTTACACATGGTGACCTGTGTTGAGCACATGGTGTCGGGCCTACTTACTTTGATTTCCTTATCTTTCTAAAAAAAAGTATGCTCATTACTCAGCCCCTAAACATATTCAACCAAAATCGTTAGGCACATGTCATCTATTTGTAATCTTTAACATTCAGTGTAAGTTTTGTTGGATTCTGTGAGAATTATTTTATATTTTATTATCTTTAACAGTGTTTGAAAATCCTGTAGAAACATGCAAAATCATGCAAAATCATTGTTAACCCCTTTGTGGCTCTTAATAGCAGATGATGTTTTTTTTAATTAAGGTTTCCTGTGGGGACCTTTGGATACAAGGGGAATCTTTTATAACAAATTTCACACCAGCAATTTGTATCTTTTGATATCACACAATCATGTACATACATATTTGCCTGTAATTTTGTTTAAATAAAGCTAATGAATATTATATGTGATTTTATTTTATGGTGTTTTTTTCATGAAAAGGTATCTTGGAAAATGGTATTGATATTTAATGTGAGATTTTGGAGGTAAAGCATGACGAGGTGACCTTGTAACTTTGAGCCCCATTTCCTTTCTTCATTTTAATTTAAACAAGAAGAATGAGTGTCTTTTAGTTTTCTTCAGAAAAAAAGGAAACAGATGTACTTGAGTATGTAATGTATTTAAGATTCATATCTGTTAAAACAGTGTGATAGAAAATATTGCATGATTTGGGAAAGATGGCCTTCTCACTTTGAAGAAAAAAAAGACAGAAAAAAAAGACTTTGTCTGATTAATATTTCAATTTCACGCAAATTATAATTAATGCTCTTTCCATTGCATGTATATCGCACGCATCATGCGGCATCGGGGGCACTCATTTTCCCAAACGTTCATAATTCCGAAACACAAATTTCCCATGCCTAGGGGTTCATAATTCCGAAAATGAATTGGGTTCATATTTCCGAAGGTTCATAATTCCGAAGGTTCGTATTTCCGAAAATGAAAAAGGGTTCATAATTCCGAAAATGAAAAAGGTTTCATAATTCCGAAAATGAAATAGGGTTCATAATTCCAAAAATGAATTGGGTTCATATTTCCGAAGGTTCATAATTCCAAAGGTTCGTATTTCCGACATGAAAAGGGGTTCATAATTCCGAAAATGAAATAGGGTTCATAATTCCGAAAATGAAATAGGGTTCATAATTTCGAAAATGAAATAGGGTTCATAATTCCGAATATGAAATAGGGTTCATAATTTCGAAAATGAAATAGGGTTCATAATTCCGAATATGAAATAGGGTTCATAATTTCGAAAATAAAATAAGGTACCTAAAAAGCAGGGAGAGGGGACCAGAACGACTGAGCAGCACCCCTTCCATATCAAGGTGGTTTTTTTTTTAAGGGAGAGAGATAAAGGGGAAAAGAAAACTATTACTGAATAAAAAACAGCAGTGGATTATGCGGCCGCCGGATAATTCTATCTTTCCTTATGTTATTCTTTGTTCATTTACTTATAAGCTTTTAAATATAAACAATAAATAATCATGTGAAAATATGATTAAAAACTAAATGCTAAAACTTCGAAAATATTAAAATAAAATAACATTGCGATTGCATAATCATTTTTTGCAAGTGTATAGATGCGTAAATAAAATTGGCAACAGATTACTGAGTACTTCGTGACCCCAAAGAAAGCACTTATATCCATAAAAAAGGCCAGAATTCTATACAGCCAATAGGAATGACGAATAGATAGGTCAAACAATGTACTCGTACTCTTCTATTAGACATTTCCACTGGTTCATTTTCGCCACAAGAAACACTTCTAACCAATCAACAAAAAACACCTTGTCACTGTGGTTCGACATCTTTCCCATATAGACATACGTGTAATTTGGGGCTTTTTGATTTTGTGTGAAAAGAAAAAAGGGTCTTTTAAAACAAAAAAAGCCGGAATTCTACAGAAGAAACGATAGAAATTATGTGGCCAATAGTTTACATGTTTATTCAATATTTACATTATTTTTCCTCTGGCTCGATTAGTTGATCAATGTAAAAGATATGGGTTATTATAAAAGTAGAAATTTAACGTTTTTGTAATTCATGTCTACAGGTCTATGGAGAAGGTTTGGCTCGCACGCGCGGATAGGCAGACTCGCAAAATGCAACAAACTTTTTGGTATGTTATTTTCCTTCTATTTTCTTCACTTTCTATCTCTCCTGATGTTTCTCTTATTTTTGTTTTTTATCCTTACATTCTACCTTTCCTTATGTTACTCTTTGTTTTTATCCTTCTATCATTTCCTCTTTCTATCTTCATTTTGTAATTCTTTGTTTTTCCTTCTATCTTCTGTTCTTTCTATCTTTCCTCTTATTATTCTTTGTTTTTATCCTTCTATCCACACTTTTTATCTCTAATTATGTTATTCTTTGTTTTATTCTTCTATCATTTCCTCTTTCTATCTACAACATAACATAAGGAAAGATAGCTAAATTATTTGGCGGTCGTCATATAATTTTCTGGCGGCCGCCAAATAATCATATCTTTCTTCTGTTGTGTTGTTTTCTTTCTATCTTCTTCTCTTTATATCTTTCCTTATCTTCTTTGCTTTCATCATTCTATTTTCTTTCCTATATCTCCTTATGTTATTCTTTGTTTTCATCTTTCTATGTTTCATTATGTTATTCTTTGTTTTTTATCCTATCGTTTCCTATTTGTAACATAATGAATATAGACAGGGAAAATGATAGAATGAAACAATCAGATTTGGGACGTCTGCTTACTATAATACTGGCCCCTCCAGTGATGGAAAAAGCCCTTTCACACCGGAAAATGCACCCTCTACTTGCTGCCTCATATGTCCTTGATAACATTATATTACTTCCCTCTGACAAGCTAATACGGACACGTTCCAGAAGCACCATTCCCTCTCTTAAAACGAACTGTACGAATTTGGGAGGGCTAGGGTCAAACCTTGTCTATTAAAACTATATATTTTTCATAATTAGCTTGGCTATACTGGAGGGAAAATTCTTATCTCGGAACAAAGCACACACAAAGAGATGCTGGCATACAAAGGGGGCATCAGCTTGGTAATGGATGGGAACAATCCAAGGGCACAATAGATAAAGAAGATGAAAATTTACGTTAGAAGGCAGAACTTATGCTATGACTGGAGGGGCATGTCTTTACTTGGAAGGGTCACATTTTGGTCAATGGAGGGGCACCTGTTTGTCACGGAAGGGACACTTTTCTTAGTTTTGGAAAAGTGGGGCCACCAGCTCCCCCGCTTCCGCCACTGATAAATGTGCTTATTAGACGGGGTATCCAGAATGTGGGCACGGAGTAAAAGGTAGCTGTATACCGGAGGTACATTTTTAAAAGGGCACTTGAGAGAGGGTGATACAAAGTGTTGCCCCCAAGCTACAACGGTTCCAACGCTTAGGGCTTGGTGGATGCGGATCAAGGATCAAGGATTTTCAAATGGTAGATGGTACGATTTTGGAAATCGCACAGGTGATCTATCAAGGGATACAGTAGGTGGTTACCCACTCCAAAATTATCGACAAAATGATATTGGCATTATTTCAACTATTTTTGAATCGTTGGGAGTGTCAGATGCATAACTTTAATGATGTATAACCGTTTAGGTTCAAATGTAGTAGTAGATGGATAAGACATTGGAAAACTGGACAATTTTGACATTTCACATTTCTCTAGACATGTCATGCATGATTTATACTAATGTCTTTAATACTGACAGAAATTTGATGGAGGAGATGACTTCACACGTATACAAATGAGCCGGGTGTAGGAGAAGGATTGCCACCGAACCTGTGAAAATTTAGAGATTAAAAAGACGAAAATTGCAGGTTTCATGACAAACGGGCCCTTTCCTAGAGAGAGTTCAGATTTGTTTGCAAACAATAAACAAAAAAGAAGAGAAGGAGATCATCACATACACACAGTGGCGTAGCTAGAGTCCAGCCATTGAGGGGGAACTGGCACCATGGTGGGGGCAGCGGTCTTACTCGGAAAATTCAATACGAATTTACAAGGCCGCTGGTTAGGGGGTGGGGTCCAATTGTCTTCCCTTCTCTTCTTTTTCCCATTTCCCTTCTTTTCACCTTTTCTCTTTTCTTTCATTTTTTCGCCATCAAATGGACGTGCCGTGCCCCAGATGACTCATCTGTCCCTCTTTGTATGGGACCAGAGCACGACATTAAATGTTATTTACAGGCGTCACAAACTTGGGAATAGGCTGCCCAAAAAGAAGAATTGAATGTCATTCCAGGTGCGGTTACTTGTTTCCGACTTGGTTGCAAAGAACCTGAAAAGAGGGGACGGTCAACCTCATGAATAAAAGAAAAAAAGGGAGGGAGCCAATAAAAAATACCAAAAAGCAACAAGCAAACAAACGAACAAATAAATAAATAAATCAGAATATAAAACGAAATCGGTGAGATAGCCTCCACTTATCACCTTATTAATCAATCATGATACCACCCCCCCCCCTCCCCCTCTACCTTTCACTCTCTATCACCGATTTCAATCTTATCCCCTCTTTCTAATTTATCTCTCTTCCTTTCCTTTTCTTTTTTCATTAATTTTGTCCTTTATATTGTCCTATTGTCTTTTGTTGTCTTCTACTATATCTCTCCCTGTCTCCCCCTCTCTCTCTCTCTCTCTCTCTCCAGTCCTTTTGGATCCCTGATGGGGAGAGGGGGCTGGGCTGTCTCGGCCTCCTGAATTCCTTTTAATGTTCGTTTGTTGTTTAGGTACCTTTTCTATTTTCGGAATTATGATTCCTATTTCATTTTCGGAATTATGAACCCTTTTTCATTTTCGGAAATACGAACCTTCGGAATTATGAACGCTATTTCATTTTCGGAATTATTAACCTTTTTTTCATTTTCGGAATTACGAACCCTTTTTCATTTTCGGAATTACGAACCCTATTTCATTTTCAGAAATACGAACCTTCGGAATTATGAACCCTCTTTCATTTTCGGAAATACGAACGTTCGGAGTAACAAGCCTTCGGAATTACGAACCTACGGAATTACGGACTTTCGGAATTATGAACCTTCGGAATACGAACCTTCGGAAATGAGAAACCTACGGAAAAGCGACATGTAACCGCTGCATCATCACCTCGTATATGATACAAAGCGTGGTTGATGTCCCCTCGTGCCCTCTCGAAGATCATTCTGTGGGTATATGATTTGATTTGATTTATTTTCCAGTGGCAAATAAGTGAAATACAGCTTCATGCAATCAATTATACGTATATGTAAAAGAAGAAAAGTATTGATTGGTAAAAGAGGCCAGTCGTTAACACATGTGCCAGTTGAGATGATTACCTGTATGAGATCATTGGAAAAGAATTTTAAGCTAGCGTAGCAGAAATACCTTGTACGTGTTTGTGAATGATTGCTCTGGGATTAACCCACCATTAACTCTCCACCAGTACTTGAAATGATAATAATAATAATAAATCTGGATGTATGTAGCGCTTAATACGGAATAGCATCACTAAGCGCTTTACATATATTTTTATTACCTGGACTCTGGATTCATCCATGCGCACAGTGTGCACAATTTCGACTCCCCGGGGAGTAAACTTTTTAAAGTTAATCGGCAGATGATAAGAAATTGCTTATAAATCAGAAATGATTAGGAAAGAGATGCAAGCCATTAACATCATCCATCCAAGCCCCTGCCTCCCCCTTCTTTTTGCATTTTGTTTGCAATCCTTGGTATACTGGCAAGTTTACAATTGTTTGAACCAAATAGAAAAGCATATGTTTTTATTATGAGTCACATCTTGATAAAGCCTCTTGGGCAATATTCGTTTGTAGACTCTAGTAGAGCACATTGCATTAAGGTAATATGTTTGTATATATCGGTCGATATTCAAATCAGTCTAATATAAACGATATAGCCATGTTATTTCACAGCAAATGTTGTAATGGGAATCAATCATTCCAGAACTACAATGTAATGTGTGTAGCTCAATATCCTTGTTGACACTTTCTCTTTGTCAATATATTATATGTCTGTCTGTGTGTGTGTCCATTATTCCAAAATTCCTGTTTTTCTTCCGGTATATGTCTGTCTCTCTCTCTCTCTCTCTCTCTCTCTCTGTCTCTCTCTCTCTCTGTCTCTCTCTCTCTCTCTCTCTCTTCCATTCTCTCATATTTCCTTTGTATTGGTTTCTTTGTACATGTAGTTGCATGATATCCTTAGAGTAAATAATAATAATAATAATAATAATGTAACTTATATCGCGCCAAATCCACTCTGTGGAGTGCTCAAGGCGCGTGTAAACAGGAAAAACGATCAAGACTTGAAAAGGAATGTTTTGAGATGAGTTTTGAAAGAATCAGAAGATAAACATTTTTTGATGTCTTCAGGAAGGCCATTCCATAATTTAGGACTAGAGTATGCAAATGATCTTTCCCCCCACGTTTTGGTAATTTTGGGGGTCACAAGAAAATTGGAAGTGGATGAGCGTAGAGGTCTTGCAGGAGTGTAGTTTTGGATTAGAGAGATAAGGTATTGAGGAGCAGAGCCGTGAACGCAATGAAAGGTAAGCAACAAAATTGTAAGTGTAAGCTCTTGTTGAAATTATCGTGTCCGAAGGAATTGAAAAGGGAAAATATTGATGAAGAGGTATTTTTTATCAAACCCTACGCCTGAAAAGTCATGTTTTGTAATCTATTGTGCAATGATGTGACATTTATCAGTATTCGATTGATTTCTTATGGATTTTAATTCATTTTTGCATTATTTGGATAGGAATGAACTTGCTTTGTAGTGGGTATAAGTTATGTAGAACTTAACACATGTGTAGGTTATATTGTGGTGTAGTATTTGCTCAGTTCCTTTGGGGACGAGGAAAACCAAGAGATAAATCTATCCCGAGATAACCTCTTTGATAAATTTGACATTTCTCGAAATATTTTATTGATGATGAGTGAAAAGTGTTTATGTATCTTTACATGGACACTTGTCTTAAAGAATAATCGCACCTCAATTTGTAAATATTGATTTGTACCTGTAATCAAAATTGTAAATAATAATGTCTACCGATAATATTTTCTAATCAGATTAATATTATCATAATTGGTATTATGACATAAGTCCAGAGTACTAATTCGACATTAGGCTTGGTGTGTCAGAAGTTCTTGTGTGATTTAGTCTTGTATGACTCTCGGCATGATTGATTTTTATTTTGGTGACAGAATTTGAATGGTAAGAGATTATGATAATGATGATGATGATTGTACTACTGTTGATGATGATGGTGGTGGTGATGATGGTGATGATTATGTTGATGTTGATGATCATGATCATGATTATCATCATAATTATGATGGTGCTACTGATTTCGATAATGACGATGGTGATGATGGTTGTGATGATGATGATGACGATGTTGATGTTGGTGTTGATGTTGGTGTTGATGTTGATGATGATGATGTTGATGATGATGACATTCATCCTGGTTATGATGGTGGTGATGATGTCGATAATGACGATGGTGATGGTTGTACGTGGTGATGATGATGATGATGATGTTGATGTTGATGTTGGTGTTAATGTTGGTGTTAATGTTGATGATGATGATGTTGATGTTGATGATGATGATGATGATGTTGATGTTGATGATAATGACAGTTATCGAGATTAATGTTGGTGATACATATATTTATGGTGATGAATGCAGTGCTTAATGGTGACAATTCTTCAATGATAATCTTGTATGGGAGCTTCATGAATGAATAACCCCCTCGTTTCTGAATCCTAATTCAATCAATAACATACAACAAATCTTTCCTTGGAAATACAAAAACGCTATCCCTTCGCTTTGAACTACCGTACAAACAAAGCTTGAGATTATTGTAAGTTCGGAATTAAATGATATGTGGCTATCTACTGCCATGATTTGTATCGATATTATCGGCGTCTACGCGAGACTTCATTGATTTTTTTATCTGTAATCCATAGTTCCTTTTTTTAAGTCATTTTTTTTAATATCGAATTTTGCACTACAGAGGACACTTGAAAGCCGAGAATAAAACCAAATTTCTTGCAGATGCAGGACATAAAAATGCAATGAAACAGAGTATACGATAATATTGACAAAAGAAAAAAGAATAATATTAGGTAATATAGCTATAAAGAAACTAATCATTTGTATAGGAGATAAGCCTTCTCCCTCCTCCTTCTCATGCGAATTCGTTTGCAGCTGATTTCAAGACAAAACCACTGTTTAAATGAAGCAGTTATACTACTTTAAACAGAGAAAGACGACTTCAATTTCCGTTCACAGTCGGGCTATCGCAAATTGTACAATACGGTAAGCCTATTTCATTCCATTATTTTTTTGTTTCTAATTCATTAACAGGTGGAAAAACCAAGGAGTTGTGAGGGAAACCCAGTGGCGCATCTGGGCCTTGGCTTCAAGGGCGGGGTGGGAGGGGGTGTAAATTATCCAAGCTAACGGCAAACTGGCAAAGGGTTGGGAATCAGGAGCGGGGAAGGGCAGATCAATAGTTATCATGACATATTCAGGTTTGGCCATAAAAACCAGATGGGTTTATGTCAAAATGGCGCTGCGCTAAGGGCAGATCAATAGTTAACATGAAATATTTAGGTTTGGCCATCAAAACCAGAAGGTTTATGTCAAAATGGCGCTGCGCTAAGGACAGATCAATAGTTAACATGAAATATTCAGGTTTGGCCATCAAAACCAGATGGTTTATGTCAAAATTGCGCTGCGCTAAGGGCAGATCAATATTTAACATGAAATATTCAGGTTTGGCCATCAAAACCAGATGGTTTATGTCAAAATGGCGCTACGCGTTGACGCGGATATTTGAGAAAAGCCTCCTCCCCCAAAGTACTTTAAGAAGGTTAATGAAGTGACATTATTTATTGAACTTATAAGGAAGCAATGCACGGGCTTCCACTTGAAATAAAATTGGAATGCAGTGAAAAGGCAGGGAAAATAAACTAACCCCGCAAACAAATTTGTCATTTTTATCATTATTTGATTGGTTAAAAGCGATCTATCCAGATACTTAGAAGTTTCAATGGGTGCAAAGGTGTTTCTTATCATGATGCTGTTAATAATGTATTACTAAATAAATAAAGTACAGGTGTACCACGTTTTAGCTATGTATTCATAACACCTGTCAACCCTAAAATACACAGTAAATGCCAAGTTGAAGTTTTGTACATACAGTATGTCAACAGTTTGATATCATCCAACCTGTTGCATGTTCTAATTAATCAAAATGTATTGTTGAAAGTAAACATACGCTCTGAGAGTTGCACTCAATCTTTGCTTTCTATTTATGACAAGGTAAACAATTTCACCTCGGATTTTAGTTACAATAGGGAAGTTATTTCAATCAAAATCATTCTCGGATGGACTCATATGCCACGAAATATCAATGGAATTTGAGATTCTAATTATTCTTTTATAGCATCAAATAAATCAAATATTTCTAATGTTTAACAACATTGGACCCCACCCCATCCCCAAGCCGTTTGGCTGACGGAGCATCTCTTATGTATGCACTGCATCTTACCGGAGAATGGGTTAAATACAAAAAGATAGAATTAAGAATTAAGAATTAAGGATGCATAGCTGGAGTATAAAGTATTAAAAAAAATTGAGCACTGAGAGGAAAAAGAACTTAATTCAAATAGCGGAAAGGAGAAATGATATATACCTCTTCTTTAAGTTGACCCAACAATAAGGGAACTCATATAGCCTTTCTATTGAAACTGCCCTTTAGCTGATTTCTCGAAGGCCTTTTAGATATTTTAGACCCCCTCCCCCCCCCCCAAAAAAAAAGTATGTTTAGAAGGTTTCGTGAAGTGACAAAATTAAACTTCCACTTGAAATAAAATTGACCGGGCATTGGAATGCAGTGAAAAGGCAAGGGAAAAGAAACTAACGCGAACTTCTCCCCTGAAATCATAATTGATAAGTGACCAATCACCTTTAATGCGTACATCAGGGGTTCCGGTTCATATAAACCCCGCAAACAAATTTGTCATTGTTATCATTATTTGATTGGTTAAAAGCGATCTATCCAGATACTTAGAAGTTTCAATGGGTGCAAAGGTGTTTCTTATCATGATGCTGTTAATAATGTATTACTAAATAAATAAAGTACAGGTGTACCACGTTTTAGCTATGTATTCATAACACCTGTCAACCCTAAAATACACAGTAAATGCCAAGTTGAAGTTTTGTACATACAGTATGTCAACAGTTTGATATCATCCAACCTGTTGCATGTTCTAATTAATCAAAATGTATTGTTGAAAGTAAACATACGCTCTGAGAGTAGCACTCAATCTTTCCTTTCTATTTATGACAAGGTAAACATTTTCACCTCGGATTTTAGTTACAATAGGGAAGTTACTTCAATCCAAATCATTCTCGGATGGACTCATATGCCACGAAATATCAATGGAATTTGAAATTCTAATTATTCTTTTATAGCATTAAATAAATCAAATATTTCTGATGTTTAACAACATTGGACCCTACCCCTTCCCCAAGCCGTTTGGCTGACGGAGCATCTCTTATGTATGCACTGCACCTTACCGGACAATGAATCGGTTAAATACAAAAAGATAGAATTAAGAATTAAGAATTAAGGATGCATAGCTGGAGTATAAAGTTTAAAAAAATTGAGCACTGTGAGGAAAAAGTACTTAATTCAAATAGCGGAAAGGAGAAATGATATATACCTCTTCTTTAAGTTGACCCAACAATAAGGGAAACTCATATAGCCTTTCTATTGAAACTGCCCTTTAGCTGATTTCTTGAAGGCCTTTTAGATATTTTAGACCCTCCCCTGTTACACCCACAAATGTAATAACGCCCACAAATGTAATAACACTTTACCCACAAATGTAATAACACCCACAAATGTAATAACACTTTACCCACAAATGTAATAATTTCACCCACAAATGTAATAACCACTTTACCCACAAATGTAATAATTTTGAATCACCCACAAATGTAATAATGACTTTACCCACAAATGTAATAAATTTGAAGGGATATTTTGTCGAATTTGTTCAAAACTAAAACCCTGTAATAGAGCATGGGTATAGCGCGCAGTCTTTACTCCAGACCCGGTTATTTCAAAAATTTAAAAATCTTCAAAACTAAGACCCCATAATCCTTTCCCTGTGGAATAACATGAGAATCGATTTTTTTTATTTTATTTTTGAAATAACCGGGTGTGGGGTAAAGACAACGCTCTAAACCCATGCTTTATTACAGGGTCTTAGTTTGGAGGATTGTTGGGTCTTAGATTTGAATTTTTTGTTTTGTTTTTTATTGTTTTTATTTTTGAAATAACCGGGTCTGGAAGAAAAACTACGCTCCAAACCCATGCTTTATTACCGGGTCTTAGTTTGGAAGATGGTGGGGTCTTAGTTTAAAAGTTTTTGTTTGTTTTTTTACTTTTGAATAACCGGGTCTGGAGGAAAGACTACGCTCAATACTCATGTTATTCCACAGGAATAAGATGATGGGGTCTTAGTTTTGAAGATTTTTTGTTTAATTAAACGGGTCTGGAGCAAAGACTGCGCGCTATACCCATGCTTTATTACAGGGTTTTAGTTTTGAACAAATTCGACAAAATATCCCTTCAAATTTATTACATTTGTGGGTAAAGTCATTATTACATTTGTGGGTGATTCAAAATGATTACATTTGTGGGTAAAGTGGTTATTACATTTGTGGGTAAAGCGGTTATTACATTTGTGGGTGAAATTATTACATTTGTGGGTAAAGTGTTATTACATTTGTGGGTGTTATTACATTTGTGGGTAAAGTGTTATTACATTTGTGGGCGTTATTACATTTGTGGGAGTTATTACATTTGTGGGTGTAACACCCCCTCGTGAAGTGACAAAATTTAACTTCCACTTGAAATAAAATTGACCAGGCATTGGAATGCAGTGAAAAGGCAAGGGAAAAGAAATTAACGCGAACTGAAATCTAATTGATGACCAGTCAGCTTTAATGTGTAGGTCAGGGGGTTCAGGATCGTCTAAACCTCGCAAACCAATTTATAATTTTTTTAAATCACTATTTTGATTGGTTAAAAGCGATCAAACCAGACACTTACAAGTTTCAACGGGTTCAAAGGTGTTTCTTATCATGATGCTATTAATAATGTATAACGAAATAAATAAAAATTCATAACTTTACTAGTTATCCGATTTTGCTCAAACTTTTTTTTTATTAGTTTGTCTGATTTTTCTGCTTCTATTGAACGTAAGTTATTTTTGGAGTGGACTTGTACTTTAAGTTGACCCAAAATAAGGGTACTTATACAGGGCGTATCAATAAAAAGTTTACCAACTTTGGTAGCTCCTAATTGAAAAGTCATATTCAATATGACTTTGGAATTGCTTTCATGATGAAGAGTTACTTATATTCTGTCTAATGATACACTATTCATAATATTTCTGCCTCGGGTCCTTAGCACCAGGGTCCTTAAAAGGTGTTGTCAAAATCGCCTTGTTCCAAGTTTGGGCGAACCAATGTTGGTCAGGCCATATGCATGTGCTTCTTTGGTTAAATCCTTTTAAAAGTTAAATTATGCCTCGTGCTTCAGTGCATCATTGTTTAAAATGATGAAACTAAGCTGTCAAAGTTTCACAGAACCTTGTTTCAATCGACAGGATAACCCTTAATAATTTCAAACAGCCTACTAACTTCTAGTATCATGATATCTAAGTTCTCTCTGCGCACTTGTCCACTGCGCCATTTCACACGGGTAAGGAGCATAAGGTGTTTATCTCGAATAGCGATCGAAAACTCAAAGGTTACTAAACCCAACGAAATAAATAAAGTACCACGCTTTAGCTATGTTTTCATAACACCACACAGTGAATGCCAATTAAATGACTTTTGGAAGTTTTGTACATACAGTATGTCAACAGTTTGATAACAATACAATACAATAAAATACAATAAAGTCATTTATATAGCGCTCTTACAAACTAAACTGTTGTTTCACAGCGCTTTACATAAAAAGTTATAAAAGAATCTATTGTTGATCATGAACAAAGAGGAGAGTTTTGAGACACTTTCGGAAGACATCCAGCGAAGACATCCAGCTCCTAACACCGCGTTATCAACCAAACTGTTGCCTGTTCTAATTAATCAAAATCTATTGTTGAAAGTAAACACACGCCCTGAGAGTTGCACTTTACACAATAACTAATCAGAATCTTTCCTTTCCATTTATGACAAGGTAAACATTGTTACCTCGGATGTCCTTGTTAGTTTAACGAACAAAAGGAAAGTTACTTCAATCCAAATTATACTCGGCTGGACTCGTGTGGCCACGAAATTTTAGTGGAATTTGAAATTCTAATTATTTTCTTATAGCTTTAAAAAAATCAAATATTTCTGATGTTTGACAACATTGGACCACCCCCTCCCCCAAGCCGTTTGGCTGACGGAGCATCTCTTATATTTATGCGCTTCATCTTATCGGAGTATGAATCGGTTAAATTAAAAAAAATAGAATTAAGAATTAAGGATGCATAGCTAGAGTATAAAGTGTAAGAAGTAGAATACTGAGAGGAAAAAAACTACTTGATTTAAATAGCGGAAAGGAGATATTATATATCTTTTCTTTAAAGGGCAAGTCCACTCTACAAATAACTTATTTTCAACAGAAGCAGGAAAATCAGACAAACCAATCAAAAAAAGTTTGAGAAAAATCGGATAAGTAATAAGAAAGTTATGAATTTTTAATGACACGAAAAACTTTGAAAATCACTAGACAAATTGCCAACTTACTCATGAGTCTGTGACGTCATGTCCTCACTATCCACTAATTATTTTCTTTATATTGATAATATAAATTTTCTATTTTCCCCTAGAATCTTATTTCTGCACACCAGCATCCAAGTTTGATTGATAGTAGTATGTTTTCGTGTGGATGCACTAATATAGAGTAATTTTTTCCAGTTAAATCATGAAAATGTGAATTTTGATAAACTATTTATATAAAAATCAATAATTATGAATATACAATATTCAGAAATAGTATCAATTCTTCAAAGTTCATAAAATATTTTGTGAAATGTCATGCACGCAATATGATACAAATCATATAATCTGGGCAAAGGCATGGGGAAATCAAGTCTTGGGGGATAAAAAGGGAAATTAATGGGATTAAACTATATAAAGCAATTGATAAATAGTGACGTCACAAACTTATAACCAAATTGGCAATTTGTGTAGTGATTTTCATTGTTCCATAGTTTTACATACTTTTTCAAAAATTCATAACTTTACTAGTTATCCGATTTTGCTCAATTTTTTTTTTTATTAGTTTGTCTGATTTTTCTGCTTCCATTGAACGTAAGTTATTTTTGGAGTGGACTTGTACTTTAAGTTGACCCAAAATAAGGGTACTTATACAGGGCGTATCAATAAAAAGTTTACCAACTTTGGTAGCTCCTAATTGAAAAGTCATATTCAATATGACTTTGGAATTGCTTTCATGATGAAGAGTTACTTATATTCTGTCTAATGATACACTATTCGTAATATTTCTGCCTCGGGTGAATTAGCACCAAGGTCTTTAAAAGGTGTTGTCAAAATCGCCTTGTTCCAAGTTTGGGCGAACCAATGTTGGTCAGGCCATATGCATGTGCTTCTTTGGTTAAATTATTTTAAAAGTTAAATTATGCCTCGTGCTTCAGTGCATCTTTGTTTAAAATGATGTAACTAGGCTTTCAAAGTTTCACAGAACCTTGTTTCAATCGACAGGATAACCTTTAATAATTTCAAACAGCCTACTATTATTATTGAATGAATGAATCGGTTAAATACAAAAAGATAGAATTAAGAATTAAGAATTAAGGATGCATAGCTGGAGTATAAAGTATTAAAAAAAATTGAGCACTGAGAGGAAAAAGAACTTAATTCAAATACGGAAAGGAGAAATGATATATACCCCTTCTTTAAGTTGACCCAACAATAAGGGAAACTCATATAGCCTTTCTATTGAAACTGCCCTTTAGCTGATTTCTTGAAGGCCTTTTAGATATTTTAGACCCCCCTCCCCTAAAAAAAAAGTATGTTAAGAAGGTCTCGTGAAGTGACAAAATTAAACTTCCACTTGAAATAAAATTTACCAGGCATTGGAATGCAGTGAAAAGGCAAGGAAAAGAAATTAACGCGAACTGAAATCATAATTGATGACCAGTCAGCTTTAATGTGTAGGTCAGGGGGTTCAGGATCGTCTAAACCTCGCAAACCAATTTATAATTTTTTTTAATCACTATTTTGATTGGTTAAAAGCGATCAAACCAGACACTTACAAGTTTCAACGGGTTCAAAGGTGTTTCTTATCATGATGCTATTAATAATGTATAACGAAATAAATACAAATTCATGACTTTACTAGTTATCCGATTTTGCTCAAACTTTTTTTATTAGTTTGTCTGATTTTTCTGCTTCTATTGAACGTAAGTTATTTTTGGAGTGGACTTGTACTTTAAGTTGACCCAAAATAAGGGTACTTATACAGGGCGTATCAATAAAAAGTTTACCAACTTTGGTAGCTCCTAATTGAAAAGTCATATTCAATATGACTTTGGAATTGCTTTCATGATGAAGAGTTACTTATATTCTGTCTAATGATACACTATTCATAATATTTCTGCCTCGGGTGAATTAGCACCAGGGTCTTTAAAAGGTGTTGTCAAAATCGCCTTGTTCCAAGTTTGGGCGAACCAATGTTGGTCAGGCCATATGCATGTGCTTCTTTGGTTAAATCCTTTTAAAAGTTAAATTATGCCTCGTGCTTCAGTGCATCATTGTTTAAAATGATGTAACTAAGCTTTCAAAGTTTCACAGAACCTTGTTTCAATCGACAGGATAACCTTTAATAATTTCAAACAGCCTACTAACTTCTAGTATCATGATATCTAAGTTCTCTCTGCGCACTTGTCCACTGCGCCATTTCACACGAGTAAGGAGCATAAGGTGTTTATCTCGAATAGCGATCGAAAACTCAAAGGTTACTAAACCCAAGTGCAAGAAAGAACATTTATGATGATAAATATCAAAGAAATTGACAGCGGATTTCATAAAAAAGATAACATCCCAGATAAACTTTATCCATTTTGTATCACTCAATGAGAAGGTTACCTTAAACAAGGGATGCGAATGAAGTCAAGATTGTAATCATCATAACGAAGAGAATATCATAAATTTTGCTTGTAATAAGCATTTCTTTGAGTTTGAGATAATGTTAACACTTTATTTTTCTTCACCTGCCTAATAGTCAATGTAAATAAAGGAACAATTGTTTAAGAATGAGATATCACACACATAACGGCTTTTGACCCACACTCATTGCTTCAGCCCAAACTTGGTACAAGAGGATTTTGACAATACTTTTTGAAAAGCCTGCTGTTCAGTCATCCTTAGCAGCACAATTATGAAAAGGGTATCATTAGACAGGGTATTAGTGCATCTTTACAATAAAATATAATTCAAGGTGTCACAGGATATAACTGTTTAATTAGAAGCTACCAAAATTGGGTACACTTTTTTGTTTACGCACTGTATAGCCTTTCTATTGAAACTGTCCTTTAGCTGATTTCTCGAAGGCCTTTCTGATCGCGTTATTCTTTGCTGATAATGGTCCTCTACCCGCTAGTAGAAGCGATTACAAAAAAATGTGACCATGACATTTGAGATTAGAATTAAGAAGTTTAAAGTAACTATTCACTATTTACATTATTAAGATTCTTATTAAGATTCATACAAGCTTAAGAGACGATTATAAAACTACACAGGGTAGATAACTGAAATCAAGTGTGTGTAATGTACGGTCAATGAGTTGAAAGTTTCAAAGGAAATATAGATACGACAGGAAATTATAGCATTGTAAAATATGAGGAGCCCAACTGAAAAGCAGAACCGAAACATGATTGGCTCATTTTATAGAGTAGTTAGATAGGGAACAGTAAAAGTAAATTCACCAAAGGTACAAGGAGAACACATCTCAGAAATCGGAGTGAAGAACGAAGGGAAGAGGAAGAGGAAGAGGAAGAGGAAGAGGAAGAGGAAGAAGAAGAAGAAGAAGAAGAAGAAGAAGAAGAAGAAGAAGAAAAGAAAAAGGAGAAGAAGAAGAGAAAAGAAGAAGAAAGAAGAAGAAAAAGAAGAAGAAGAAGAAGAAGAAAAAGAAGAAGAAAAAAAGAAGAAGAAGAAAAAAGAAGAAGAAAGAAGAAGAAAAGAAAGAAAGAAAAAAGAAGAAGAAGAAAAAGAAGAAGAAGAAGAAGAAGGAGAAAAAAAGAGAAAAAAGAGAAGAAAATGAAGGAGAAGAAGGGGAAGGTTCAGTACAGTTAGTCACAATTCCGTCCGGGACTTATGTAGGGAAAAAGCTTCAGGGAGTAATAAAAAATTTGACATGGAACCTAAGATATGTATATCAACTGGGGATGCACAGACAAGACCTGATCATCATATCGGGGTGTAGGGTCCCCGACTTGGAGCCCTCTATGCATGGTACCATAGGCAGGCGGGAGGGAGGGGGCGGGGCTCAGGCCCTCAAGGAATTGTAAAATCGCAAATATTTAGGAAGCCGTCACCTCATATTCGGACTATTTTCACCTCATGTTTCTGCGATCGTCACCCATTATTCAGATATGAAGATAGTCTATTGGTATTTTTATACTTTTAAAAATATATAATATAAATTTTTTAAAGATTTGTATAGTGCATTTTCAATTAATTTTTCATTTCCCTGGTTTGGTTTGGTTTGGTTTTATTTTCCGTATAAAAATTGAAATACATACAAGAATACAATTTACAAATATAATACAAATCAAGAATTAAAAACGGCTGGAATACTCTATTTAGAGCCCTTATTGAAATGGCTCTGTCCTTCCTAAATGTCCAGAAATAGATAATTAAACATAGAAATAAAACACAAAATATTACGAAGATATTACATACGCACTATCGAAACCCCCTCCAAAACTCTCAATATCACATTGAGTGATTTCAAGTACGGTGTTCGGTGTTGGTGTTGGTGTTGAGAGCGTGGAAAGGCTGCTAAACCGAGCTCCAACACCGACGGTCAGTTTACGAAGGACGATACCGATCACGTTATCGATAGCTCAACACCAGCCTCAACGCCGAGTGACGTCACTCTACAGGCGAAAAGTCTTGCGATAAAAGCATAATCCTTTCAGAAATTCCAATGAATTACATCATATCGAATATCAAATGTAAAGTCATATTAAAAATGAATAGAGAAAATATCATTTCTCTTAAAAAACGAATATAGCTCCCATGATTTACAGTTGTTTTGACGGGAAAATGGATTTTACCTTGGCTTGATCGTGAGATTCTTGACAGATGCTAGCATAGTTACCTGCGGTATACTGCAACACCAACACCAACACCAAACTTGAAATCATGAATTTCCCAATCCCTAGGGGCTGGTGTTGGTGAATGGGAAATTACACGTAAATCGTCAACACCAACCGCGATACTCGGTTCAGCAGACGACATTCAACACCAGCCCTCAACACAGACTACCGGAAATGCGTCATATTTTCCGAGGTCAACCTAAACACCAGCATGATTTCAAGTTCGGTGTTGTAGCTGGTGTTGGTGTTCTCACAACACCAACACCAGCTTTCAACACCGGTCTTGAAATCACCCATTATGAATACAACTGTTACCCTCCCCCCTCCCCGTTCACACCAAAAGTCTATACATCAAAATCTAGTATCCATTCATTTAGGCCATGCCGACATAAATTGAGTGTGTACGGTCTACGTAAATTAATCGGTAATTCATTATACAATTTTGATCCACGATAAAAGAATGTTCGTTTACAATATCTAGTTTTAGGTTTGGGCAAGACTAAGTTATCGACATTTCTTAGGGAATAATTGGTTTCTTTGTAAAAGAATCTGATATGTTGAAGTATGATTATGAGGGTTTATTTTAAGGATTATCCTACCAGCCCTATTTTGATTTTTTTAAAGCTGGTCCAGATAGCTTTTTGGGGAGGATTGCCATATAATGTCAGCATAATCAAAATGAGGAATGACTATTGATTGATAAATTAGATTGAGAAAAGATTCATTTAAAATGTGTCTCAGCCTTCCCAAAAAGCTTACCATCTTTCTTACGTTCTTAATTACTTCACATAGATGTAAGTCCCATTTTAATTCAGAGTCTATATTCATTCCTAAGTATTTGATATTCTTAACCTGATTAATAACATTACCACCTAGTTTTAAGTTTAATGTTTGATGTTTATGAAGCATTGACTTCGTTTCCATTAACATAGATACTGTTCTTTCAGAACATCTGACTGTGTAATTACAGGAACATAAAGGTATTTTCTGTGCTCTCAATGGTTTCTGTACTTCCAAACTCTTCGTAACTGATACATGTATTACTATTACTGTAATCAAGTTATTTTCCAACATTGACAACATGTTCGTTGAAATCAATTGCTAATCTTTTTATATCATCAATAGGAAAAGGAAAATTCGTAGCTGATTTCGTATTGGGTATTAGTGTTTTTAATATTCTCCAAGATTTCGTTCTATCCATACAAGCACCTAGTTTTTCAATGACATATTTTTTCTTTACTCTCCTTATTTCAAACGTTACCTTATTTCTCGAGTGTTTGTATCGCTTCCAGTAAACGGCTTGTTTTTTCGTCTTTGCTTTACCTTTCATTTGATCCGGATCTTTCATGAGCTTAAAAATATATTCAGTCAACCAAGGATATCGTTTTTTGCGTACCCTTTTCTTCTTCAATGGCATGTGTTTGTCTATTGTGTCCAAAAAGAGGACTTCCCATTTGTTTAGAGCTTTATCGAGGTCAATAGCTTTGTCAACTTCATCCCATTTCTGCGATCTAAGATCGGCTTTCAACTTGTCAAAGTCTACCTGATGAGATTTTCTACATGTTACGTACTTAACAAACGAATCATCATTATTGACCTGAGTTTTCTAGACTAAGTAACTCATATAATGATCACTTAAACCATTGTGTAAGACACCAAAAGAGCTTACTTTGTCTGGGCAAGTTGTTAACATGTGATCGATCAATGATGAGCACTCAAGTGTTACTCGAGTGTATTCAGTTTTATTAATTTGACACAAACCATATATATCATTAATTTGTGAATATTTACGAGTGTCGCAAGTAAGTGGAAGTTTGGCAATGTTATAATTAACATCGGCCATTAATATCATTGAAGTATTAAATCCTCCTAAACATAACAACAATTCTTCATGTGTTTTAATTGGCGGTCGATACCAATTTATAAAAATAAAAGGCTTTGTATGTTTCAAATGAATCAGAATGCAAATAACTTCCGGTTGATCTACTGAACTAGGCACTATTAACTGTAAAATGTAACATTATCATGTATGTATATGACAACTCCTCTACCTCTTCTGTCTCTATCATCCCTGATAACATTGGGATGAGGTATACTTATTTCACTATCTCCAACTGAATCATCAAGTCTGGTATCATTGAGAGCTAAAGTTTGAATATCATTATTGCATAAAATAGACCCAATTTCATCAAAATGTTTCAATAAGCTAACGATGTTCAAATGAACAAATTTGAAACCTTTATCACATAATTTAGATTATATTCTACTGGATTGAATTTTCGTTTTATTAAAATGCTTAATAAGCATTTTAATAAAACGAAAATTCATATCCAGTTTCTGCTGTCGTTTACTTCTCGCAAATTCTGGTGGATGATTATGATAAAAGGGTAACTGTTTCAAAACACAACATGTGCAGATCCACGATATGAATAGTTCAGAAGGATCATTGTGTGATGCGTCAGACACATGAGCGCATGATATATGTACCCATTTTCTACACTGTGTGCATAATAGACCTTTTTATTTACCTTAACTTAACTTACTATTTCAGCTATTTTGTAGTTTGTATCTTTTATGTTGGTGTGCGTGGATGTGTGCATGAAGTGTGATTGTGTGCTGTTGTAACTGTATGGATATATCTCAGCATGTATTTCCTTTCAATCAAGTAAATGATGTAGAGTTTAAATGTATGTTTTCTGAAGTGCAATATAATATTACTAATAATGATATAAACATTGATATGTTTTCGACAAGACTTGATACAGATGAAAATGGGTCGCTCAATGATATTGATCCAGATGATACTATTTTCACATCTTATAATCCCATCAAGTACTGGCTCCTGTTGATTTCAATGTGAGCCTAGATTTAACTACTAATTATAAACATAATTTTAGCATTCTCCATTTTAATTCTAGAAGTTTGAATAAAAATTATGACGCTGTTAATCAGTTTATTATTCAACTTAACTTGAAATTTTCTATATAGGGTTTTAGTGAAACCTGGATTCATGATAACACAACTTTATTATTGAATAGGGATGGTTACACATTTTATAATAATGACAGACGAGGTAGGAAAGGTGGAGCGGTCGCACTCTTGGCTAATGATTTATTTAATTTTAAAGTTTGAGATGATATTTATTTACCCGAAACTCTCTGTGAATCTCTTTTTATTTAAATCATATTGGATAATACAAAAAACATCATTGTTGGTATAATTTACCGAGACCTTTTTAAACCCATTCATGAATTTAATGAGAATATAAATTTTAAAAAATCTATAGAAAATAAGTTAGTTTATATAATTGGAGATTATAACATTGATCTACTTAAATATAATTCGCTTCAATGCATTGTATAACAACTCATTTCGCCCATTAATTGACAAACCTACAAGAATATGTAAGAAGTCTGTCACTTTGGTCGATAATATCTTGACAAATGTAGTCACTAAAGACATTCACTCTGGTATTTTCTATAGTGATATAACAGACCATCTACCCATTTTCCAAATAACCAACCTTTCTATTAGTCCTTGTCATAAACCATCTTCATTTTTCCATATAAAGCAATTAGATCCTTTAAGTTTAAGTTCATTTCAGAGGGATTTATCCGTTTTTGAATGGAGTGAAGTAATTTTTTCTTGTGATGTAGATGAAGCCTATCATTCATTTTTAATATGGACATAACGTTGTTGTTCGTAGAATGAAGAAAAGGAAATTGCCACGAAAACCTTGGATAACCCCTTCACTGTTAAAATGTATTAATAAAAAGTATAGATTGTATAACACATTTTGTAAAAAAAGAAACGACAGCAGTGAATGTAGATATAAAAAATGTAGAAATTTTACAATATGTAAGAAAAAAACATTTTTGTGATTTGTTAAAGAAGAATAGAAATAATATGTCTAAAACTTGGGAAGTTATTAATGATTTATTAGGAAAGACAACAAAATGCCAATTTCCTAAATATTTTCTTAGTGGTAAGAACAAGCTAACTGATCGTCAATTGATTGTAAATGAATTTAATTCTTATTTTTCTAGTATTGCTACAAAACTAAAATCTGAACATATTCAGAAACCTAAATGCAATTTTAGTTCATTTTTACAAGACTCTTGTAACAGGTCAATATTGTTTCGCCCTACCAATGCAACAGAAGTTTTAAATATTGTCAAGTTGCTCAATTCAACTAAAAGCACAAATTTTGAAGGAATAAGTCAGTACATTATAAAACTTGTTATACATTTCATTGTTAAACCAATTGTTTATATATGTAATCTCTCCTTTTGTCAGGAAAAGTCCTTTAAAATTGGAAAAATCATACTCATATTTAAAAAAGGTGATCCCCACATATTTTCGAACTATCGACCTATAACATTACTCCCCCGTTTTCTAAGATACTGGAAAATTAATTTACAATAGGCTTTTTAATCATATCAATAAAAATAATCTTCTGACTGTTTCTCAATATGGTTTTAGAAAAAAAATCATCATGTAGACATGCTCTAATTGACCTTCATAATCACATTCTGAATAAATTAAACAATAAATTGTATACATTAGGCTTGTTTCTTGATTTGTCGAAAGCTTTCGATGTCATTAACCACGATATTCTCCTCACTAAATAACATTATTTTGGTATACGCGGTATTGCTTGGGAATGGTTCAGTGACTATTTAAGTGATCGTATTCAATTCACATCATACAACAACTTTGTTTCTGACAGAGAGAGGATCCAGTATGGAGTCCCACAGGGCTACATGCTGGGTCCTCTCCTATCTGTTTAATTCATATAAATGACCTTAGTTCTGCTTCATCTTTTTTCCATTTTGTCTTATTTGCTGACGACACAAACCTGATTGCATCTCACAATGATTTTGATAAATTAATGTCAGAAGAAAATAAAGAACTAGAAAAACTTGTTGAATGGTTATGAGTTGATAATAAATTATGACAAAACAAGTTTACTTTATTTTCATAGTAATACTAATCCTTGCAATATTAATGATGTAAAAATATTTATAAACAATGTAAAGTTGAACGTGTGCTCTTCTGTTAAATTTCTTGGTATCCTTTTGGATGAAACTTTATCTTTTCAGGATCATCGATTGTATATAACTAACAAAATATCTAAAAACATTAGTGTTCTTTGTTAACTACGTATATTTCTGCCTGAATAAGGATTGTTTATGTTATACAATTGTTTAATTTTGCCTTATTTACATAACTGTAATATCACCTGGGCTGGTGTGGGGACAACTAAACTAGAACCTCTCTATAAACTTCAAAATAAAGCTTCAAGAATGTGTACGAACTCCCATTATCAAGCTCATTTACTTCCCTGTTTTTCGCTTAAGAACACTCAATATTTATGATATACATACAATTCAAAGTGCTATTATAATGTATAATGTCTATAATAATCATGTACCTAAAAGAGTTTGTCAAATGTTTATCCTCAATAAATCTGTACATTCATATAATACTCGTTCCTGTATCAAATATCATTATCCAAAGGTCTCTACCCAGTTAATGCTTTACTCTGTTAGTCATAATGGTCCCCGTATTTGGAATGATGTAACTGATAAACTAACATTATGCACTACTCTGTCATCATTTAAGGTTCAATTGAAGAGACAGTTGTTCTCTTCTTATTTCCCTTAACTCACTCAATTATTACTAATTGCAACTTTTACCTTGCAATGTATCATGTGTGTGTGTGTGTTTGTGTGTGTTTGTGTTCTTCGGTGTGTATCTATAATGTGTAGTATGTTATTATATATATATATTTATTTGTTTTGGTAGCGTGTACCATGTAATGTTGTTATTTATTATCTATGTCAGGGGACTATTGCTTACACGTTTTTTAAAACTTCCTTTTTAGTCTCCAATTTCTTCATGATTTCCAGAATTGTAAGATTATGATTGTTTCATGTTACTTTTGCATATATATTTGTGCTGGTTTTATGATTGAAATAAATGATGAATTGAATGGAATCATTATCATCAAAATATATGCACATTCTTTGTCGATATAGAATTCTCCTTTTTGGATCCTCAATTTGAAAGTTGTCGAATCATCACTACCGGAAAAAACTCCTATTAATTTTATCGATGGAAATACAAACTTACACCGTTTCCCGTAAACTTGGAGTAGATGAATATTTATAGATTTATATACAAGTTCATATCTTCTCACAACTTTACTGATCATTCTAAAGAGTCATAGCGATTAAGATCAGTAAACCTCTGAGGAGATATGAACTCTATCTAATATGAATCATGATATTGTAACAGTAATTTCATGAAAAGAGGTAAAGAAAAGAATCCATCTTGATGGGCAACAGTGTATTTGATCAGTTTTTTTACTTTGAGAGATCTTACCTATAGCTATCATGTTCGCTCTCCTCGTTGTCATTCAATCGGTTGAAATAATAGCTATGGTCACCGGGACAGTCACAGTACTAATCTTTAAGTTTGCGAAACCTCGATCGAAGTTAAAACAACGATCCACTAACCAACGGCGAGGGTTCACGCGGGACCGAAACCTAGGGTTTTCAAAGTTACGACATTCATCGAGTGAGGACCCCCTCCCTCGCTTCTCGTAGTTATCGTGCTAACCTTAAGATTTGTCGTGGTTTGTACCTTAGTTTCAGTTAACTTAAAGTTTCGTAACCACGAGTGCGTCCGCATGTTCTTACTACAATATAACTTTAAACTACGAACTAAACTTAAAGTTAATGGACTGCCATGTGAACCTCAATAATATGAAATGTGTTTGTTGGTAGAACTCAGTTCTTTTGTCATGATCTACATCTACTACTAGTCGTTGTAGTAGTAGTAGTATTAGTACTACAACAACAACAACCGCTGTCGCTACTACAAATACTACAACAACAACAAAAACAACTGCTACTATTACAACTACTACTACTACAACAACTACTACTACTACTTCTACTACTACTTCTACTACTAATACTACTTCTTATTCTACTACATTCAAACCTGTTTTTTGATCACCTGTAGAGAAAGACTTTTAGAAATAGTTTCTTTTATATTGAAACATGTAATAAAGCAACCTGTACATAAAGACCATCTGTTTATAAAGACCATTTTTCTTGTTTCCCTTGGCTGAGTGGTCTTTATAGACAAGTTTCTCTGTACTACTAGTGCTACTACTACTACTGTACCCAAGCCATAAAGCTAGCTCATGCAAAACCTAAACCCACGTACTTGATAACCCAAACATTAACCCCACGTCGTTGAAGAGAAAAATGAAAGCCTTGGGCAAATATCCCCGGAACCATGTTAAATTTTTCTAATTCCCTATATTCCTCCACACTTGAACTCCTATGCGATCAAGCCATTTTGACCAAATCGTTATTATTCTCGATTCTAATAAGCCAGTTTGTAAATAGCTTCTATACGCATGACTCCAAAATATCCACAGATCTTTTACACGATGGATACGTCCCACTTGTACAGTTTATAATAATCACTGCCGAAGTGATGGAGGTGCTTTATGAATACCTTTTGTTTGCCTCTTGAGAAGAATACTTGTGTATCTGTCGGTGAAATGAATACTGTTTTCATAACTTTCATGAGCACGATACCAGTATTCGTCTCGATGGGTTTTACAATTTGGGAACAAATGACCTTTATCTGCCCATGCGCAGATAATATTTACGAACTGGCCTATTGACCCTACCGCAGGTCAGCACATGCGGAGATACGATACTGGGGAAGACGATAAGACTAGTATTATTCCGGCTTCCATAGAGAATGTACAGCAGTGTCAACTAATTCCTTATTTTACTAAACTATTGTTCAGGTTTCATAAACTCCCCCGATGATTTGATGAAATATATGTAGGCACCATCATAATATGTTACGTATAGTTTGTTTTTCTTCCGAAATTATAATTTCTGTTGGACTTTCATGTTCTCGACAACAGACTGAAAATACGTATTTTCAGTTCTGTGTTCTCGACCCATTGTATTTGTGTGAGGACCGGAAGTGTATTTGCCAAATATCGCTGAATTCTAACGCTACGTAGTGTTAGAGTTCAATGGCCAAATATCTCCCTGGGCTGGTGCTGCCCTCTATGGCCAAAAAACGTACGTAGAACTTGCGGAAGTGAGAATTAATCCGGATTCTCATGCATTGCGCATGCTCTCATTAGCTCATTTGTATGTTATGACCTTTGACTGAAAGTACAATGTCCCCGCACATTAGTATTGATATTAATAATTTCTACCTGTATATAAATGTTGTGATCAAAGCATGTCACAAACCATCATAAAAGAGGGTGGGGCTTTTTTTGCTGCCATGTTGAGATATGATCCTGCATACTAACACCCGGTATAAAGCGAAGTGGCAAATATCTAATTGGAATAGTTTTGCTTCACATTTGGAAAATGTCCGAAAATGGACGACGGATTTAACATGAAAATGAAATAAACATGACGTTTGTGAAAATCATTCAACCGCCTGCAACCGCGAGGAGACTTCAAATTTCCAACATGTATCTCATGCTTATTGTTTTTTCAATTTTCTTTATGACAGCGGTTTTTATTTACGGAGTAGAGGATACATTCACTCCATATAAAAGAGGTGAGTATATTCAAGCTTAATTTCATTCTTTATTCGTTTGTCAGTTTAAAAACATACAAAACATTAAAATGTATACAAAGTATTTTGAGGTAAAAGACAACGTACATTAAATGAATTCATGTATAATACGAAGAATAAAAGGGCCATCATTAAAAGCCTACTGAGGCTTGACAGGTTGATGTTCCCAAGCATTATCAAGTTATAGGATTAATATTTCGGCGGTAAAACAAAGGTTTTGGGGTATTGAATTACAAAATTAGATTAAAAGCTGATTAAATATTGATAACCTATTGATAAGAAGATAACGGGTATAATCTAAGCTTTCTTATAAATACATTTAAAAACGGGATTTTTCTTGACGAGGTGGGCAAGAAATATTATACAACACTTCCAAAATGGAATTTTATTTATTAAACTTCATTGATGTTCATCAATAATCTGTTTATGAACATATAAATCATATAAATCAATTAACAATGCAATGTAACAAATCAATATTCTGTTTGTAATCATATATATCATATAAATCAATTTACAATGCAGTGTAGCAAAACAGAAGGAAATTATATACAGACGAAAAACTCTGTTTTCTTCTTGTAATAACATGACACATAATGCATAAAGTAAATAATATAATGTACCATAATACATCCGAAGATTTAGATATATAAAACCTAATGTAGCAATTTTCTAAATAAATAATGACTCATGCTATACTGTACATAGGCAAATGAGGTACATGTAATGCAATAGATAATCGTTTCACCTAAAATAAATGCCTTGTCTATATAGGTGGGGTCATTGTCGTTTAATACATTAGGTCGAATACATAAAATAAATATAGAGAAAATAATAGGGTTGTATACTTATCTTTAGACCTGGATGTTACTTTCCATTCGTAAAATGTCATAATGCTACGAGTTTTATGATTATAAACTTCATGGTTTGAAGAAAACATGTTCATTCAAAAGGAGGAAGACTAGCAAAGAAAAATAGCGATGCATAATCGTAGCAATTTTGAACTTGTTTAATATCATGAATAGTCAGTGTATGAAATATATACAATATTGGAAGAGATGGAGTATACAAACTTGGCGTAGGTACAGAGGAGTGCCCCACCCCTGAATGGTGAAAAAAATGAGAAAAGAGGGATAAGGAAAGGGGAAGATACGAGAAAGATAACACCTGCATCACCTCCTACATCAAGGTAACCAATAGCCATGTAAATCTGCATTTCATTTTCCAAGTAAGTCCGGTGCCCCCTAATTATTCCAGTGCTCCCTCGATTAAAGTACTCATGCTACGCCACTGCCTGTAATTAACAATCCTTTTCTTCGTTTTTGTGTTATTTCCCCTTTTACAATAAGCATATCTTCCAAAACTGGTGACGAAAGACTTCGAATACGGCGGAAAATTCAACAAGAGTGCTATTAAGGAAATTCAGTAAGTTTTCCATCCATTTTAACACCTTTCTAACGTACAATTTCATGCTGAAACCTCCTAATATTTCACATTTTCATAGTCAGTTTCGTCCTTGGTCATTCATTTTCAAACTTTGTTCAATCAATTTCATCATTTTGCAACCAGTTTCGTAAAACTCAAATCAAATTCGACATCCCCGGCTGCCAACTGACTATTACATAAATAAATGTCGTCATATTTTAAATCGATTTTGTCAAAAGTGTCATTCAAATTCGTCAATGGGGATGTTTGTTATCCTTTGTCTTTACATTTTTTCCTGAAACTCGTTTCTATACGTGTATTTGTTTTAAACAGCGTAGGTCTTTGAATATTCATATTTATATCACCGAATTGTATTCATTTCAAAATGAACAAATTTGTGTTCATTATTTGGTAAAAAGGTTTGAAATAAAATTTCACGTCTCTTCGGCATTATTTTCATTTGCAAAAGGGTCAAGATGAAATATACTACCCTTATTACACGTTATCAAATAACAAGCAACACAACAGTAGCTCCATGGAACGCGGTATAACTCAATATATATATATATATATATATATATATAAACTATTGTGAATGAGAGAAGTCTTCTCTCATTCACAATTTTGACTCTTTTTTTTTCTTCTCTCATTAACAAAAATCCAGATCTCTTGATACCAGTTAGCGACTCGCATTGAAGTCTGCATAGACTGTCCATCATATCATTCAATCAAATTATTTTATCTCTTTGTTTCACATCTTTCATTTAACTATGCATTGATTGTTCCAGTTTTGATCATGTTGATTATATGTATGATCAACAGTACATATTAAAGGTATTACAAAGTTTTGGAATGGGATCATGAATTTGGTTCAAATGAACATATTGGAAGCATATGCGATTTTACAATATTCAATGATCGTTGTCGCGGTTTACATCGAGTCTAAAGTGATGAAATTGTAAATAATAAACTCTTTATGTTGTATAGCGCCCTCTCAAGACTGATATTACTTTAGCTTTAAAACAATGTTTCTAGACTAAGATCGACCGATTTTCTATTCCCGTTTGGAAATAATATATCAGAACTGCATATTTTGAGATTTTCATGGTCGCAGCTACCATGGAATGGCCTTAGGCGCTATTTGAAATATTTGAAATTTACCGGGAGCACCGGTACATTTTGATTATTCAATTTGCTCGAAAGCAGAAGTGTTTTAGGGGCTAAATTTTTCAGTGCTTATAATACATCCTCAGGGGCATCCAAATATATCAACAATTTAAAGAATTACTATCCATCCAATTTCAAAATTTCCCAAAACTTTGCATTACCTTTAATTCATTATATCAAGGACACTTTTTATTTGTACACAAATGAGATATATCAGTTTAATATGCTAGGACTAAAATGACGTATGGGGTAAAAAAAAGAAAATCCATAATTCTAATTTTCTTATCAAGAACAATCGACTACATAATTATGCTTTCATGTCCTTCATTTCATAAGATTTATCGTCTTGAAATCTGGCATAGAGTTTCATGAAAGAAAAAATGACTGTCTGTACACCTGCCATATAATGGTATGAATAGGTCTTTTCCGGTCAATTTTGTACTTTTTTCGGTCCATTATCACGTTCATTGTTTGTTCGAACTAATAAGCATATTGTTTATGTATAGGATTTCCCGTCCATTTTAACACATTGTTCTTTCAATGTCATCAATGTGCACTTCACTTTCGTCCTAAGAATATTTCAACGTACACAGGTCAAAGTTAATTCAGCAATTTGTCATTCACGTAACTTGGTCAATGGCAGTGGCGTAATGAGCAAAAACGTTTTGGGGCAGAAAAAATCCGCATCACCACCACTCTTTGGCTGCATGTTACATGCAGGCCCCGCGGAGGTTTTTCAAAGTGGGGGAGGGCTAAAGTATTTACGATCAGGTAGAGCAAAGCGAGCGAAGCAAGTGGAGCGTAAATTGGCATAGGGTCGAGGGCAAAGTCCCGGAAACTCAGGCGTTTTAGGCATTTAATTACGGTCAGATGAGCATATTTTGATACCACATTTGTGACACTGGCAGGTCACTAATTGGAGTGGGGTCCAGGGGCGGAGCCCCCAGAAGCTCAGGATCTTTAGGCATTAGATTACGATCAGATGAGCATCCAGGGGCCTGCCTAAGGGCCTTGGTTGGGGTCCAGGGGGCAGAGCCCTCGGAAGCTCAGGGGTTTTAGTCATGGTAGAGGAAGCGGAGTAGCGCTATACATACATAATCATTTAACAATTAAAGTTAGGTCAGACTTACACACTGAAGGTGCTGAAGATTTATTCATTAAAATATTAAATGATAAAACCAAAAACATAAGAGTTGGCATAATGTATAGTCCCCCTAATCATAATGTAGATATTTTCTTTGACAATTTTGATAGATGTCTTGATACTGTTTCTCGAGAAAATAAAGAAGTTTATATTAATGGGCGATTTTAACATTAATCTTTTAAATTCTGATGATAACCACATTGTGAAACTTAGTAGTACACTGCAATCTTACGCATTTAACTCACATATTGATAAACCAACAAGAATTTCATGTATTTCTCAAACTCTCATTGGTACTATTTTTTCGAATGTAGCTCATAATAATTTATGAATGGTCTGTTGTATTACGATATTTCTGATCATTTACCGATATTTATTATTTCTAAAGTTCAATTTGTTCAAAAAATAACTAAAAATAATTGTGCAATGTATAGAAAAGTATAGAAAAATGTATAGAAAGAATGGGTCGATGTATTATGTGTATCTGACGTAAATTTAGCATATGAAAAATTTCTAGAAATTGTATTATATTATTATCATAAGAATATACCCCCTTGTCAAGATTTTTAAAAGGTAAAAATGCCAAATGACCAGGGATTACTAAGGGTAATCTGCGTTCCATAGTCGCTCGTAATAAGCTGTATAAGGAAGCCCTTACAAGTCAATGTAACGACAAGCTTAAGAAGTATACATCGTATAGGAATCATCTTACATCTCTTATACGATTGTCCAAGAAGTTATATTATTCTAACAACATAGAAAGCAATCAAACTAACATTAATTTTTTATGGAAAACTGTAAAGGAACTCTTAGGCAAGAAAAATAAAGAAAGTAATAAATGTTTCTTAATTAATGAGCAACAAATAACAGATCCAATTAAAATTTCAAAAGCTTTTAATGAGTATTATATAGATGTAGGCCCTAAATTAGCAACTAATATTGATTCGGGTGACATGGACTACAATAAGTCCTTGAATTTCCCACGTAAAAATTCCTTATTTCTTACTCCAACAAATGATTATGAAATTATTAATGTTGTTCAACATCTAAATTCTACAAAATCTAGTGGCCATGATAGTATAAGTGTTCACTTATTGAAACAAATAATCTTTATTATCGTAACCTCCCTGACATATATATTTAATCTATCAATTTCAACGGGTGTATGCCCAAATTTGCTTTAAATCGCTAAAGTGATTCCTATTTATAAAAAGGATGATTCCTCATTAATAAGTAATTATAGGCCAATATCATTATAACCAAGTATCTCTAAAATTCTTGAAAAAATAATATGTAAAAGACTTAACATTTTCTTACAAAAAAATAATTCATTGATTCCTAACCAGTTCGGCTTTAGAATTGGTCATCCTACCGATTACGCAATTTTGCATATGTATGATAAAATAATTGACGCTTTTTGCGAACAGTGAACATATTATTGGAGTATTTATGGACTTGTCAAAAGCTTTTGATACGATTGATCATAAAATATAAATTCATAAATTACAATACTATGGCGTAAGAGGTCAAGCTCTTTCATGGTTTACTAATTATTTCAGAGACAGAAAACAATACGTATCTTTCCAAAATCATGAATCATCAAAATTAACTATAAAATGTGGAGTACCGCAAGGATCTATATTGGGTCCATTATTATTTATTATTTATATAAATGATATTATTTAGACCTCTTCACTTTTAAATTTTATCATCTTTGCTGATGATACGAGTATTTCTTATTCCCATAAAAACTTGAATACGCTCATAACGCGGTTAAACTGTGAATTAATGAAAATTTCTAGGTGGTTTAAATCTAATAAATTGTCATTAAATCTTAGTAAAACAAATTTCATTTATTTTAAAAAGACTAACGTACATTATATAAGAAATTGTAATATTGAGATTAATGGCTTGCCTCTCATTGAAAAACAATCTGTAAATTTTTTAGGAGTCACTATTGACTCTCATCTAAATTTTAATGAGCATATACGTAATATACATACATCAGTATCGAGGAGTATTGGAATACTGTATAAGTTATAAAAAAATCTTTTTATGAAAGATCTGTGATTATATTATACAATTCTCTAATTTTATCACATGTGATATATTGTAATATTGTATGGGGTAATTGTAGATTAACAAGAATTAATTCCTTATTTTTTTGCTTCAAAAGAGAGCGATTCGCATGATCACTAATCCAAATTATATATCACACACGGAACCTTTATTTCATCGTTTAAAAACATTAAAAATACAAGATATTCACATTTTTGTGACAAGCATTTTTATGTATAAATATTCTCATAATCAACTACCATTCCTATTTCACAACATTTACAGTTTAAACTCAAACATTCACACATATCCCACCCGTTGTTCAACAAATTATCACTTAGAAAATCCTAAAATACTTTTAGCCCAAAAGTCAGTAAGTCATCATGGACCAGATGTTTGGAACTCCTTACCAAATTCAATAAGGCATTGTTCATCTCTCTATTCTTATAAAGCATCTCTTAAAAAACTCTTATATCGAAGTATCTACATAACTGATTTCAACATGCAGTAGGCAATTATCATTGATATCTCAAATTGTTGTCACATTGCAACTAATTTTTGCAAATTTTGTTTTCTATTTCGTATTCTTGGATATATTTATTGAAAAGACTACATTTGTTTCAACTCCACCAAACATAGAGCTACATGCACACGTTATACACACATACAAACACGCACGCTCGCTCGCACATGCACACACACACACGCACACACACAATATACACTTACACAACACACTCACAAACTCACGCACAAATGTTTTAACACTTTTTCATTTTAAGTTTTACCTTAAGATTTACTAAGAGCATTTTTCCGTTCTAAGAAGTGCCTCTTTTCCCCTCTGATAAAATCCCCTATTAAAATCTGATAGGTGCCCCTTTTACTTTTTATTAAGTTCGTTTGAGTTTCATTTAAATTCGTCGCATAGACTAGATATTGAACTAAAACCATCCTAAGGTCAAGACAGACAATCTTTCTTAATTCATGTATACCTCATTAAGAATTAAATAAGATATATGAACAAATTAAATTGGCCTACATATCTTTTATTGGCATGTGTTAATGTTAATCTTTTGACAAATCTCGAGACGAGAATTTGAAGAAATATTCCAACAGCTATTATTTTCTTTGCAAAGAAATATGAAAAAATATGGAAAATTTTCCACAAGCCATTTTTGTTCATCCTAGAATGGAATCGATATACAATATGTTATTTGCTTTGAAAAGTATATAAATTCCTTTAAATGGTAGCTAGGTGCCCACACAACATGTCATTAATGAAATTAATTGATTTTCATTGTTGCTTATTCGTATAATTAACATGATCCTGATTGAAGCTTTGCGCAATAACTTTCAAGGCATAGCTGAAATTAAGATTGTAAAAACAAAGAAATGCAGAATTCAGCTGAATGAATCGGATTGATATTTAAGATAAATCGGGTTCCTAACACTGTTAGTTTCTTTGATAATCCTATCAACTTTATCCAAAATCTGTCTTATTGGCCTGGACTGATTCTTTTGTATAAAACTTATTCAATACATAAGTATGTCAAGTTCCCTATATTTCTTCCCCTTGACAGACGTAAGGTTTCTGCTTATATAAACCGATGGCAAGCAGGGCAAATCATTCACCCAGATGTGCCGAGGGAAAAGATTATCCTTTCAAGCAACCAAGTGAAACTGACAGCTCTCCACCAATCAGAGGCCATCTCAGAACATTATCAATGCGCGCTGGTCGGTAACGCAGGCATTTTATTGGACAGTGGATGTGGTGACGTCATTGACAAATTCGAATTCGTCATCCGTATGAACCTCGCTCCCCCCGGAGGTGAATTCAAGCGTGACGTTGGGTCGAAGGTCAATTTAGTTTCCTCAACTTCGAGCAAATTGAGAGGCTTATATCTTGCACGAACTCCAGCTATCCTCCTGAATGGAAATGCAAAAGCAAAGACCACGTCTGTCTGAAGAAGCGCGAAAGGAAATATCCGAATCCCCGAGCCCCTACCAATTGTGATGACCTGTTGAGGAGAATGAAGCGATTAAATGGGACGACTGTGTGGTATTTCAAAAATATCGGCAGAAACGTCGACGCTATAAAGAGGATGCTAGGAATACTCAAACCGAAATACAACATAAGCATCGATTTTGCTTATAGCCCTATTAGCCTTATGACGCCTACCCACAAGTAAGGTTTTCACGTTGTTCAAACGATAGACGTATTATAAATAAATGAATGCTCCTGTCAGAGAGAACATAATGTCAGAGTCTAACCACAAAGGCATCTCGAAACTCTTCTACAGTGCTGACACGAGCTATTTGATCATGAGTCATAAAGATGTACTAACTGTAGTCCAGGTTTCAGAAACTCCAGATCACTGACTAGATATAATCCATATAATTATAGAGCGCCAAAAATTACCTTTCCATTGTATGGAATGTACAGAATTCCATGACTAGGCATAATGAACACACGCACCAAAAATCATGTTAGTATGAACATTTGTCTCATTTTCATTTCATGAGTGGATTATATCGTTTAAATATCTAGTTACAGAATGACGGTAATTTTAGAGGAATAAAGTGATGACCTCTGGTGCTCAATAGATGATTAGACTAAGCTAAACCAGGTTTAGGTCCACCTTCATGAGTTTTCTCACCTTAATTGCGGTTCTGTGTGACACACTCTGAATCACCCTGCGACCAAATACTATAGAACCTATCTATCACACTGTCATATAAAGTATTTTTTTTAATCAGGTTCACACTATGCAATTAAAAATACAGCTAACTAAAAGTACAATTTTACCTTTAAAACACATATTTACAGAATAATTCCTATGTTAAAAAAAGAAGATAATGTACTATATATATATATATATATATATGATTTTGATTACATAAGTCAATTATTAACGTCAAGTAATTCTTAAACTTAATCATTGAAAATTAATGGGACATAGTTGTGTGACCACATTACTGTATTCACGATTACAATGTGAAGGCATCACTTTGTGACCATCGGGAGTACTAACACAGTTTGGATTACATAAAATAATAGTATGACATATGACACAGTATACCACACTGTGGTTCCCGAATGGATCAAAGTGTGTTTACACAACTCTGTGAACACACAGTTATGTGCACACACTGAAACATAACAGATTTAACTTAATCGTCACAATGTGAGAATTTTACTAGGAACACTCATATATTTTTGTATACAATAATAATACTTACTAGACATTGAATTCGTCACGGAGATGAATTAGGTGATCTGCCGCTTTGATCGAGACATAACCCATGTAGAAACTCAAGGAGAGATTCGGTCTTTAAAGAAAATTCCACCCTCCACTCCTATAACACGCCTATGTACAAGCTCATGAAGTAATCAGGAATGTAGAAACAGTAGAAATGATTGTGCTGACTATTGTTTGGTACGATCATATTACCATTAAATTAATGACAGGAGTAGGCGAACAAACAACAAAATAACACGTCGTTCATAAAGTTAAAGTTCTGATTATTCATTATACGAATATGTCGGATCGTACAATGCAGACATAAACGATGTTGCGGGTCGAGAATCGTGTGGAGAAAATGGGAAGATGAGAATTGTAAGAGAGATAAAGTATCGATGGAGATTAGTAAGAACCAAGAGGCATTCACCAAACCTGACCACGAGACCAAAAGGCTAGACTGCATGTTTAGATTTACGACCTAGCCAAGTACATGTACCATGTTTTGAAGGCGGCTTGGGTGGGTCAGTGATAAGGCTAACGCGTGGAAGGAGCGTTAATCCTAACCAGAAGACTTGTGGTTAGATTTTTTTACCGGTGTTTATATGTCGGCGAAAGCAAAGAGAAGAGGAGGAAAGTTTTATGGTAGCGAGCTCGACAGATCGAGAGAAAGAGAGAGAATATTGAAACACTACACTCATTAGGAGATTTGCTACACTAAGCAGCCGATTACCTAATAACACAGAGTCAATGAGAAATTCGGACTTTGAAAAAAAATCCCATTCTCCATTCATATATATAACACGTACAAGTAGAAACCATAATGGCAGATTTTGCAGTCTTCACCTTAAATTGGAAATTTGACCACGGTCCCGTCTTCTGATCAAAATTAAATTGCAGTACATTTGTAGAGTAAAGTCACAGCTACAACAAACTAAAATGTGGGAGACATCAGAGTAGGGATAGCAGATATATATTTAAAACAACAACGGCAAATATAACATAATTGAATCAAAATTAATTGTTTTCCTTTAAGTGGCACTATGTTGACGTCAAAGCATTCTAAGAGCAAAGTTGATACATGAAATTGCATCTCCAACTCATACCCTATCAGAACATGAAAGACAAATTTGGGGTCACCAGTCATTCTGAAGAGTTATAGCGGATTCAAAAAAGGTACTTTTTTGACCACTTTAGGCAATTTTTGCACATGCGCGCGTGCATCAATTTTGAGGTTTAACGAACGTCTTTGAGCTAAATTTAGGTCAATAATGGCTAAAAGTGATATCAAATTGCAAAGAATAGTATCAGTAACACAATACAAGTGAACACAATTAAATTTTTACATTCAGTACGGGCGGCATTCGCAAAATAAAAACGCGCGCGCGCATATTTTTGAAATGTTCAAAAAAGGTCTGAAACGTGTAGTAAATTGCTCCATTAAACATTTTGACCAATTTAAAATTTTGACACACACGTACGCGTCCGTCATGACGCGCGCACAAATATGGGTGTGACCAAAGGTTTACCCATGACGTCAAGTTTATACATATCAAATATCATTGAGAAATGACAATGTAGGACGGAAATATGGTCAATAATATAAATTAACAAAATGGCAGCTAGTTGACGTCAGGCTTCATTAATCAAAAAATCTCTTGGTAAACATCAATAATCATGCATAATGGCACATGTCAAGAAAATTACATTGTCATTAACCATGTCATTCATGAGATATGAAGCGAACAAAATCAATACAGAAAGAAATAAGAAGAAAAAAGATAGATTCTGACGAAATCAATAGGTGCTCTGCTACGCTTAGGGGCAGATCACCTAATTAAAAAATAAAACATTGTGATACACTCTACATAAGGTGACTCAAAGTGTGTACACATTACTCTGTTACCACAGGGCACATTTGGGAAACTTTCATAGTACTGGCTATAAGAAAACAGTATTTTAATATCGATTGAGATCGTGTTATCACTGAGGTCGCAAGACGAATCATAGCTAGTGTGGACAGTACATCATTTTGTGACCACAAGGTATATATTCGGAACACTCTCACAGTTTTGACTATATGAAAACAAAGTGAGTTCACACCTTACACAGGTTAACACACTGTAATCATAAAGATAATGACAGCGTGTACACACCAATGAGTGGCCACTAGGTACGTTAATTTGGAGCAATTACGTAGCCTTGACTACAGATGTGAAAACAACGTATAGTTACACTGATCCTGCACAGTGTAACAACCTGTGGTAACAACGAAAATCACCAAAGGGGTACAGTCGGAAAACTTTTACACTTTTGAATATGTAAAAATGTATGTATTCAATCTGATCTTACACAGTGATACACACTTTAATCTCAAAGAGGGTCATCATGGTGCGTGTGCACATCCCCCACACACGCTTTCGTCCGATGCACTAATTTCGTGCCATCATCAACTGATAAATTCTCCTGAAATTATTCTCTCTTTTGTCTTTTCCATCCAGGGTATGGAAAGTCGGATTCCCGTCATCCGGTCTGGTAATCTACTCGGCTGCTACGCAATTCTGCCAGCAGATAACCATGTTCGGATTCTACCCTTTCTCTCAAGATTCGAGAAACCGAACTCTACGGCATCACTACTACGAAAAGGGCAAGATGAATTACACTTCGAATAAACACCACATGCCGGACGAATACCGAATCTTACTCGAGTTAAACCGAACCGGGGCAATTAATCTTGTCAACGAATGTAGATGATTACTAGGTTTTCTTTCATCTTCAAATTACATTTCTGATTATCATTACTGGTATCAGAAAGAGATTTTCACAACGTAAAGTTGAAGGATTAAAGAGATATATATCTGAGTACGTGTCTAGGTGCCGTAGTATTGTTGTTCATTCATTTCACTTTCGGGTCAGGGTTAGTCATAGCGTTGGGTCTAGCTAGGGTAGAAGATAAGAATTATAAAGTTTGTGTAGGAAATTAACGCGGGAGCAACTGTTGAATGATCAAGGATCGTACAACCGACATTCTAGAGCACGTTTTAACCCAGAGTCATGAACCATAATAATGACCAATTTTGTGGCATTGCTTTCTTTTTATTATCTAGAACTACAAGTCTAATCTAATATTCAGGTATATATGGTTTACGAATAACAGAGAATTGTCATAAAACTTACTCCAGACTTGCAAAACGCTTTAAAGTATTCTTGTACCCTGCGATGTGACAATTTTCGTTATATCCTGTAATCTCTTGCCTCGTGTGAATGGTTTCCTACTTCTCCTCCCTTTTGGTGCACCTTCACTGCTTTCTTTCTCTGACTGTTTTTCTGTCTCTCTTTCTTTCTCTCCCTCTCTCTTTTCCTTTTTTACTCCAATGATTTTCCCTAATTCACATGATGCTTAAATATATATATATATCACCTTGAGGTATGTGGTATGCCGTATGCATATAAGGAGGTTTAGTGGTTCAGGAAATTGATCAAGTGTTTAAATCTAACTGATGTGTGGCGAAAAGAATCCATTTAGGCAGCATTACACTTGGCGTCATTTGTCACTAAATATAATTTCACGTCTTGAGTATTGGCTGGTAACAGATTCACTCTGGTGTTATGTGCAAACAACCGCAATCAAACCAGTTCCAAAATTTGGCCATTGTGCAGTTACCGTAAGTCTGAAAACCTCTAACAATTTTAAAGGATGCGGTTCATGGAAAATTAATAATACACTGTTAAAGGATGCTGACTATAAAGTGAATATAAAAAGTTTGATTCGTTAAATCAAATTCGAAAATGCTGACCTAAATGCGCAGATGAAATAGGAAATGTTCAAAATTGCAATTACAGAATATACTATAAAGTATTCGAAGCGAAAGCAAAAGCCAAAGGATCAAACTTTTGAACAATTACAAGAAGAAATGAAGAAAATCCATCTGAAGATAATTTAGAGAAAATGGATATTTTTTAGATAAAAATTAGATCAATGGTTAGCATATAAATAGTAGAGGATTTTTCATTAGGTCAAGACAAAATGGACGGTGAAATTCAACGAAATATTTGCTGCAAACTAAAGAAATAAAGGGAAGAGGAAATAAATTGCTTATATCAAAAAGAACGGATAATGTACTACCAACCAAAGAATTATCTTTAGAGAAATCTTTTATGAATGGTTATACATACTGTAAAACAGCGTTTCTTTCAACTAGGCTGCCGCAGCACACTGGGAGCCGCAAGCCATTTTTAAGGGTGCCGTTATTAATATATATTGAAATGATTATTTGGGAATAACGTCTATTTCATGAAAACAAAATATTATAAACCGCTGTAATTTCATGAGGAAATAGCATTTTAACGGTAACAAGGTTTCTTTCTTCATCGGTCACAACCTTTAGAAACATGATTTATGGCAGAGAAGTACCTGAACACCTCCATATTTGAGCAACTAGGAGCCCGAATAGCCTTTTTATGAAATAAGTGCCCGAATATATATTATATCCCCTATATTGAAATTACATTTTTACCACGCTCGTTCCCTTTATTCGCTCGCAACATTTAGGAACAGAATAATTTTGGGAATTGAATCTCCTCACATTCGTGCATCGAAATGACCGCACATAATGATTTTTGTATTCATGTATTCAGCAGCGGGGTGCCCACACATTTAGTTTTTTATTTTATCTAGTGTGTTGCTTATAAAGGAAATCTTTTATTATATGAAAATTGTCAATATTTTTTTTGCTAAATCGCTTCGCTCGCTCGCAAACTTTATAAACAAATGTGCTCATGCATACGTTTTTTCGTCACTTTTTCTCTCTTATACCCCATTTCTCATTTTCTCCTTACTTCTGATGAGACGAAATTGAACTTTTAAAATGTTAGTTGTAATATTCGAGGATTAATTCAGTTTAATTTTGTTTAATTGATGTGCTACATTAGTTTTATTTTGACATAATGATCGATAAAATTGGTACTTCTTGATTTCAATCTTGACTTGTGTGTATTTTGGATACATATTATTGTAAACTGAATATTTTCAGCTCTTGTGCTTCATGTGCGATGTTTATATAATAGTAAACCGATTCAAAACCACACAGAGTGGCCTTAAAAAATTATTTTACCCGGGTTCGGTTATCGATCGGTTTGGAGTGCAGCTGGCAGTGTGACTGAGGAGAGAGGTGTAATGCAGGCGCGGATCCAGGGGGGCCGAGCGGGCCTTGGCCCCCGCAAAAAAAAAAAGAGAGAGAGAGAGAGAAGGAAAAGAGGAAAAGGAGAAAAAGGGAAAGAAAAAGAGGAAGAAGAAAAGAAGTGGGGGAAAGGAGATCGGGCCGAAAGGGCCTTGCATTCCAGGCTGTTATCTCCCCCTCCCCCATCAAAAAAATAACAGAGGAGGAAGGAAAGGCAAAGAAAAAAGGAAAAGAGGAGATAAAGGGAAGGAAAAAAAGAGGAAAAAGAAAAGAAGGGGTATATCATAGTTGCAATTTTCCCGCTAAAAAGTTGTGGATCGGGCGGGCTAAAAGGCCTTTGCCTCTCCCTCCCCCGCCCCAAAAAAGAGAGAAGGAAGGGAAAGGGAAAGAGGAGAGCTAAAAGGGAACAAAAAAGAGGAAGAAGAAAAGAAAAGGGTGAAAAGAAGGGGAGATCAGTTGCGATTAATCCCGCCAACAACGTGTGGATCGGGGGAGGGCCGAAAGGCCCTTGCCTCCCCAGCAAACTTAAAGAGAGAAAAAGAAGGGAAGGGAGAGGGAAAGAGGGGAGAAAGGGAAAGAAAAAAGAGAAAGAAGAAAGGTAGGGGAGATCGGGGGGCCACTGGCGTACTAATGGGGGGCAGTTGCCCTCAAATATAATTTAAACGTGGTTAATTTCTAATGCGATAAGGGTGATTTACAAATGTTGCTGAAATGACATAATTTTCCGAGATTTTTCCTCACTTTTTAGTAAATTATACTTTTGTATGCGTTTGTTGGAAAATGACATATTCCTACAGTCAGGCAAGAATAATGCTTATTTAGAGGCCTAAATGTCAGGGCCCGCGGAACAGCGGGGCTCGGGGGCCTCGAGCTCCCTCCCTCCCCATTTTTTTTTTTAAAGTACTATATTGAAGAGAAATAGAAAGAAAGAGTGAAAGAAAGAAAGAAAAGTGACCTGCAAGTGTCACAAATAAGGTATAAAAATATGCTTATCTAACCGTAAGTAAATGCCTAAAACCCCTGAGCTTCTGGGGGTTCTGCCCCCTGGACCCAACCAATGGCCCTAAAGCGGGCCCCTGGATGCTCATCTGACTGTAATTTATTGCCTAAAACCCTTGAGCTTCTGGGGGCTCCGCCCCTGGAACCCACGCCAATTAGTGTCCTGCCAGTGTCACCAATAAGGTATCAAAATATGCTTATCTGATCGTAAGTAAATGCCTAAAACCCCTGAGCTTCCGGGGCTCTGCCCCCTGGACCCCACCTAGGGCCCTAGGGCGGGCCCCGAGATGCTCATCTGACGGTAGTTTAATGCCAAAATTCCCTGAGCTTCTGGGGGCTCCGCCCCCTGGACCCAACACCAATTAGTGTCCTGCCAGTGTCACAAATAAGGTATCAAAAAATGCTCATCTGACGGTAATTTAATGCCCAAAACCCCTGAGCATCTGCGGGCGCCGCCCCCTGGACCCAACACCAATTAGTGTCCTGCCAGTGTCACAAATAAGGTATCAAAAAATGCTCATCTGACGGTAATTTAATGCCCAAAACCCCTGAGCATCTGCGGGCGCCGCCCCCTGGACCCAACACCAATTAGTGTCCTGCCAGTGTCACAAATAAGGTATCAAAAAATGCTCATCTGACGGTAATTTAATGCCCAAAACCCCTGAGCTTCTGGGGGTCTGCCCCCTGGACCCCACGCAAATTAGTGACCTGCAAGTGTCACAAATAAGGTATAAAAATATGCTCATCTAACCGTAAGTAAATGCCTAAAACCCGTGAGCTTCTGGGGCTCTGCCCTGGACCCAACCAATGGCCCTAAAGCGGGCCCCTGGATGCTCATCTGACTGTAATTTATTGCCTAAAACCCTTGAGCTTCTGGGGGCTCCGCCCCTGGAACCCACGCCAATTAGTGTCCTGCCAGTGTCACCAATAAGGTATCAAAATATGCTCATCTGACCGTAAGTAAATGCCTGAAACCCTGAGCTTCCGGGGGCTCTGCCCCCTGGACCCCACCTAGGGCCCTAGGGCGGGCCCCGAGATGCTCATCTGACGGTACTTTAATGCCCAAAACCCCTGAGCCTCTGGGGGCTCCGCCCTCTGGACCACACGCCAATTAGTGTCCTGCCAGTGTCACAAAAATAATAAGGTATCAAAATATGCTCATCTGACCGTAATTAAATGCCTAAAACCCCGAGCTTCTGGGGGCTCCGCCCCCTCAACCCCACCAGGGGGAATCAGGCGGGCCCCTGAATGCTTATCTGACCGTTATAAAATGCCTCAAATCACTGAGTTTCAGGGGGCTCAGCCATCACCCCTTGACCCCCGCCGGGGCTTTGCCCCTAGACCCGGCCATGCCAATTTACGCTACGCTCTACCTCCCCCCACCCACTTAGAAAAACGTTCAGCGGGGCCTGCATGTAAAAGTTGGGTGATGCGGATTTTTTGTCTACCCCCAAACGTTTTTGTTCATTACGCCACTGCTGGTCACCATAATGTACCAAAATTTGGCTCGCATAATTTCAAATTTGGGCCCCCCCCCCTAAGAAATCCTGGATCCGCGCCTGGTTTTATCAAGAGTGTTATTTGGTTCGATGTGGTACTAGTCTCGGCAAGAGCATGTTCAGACTATCCCTGCGCTCAGACTACCAGCTATACGGGAATCGTATCAATATAGCTATACGATAAGTAATTATCTTTTCCGCGTATGAACGACGTACAAAGAATCGTCGTAAAATGAGCATCGTTTCGAATGAAAATCAGGAGCCCGCTCTATAGTCTGAACGTCGTATCTTACGAAAATCGTCTAACTGGGCGTAATTATATTGGCCATCTTTCATGGCAATGGCATCTTCAAAATTCGTTTGTTTTTACGATGTTTCTTTATACAATGTTGTTTTGCAATGTGTACGCTCCTTTTGCTATACGATGATTATTTTTACGACGTTTTTATATATACATGTATACACTATACAGTGCGTATAAAAAGTGTACCCAAATTTGGTAGCTCCTGAATAAAGAGTCATTACCAATATGACTTTGAAATCGATTTGATGATGAAGAGTAACTTATTTTCTGTCTAATTATACCCTATTCATAATATTTCGGCCACGGATGAATGAGCACCAGGGTCTTAAAAAAGTGTTGTCAAAATCGCCTTGTACCAAGTTTGGGCTTAAAGGAAACCTCATTAACCCAAAGAATAAGTGTAGGTATTCTGAAAAATAAGATGTATTCCTGCCCTTTGATGTACAATATTCCTTACGAAAGTGGACAAGAGATATATAAATGAAGATATTCTGGCCATGATGTAATGCCTTGTCAGTAGCATGACAGGGGCGCATCCATTTTCTTGAAAATATCACGTACTAGATGAAGGTGTACATGTACATGGAGAGCCTCTCGACAGAATTTTTAAATTCTTTTAGGTGATCCCCAGGCATTGGCTGGTGCTAGATATCATACTGTTAATATTAAATCATTTTGTCAACCCTGTGATGTTTTCTATGTATTTTTATCATCTTGCCTGGAAATAAAAAAAAATATATACAAAATAAATAAATCAATTACTTGAAAAGACTTTTTAATTCAATACCTTTACTTTTTAATGAGGGAAAATCATAACTGAGAAGGTAAAAATTATAAGTAACGGAAAATGTATAACAGGGGAACAATTATTGTAACTGAATTATTTAAAAATACTAAAATAGCAGTCACAGCTTTGTCATAGCAGTTGACAAATTTATTTCATTTATGCGAAACCTTCACCCCAGAAGACCACCAACTTATTTTTGCAATTTGCGTTCTGGCAATTGTAGTACAAAGTATAATGGCAGGATGAATGAAACGATTCATCACCACATACATCTGGGAAGGACGCATCCATAAAATTGAATACATTCACTTGATAAACGACTCACATAGTGCGTCACGTTATCAAGAAAATGGCGATGCACATGTAGTGCTGAGAAACTGTACATTATTCTTTCTTTATGCCTATCTCATACACTTTGGTGGGGAATCTTGCAAGAATATAATAAATCTCTCAGAATACGTACAATTATTTCTTGGGGTAAGGTTTCCTTTAAGGAACGAATGTGGGTCAGGTCACATGCACGTGCTTCTTTGGTCTTAAATCCTTTTAAAAGTTAAATTATGCCTCGTGCTTCAGTGCTTCATTGCTTAAAATGATGCATTGTATTTAGGCTTTCACAGAACCTTGTTTCAACCCACAGGATAACCTTTAATTATTTTAACAGCCTAATAACTTCTTGTCTCATGATATCTAAGTTCTCGCTGCTCACTTGTCAGCTGCGCCATTTCACACGGGTAAGGAGCATAAGGTATTCATTTCGAAAAGCGAAAGAAAACTAAAAGCTTACTCCACCCAAATGCAAGAAATAACACATAAATGTCAAAAAAATTGACAGCAGACTTTCATGAAAAAAGATAGCATCCCAAATCAACTGTATCCATTTTGTATCACTCAATGAGAAGGGTTATACCTTAAACAAGGGATGCGACTTAAGTCAAGATTGTAATCATCATAACAAAGATAATATAATAAATTTTAATTGTAATATGGACTTCCTTGAGTTAATTGTGGTTTTGTAATGTAACCCGATCTAGAACTTTCATTACATATTATTTCCATCTTCAATGTTGTTCATGTTGTAGCTGTTGCATTGTGTTGTATATAGAATTCCTACCCCCTATTCATTCATACACACACGCACACACACGCACACACGCCCCTATCCCACCCCACCCAAACACACACACACGAAAATCATATTTAAGGGCGCAAGAACAATTTTAAAGTACTCCTATACCTCCCGCTGAATACAATATCAGGATTCATATATTATCATATTGATTTTTTTCCTTCAAACTGTGCGTGGGAGCGGGAGCACATATGACAGTTCATTATGGATGGCTATTTGCCAGCGAACAAGCGAGCCAAAAGCATATTTATATTACTTTAATTACTATAACCTTTTCCCCTGCTTTTTGTATTCATTTCTGGGTTTTTTCTTTTTTCTCTCGTTTGATATATTTTGATAATTTTGGCGGACTACTATGGGTCGCTATTAAGAACCTGGCCCATAAAATATTTATGTAAACGAATAAACAAATAGTGTATGTACTTGTACACCCTCTTTATTCCGATTTTATGGAGCAGTCTACAGCCTTGGAAGAAGAGAGAGAAAGAGAAAGGGGGTGAACGATAGGCAAATTAAGGTCCATCAGGACACTAATACTTATAGAGGCCTATAATAGCTGGGGTTTAATGGTATCTTTTAAAAGTAGCAGAGAATAAGTAAGCCTTCATTTCCTTATTCTTTCCTTATTCTTATTCTTTATAAAACGGCAAATTCTAAAAGATCTTCTAAATATGCGAATGGTAAGGTAAAGTAGCTTGTATTGGATATATTGAAGGTTTGACTAGGGAGGGAATGAAAAGAAAAAAAAACTTATAAAAGAGACACCAGGAACTGTATCGAGATTATGAAACAGGCATTTTGTTTAAAGGAAAAATATAAGTAGGGGGGTGGAATCATTAATGACATATTTTTTAAAGATCGAGCTAACTAGGGTGGAGAAAAAATAAAAATCATTGCACAAAAGATCTGTTCATGATGAGGTTTTTTTTCACCTCACCTCGATGTTGAGTTCTGTGGAGCGAATACAAAAGACAGTTCGCTCTAAAAGAAGGAACATGAAATTTAGCAGAGGGTAAAAGATTGCCCGTCTAAGGGGTGTTTTGGTTCTTAATAATCTTTTTTTTAAACAGAAAATTCTATAGCTCTTTTAAAAAGTGGAACGAAAAGAAAAAAGATTTTAAAAGAGACACCAGGAAAAGTGTCGAGAAAATAAAACAGGCATTTTTTTTTAAAGGAAAGAATATAAGTAGGGGAAAAGAACAAATCATTATGACATTTTTTTTTTAAAGATCGAGCTAACTATAGGGTGGAGAAAAAATAAAAAATCATTGAACAAAAGATCTGTTCATGATGAGGGTTTTTTCACCTCACCTCGCTGTTGAGTTCTGTGGAGCGAATACAAAAGACAGAAGAAACCGGAAATTTAGCAGAGGATTACAAAGATTGCCCGTCCAAGCAGAGGCGGCCCTCCGGGGGAGGGGCACAGTGCCCCCCACTTTTTCAAGTACCCCAAAGTGCCCCTTTCTATATAGGAAAAGTGCCCCTTTAACTCTGTAAGAAGTGCCCCTATTTACATAGGAAAAGTGCCCCTATTACTTTGACAAGTGCCCTATTACTTTGTAAAAGTGCCCCTTCCCCTTTTCACCTCTGATGAGCTCCCTTTTTATTTTGACACGTGCCCCTTTTCCTTTGACAAGTTCCCATTTTCCTTTGCAATAAGTGTCCATTTTCCATTCTCATAAATGCCCTTTTTAATCTCTAGTAAGTGCTCTTTTTCAGGTACGAGAAGTTCTCCTTTTCAATTTTGATAAGTGCCCCTTTCACCTCTGATAAATGCCCTATTCAAATCTGAGAGGTGCCCCTTTTACTTTGACAACTTCCCCTTTTCCTTTGTAAAAAGTGCCCCTTCCCCTTTTAATAACTACCCCCTTTTAACTCGGATAAGCAAACCTTTTATTTTCACATGTGCCCCTTTTCCTTTCTAATAAATGCCCCTTTTTCTTATGATAAGTGCCCCCATTAAAAAAAGAACTCCTTTCCCTTTTCATGAATGCCCCTTTTCATCTCTGATAAGTGTTCCGTTTTTTTAAACATGTGCCTCTTTTTTTTTTTAATAAGAGCCACTTCCCCCTTCTCATAAAAGCCCCCTTTCACCTCCGATAAACGCCCCTATTACAATCTGATCGGTGCCCCTTTTCTTTCAACAAATGCACATTGTCCTTTATTATAAGTGCCCCTTTTTCATTCTCATAAGAGTTCCTTCTCATATCTGGTCAGTGCCCCTTTTCAGAAGCGATAAGTGCCCCTTTTCACCTCTGATAATTTCCCTTTTAACAAGGATACGTGCCCCTTTTACTTTCTAATAAGGGACCTATCCCCTTTTCATAAATGCCCCCAAATGAAATATCCACAGATCTTTTACACATGGAGATATCCCATCCACTTTGTGCATTTTAGAATGATCACTGCCAAAGCGACGAAGGTGCTTCATGAATGCCTTTTGTAAAAGTTTTTGTTTGCCCTCTTGAAAAGAATATTTCCACTGTGTATCATAAAATGTGCCGCCGGTGCATTAATGCAAAATTATGACAAACTTTTATGACCACGTATCCAGCAGTCGTTTCGATCGATTGGTTATACAGTTTTGTACAAGTGACCTTTATTTGCCCATGCGCAGATAGTATCCCCGAAGTGGCTCACGATCGCTGGCATAGCGTACGACGTGGATGGGGTAGACCCTACGTAAAAAACAGAGGGATTTGATCTTTCATGGTACGCCCTCGAAAGGGAAGGCATTATTTAGCCAGTTGTAGAGGCCTCTTTCTAAAATAAATTTTTTAAAACCCTAAAAATAACCCTAACCTTGACCCTAACCTTACCTCAGTGGCGTAGCGTGGGCTAAGTTATGGGGGGGGGGGCATTAGTCTTTAGTCAGCGTTTTTCACCCTTTTTTTGTCACGGCTCCCTATACGTAGGGTCTACCCCATATGCTCCCCATTAATCGCATTTATAGTGCCCCCCCCCACTTTTTCAAGTACCCGAAAAGTGCCCCTTTTTACATAGGAAAAGTGCCCCTATTACTTTGACTAGTGCCCCTATTACTTTGTAAAAGTGCCCCTTCCCCTTTTCATCTCTGATGAGTGCCCTTTTCCTTCGACAAGTTCCCATTTTCCTTTGCAATAAGTGTCCATTTTCTATTCTCATAACTACCCTTTGTACTTTGACATGCGCTCCTTTTCTTGTGTCTTATCCTTTTCGATAAGGGTCCCCTTTTCCTCTCATCATTAAATCATTAATCGCATTTATAGATGATATAAGTATATTACTTATAAAAGGTCTTTTCAGTCTTACGTTATGATAATGTGCTTATAACCCCATCAGGATTCGGTTTTTTCCTCTTTATAAGATGTAATTCTTCGCACTGACACATCACAAATCTTAAAAATTTTCCTCGCTCGCTTCGCTCGCTCGCAAATAAATATTCAGACCATCACACCCAACTGCAAAGTATGATGTATAAAGAGAAACAAACAAGAAATCAATGTAGTGGTATATACCAATGTCTAAACAAAATTGTATATTTTCGCTTTGAGATTTCTTTTTGAAGGTGCCTTTTTTCCAGAAAGTGCCCTTTTTCTATTTCATCTCTCCCCTTATTTATATTGTTTTCCATTCGATTGGGGCCCCGTGCCCCCCCCCCCCATCGTAGCTACGCCACTGCTGCTACTACTACTACTACTACTACTACTACTACTACTACTACTATACTACTACTACTCAGGCACGGATCCAGGTGGGCCGAGCGGGCCTTGCCCCGCAAAAAGAGAGAGAGAGAGAGAGAGAGAAGGAAAAGAAGGGAAAGGGAAAGAGGAGAGGAATAGAAAGAAAGAAGAGGAAGAAGAAAATAAAAAGGAGAAAAGAAGGAGATCGGGGGCCGAAAGGGCCTTGTCTTCCAGGCTGTTGCCCCCCCCCAATCAAAAAAAATAAGAGAGAAGGCAGAAAAGGGAAAGAAAAATGGAAAAGAGGAGATAAAGGGAAGGGGAAAAAAAGAGAAAGAAGAAAAGAAAAGAAGGGGGATATCAGTTGCAATTTTCCCGCCAACAAGTTGTGGATCAGGGCCAAAGGCTCTTGCCTCTCCCCCGCCCCTCCAAAAAAAAAAGAGAGAATGAGGGGAAAGAGGAGAGCTAAAAGGGAACAAAAAAGAAAAGAAAAGGGTGAAAAGAAGGGGAGATCAGTTGCGATTAATCCCTCCAAAAACATGTGGATCGGGGAGGCCGAAATGCCTTTACCTTCCACCCCCTCCCCCAGCACACCTTAAAGAGAGATATGGGAAAGGGAAAAAGGAGAGAAAGGGAAAGACAAAAAAAGAGAAAGAAGAAAGGTAGTGGAGATCAGTTGCTATTTTTCCCGCCAACAAGGTGTAGATCGGAGGGGCTCTGGCGTACTGAAGGGAGGGGCAGTTGCCCCCAACAAAAAAAATGGTTTATTTCTAATTCGATAATGGAGATTTACAAATTTGGCTGAAATTACATAATTTTCCGATTTTTTTTTTTCCCCTCACTTTTTAGTAAATTATACTTTCGTATGCGTTTGTTGGAAAATAACAAATTCCTAAATTTACAGTCAGGCAAGAAATATCCTTATTTAGAGGCCTGCATGTCAGGGCCCGCGGGACGGCGGGGCTCGGGGGCCTCGAGCCCCCCCCCCCTCCCCACACCTTGTTTTGAAAAAGTATATTAAAGAGAAATAGAAAGAAAGAGAGAAAGAAAGAAAGAATAGTGACACAAAAGGTGTCACAAAAAAATTGAGGTATCAAAATATGCTCATCTGACCGTGATTAAATGCCTAAAACCCCTAAGCTTCCGGGAGCTCAGCCCCCTAGATTCCCCACCAAGGGTCCTAAGTCGGACCCCTAGATGCTAATCTGACGGTAATTTCATGCCTAAAACCCCTGAGCTTCTGGGGGCTCAGCCCCTGGACCTCACGCCAATTTGTGTCCAGCCAGTGTCACAAATAAGGTATCAAAATATGTTCATCTGACCGTAATAAATTGCCTAAAACCCCTGAGCTTCCGGGGGCTCCGCCCCCGACCCACTAGGGCCCTAAGGCGGCCCCTGAATGCTTATCTGACCGTTATAAAATGCCTAAAACCCTGAGCTTCTGGGGGCTCCTCCCTCTGGACCCCACGCCAATTAGTGTCCTGCCAGTACGTGTCACAAATAAGGTATCAAAATATGCTCATCTGACCGTTATTAAATGCCTAAAACCCCTGAGCTTCCGGGGGCTCCGCCCTCTACCCAACCAGGGGGCCTAAGGCGGGCCCTTGAATGCTGCCAGTACGTGTCACAAATAAGGTATCAAAATATGCTTATCTGACCGTTATAAAATGCCTCAAATCCCTGAGTTTCAGGGGGCTCAGCCCCTGGACCCCATGCCAATTAGTGACCTGCCAGTGTCCTGAAGTATATTAAAGAGAAATAGAAAGAAAGAGAGAAAGAAAGAAAGAATAGTGACCTGCCAGTGTCAAAAATAATGAGGTATCAAAATATGCTCATCTGACCGTGATTAAATGCCTAAAACCCCTGAGCCTCCGGCGCTTTGCCCCCTGGATTCCACCTAGGGCCCTAAGGCGGGCCCCTGGATGCTCATCTGACGGTAAATTAATGCCTAAAACCCTGAGTTTCTGGGGGCTCCGCCCCTGGACCTCACGCCAATTAGTGTCCTGCCAGTGTCACAAATACGGAATCAAAATATGCTCATATGACTGTAATTAAATGCCTAAAACCCTGAAATTCAGGTGGCTCTGCCCCCCCCCCGGACCCTACCTAGGGCCCTAAGCGGATCCCTGGATGCTTATCTGACGGTTATTTAATGCCTAAAACCCCCGAGTTTCCGGAGGCTCCGCCCCCTGGACCCACTCGATGGCCCTACGGCAGTCCTCTGGATGCGCATCTGACCGTAATTTATTGCCTAAAACCCCTGAGCTTCCGGCCGGGGGCTCTGCTCCCTGGAACCCACGCCAATTAGTGACCTGCCAGTGTCACAAATAGGGTATCAAAATATGCTCATCTGACCGTAATTAAATGCCTAAAACCCCTGAGCTTCCGGGGGCTCCGCCCCTTGACCGCCACCGGGGCTTTGCCCCTAGACCCCACGCCAATTCACGCTACGCTCTACCTGATCGTAAATACTTAAGCCTCCCCCACCCACTTTGAAAAAACGTTCAGCGGGGGCTGCATGTAAGAGTGGGGTGATGCGGATTTTTTTTCTGCCCCGGCCCCAAACGTTTTTGATCATTACGCCACTGCTGGTCACCGTTACGTACCAATATTTGGCTCGCATAATTTCAAATTTGGGCCCCCCCCCCCTAAGAAATCCTGGATCCGCGCCTGACTATACTACCACTGCGCTGCTGCTGCTGCTAGCACTGCTACTACTACTAGGCCTACTACCAGGGGCGGCGATTTCTTTTCATGACCGGGGGGACGAAATGTGAGGGACGAGGGAGCAGTGGCGTAATGACCAAAACCGTTTGTGGGGGGGGGGGCAGAACAACAAAAAAATCCGCATCACCACCATTCTTACATGTTATATGAAGGCCCTGATGAACGTTTTTCAAAAGGGGGGGGGCTAAAGTATTAACGATCAGGTAGAGCAAAGCAAGTGGAGAGTAAATTGACGTGGGGTCCAGCCCCGGCGGGGGTCAAGGGGCAGAGCCCCATGAAGCTCAGGGGTTTTAGGCTTTTAATAAAGGTCAGATGAGCAACCAGGGGCCCGGCTTAGGGCCCCTGGTGGGGTCCAGGGGCGGAATCCCCGGAAGCTCAGGGGTTTTAGGCATTTAATTACGGTCAGATGAGCATATTTTTATTCCTTATTTGTGTCAATGGCATGCAGATCACTAACTGGAGTGGGGTCCGGGGCGGACCCCCAAAACTCAGGGGTTTTAGGCATTTAATAACGGTCAGATGAGCATCCAGGGGCCCGCCATAGGGCCCTGGTGGGGTCCAGGGGGCAGAGCCCCCGGAAGCTCAGGGGCTTAAGGCATTTAATTACGGTCAGATGAGCATCCAGGGGCACGGTTTAGGGCCCTAATGGGGTCCAGGGGGCGGAGCGCCCGGAAGCACAGGGAAAAATCATGCCATTTCCGCAACATTTGTAAATCACTGGTATCGAATTAGATATAAACCACATATATTAATTTTATTTGGGAGGGGGGCAATTGCCCCCAAACCCCCCATCAGTACGCCAGCGCGAGGGAGCATAGTAAACGAGAGGGGTGAAGGTGACGGAAGTGACTTCCCCCCCACAGTTTTTCAAGTTTTGTTGTATTAAAAAAACTGTAGTATAAAAACAAGCAATATACTTTTTTCACACTTCACTTTTCTACAATATCTACTTGAACATTTTGAAGGATATTATGCGAGGGAGCGTAGCTCCCGAGTGAGAAGATTTTGCATTTTATTTGTCTAAACACTGCACTCTTGGGCCCTCCAGAGCCTAAAAGTGTGTTGCAGTCTTCAGTCAGTATAACTGTTATACATTTTTGGGGGTGCACTTTTTCAAATTTTCCGGGGGGACGATCCCCCCTAAACAAAAATCGAGGGGAAGTGTCCCCCCGGGATCGCCGCCCCTGCCTACTACTAATAATACTAATGATAAAATAAAATCGTACAACGTCTACGTTATACTTAATTACTACTATTTTTGTTTCAAAATAGGTTCTGCTAAGGTACTTAATTGTTGTCCTCCAGATAATAGATGATATATTGGCTCGTAAATGGCTCGAAAAATAGAATCGGACCACTGCATGGACTGCTAATTTCCATTTCGTAAGTTATACTATCCAGTATCTAACGAATAGAAGAAGAAAAAATGTTAATATTTTTTATTTCCTTAGAGTTTGTCATTAGATATATTTTTAAAAAAAAGGAAACTTAAGAAGAAAAAAATGATGACGCAGAACGGTTGCCTTGCATATCATGAGATATGTCTTGGCTCACTATTATGACGTCACCGACTCCACTGGTCGTGTGCCATCGCGTCACACTGCACTGCACCTGCAAGAAACTTTCACGGAGCTGGAGTCGAACTGGTAGACTGTGTGAGATGCTACTACTACCAAACAATGTTCATCACGCTGTATATTGCACATCGGCTGTGTGCACTGCACTGTAAGGTACTCTCTAAAATTGAGAATTCCAGCTAGCGTTCAAGATGGAGAAAGACATACTTTGATTTTTAGTTGGATCATGAGAGGTTGATGTCGATATAGGTGAGCAGACAAATTCCTTCATTTTGTTTAACATGACGAATGTTTAGACTTTGATAGGCAATATTTGTCGAGATGCGATCCGAGTAAAATCAAAGTTTTGGTATTGGTAGCTAGCAAACTTTATTATTATGGCAGTGCAGTGTGTGTACGCGATGTAGTGTACGTGTGAATCCAAATACATGTACATTGAAAAGTATACGAAGAACTACAACTACGTTTTTAAATTACGCGGAACCAATTCGGATGTAATCGTAGCCGCCTTGTAAGTTGTAGCCTGCTTTGACATGGAATTTATCTACTCAACATATTTAGATAGGACCAGCTATACATTTTGAAATGTTGTGATGTTTTGAGCTAGTTTATATGACTGCTGTAGTACTCGATCTATCTTATAATGATGATTATATCAGTGAGATATGATCTTGACTTGTCTAGTAATAATACTTGTAGTAGTAGTACTAATAATAGTAGACCCTAATACAATAGTATAAGTTTGATAGAATTTTAGAAAATAAAGAAGTATATTGGAGTTCAGTGTATCTGATTCATTGCACGTATGGTTCATCTTCTAGCAATTAAGTAGGTGTATGTAACATATATAGAAATATCAATAACAGTAAAATAACTTTGTAAAATTTGAAGATGCATGCATTTGATTTTTTTTAAAGGTAAAGACCAGTTTTGGAAATGCCCTCTCTCAAAAAAATGAAATGGAAGCTCTCATTACCAATCATGTGAAAGAATATGTTTTGACTAATACGTGATGATACAAATTTTGCCGGGAAAGTCGGAAACCGCCTACTAATTGATATATTCGGTAAATTATTATATCTATTGGGACCAAATAGATATCGCGCACGTGGTCGCTTAGTCCCATATACATCTTTCTGTGTACAGTGCTTGTAACTTTACCAAGACTGGGCCAAATTTCTTATCATTTTGATGATTCCAGAACCTTGCAGTACACATCAATACTTATATGCTAGATGATCAACCTTTTCTGATCGATTCCACAACGTTTCTTTCACAATGCAATCGCATGACCAGAACTGGTCTTTATCTTTAAATCAAATGACACTTGATTAAAGGCTAAGTCCACCCTAATATCAAGTTGGTATTGATAGAAGCAGAAAAATGAGAGAAACAGGTCAGTGAAAGTTTGAGCAAAAACCAATTATTAAAAATAAAAAAGTTAAGAATTTTTGAAGGTGCGATCAATCAAACACAAATTGGCAACTCTGTGAGGTATCTTGCGAGGTCCCCTCTCATTTGTCCTGTTCTAAAAAATTAAAAAATCATGTTATCCCTTAAGAAAATTTTCAATCATACATTCACCCTAAATATAATTATTGCAAATATATGTTTATACAACCCCTGTATCTGTATGAAACAAATTTATTCCATCATCAATACCTAAGAAAATGAAAGTTAATGAGATTTTCTGTTTAGAGCAAATTGGAGAGGAGCTCGCATGATATGTCACAGTGTTGCCAATTTGTGTTTCACTGATGACAACTGCAAGTATTCAAACCTTATCTATTTTTAATTGGATATAGCTCAAACTTTCACTAGCTACTACATGTATTTAACTTCTTTTCTTTTAGGGGGAGGATGATGACCAATACATTCACAATCTTTAAAGCATCAAGGCAACCAATCAAAATACATATGAAGTAGCTTAGTTTTATGTTTCTGTAAAAAAATGAAATTAGTACTGTACGTAAATTTTCAGTATTTGTTAAAATAGCAATGAAACAGACATACTAAAGCTATTCATCTTGCCTTCATCATAGTAAATCACAAGAATGAATAGAAAGCCCAAGTCAGACAGTATAAGCGGAAGATAAAGGAACAAAAAGCCCTGAAAATTAACAGGCTGTTGTTGGCTGCCAGAAACTCAGAAAGTAGATGTAAGTGTATTTACAAAATACACCTAATAACACAATATGAAAGCCATTATTTATTCCATGAAAGTTAAGTTGTGTTTTATCGAGTGATTAACAAAAAGTATATATATTATACACAAATTTAACCACTTTCATCAAGTACTACAAACATTACCTTCAAATTGGAAATGCTGTGTAGTGCAAGTTTCCACATTGAAAACTTGAATTTCTAAATGGTGTAGAGCCTTTAAGTTAGTACTTCATTTTTTTCCCCAGATATAAAGAAGGCCGTAAAGGCAGTCTTGAGTCTTCACAGGTGCAATGGGTGAATCACTGGGTCCAAAAATGGCATTGTGGTCAAGTTTCCTCCTCCTCCTCCTCCTAAGCCCTGCCCTCCATGCCCAGCTGTCGGTCAACTTCTCCATCACCACAGGCAATGACTGCACCCGCCCCGCTGTCTGCACGCCCCTTCCCGCCAACATGACGCAGTGCCTCGGCACAGAGTTCTCCCACACCCACACTTCTCTGTCCCTGGCCAACGACTCCGTAACCATCCAGGAGGTTAACGAGAAACTCGTCATGTGGAAGGGGCTTCGGAACGTTCCAAAGTGTTGGGAGGTTGTGCAGCCGCTGCTCTGCGCCGTCTACATGCCAAAGTGCGAGAATGGGCGGGTTGAGTTGCCCAGCTATGATATGTGCAACGTCGTCCAGTCCCCCTGCAGGATTGTGGAACTGGAAAGAGGATGGCCACATTTCTTGCAGTGCAACGAAGAGCACATGCCTAGAGATTGCAGTGAACCAGTGAGTTTTCCAGTCTTTTTAGGAGATTATGATTCACCAGCACTAACTTCAGCTTTAAAACAAATTCTGTCTCTTCAACCGAGTTTAAAACAAAATTTTTTTTAGTAGAATTAAAGTCTTTGTGATGTATTGCACTTAAGATTAAAGTATTCAGCAATTTCTTGAAATGAATTGGGTCTGAATTACAAATTTGTAAGATTATTGTACTTGTTCAAAAAGTCTGATAGTTTGGTATCAGCCCTTTTTCGACATATTTATAATGTGATGTGTTTGCACCGTTCGTCCCTTTTTTCTTCAAACAGAACACCTACAAGGCAGTGACATTTAACTTAACAGGCGGATGTGAGCCACCACTGGTGGAGACAGACAATGAGAAGAGTTGGTACGAAAATGTGGAGGGATGCGGTATCCAATGTAAGAACCCCCTTTACACCGACGAGGATCACCATAAGGTGCATATCTTCATAGCAGTGTTTGCTGGCCTGTGTGTTGTGTGCACGCTCTTCACTTTGGTAAGAAACTTATTTCCTAAATAAATCTTGAAGCAACTTTTGAAATGTCATTTATGTTGCAAAATAAAAATTTAAGTGATCATTTAGAAGGAATGATAAAGGTGATGGTGGTGGTAATAAAGGTGATGGTGATGGTGGAGGTAATAATGGTGATGATGATTGTTGTGATGGGATGGTGATGCTCAAAAATATGATGAAGACGATGATGACGGTGATGATGTTGGTGGTGATGTTGCTCTTGTTGTTAGTGATGGTTATGATGATTGATGATAATGATGATGGCCGTGGTTGTATTGGTGATTAGGCCTACAGTGATATTGAGAATGATGATGATGATGATGATTATGGAATTTTTATGAGAATGCAGAAAAAAATTGGTATGAAAATGTTGATGGGTACATTGTACAAGATCCAGTACAAAATTCCCCTCATGCTGGTTATGATTACCGGATTTACCAACAAGGAGTTTACCTCGTGATAATTATGGTAATGGTGGTGGTGGTGTACCTATTTGTGGTGGTATTTGTATTGGTGTTGTCGTATTTGGTGTTAGTGGTGGTGTTGGTGGTGGTGTCATGGTAATGATGTTGCTGTTGAGTGGTAACAAAATGAGAGGAGTTGGTTTAGGAGAATATGGAGGGTCCTGGGATCCAGTGGAAGAAGTTAGAACCAAACCATACTTTTACGGTAGCAATGAGGACTATTTGAATTAATTGGGGAACAAGTATAGGTGTGTTGTTAGTAACCTAGTTCCCACAAAGTTAGGATCATATCTGGGATGAAATACTATATATCGTCTTGTTTGGTGCCAGAAAGGCGTAAACTCAAATACCTTAACACAGAGTCAATCCCCTTCTGGTTTGAAACAGACAGAGCTGTTATTTTCACGATGGCCGGATTTCTTTTTGTGAATTATTCAAACTGCTGATGGGTCATAAATTTGACATGTGGATGTTAAGCTAGCATATGAATTATGAACATGTACTGTAAGGTTGCATTAATTATTGCCAAAAAGCAACTCAGGAATATTGGCAGTTGCTTCTCAGAGACTCAGACATTAAAAAGGATTTGATATTTTAAATTGTAGTTTATAGACCACGTTCAAATTGCTATTTGTAACCACAACAAGTGATAAGACTAGTTGTTTGCCATTAAAGTAGCAAGATTTATTTGTTGTTGAAGTTTACTGACTGCTTGTGCAGTGTAAGTGGTCCTTTTAACCACTGGTATTCATTTGTTTGCTAAGTGTACTCAATACAAGGGGATGTTTGCTGAATTGAGCTGTATGGGAAGGGTGCCTGTAAATGTATCAGACTGGGGAACGGAAATCTCAACCAGACAAATATAATTGATCTTTCATTTGTAACAAGGCAGATGATATTGATCTGTTTCTACATTACATACCTTCTAAGACAACACTCTTGAGTTGTTTCAAGTTCCTGAGAGCTTTTCAAAGATTTTCAGTAGGAGGACTAGAGTAAATGTAGGTTTCATTTTTTAAGTCTTTAGGGTGCTCTCACTACTCTTCAATGCTCATGCAGCAAGAAATAATTTTAAACATTTTTCATTGTCATATATGGGTATTTTATTTTTTATTTTTTATTTTACAAACTTAATTCTGGATGCCTTAGATGCAAAGTAAGGTAACCGAATTGAGTAGCAAAACTATGTTTTTGGTGTATATTCTTGGATTTATGGTTTTTAGAGATCTTTTTATGAATATCTTTTCGTGTTTCAGTGACCGTGTCTGCTTTTTGTCTTGGGCTTCTACGTTCTTAGTCTTCTTTAAATGTATTTTCAAACTTTGCCTCCTTTTATTTCTATTTTCTCTCCTTAGTCAATCCAGGTTATAAAATGCAGCTTCCTTCAATTTCATCCTTCCATTTTATATAGGCACAGACTGTTAGTTTAAGTACACTTCTTGTGAGAATTAATTATATTTCCTTCTTCTTCCCTGTTACTTTCCTCTAGTTTTGTCTTCACTGTCATTCTCTTTTCTACTTTTCTACTTCTATATATCTGGATCTTATTTTTACCTCTATTTGCTTGATTCCTGTAATTTCTTTTTTTGTAGTCGTCCCCTTTAAAATGTTCCTTTCGTTTTATGTGGCTTATTAAAACTAAAATATACCATCTGTGAAAAAAATACAGTTTTTGCTCTGCTTAAATCTCACCTTTAAATGCTTTAGTGTATAAAATCCAACATTAACTAGAATGTAAATTCTAACTCTTTACTCTAAGTTGCTAGCCTTTACAGCTGATTATAATTATACCCACAGACCTGAAATCAACAATGTGTATGTAGAGCTATATCACTTATCTGTGTAGATTGTTTGTGTTTTTATTCATAGACCACTGCAACTACAACTGTATTATATCCTTATATAGTTTCCATGAGTCATAGCATGAAACTAACTTTTCCAGGCCCATTGGAAATCTACTGGAGCTTCCATGAATCGGATATGTAATGTTTAACTGTAAATCTTATTCCAAGTTGCTAGCCTTTACAGCTGATTGTAATTATACCTAATGACCCAAAATCAACCATGTTTGCTGTTTGTCATTAGATTGTGTCTCTGTGTATATATTCCTTGACCACGGCAGCATCTATGATACCTCAGTTTCCATGAACCTTAGAACTGGGAGAGAGAAAAAAGGAAAAGGGAAGAATAGAAAACTGTTGCCGTCAGGAGCTTAGTATGGGAATGAATAGCCCAGGCCTGAAAAGCGTATCCATTCCACTATTCATTTCACAAGCCCCCTCTATGGGGGGATTATCCTTGCGGCCTTTCAATCCCTGTAGTCTTCAGTCACAAGCTCTGTTCCTACTTAGAGAGCCTGGAATTGATTGTATTGTTTGAACAAGTTTGTAACTTTGTATATGTTATCCTCTTTATTATAGGTATTTTTTAAATTGTAAAAATGCTTTTCTAGAAAAACTGAGTCATAAATTGTTTTAAATACACCAGTTACCAAAATGTAAACAAAGTTTTAAAAACTTATTTTCAATCACACCGAGGCCTATTGGAAATTATCAATGCAAATAGAGGCCTATGTACAGAGACTACATGTTCTTTCTAAACTTTCCAAATTTCAATACACTTTCAAGCTGTATGAGATAGGTTTATATTAAAAACACTTTCATTTTCAACAAAAAGTGTTGTATAGTACATGCATAGAAATATTTTAATCTTTGAGGCAGTTGTTTCTTTTGCGGATAAGACAAAATAAGTGGAGCCAAAGGCCTTTTTATGTAAATTTGGTATGAGCTTATGTAGAATGAAAAAAATTAAGAAAAAGAATTAATATCTGAAAGGGTCCTTTTTGAAGAGACATGAAAGGATTTACTGTAATTTCAGAATGATGGGTCTGCTCTTTACCTTCCTTCCAAAGTTTTGGTCTTTTCAACAAACATTTGGAAGACCTAATTTCCTCTGGTGTGAAGTTTTAGCAACCAATTTTGTTTGTCTAGAAACTTTTGGTCTCATATGGGTGACTGAGTCTTTGGTCTCATATGGATGATTGAGTCTTCGGTCACATAGGCCTTCAGTCTTGCGATGACTTCAGGTCATCTGGGAAGTGGGATGTAGCCCCTCTAAAGCTAAGGATGACTCCTGAATGATACAAATATCAGTCACTAGTTCATGTAGGCTTTCATGAAAACTGTTCATATTTCTTTATGAATGCTTTGATTGCCTTCATGTGTTTTTTTGTCCATGTGATACCTGTAGCCCGAAGTTGATACTCTGTGAAAACGGTTCTAAAGTCTGTAAGACATGTATAGATTTGAGATACTCGTAGTCTTTTTATATTTTTAATGAGACTGTTGACAAATGAAGTCTGAATCTACCTCTTGTATCCAGCTTTCAATTGCTTGCTCAAATACATTAGAGAGGGCTTTGAGGTTGTTTGTTAGGAGCTTAGCACCACAGTAGCATACATTATGCGATGTGCATGCACCATGGGACATGTGAAATCAATTTAGTAATTGCCCCTGCCCAAACCTATTTTTATAATTTTCTTTCATGAATTGAATTGCCTTTTGACATGGAATTCTTACAGTCTTTGATTACAGGAATGATGTCTTCAGCTCTGTAAAAATGAGATCCTGGTATATGGATACAAATGTCCAAAATGAAAATGTATAGGTGTTGCAAAGAAAATATAATTGTTACTATAGAAAAGAAAACAGAGGGCCGAAGAATAAAATAAATTAATCTTTACCCTGCTACTTCATTTAGATAAGGCAATTTTGTGTGTCTGCTGAGCCCTGTTGGCACACAAAACTTACCATTGATGGTAACTTTGCCATCATTGGTAACTACCATGGAAACCTTGATTTTGATTGGCTGTTGAGCCCTGTTACCATGGTAGATGCCATTGATGGCAAAGTTACCATCAATTGTAAGTTTTATGCAACAGGGCCCTGAACTGGAATATCAAAAAAATGTGACCAATAAATCACTTTATGAATGCAGGCAAGTCCACATCCTCTGCTTGATCTTGTTATTGCTATACTTCTGTTACTGTTTATCCTTCCTTGTTTCATTTTCAGTTTTGACTTCCAGGCATATTTGATATTTTCAATCCATTGACTACCCAAGATTATGTGGGCAAGAGTATAATAGAGAATGTGCATTATACTAATATTACATTGTGTTATTTTCATCTCACTTCCATTCTTATGTGACAGTGCACCTTCTTTGCTGATTGGAAAAATTCCAGCAAGTATCCAGCGGTGATCCTGTTCTACATGAATGGATGTTTCTTCTTAGGTAGCATTGGTTTCCTAGCCCAGTTCTCCGATGGTGCCAGGGAAGATATAGTGTGCCGCCATGACGGCACCATGAGACTGGCTGAACCAAGGTCAGTATACTATACCACTCGAGGATTTGGGCAAGGGCACGACCAGCCCACCATGCCCATCCCCCTCCCTTGCCCAAGTGGCATACTTCAAATACAAAAATCTGAGAATGTGCGCATCTCCTTTTTTTTTGTCAGAGTATTCAGAGTATTGTGCACCCTCTGTACTATACTACAGGCAGATTCAGGTGGGGACACAACTTACCCTTGCCCCTCCCTTCTTCCCCATATGCCCAAAGGGCAAAGGCACACCTCAAGTACAAAAGAATGCGTCTTTTATCTCTTGCTTCTGTATTTGACAAAAATCAGGGACTGGGCCAGTGGCATCAGAAGCCTTCAATAGAATTTGAGTCCCAGTTTGCCCCTGGTAGTTTGGTAATTTAGGAACAAAATACAATTGACTTGCCCAATTACAAGATGAACTTTTTTCCCTTCCTCATTCTAGTGAGGGGGAGAATCTGTCTTGCGTGATCGTGTTCGTCATCGTCTACTACTTCATCCTGGCTGGCGTGTTCTGGTTCGTCATGCTGGCCTACTCCTGGCACCTCTCCTTCAGAGCTCTAGGAACACCTAAGGATCCTCTGCAGGGTAAACCAGCCTACTTCCACCTGATATCATGGACTATGCCGTTTGTCTTGGTGGTCATCATACTAGCCATCAATCAGGTAAGCAGCGGAGAAATCCTGGAAAGAGCAGAAATCAACAACAAAAATTGTGAATGGAGAGCAGCATAGATGTTACTCTGGTAAATGGTTCATGATAGCGTAAATGACTTGAAAAGACTTTTCAAATTGCCATAAAAGACGGGCTCATTTTACCAGAAAATATTATGCACTTGTAAGGTTGTCATAGCCTACTTCCTCCTGATATCATGGACCATGTCGTTGTCTTTGTGGTCATATTTGTCATCAACTAAGCAGGCAGGGGAAAATGCAAGAAAAAAGGAGTAAGAAGCACACACACAAGAACCCTCTCATTTTTTCTTCTATTCTTCCCCTCCAATTCTTTCACTCTGACATTTCATTGCCTCATGTTATTTTCTTCTGTTCTAGGTGGATGGTGATTCTGTTGCAGGTATATGTTTTGTTGGTTACCAGAATCACTATCACAGAGCAGGCTTTGTGCTATCACCCATAGGGCTGTGCTTGGTTTCTGGAGGTTTCTATCTTGTACAGGGTAAGTTACTGTTGTAATGTACATGGCAGAAATGTGTATACTTTCCAAAGCTTTTGAAAGAATAACTTGTTTGAAAGATGAAGTAAAGGGATTATTATTAAAGAGAAGGTTCTTTGATTTTAAAAACTAACTTTATTGTCATTATCGCAAAGGTGAAACTTTGATTGGACAAGGTTATCAAAATTCAATGCTTGGAAACATTCGAAATAATGATTATTATCAGTTACAAAACGCTTAAATACAGCCCCGGCATAGCACCTGAAAAGCTCTCCGATCGCTGCTGAGATGTGTGACGTCACATGTTGAACATGATTTGCACAAGCAGACGATGTCCCATGACATCTACACATTTTCAGTGCCTGTTGTGTCATCTTCTCTTCAGTTACCGTATTTGCCGGCGATAAGGCCGCACCGCCGCATAGGCCGCACCCCCAACTTTGACATTTTGTAGAGGAAAAAAAAAAAGGAAAAAACAACAAAAAACAAAAAAGGTAAAAAAACAAACGGACCAAACAAAATAAGCGTAATTTTCTCGTAGAACACTATTTTTTCTACAAACTGATACCAAACTCATCAATATTCTTATAAATTTACAGGAAGTTTACCTCAAAAATGATCGTAATTTTGCAAATTTTCATCGATTTTAAGCTAGTACTGTATCGCAGGCAGATTTGGTATCCTACATACATGTATAATACCCCTACCACGATGTGCGGTGTATACGAAATTGCGACTTTGGCTAGATGCGCAGTTGCGTTCTTGCGGTAGCTCCGTAACGGTCCCTTCTTTTAGCAATGCAATGGCACGGACTTAAATCTAGATCTACCGGTAGAATTTGTTAAAAATAGGTAATGAAGTTTATTCACGAGATCGACAAAACTTCATGTCAACAATGCAACATGAAATAGTCGGTAAGATGTGTGGAGTTAATCTAGAAATGTCCTGTACCATTACTGGTATAGATCTAGTCATTGTACCGTTGGGAGTCCCATATGTACGAAATTACGTGCTGTTTTAACAGCCGATTTTTAACTGTTGTTGCGGATTGGCCGCACCCCGACTTTTTGATATTTTCGGAAGAGAAAATACTGCAGCCTTTACGCCGGCAAATACGGTATTTCTTTTACTTCACTACCGTCAGGCTAAATGTTTAATCTATCGCCTCACTCTAAACCCCGCGCATGGTATTATTTTGATGAAAAATGCAGCGATAAAAAATAAAGGAATCCGTCGCTTGTAAACAAAATAAGACGCCATTGTATTTTCAGCTGCATACACCGCAGTATGTTCGGCGTTTCAAGAGGGAACAAATGCCGTCCATGCTATCATTCCGGGTTTTTTTTTAATTTGAAAGTGTGGTTTCTTTGATTGTTAATTAACCCCTATCCTGTGTTTTTACAAACTAAAGAATTTAATTATCAGAATTGGTTTCATATCCCTTTTTGAATGGTGTAAAATTCCATCACATTTATATACACTAAACTCATTATAATTTGAGAAATAATAGCATTGCAATTATGTCCATTCTTAATGGGATGTCGTCTGCTTGGGCAGGATTGGTTCATTTTGTGACGGCATTAAAACATCGTTATTTTTCTGGCGAATCTCTCGCATATCCCAGATGCTATGGAGGTGGTTTTATTTGTATTTTTATAAATCACCCGATATGTAGTTGACCTAAAACTTGTATGATGGCCATCTGTTAGCTTACCAGTTTCTAGTAACACGTTATTTGCCATATTTGTGATTTTCTTTGAACCCGCACTTTAAGCCTCATTGAATAGAAAGTTGATCTTTCAACTCATGAAAATATTAACTCATAAGCATTCATTATTTGTATACTATCCTTCCTGATTTTAATGTTGTACCGCCCTCTTGAGGCTGGTGTATGGTCAGTTATTGTTTTGTATAATTGCCCCTTGTCATTGCCGTGGCTCGTTTACAGCTTAACCTTGATAAATGGACAGGTAACTGCATATCTATGTTGGTTGGAGTGTTACACTTGCTGCCGTGGTGGCAGCGGTGGGATTCTTACCCTTAATGTTGATGTGTTTTTCCCAGGAATTCAGTTTATTTAAAGACATAATATACATTTTGAAATGATTATATCTTCTTCATCATCTTCATCATTATTGCAATCATTAACTTTATCAACCTTATCATAACCATCTTCAACATCATAATTATCATCATCTACATCTTCATCATCAATGTCGTCATAATCAATTTCATCATCATCTCCATCATTATCATCATCATAATCACCAACACCGTAGTTATCATCATCTTCTTCATCATCTTCTTCATCATTTTCATCATCATCTTCATCATCATTATCATAATCTCCATCATCATTATCAACTTCATCATTATCATTATCTCCAGCTTTGAAATCATTGATATATCATTTATTGAATGTTCCCATTTTGAGTACAGGTTTCTGTTTCAATTTTACTCTCTTGTTACAGGTTTGGTAACATTGTGCACAATAGACAAAGAGAATCCAGGTTTATTGAGTGATAAAGCTTCCACCAAAATCAAAGGAACTATAGCCAGGATAGGTAAGACATATACTCTCATCACATATGTGAATGAAAAGAAGTTCTTGTCAGAATGGTATGCTTCATGTGCTGGTCAGACATGCTTTTGACCATTTTCCTTTATAAAATTTGTTTGGGTCTTATTATATAACCTATTCTGTCAGATTGTTGTCATTCTGTTAAACAGATAACAGCCTTATTTATAGTATGGGGACATGATTCCAACCACGGTACATTTCACATGAATAGGACTAGCTAGATTATATCGGCAACACAGATAGTGATTTATTAAAGGGAGTATTCATTATCCTTTGCTGCCATTGAATTCGCTTGGTTTCTCTCGCAATTGAGTTTTTTGGTTAGTTTTAGGGTTAGTGTTAGGGTTAGTGTCAGATACTGTTTTGTCCAGGGTTGAAGTTTAAACATTCTGTTATCATAGAAAATTGAATGTGGAGCCTTATAACCTACGCATTTATCAAAGAACATATCGATGCATATTTATGACTTCAAATATGGTACCTAATTATTTTCCTATGCCCTCCAGGTGTCTTTGCTTGTTTGGCGTTCGGCTTTGTGTTCATCACATTTGCCTGTCATCTGTATGAATTCACCAATCAGGCCCAATGGGAGAAAGGCTTCCAAGACTACTTGGTGTAAGATTATGAATTATGACCTTGTATGTTATTGTCAGGTGGATATTATGGTACCTTTGAAGATGAGAAATAATAAAGCATAGTTGGCATAATAGATTAATGATATTTCAACCATAGGTCTTTCTTTTGAAAGCTATCAGATTAGATAAAAGTGCATTCTTCCTGGGTTAAAAAGGAAGGTATTCATGTACATGTAAAATTTATGTCGATTGATTGAAATATAATAGAAGTTATAATAATTATGAGTTATGAGAGGGCAAGCATATATAGGCAGTGTCAAATGATAAAATGTATGTGTATTTGTAACTGGACAGTTGCCCAATTAAAAAAAAAAGAGTAAGTGTTCTATGATTTAATACCCTCCTGCCTCTAAGTAGACATACATTGATGTTATGCGTTAACATCTACCATGCCTCTACTCGTGATCTATCTTCAGGTGTGAAGCAAACGTTACCTTGGAGAGCCAGCTGGTGGACGATGTGAACACATTGCCGACCTGTGCCCTGAAGACCAGGCCTAACCTTACCATTGTCATGGTCCACCTCTTCTCAATGTTTGGGGCTGGGATCGCCATGAGCATGTGGGTGTGGACCCCTGCCACGCTGGCTATCTGGAAGAGAATGTGGAGAAAGTAAGTTTCTCATTTTCAGTTTTAGAAACACTATGCATACCTATTATGGGGCATGGGGGAAAGGAGTTGTTAAAGAATTTTGTCCTCATTTTTATGTCTCTTACCTTTGTATGTCATCTTCCTTTTTGACAACCTGTATTGTTTCTAAAACTGTTTCATATTCTCTACCTTCTTTTAATACTCTGCTCGTAACAGAGAACCAGTGTGGCTCATGTTGCCGAGTAGTATCAAACATATAGGATTAGTAGGCCATAAATAGCTTTGAAAGCATCTGCACTCTTTTTATTCCAAATATTTAATTTAACATCCTGCTACATGAAGCTTATATTTAATTTAATATCCTTCTACATGTAGCTTCAAATAATACAAAGTTATGAACATTACAAATCCCTTTTGTTATATGAATGTATATGCATAAAAAAATAACACTTTAATAAAACAACAGAAATTTGTGTGTCTTAATACCCCATTTGATTTCCCGAAAGTGGTTGAGCCCTTCTTGCTTTCGATACTTTGCTGATATCCTCTCAATGATTGTTGTTCTGTAGGGTAACAAGGCAGCCCATAAATGAACCAGTCAAGTTGAAGAAAAGCAAGATGATCGCCAAAGCCTTTGCCAAGAAACGAGACAAGGGCAATGACGATGAGGAAGACAGACTTTCACTCAGTTTTGAGTCTGTATCCCACGATGATGCGATAGGTGAGCAAACCACTGTGTCTGTGGTGCAGATTGATCTGCAAAGAACAGTTTTGTTTGTATTCTTGAATTTGATTCGTGAGCATTTCCTCAAATATTTGTTTAGAATAGATCATTGGTTTATGATTGAGCCTAGCTATTAAACAATTTCGCTTGAAGCATAGGAATACATCATTCAGTGATGTGTATTTAATAGTATTTGATTTAGTACCAGTTGTACTTGTATTTTGAAATATAAGTTTATAAGAAAATAACCTCTCCTTGTCAATAATAGTGTAGGCACTTTTCATGAAGATTCAGTCAGTGCATAACCATTGAATTCACTTGTTCTCACATGATTTGGTAATTCCTTTCTTAAGCAGTTATTCAATTATTTTTGGCTGAGTTCTATGTGAATAACCATGTTTTCATTGTATGTGACTTTATGTAATATACAGGTATGAAATTGGACTTACCACCTTCTAGTGTGGTCGGTGATGACCCAACTTCATCCTCTTCATGGGGTAATAACGTTCCTGTACGTATGCTGGCCAGGAGGGGAGCAGCATACCCCATCGCCACCATTGGCAACTCACCTCGAGCAACTCCAGGTGAGTTTTGTTCCAGCAATTTGACATTTTATATCTCCCGGTTGAAATCACACATCAGATCCTTTAAGATTTTAGTTTAGATATAATGTGGGTTTTTTCTGCCATACAGGGAGATATCAAGCCCATGTTATTTAAAACAAGATGATTCTGACCATTGAAAGTGTTTGTGAATGGTCATATACCATTCCTGACTATTTAGGGCTTTGTCTTGCCAAATGATGCTACTGGCATGGCAGGAATTTAAACCCTGTACCATATGGTTCATGATTCAGTGACTTGTCTGCCAGACAACAACACCTCTTACTTTATGAGTAATGATACCCTGTAGCAAATCTTGACACTTAATTAATTTCATTTGTTTTTCTTTTCTCAGATTCCTCAGACAGTGGCAGACCACTAACAAGAGGCAGAATGACCTTAGAGACAGAGGCAGTCATTGAGCCCCGCCACGCAACAACAGGCGAAGCCAGTCTTCAAGGTCCAGGAGACAGCTAGGCGGGACATCATCCTCAAAAAAGCGCCGTCTGCGTAACATGCACCACCCAGGCCGCCTTGAGACGCCTCTTGATGATGCCTTTTCTGATGCAGAAGACTGCATGGAGCTTCCAGAGGCCCCTGGCATGGTTGGGGATAGTGTCAACATGCCGCAAGGAGGCGTGGGGTCACCAGGGGAGATCGTTGTCCACAATTCCTGTGCTGCCAGCCATACAGCAAAAGAAGAGAGTGTCCATCATGCAGCAGCCAACCATGTTTGAAATGTCTGGAGAGAGTGGGATTGAGCATGCCCTTTAATCTCCTAGGCCAACACTTTCTGACTCAACTGAGTGCTGAAGCAGTTTTACCCTATTCCATCTTCAGTTTAGCCTAATTTAGGAGCAGAAAATGGCTTTTGATCCCCTGGCTTGGTCAACATTTGGCTAACGATTTTGCAATTGACTGTATGTTTTAGGGCTGTACCCTATACCATGATCAATTTGGCCTAATTTGGAACAGAAAAACTTCTTTTTACTTCACTGTGTGTTTTAGGGCTAGTCATTTTCGTCTGATTGGAAAACAGAACATGCCCTATAGAATGTGGACTTTGGTCCCCCAGCTTGTCCAACACTCTCTGACTCCATATAAGATTTTGAGGAAGTACCTTGATCAGTGTGGCTTGATTTTGGTCAGTCAGGACTCTTCTGGAATGAACAACAAATCATGTGGATGCACAGAGCAACTCCTAATTTGATGCATGGTGTGTTTCATGTTAATCTAGTTGATGTCCCCACGGACATGATCCAGAGGTGTATATAGTCTTCAAAAGTGATCATCTAAGCGCTGTCTCTTCTGTGATGGTGATTGGTGATTGGTGTATTTTACCTAATTACCAAGAAAGCAAGCATATGCTTGTAGGTGAGCAAGCATAGGGATCTACAGCTTCCTGTTGAAGGGACTTGGTACTTTACCATTAATGCTTTACCCGAGGGCACTTGCACATTGACTTGGTGTTGGAGATATCCCAAGAACTAAATATATGTCAATGTGGCACCATGGTGTGAACAGAATCATAACGGCTTGCTGCAGAATAGTTTACTTTTGGTGCCTGCACAATTTTACAATGCATATATGTTGATTGCTTTAGAAAAGAATCAACAAGAAAAAATGTACATATAATTGTGATATGATTTGTTTGATATTATGAGATGAAAAGTGACCCCGTCATTCATTGCTTATTCATATTCACCTTGTAGAGCTGAGGAGGATTTGAATAAAGAACTCAGCATGGCATAGTACAGAACTTATTGTTACAAAATTACTTTTAGATTATGTAATCATTAGGCCTACATCATTTATATGTTACATGCAAAATGATATGCAAAGTGCCAACATTAATAGTATGGACAAGTTCGTGCCTTGATATTTCTTGAATAGAGCCAAAACCTTGATTATTGTGATGAGGTGCTTCAAAGTAAACCAATAATTTGTAACCAAAGACATGTATTGTCAGTATTCATATATCTATATTCAAATTAGACAAATGCAATATATATCATGGATGGTTCACCAACAGTTTGATTCATAGAACAAGTATAAGGTATGTGTATGTACAGGTATATACATCATCAAGAACATACCACATGTATGTGTGCTGGTTTTTTATTAAGTGTGCTCATTATCAATTCAACTCGAGGTTGAGTGATAGTACATATAACAAAGAAAGATGTATAATAAGTAAAATGAAAGAAAATGTAGATATTTCTTAACATTGGTACAATCATCAAATAGTAAGATGTGGACTGCTGAAGTGTCAGAAAAGGGAAGAAAATTTAAAATTTGCTCTTTACCTTTTGTCTTCCCTTCCCAAGAATTATGTGCCTTATAGTATTAAATTGGTGCTCATTTTATATTGCTTATTCAAACAAAGATTTTATCATGTCTCCAGTCTCCACCCACGAAATATACATATCATCTTCCTTTTACTGAGAAAATGTATAAATGTCATATCATGAATTTGTCAAGTGTTTAGTATGGACTTCAGATTCGATATTCATGTTTTCCAATATTGAGTTTAAGAATAGCATCTGGAGTATAGTTATCTTTCCATGATTTAAAAAAGAGTAGAACATAGTTTTTATTGATTTAAGCCTATAAGATATAAAATTCTCTTAATATATGTAAATGAAAATATTCACTGCGTGTTTGATACTGAATTGATAATAATGGTTGTGATATTGATTTGATGTAAAATGGGTATTAGTTGGCGATGCTTTAACTTCGTTATTCCTTGCCCGATCTTGTTCAAATTTTTACTGATTTGATTCAAATATCTTAAACTTTACAATAAAAGTAACTCAGTATGACTGTTTTGGTTCCCTTTAATGTCATAATGATAGGCCTGTTGTCTGCTGAGAGCCAGAATCGGGTTTACACAATGCAGACTGATGTAAGTCCCCTCGTTTTCAACAAATTAAGGAGAAATTCTTTACATGATCAACAATTCAGAACAACTGATACCATTTTTCTTTTCAAGATATACCTACAGTTTCATTGCAATCACAGAGTTAATTCTTCCTTGAGATATAGTAACAAAATTGATTTAATACTTTATCCAAATGTTGCCCCCCCCCCCAATAATAATCTTTGAAAAAAGTAGATGTGAGTTACTCCCTTGAGATTCAAACCAATGAGACAATTGTTGTGTGCTACAAAATGCCTTTTTACTTAGTATTTTAGATTTGTACAAGATTCTTTGTTATTGAATGACAGATGTATACAAATTAGTAATACAATTTTGTATTTTGTACTATACCTGATAGGAATGTGTACTACTTGAAATCCATGTGTAAATATTTCATGCCGCCATACTGTATTGCATGTCTAATTCATTTTGAGGAAATGAAGCAAAATGCTGTTTTTGGTGGAGATAATACATGTGTCTCACTTTTCAGACTATGCAAGATATTTTTGTATATTATCCCTATGTAGTAGTGGGGATTTATTTTAATAGTGCGAAGTTTTCATTTTACATTAAATACCTTGATGTACCTTTGCGTTCCACTTGAGAATTTGAAACACAAAATTGGGATTGTGGTCAGTAAATGAGAAATATCTGTATGTTAAGTTATGTCATTTCTTTTTAGAAAACTGTCTTTTAGCTTCAAGATTACTTAGCTTGATGTGACAAGCATATGCATATACAATGTAGATTGGTAAAGATTGGAGCCAAATGTTTAGAAATTGGTCTTGAAGCAACAAATTATTATATTGTTACAATTTGTGAATATATTAGTTTTTTTTTTTTTACATGAAATGATATTTGAATATAGCCATGGGGCCATCTGAATTCAATTTTTATGGTAGACCTTTTATTCTTGTAAAAAAAGTGCTGTTTAATTATCTTTCATGCCAAATGAATTTTGTGTTTCCTTGTTTTTTTCCTTTCTCTTCTCTTAGTTTGAATATTTTAAAAATATTTTATTCATTCCTCTGTTTAATATTCCCTAGTTGAAGGATTTTTTTTATAGTCTAATGACGTTTTTTAAATTCTAAATTCTATGTATACCCACTTTTAGATTCATCAGAATCTAATGAATGTGCCAAAGTTTTGTATTTAGTTGAACAATGTTGATAATACAAGTGTTTAAATGCATGATCTTACTTTTTACAGAGCATAATTTGTGTAAACACTAAAAGATAAGAATTTTGTTATGAATTATGATTTATGTACCACTAGAGTGACTGTATCAAAATTTCTACTGCATATCTCACCTCTAATTTCACATAAAATTGTACATGTTGAATTTTTTCCAATAGTATTTTGGATATTTGTGTGCTACAATTCAATATACTTTTCCAGTTTTTAAAGAAAAAAAATGATATTGTAAGTTGAGAAGTTGGAAATGCCAACAATTTTACTACATATTACCTTGTGGTAATTTATCTAGTAGGCCTATAACCTTTGAGGGTTTATAAAAAGAAAAAAGAAAAACAAACAAGCAAACAAATAAACACCACATGATAATAATTCTGAAGAGTAAGCACTGGAAAAAGATTTAAGATCTGGATTATTTTAACCGGGTAAGACTAAGAACAAGCTGTATCCCTAATAATTACTTCTAGACTGAGAAAAAAAAGTTTACTGTTTTCAGCATTTATTTTCCCCAAATATTTAAAATAATGAACCATAAAAAGAAAGACTAAAACTCAACAATGCCAGATTCACTGTACCTTCAACATAAAATATATATGTGGGGGATGTGAAAAATTATGCTGACAAAGAGAGAGAGGGGTATATAGGGAAAAAACATCTTTATATGAACTCATCCTTATGGAATGCTGTATTCTTTATTTGTTAAATTCTTAATTGTAGATTTATACATTTGATTTAAATTCAAATACCTCATTATCTAGTCATGTTTTTATTTTGTATTTTGATGAAGTTGGGGAGATCAGAGGGGCACGAAGCCAGGAATCCAGCCTATTGGAGAGTCGAGAGAGATCGAGACAGAGAAAATGAGTGAGAGGTGCATGAGGAAGAGGGATATTCAGAAGACGAACCGGGGTGAGAGAGGTGGAGACAAAGATGAACACACAGATAAGATTCAGAAGAAAAGAAAGAAAGAACAAAAAGTTTACAGAACGTAGACGTTTCATAAATCATCAAACTCGAGATCGCCCACGAACAAAACAAATCTGGGAATTTCCCTTGCACACATATACGTAACCCCAGACGCTTGTAATTTATATCGTATTTATGTGTATTATACTAAAAGATTTCCCCCCTTTCATTTTATCAGAAAATTTGACTGATAGATTTTTAAAATTATTGTTATTATTTTGCAACTTACATTGTCGGGGATTTTTAACTTCCGAGGCCGAAATGATATCTTCCAAAAGAATGCGGGGGAAAAAAAAGTACCTCTCTCTTACTCTCCCCCTTGATAAATATCTAAAATTTAGCGCAGTCTAGTCGACCAGTCTAGTCTTGTCATTTTATTTTCGACTTGCGTCTTACCACCGGACTGGGCAAACGCATCATTCGAATTTGCGAGGTAATACGAACAGGTATATAAACTTCCTTAAAGCATCATATTCTGCATATTATCGTAATTTCATCAAATAAATCATCACAATGCACAATAGCTCAGTAAAATATACACTTACGGTTTGCTGATTTGTACTTGTTGGTCACTTGTGACTTGGTCCAAGCCCATGCCTGCGCCTGTCCCTACACTGCACTGCGGTTCACCGCGTGTGCATTGGACTTGCACGCGCACTTGAGCTGAGCTGAGAAGAGACTCTACTCTACTCTAATACTGTACTAAATATATAGTAAACTAAAAGAGCCTAGACTCTAGAACGACATTATATGTATTCACAAACTGTACACGTGCTCACATGTGTCTATAGTATACTAGACTGTCTAGGGTCTAGGCCTATTACTAATTACTTGTGGCGTTGTGAATAAAGCCACATTTTTTCATAATAAGCCATAGCATAGCCTACAGGCTACAGCAGTACAGCCTACACTACAGGCTACACCGCAGTGCTCTGTGTAAAGTTGGTGTAATGTAATTTGTAAATCTTGTGGCACTAATGTACTTTCGTATCCAAACTTTGACCCGTAACCCGTAACACTAAAACCACACATATATAGCTGCATTACTATCCTGGCTGTGTATTAAAAACTGTTCTAGAATCTAAGAGGACTTGTGTCATTCAATTGCGTATTGTTTATGTTTAAACTTCAGTCTATGCCTCATGAATGTACGTTAAAAGTTTTATTACGTCAAAACTCACAAATTCATGGTTATAATGCACGTCAAAGGGGTCTTGTTCATCAGCCTTTTGCAAGAACAAATATCACTCTGACCTCTTTCCATATCTCTTGCATCAAAGAATGGAACAGTTTGCCTGACGATATAAAAAATACCGGTAGTAGGGTAATGCGCCCGGTATTCAGTCAATATCCAGTATTCGGTCAGACAGCCGTTTCAACAGCTGTAACAAACTCAAAAATAATTTATGAGCCACGAAACTTGCACAAATCAGGCAGTTGAACAACTTATCCTAACTCTCAAAATTAAATCAGGTATAGGGCCCGGAAAGATCTCAAAATTAACTTGAAATTGGTCAGTGTCGCACAACTTTATGCACTTCCGGTTCTGTTAGCACATGCGTTAACATGCATAGCCATATGTAGAAGCCTATTGTGAAACAACTACGTGTGCTGGTGCAATGAATTTAGTATGTGTGTGAAGAGGAGCTCTTCCGTGTTCGCTCCATCGCAGCGAATTTGCAAATGACGCACTTTTCGCCGTGCAAGAGGTATTTATACATTACCCTTGCCATGCGATAGCGCTCGTCCAGTATTCGGTCAACGCATTGACATTCAGTGCTTTGTGGCGCAATTGTGTGAAAATAGTGCGCAAATACGCTTCGCTCCTTGTCAACGGAGATACCACGCTAAAATCGCGTGACCGAATTGTAGGCGGCGCGACCAAATACTGGGCAGTAAACTGCTCCTTTTTCTCTCTGTAATATTTTGCTTAGCATAATTCTATATTTTAAGTGACTTTAAAATCCTGTTAGAGGACTAATTTTCTTTTCTGTTGATGGGTAGATTGCCAAATAAAGGAGGTAGGCCTACGAATTCAAAATATGAGCGATTTTCCCTCAAGTGTCCGAATACCGGGTGCGCTACCCTACAACTCTTTCTAGGTTTAGAAGGTGATCTAAAACGTACCTACTTGAAACATTGACATAATTCTACTTCGTATCTTAATCATTTTTCATTCTCAAATGCGTATAGACCATTAAGGACCTACTCATCAGTGTGTTTGTTGTGTGTGTGTGTGCGCGCGCGCGTGTGTGAGTATTTTTGTGCTCCATATTCTGTAGCTTAGTTTTTTTTCTTCCATCCCTTGTATATACATTACATTCTTTTTTTTACCTTGCCATATTGTTAATGTATGTATTTTGTTGACTATAGGGCCCCGCTCACAAGCTTAGCTTCTACAGGGGTCCTAAAACCATTCATTTTATGATGTATTCAAGTTAAATATGTTGATTAATGTACTATTACCAGTCTCTTTTTTATGTAATAGATTATATCATGGTTTGTGTGGTTTTGAATCAAATGAACTTGAACTTGAACTTGATTCTCAACATTTCAACACCACTGTACTGTACAGTGTACAAAACTCAGCTGAGTTCACTCAAAATCGGTACTTTAGTGACAATTGATGGCACCTAAATAGCAGTAAAATACAATCTTTTCAACTTACCGATGTCGATGATAGAATATTTTGAAAATTCAAATAGTGAGTCTAGTGTCAAACTTGCCGTTATGAGGATATACGCCTTACGGTAGGTAACTTCACGCAGGCGTAATTTGCCCACACGCAACCCACCATCGGTATGCACTTGTAGTGTGCAGCGGTTTGCCGTGAAACCTGTGAGAAAGTGTATACTGAAGTGTTTGTTTTTCAGCAAAAAATAATCCACAAAAGATAAGAAAATTGACACGAAACAGGTAAGAAACACAAGGACTTGTAAATCATGGCCATTATTTGAAGAAAAGATGAATATTTACTTGATTTTTAGGTCTGTTTTAGTAGGGTATCTCTACGCCGGAGTTACGGGGTCAAAGTAGGGATATGATTCTGAACAAGCGTCCAAAAATCAACTAAATCTTTATCAATTGTTCAAATAATGGTCATGATTTAACAATCGTTATGTTTCTTACCCCTTTCGTTTAAATTTTCTTATCTTTTTTGGAGTTCTTTTTCCTACAGACGAAGACATTATAAATAATATACACTTTCTCACAGGTTTCTCAATAGCATTTAAAAACCCAGGTCATGATGTGAACTTTCTTTCTATTGTTATGTTTCTTTCTCTCTCCTCCATGATTTTCCTAATAGTAATATTACTTTACATGGGGATTGCCCCAGATAAGCCTTTATTTGGCTTTTGGTGACCCCCCACATTCAAATATCCAAGTGTACAGGTGGTTCTTACCTTCTCCTTTTCGTATGTTCTTTCATTGTTTAATTATTAATGTTTTTCATCTATATTGTTTGTTTCTCTGTAATTTGTATATCATGTATTTTGTATATATTTTATTGCATTTACTGGTTGTTATCTTTGAATGTGGATATCAATGAATGAAATTAAATGAAATATGTGACTGTCCTTTAAAATATTGTCCAACATAGATCTCTAAAGATTCTAAGTCTTAAAAGTAAGCTTTATGAAACATTGCTTGTAAACTCATTCAAATAACGGCTTGAAATCAACTGTCCAGATAAGCAACCCGCCCAGACACACAACATGCAGGCAGGACTATAACGGAGTGTCAAGAAGATAACTACAAATGTCTTTTTTATAATAGACTACAAGCTTTTGCTCTATTTTCTCTAGTAGGTCTATAGATAGCCTTACTACTTGCCAATAACGGCACACTTGAGTGGATAAGCATGGACAAGAAAAGGCCCAAGCCAGCAGATGGAAGCAATCCATTTGAAGGGATGAAGATCGCTTCCCATGATGCACTAGCTGCCCTGAAGCAACGTTCTGAGTGTTCTGAGTGTAGAAGATCGAGGAAGTACTTCTGCTATAATTGCTACGTACCTGTTCCTGAACTCAAAGACAAGCTACCAATTGTGAAGGTATCTACTCTTCTCCCCCCCCCCCCTTTATGCTGTTTTGTTCCTCCTCGTTTCATATCGGTGTCGATAGCTTGCATACATGTACATATAGGCCCGTGGCTATGAATCTTTGTGAACATACATTTTTGTTTACAGGAGCTCTTTCAATTTACCTGAGCATTTTTTGAAAGCTTTGTAGTTCTTTAAGCTTTGCAGGTAGATTATCCTTCTCTCTCATGATCTCATCACATAGCTCTGCCTCTTTTAAGTAAATACTGTATATTCTCTTTATCATTGTGCTGGCAGTTGCCTGTCAAGGTGGATGTCATCAAGCACTCGAGAGAGGTGGATGGAAAGAGCACAGCTATCCACGCTGCCGTCCTGGCTCCCGATGATGTCAGCATGTACACCTACCCGACCATCCCAAACTACGATGATCCCTCTGAAAAGGTAAGAATAGTTCATAAACTATGTATGGTCTATCGATCCCAAACAATGATGGTGCTGATGATTCTGAAAATATCAGATTAGTTCCTAACTTTATCTACCTATCTATCCAAAACTATGATGATTGCACTGAGAGGTATGAGTAGTTCATAAACTACGATCTATCTATCCCAAAACGATGATGATGATGATTCAGAATTCAGAAAAGGTAGGAATAGCGCATATACAATACCCACCCTTTCAATCCCAAAGTATGTTGATCCCTTTAATAAGGTAAGAAGAATGTTTGCAAGTGGATAGGAATGTACACTTGGATAAAAGGACTTATCTGTTGGGAACAGTTAGAAAGTAGCATTACATGAGACGACGATCATACAGTGATTTTTTTCCCCCATCTGTTATTTCTTGGAAGAGGCACCTGTATAATTAGATTCAGTCAAGAGCAGTGATTCCAACCTTGTAAAACATGACAGTTTTTAGATTCTTCACCTATCTGTGTATCCCTATTAAATACGATTATTTATCTGAGAAGGTATGGACTGTTCATTATGTATACCTATTCATCTTTGCCTGACTGTTATGATTTATGAGAAGCACAACTGTTTCATCAATGTTTCGGACAAGAAAGTTACCGGTATTATGACTGTTTTTCTTACAATTAGGTCTAATGGGACTTGAGTGTTGTATTAGGATAGCTCAAAATCTTAAATAATGTATATGAAAAGAAATTACAAAAGAAAATGAATTAAAGAAAACTGTCAAGCATTTTTATCAGAAACACAAAACAAAATCCATGCCCCCCCCCCCTTGTTAGACCTCCAACCCTCCCCTCATACTTCCCCAAATTAGTCTTGATAGCCACCTTCTGTCATGTAGGGTAATCATGTATTTGTATGGTACTGAATGTATTATTAGATAAAACTTCAGCACAGTGTGAATTGTTCTTGATGTACAGGTTATGCGGATAAAGCTATAATACAGATCAATGCTCAAATGGGATTATTTTGTTGATGAAATTTATTTTATGTTTCTCAGGTTTCATCAGCTGTCATCCATTTTTGTTAATGATTTCACTTGGTAGGTATCATTTATCTGTAGTCCTACAAATTGTTAAATTCAATATTCTGGTAGAATTATTTTCATTATGGATAACAGAAATAAAGACTGCTATTAACATTAATCCTATAGGTGGTGCTAGTCTTCCCCAGCAGTGATGCAGTGTCCTTAGAAGAATTTGCACAGAGAGGGTCGAAAGAACAGGACACAACCCAGGAGGAAAATAAAGCTGTAAGTAGGAAGGACATATACAACCGTTGTTCAAACACAAGCCAGTGTTTTAGCAAGGAATCTCACTGGGGTTTTTTATTTTAATTTTGTGCCAACAGCATTCTAAAAGATAGGACAGCTAAACCAATTATATACATGATACCTCCCTAGAAGAAATGATAGTGGTCACTCTGGTGGCAAGTGACTTTTATTAATTGTTGTGAAACCACTTTTTGCATCAATTTTGAAGAATGTCCCTTTATTCCTGTTTATGAATATTACATAGAATAATTGTGACCCGGCACCACAAAACAACCAAAAAAGTCTAATTTAAAAAATAAAATGTTAGGTCTTATTCTAAAGAAAAGATTCTCAGGTGTAAAATGATTTATTTCTCAACACAATTGGATATTCCTAACCTAATGAAAAACAAGAATGTTCTAATTGTTTCTCGTCATAGCATGTCTACAATGTATTATAGAGTGTGCAAAGTTTCTATTTCAGAAAGTGATTTCCATTCCTGTAGAAACACTACTTGTTACCTTTCTGCTTTATCTGATCAAGGATACTGATGGTAAAACTAAAGATGCAGAGTGTCCATTCCAGAGGGTGGTCTTCATAGACTGTACCTGGAATCAGACAAACCAGATCTACAACGATGAACGACTCAGGGGTATGTAATGTTCCTTCCTGCCAAAACTGCCATTTTGTCTGCCACAGTAAAAGCTAACATTGACTCTCTGGGTACTAACTGTTAAAATTTATTTAAGAAAAAATTGTTGGCAAATTGTTATGATGTAAGAGTTTAGTATAGTATAAGCCAGCCTTGCAGAAAACTGCCAAATACTGATATATACCTTTGTTACTGATATGCCCCATTAAAAAGGATAAATGCATAGATTATGGACACATAAGGTCAGAGGTCAGTTAAATGCTGATGTTTATGATTTCACGTTTACCGGTAATGTGTGGTTTCAGATCTGTAAAATACGTGCAATGGAAATAGTAAATCAGAAAGTAATTAAATACAGGTAGAGGCATATTGGAGACCAATCTATCTTGTTTTCAATTTTTTGCCAGGTCTCCAATGCGTTGTCATAAACGACCGGAAAACCTGTTTTTGGAGGGGGCAGCGTAAATCTGACTCGTACCTCGCAACCATCGAAGCCATCTACTACTTCATGGTCGACTACCAGCGGGCATTCCTGAGGAAAGAGAGCAAGGATGCGTGTTGCTATGACAACCTCCTCTACTTTTACAGCTTCATGTATGGCCTTGTCCATCAGGACGACAGAGGGGATGCAAAGAGGAAGAAAGAGGATAATGGGTAAAGTCAGGTAGTGCTGTAGTTCGGAAACCTTGGAACCTAAACTGGTTTCGTATTTGACAGTCTGATGGCTTTGAGCCAAGCCAGACACAGACCAGATGAAAACAAAAGTTATTTCAAGAAAAGAGGAAAATAAGTGAAGTAAGGTAACGCTATAGCTCAGAACCGAAACAGGAGGTTTTGAGCTGAGCCAGACACATACCAGTCCAGTTTTAAAAATATATATATATTTCGGGGGCTCCATATCCAATTTTGGGGGAAATTTTTGGGGTGGTACTTTTTCATTAATTCATAAAAGGATACAATTTGTTGAGTTTATTTAGTAGTAGGCTAACTGGCTTATATATCTTTGATTAAGGTTTCGGGCTTCCTGCTTCATATTTACCCATTAACCCATTAAAAAAGAAAGCATTTATCTAGTTAACCCTTTAGCCTTAAAAATAATAATAATTATAATGCTAGTCTTCACTCAAGTGTATATATTTCTGTTTTTAGTATAATTATCCTGAGAAAAAAAGTAATGATATAAAAAAAATTAAAAATTGATGACAATAAAAGTTAAACAAGAATAAAGATATTCAAACCCACTCATACAAATGATAAAGGTAATGATAGTAGTCATAATGATAATAATGATATATGAATGATAATAAAAATGATAATGAGAAGAATAATGATGATAAAAATAATTTACCATGAAGTAGTTATAAACTAACAAACTAAGCGAGATTGAACACCAACCTAAATCTGCTCAAAGTGTATGCTCTATGTGATGTGTATTCATGTTCTTAATGAGTTCAACAATTCTCTCATGAACATCACTTCCTCCTAAATGTTATGCCACTCGTTGAAACAACGGTCACGACACAGGTTTACCCTACATCCATTGCATCCAAATTTGGTTTATACCCTGTTACCACATGGAGCTTTCCTACCCACTTTCTTGCACTGCCTGCAAATTTTCTTCCTGTCTGCAAAAGCAACCAGATTGTGCCCTGCAATAGGTTCTCTTGCTATGACCTTCTCTACTGGACGATCTCCATCAGAACTTGCTCTGCGCTTTCATGATGAGGATCCATCTCCGGGTTGATGGACAAGGGCCATTTTGAAGGACTTCAGGGCCCATTTCCTCTTGTATCTTGGATGGGGTCAGGAAGAAACTTCCCATAGGATGTATTAAAGCATTGACGATTGATACATTGAGAAGTCCCCAGAAGAGATATTTCCACCATCTCTTCCCAGTTCATCCCACGTTGTAACAATTACGAAGCTGGTCGGCATGATCAGCCCCTCCCATCCGTGCATTGTATTCTGCAATCACAGATGGAAATGAGAAAATATTCCTTTGTTGAAACCGTGTGCGTGGTTTGTACATGTCACTCCCATCATTGCTAGTTGAAATGGTGAAAAAATCTCGCTTGTCTTTCCATTTTGTGAGCATTTCCTGGCCCTTGCACTTCACTTTACGCTGTGGAACTTGTCAAGCCGCACCTCTGATAAAGCTCGAGGAACTCCTATACGATTCTTTCTCAGTGTACCACAATAATATGTGTCTGCCTGTAAAAGATCTTTGGCAGTAGGATGGAGGAGAAATAGCTATCTGCATACACAATTTGGTTGTGTAAAAGGAACTCTCTCATTAGCCCCATCACTATAGTGTATCCTAATCCAAAGTTTTGTACTTCTTACTGATTCATTCCTCTCCCAGTGTAGACTTGGAATGCAAGGCAGTATCCTGTTACAGAGTCACAGAGACACCATAGTTTTATCCCCCATTTGGCATGTACCAGAGATGCCAACCAGTACGATAAAATCGTATTTAGTACGCTATTAAGAGTGAAATACGATAATACGATATCACCTCTTAAAATACGATTTTTCATCTTTCAAAACAGAACAAAACAAAACAAAAATGATAAAAAACCCATAAAAACCACGGAATCGCATAGAAACATGTACAAGTAAAACCCCGCAACCCCATCAAAAACTTTGCTTTACAATTTTCTCATTAAATTTTTAAATAATGAAAGAGCAAACATATTACTTTACCGTTCTTACCAGTAAAACGTTTTTCTGAAATTTTACTGGTCCGGGGCCAATGGGCCAGTGGTAGTGTAGAGTTTTCGTGAAAATCTGATTTTTCTCTCCAAAATCTGATTTTTTAGGATATTCAGTCTGTTTTTTTGTGTCAAGAGGTTGGCATCTCTACAGTATCGGAACAGCATGCGGCCGAGAAATATTATTTTGAGACAATGAGAGATTAACCAGAACGTCAATGACGTAGCGCTCATCCGCATCTCGCAACAACAAATATCGTAAATTTTATGTGGTACACTTTTGAACTGGTCAAAAAATAAAAATTTGATGCCCTGGAAGGGACATAACTTCATTTAGCTGTACAAGATTAAATAGAAACTAAAGGAAATGGAATGAAAATTGGTTGAAAAATATATAGTTTTATGACAAGGAGGACTCAAACTTAGTAAGAGATAAATGTAAACATACTCACCTTTTATTATGATAAGAAAAGGACAGAGGTATAAATTGTCAACAGAAAAATATGGCAAAATAACAATTTTGTAAGGGACAAAAACGAGTTAGTGTGAGAAAATTGTTAAAATATTTAAACAAATTGAAGAATTAGGAGGTAGCAAGAGAATGAAAACAATGCATGCATAATACTGATGAATTAAAACAAAATTAAATATGATCTTTCAGCCATTTTGCACTCAGGTGTGTTGGATGTTGTGCTTGCCTTGAGTGCAAGATGTTGCCAACCTCCGCAACTTGGAGGCAGATCACACATCCTATTATTCACAAGAATTGTATCCAAAGCTCATTGTGAAATATCTGCCATAGAATGTAACATCCCATACAATTTGAGGAGGGCTATTTTTAATGAAATGCTACTCCCTTTGAGAGAAAACAATAAGAGAACAGAGTTTTTTGAAGAAGAGGAGTTAGTGAGTATTTTTTTTATGGCAAATTGAATACTGTTATCAGCAGCAGAGAGGGAGACAAACCAAGTTGGGCATCCAAGTTGGCGAATCATGGCCATCAGATCTTTTTTTCTCTTTTCCAGGTAAGGAGATGAATTGCGAGGTGTTCTAAATATATGATAACCCTCATCTAGATTGACCATTGTGTCTCATACGTTTTCATTCAAGATTTGTCCCGCTGTCAGTTTTTTCCCTTTTGTTTTGCACCTTCTGACTGCAAGGTTAACTTTATTTGCAACTTGCTGCAATTGAAGTTTTTTGAGTTTGAAGAATAAATTTGGGACAGAATGAGCAACACGACGATCAACATGACGCAATTCAGACTTGCATATGTTACTGTAATGTACAGATGACTCTCTCTCATCTTGTTTTGCTCTTGTCTGTCCACAAAAAAATGGTTGGAAATGCCAAATACTCTGCATCTTCATCTTGAAAGAGAGCTAATGGTTGTTGGCCTTCACCAGGGGCAATCTCAAAAACTTGATTGGAATCGTATTTGGCATCATTAAGCATGGTATCCATATTTCCAGGAACTCTGTCGTTTTCATCTATTTCACTGAAATGATCTGAATCAGACCCACCAGCATCTTCTTGGTCACTTGCAAGAATCTGTTCATGTTGCATATCAGTTTTATTGAAACTTGGCTCTTGTACTTTGTCTTGAGCAACAAACTCTTGAAACTCTTCACTCTCATCGTGTCTGGGGATTTGTGTCATAGAAGCAAGCCATTTTTCGTCAATATGTATTTGTGCTTTTTGAAAGACAGGGCCATTCGCCATTACCCACTGAAGCCCATCAAGAACTTTTTGTGGCCGTACATTCTCAGTGAAGGCTGCTGAGGTGTATGACATCTTCCTTTTAAGCTTTACTGGTATTGTGTTTGACTGTGATAATGGTCGTGGGAGAGCAGTCACTGTAGGTGCTACATCTACTGGAACATTTACAACATTCCCCCTGATAGACAGTTGTCTTCCTCTTGGCAGTTCTCGTATCTGCATAAATGGGATTCTGGGTGACAGAAGTCGTTCTTCCAACTGATAGAGGTCAAGTTCTTTTGGTTTTGAGGGAAGCTGACACTTGTTAGTGACTGATAGGGAAGGAACTTTGTTTTTGCGGATAGCATGAAGACAGGTCCTGCATATCCACTCCCTGTCATCAACAGATTTTAACTGTGTCTGGCATCTGGCTAGCAAATCATGAGAAGGTACTACACATTTTCAACTGCCACTACAGAATGATGAAACCAGGTCTGATGGCATGATGTACAAATATATATGGGACCATTGGCAAGAGATTGGTGAAAATTGAGTTTGCATTGTTTGTATGTGGACCCTGTTTTTTGTTTAATTTTTTTACGTTGTTGTTTTAGTCTTGTGCCTGGATCAAGCCTTCTTTTTGATGTAGCTGCAGCATTGGCAATCCTTTCTGCTTCGAGGAAAGACTCATCCAGCCTTTTTTGGCCTTGCGCTAGTAGCGCCCGGGAGTAGCGCTTTGCTGAAAACAAAATGCGTTCTGAACATTTAATTTTCAACATCTCTTTTCTCCTCTTTTTAATCCGCAAATCAAGTGTTTTCTGTGAGGGATCAAATTTTCAAATAATCATCCTAATATTTTGCACAAAACTTTAAAAATGAAATGAAGGAGAAGAAGCATTTTTTGTTATTTTTGGAATAAATTTGAATAAATTACCATAATTAATCAATGGAGCAAAATCTCAAAATTCTGTGTAGAATTTTAGTAAACCATATTTAGCTCTACCAGATAAAGCAAACCAAATCAAAATCGGTCAAGAAATGAGGGAGAAGAAGCAATTTTGTTTTTTCTGGAATAAATTTTGCATAAATTACCATAATTAATTAATGGAGAAAAATTTCAAAATTCTGCGTAGAGGTATAGTGTACCAAAGTTAGCTCTATGATATAAAGCAAATCAAATCAAAATCGGTCACAATATGAAGGAGAAGAAGCATTTTTTGTGATTTTTAAAATTATTTTTGGAATAAATTTGCATAAAGTACTATAAATAATCAATGGAGCAAAATCTCAAAATTCTGTGTAGAAAGTTAGTGTTCCAAAATTTAGCTCTACCAGATAAGGCAAACCAAATCAAAATCGGTCAAGAAATGAGGGAGAAGAAGCAATTTTTGTTATTTTTGGAATAAATTTGCATAAATTACCATAATTAATTAATGGAGAACAATTTTAAAATTCTGTGTAGAAGTTTAGTGTACCAAAGTTAGCTCTACCAGATAAAGCAAACCAAATCAAAATCGGTCGAGAAATGAAGGAGAAGAAGCATTTTTTGTGATTTCGAATAAATTTGCATAAATTAGCATAGATAAGATTCTGTGTAGAAGTTTTAAATCCCCCTCCTAGCCCTATCATATGAAACAATCGGAAAATAACGAAGAAGAAGCATTTTGAAAACTGTGGACGGACGGACGGACGACGGAGACCACGCCATGGCATAAGCTCATCGGGCCCTTCGGGCCGGATGAGCTAAAAAACTAACAAAAGATGGATAAATAATAATCGAACACAAATATAGGGAAATCACTTAAAAATAGACATTTAGTTCGTATAAAGTCATGGGAAAAAACTTACCGGTACGTCCCGTACGTCCACCGTCTTGCTGACTGCATTGGCTGAGAGCACGATCATGACGTACCAGCCCTAGTTTCACTGATCTCTAGATATCCTTCATGGTTGAATGAGGTAGGGCGGTATGTGTGCTCTGCTGCGTTCTATTGATTTGTATGCAATTCTAGCATATTGACACTGATGATTTAGAGCCAATGAGTGGTATTCTCTTAAGTTAAGCCAGGACTAAGTCCAGACTAAACAAGAATTTTAGTTCACACTTCTATGGAATGCTAGGTTTCATCTTCCTCCTTCAATATTCATGACAAAGATAATCTACCAAAGACTTTATTGAAATTCAGTTCATACTCATATTATCTTTTTCTTCCCATTTCATTGCAAAATTAATTTTTGGACACTTTTCATTGCAGGATTAAAATAATCTGTACAGGGAAAATGAGTTGGCAACAGGCACTCCATAAAAGTGTGAACTAGTTAAGCCGAGCTTAACTTAGTTCGCGCTATCGGAATACCACCCAATGATGTTTATTACCATGGTAAATCATGTCGCTGGTCCGTTATCGGGCCCCTGCCCCCGGTACGATACATGCATATTATATCGCATGTGGAGGATTTTTTCTCAACGATATGAATGAGCGAGGCGAGCGCACGCGCTCTCCCGAATCGGTGTACGGAATAACGATCCCACAGGCGACTCGTCTCCGAGAATTTTTCTTCGTGGTCTTCTCTTTTCCCTTTTCCTGACCCCTATTTATCAATTTTGAGGACACCTGTGCACCCCTATTTTCTATATTTTTAGGAATATTTTGTCCGCAGACATTGCTTGAAATTGACCCCTTTTTCCGCGATTTTGGTAACGGTCATGCGGTCCCTAAGTCACATTGAGTGACCCCACCGGTACAGGCTGAGTTTCTCATAACGGTTCTTTGTCATCAAATTTGAAACAAACTTGTTCCTCAGTGCATGATCATTAGACCAACAGTCCTGATACTCTGATGTGTTATTTATTCCCATGAGAATATTGATTGAAATAAACGCCTTGATCTCATCGGCCTTGGTTGGGGTCCACGCAGGATCGAAACATGCAAATTCATCACCTTCATCTGGTTCCGCTGGAGGTCTTTTACTTGCAGCATTGATGCTAGTGTTCCTGGCTATCATTTCAAAGAAATCATCTCCAATCAGACACATGAGATAGTCAAGTATTGGGTAGGGTTATCTTTGAACACTCTTCTAGTGCAAGGACCGCTGTGTTCACAGCTTTCTCCTTTCCTGCTTTTGTATTATCCCATCTCTTTAGCCATATAGCAAACTTGCCTTCAAGACAGCTGATGTCGATCATGCTATCATACATCTCAGCTGCAGGAAGCACATCTTTATAGGTGCTGATGTAGGCTGGAACTAGTTGCATTAAATGCATTATCTTTCTTTGTGTGGGACTGAAGCGATCTTGTAGATGTGTCACAATATTGTTGATTAGAGGGAGGAAGACATTCAATTTGTAGTACTTGTGTGTTGAATTCTGAAGTTGAACTCCAGAAGTGGCATTGGGACGATAAACACTACGGGATGCAGTACTAGGACACTCCACTGTCACATTCAAATCATTAGCCATCTTCTCAGCATTGGCAAACAGACGGTCAAATGTGTCATCATTCCTCCTTGACATTAGTACATCTGTAGCATCTTTCACCCGTGTAACAGCTTCTACCAGATCTAGGCCAACAGACTGCATACCTCTTGACGCTGGGAGGAGGATTCCGCTTACCTTCGCCAGGATGCGGAGAGACACCAAGAAGTCAAATGAAGCGATGGCTCTGAGAAGGCTTGCAGCTTTTCTTCTCGCTTCTGGCATTTGCCATCTCGTCATATTCTCCACCACCCGAATGACATATGAATTTGAATTTGAATTTATTAACAACAACAACAACAACATAACACAATGTTACAAATGTATTCAAGTGGGTAACAAAATAAGATGTCGTTTACATATCCATGTACATGAGTTACAAAGAAAAGAAAATATCCATAGTCGAACCATATGTACAAATTAAATTTATCATATATCATGTCATATCAAACCTGTGAATTAGCTATAACTTAATAATACATAGAGATTTGTGGCTGGAATTGAAATTCACAGAGTTCCAATAGTGTATAGTGTATATATGATTCAAATAAAGGATATTTTTAAACTTAAAAACTTAAAATGTTGTTAAAGGGAGAACCAAAAGTTAGCACGAGTGCTAGTCCGGATTGGTTCTCCGAGTTTCTAAAACTGTATGCAAAGTCATATTAATAATAATAATAGAGTGGTGAAGTGTGACGTCATCAAAAATCTATTTTTTGAATTTCTCAATTTTTTCTTCATTTTCCGAAAGAGCACCAAAAATAATGTCCAAATGTCGAAAACCAATTGAATATGTTAAGTATTTGTCGAGATATGACCAGCTGAATAAAAAGATTGCCTATGGGAACTCAGTGTTATATTGCTCTGGCTCCTAATGTTATGAGCCAGAGCAATATAACACTGAGTTCCCATAGGCAATCTTTATATCTGACAAATACTTAACATATTCAATTGGTTTTCGACATTTGGACATTATTTTTGGTGCTCTTTCGGAAAATGAAGAAAAAATTGAGAAATTCCAAAAATTGATTTTTATGACGTCACAGCTTCGGTACTCTATAATAATAATAATTAACAACATTTGTATAGCGCTTATCACAAAATATGTCTCTAAGCGCTTAAGAAAAATAGAAAGAGAAGGAATTACAGCCAACTATTAAGTTATACATAATAGATAGTGGACAATCGAGGGGGCTGCATATGCAAATGAAAAGGCTATTTAACAAAAAAGTAGGTTTTTAACATGGATTTGAATTTGTCTGTTGAATCTGCTTGTTTTATACATTGAGGTAAATTGTTCCAGAGTTGAGGGGATGCTGCATAAAAAGTTCGGGAACCATAAGACTGGGTATTGGTGGCAGGAACTATTAAGAGTGATTTCTTGTTTGAGCGCAGGTTGCGGGAGGGTAAGTATTCTGATATCAGCCTTTGAAGGTAGACTGGAGCTGTTTTTGTCAAACATTGGAAAGTCAGCAAGAGGATCTTAAAATCAATTCGTTCCCGGACTCTTAGCATGTGAAGCTCCTCAACAGTGGAGTGATGGACTCACGTGAACGACGCTTTGCAATAAGTCTAGCAGCTGAATTTTGTACTCTCTGCAATTTGTTAATTTGTGCATCAGGAAGACCATACAGAAGACTGTTGCAAAGGCAATACGAGACATGACCAGTGACTGAACAAGTCTCTGGGTGGTCTTTTTAGTAAGAAACTGACGGATGCTACCGATTTTATGCAACGCAAATGAGGCAGATCTGCATACATTGTTCACATGAGTCTTCAGAGATAGATTATTATCAAATGTGACCCCAAGGTTTCTAGCACCTGTAGAATATTCTATGTCAGTACCATCAAGACATACATCATCAATCGGACTACAAGTCCTATGTCTGCTAACAAAGTGTATACACTCCGTCTTATTTTCATTTAATTTCAATCCATTCTGTATGGACCAATTCTTAATGTCTGTAAAACATGCACTGAGTCTTTGTAGAGCAACAGCATGGTTATCCTTCTTTAGCACGAGGTAAATTTGAGTGTCGTCTGCATAAGTCATACACGATATGCCTTGGTGTTTAATGACATCCTCTAATGGAGATGAGAAAAGCGTAAATGCTAACGGACCGATAACAGATCCTTGGGGTACTCCGAAGTTCGAAGAGCTGACATGTGACTCACAGTCGCTAACAAAAACAGACTAAGTTCTGTTAGTGAGGTAGGATCGAAACCATTCCAAGGCTGTGTCTTTGAGTCCAAATCTATCATGCAAACGGCTTAAAAGGGCATCATGACTCACGGTGTCAAAGGCTGCAGAATAGTCCAACAGCAACAGAATCGCTTCATCGCCTTTATCCAGGGAAAGTAGAATGTCATTTGAAACTTTTAGCAGGGCAGTTTCACAACTATGATGTGGCCGGTATCCTGATTGCATCTCAGAATATAGGTTATGCTCGGACAAATACTCCTGGATTTGTTTTAACACGACTCTCTCTACAGTCTTTCCCAAGAACTGAAGATTAGATACAGGCCTGTAGCTCTTTAGATCATCAGGACTCAGCTTCGTGGACTTCAAGAGTGGAGTCACATGAGCATGTTTGAGAGAATCAGGAAATGACCATTGGTGATTGAAGCATTCACAATAGATGTTATAACCGGGTTAACTCATTAATGCATTTCTTTAGCAGCCAAGTAGGGATTGGGTCGAGTCGGGTGGAAGTTGAACGAGACTTTAGGATCAGTTCACAAACTTGGCCCTGTGATATTGGAGAAAAGGCATCAAAACATTGCAGAGTGCTTGAAAACTGATATGGGCTAGATTACTTGAAGGTAGACTCGAGAGAGACCTGACAAGGACATCAATCTTGGTGCTGAAGAAATTAAAGAAACGATCGGCAAGAGATAGACGAGGGTCATCATCTGACGGAGGACCATCCTTGTGGAGGTAGAAGACAAACGATCAACTCTTTGAAAGAGTTGATGGGTATCACATTCATCAAGTTGTTCAGAGTAATACTCCCTTTTAGCCATGGCAAGTCGGTTGCTGTAGAGACGACATTCATCCTTCAGGATTTGGCGGTCAATTTCGGCTCTGGAGAGACAATATATTCTCTCAAGTTGTCTTACCCTCTGCTTACTCTTACGGAGATCATCGGTTAACCATCGAGAGTGAGGCCTTGCAGTTACACATCTAGTAATCAGAGGGGCATGCTTATCAAGTAGAGCTTGAAGTACCCTGTTATATTGAACAGCTTGCTGGTCAAGACCAGAAGCAGGTGATCTATAAAGTTCAGACTCTAGCATAATATTTATTTTGACTTAATATTAATATCATATTATTTGATCCTTATGATTCATCTCTGCTTAGGAGTTTAATTCTGAGATTTTGACGAAATGATTATCTTGTTTTTTCTTCTCTTATATTTATGGGCAAATTATTCCACAGCTTTGCTCCAATGAAAGAAATTGAAAAAGTCCCATGTGTTGTACTACATTTAGGTAATCGTAGCATTAAATGTTCTCTTCCTCTTGTTCTATACATTTGATTCATTAAAACAAAGTAATCCATTAACGAATGTGGTAAATGTCCTTTCTGCAGGTCATATACAAATGTTGATACTGAATGCTCTAACAGATTATGCACATCTAAAACCTGTAGACGTACGAACAGTGCCTTTGAACTTGTTCTAAATGGGGAAAATGTTATCACACGCATGGCCATTTTCTGTGCCAATAGTATGCAATTTAGATGACTTTTATAGCAACTTCCCCAAACTTCAATACCATAAAGTATGTGCGGCTGGATAAAGGATTTATACAAGAGCATGAGAATGTGCTTTCATAGGCACATAGTGTCTCAACTTACACAGCAGTCCAATCTTCCTCCGTATACACTTATTAATGTTCTGAATTTGCTCCTTCCACATCAAGGTTTCATCAATTTGAATTCCTACGAAAGATGCTACACTGACTCTATCTATCACTGTATCACTGAGTTTTAAGATACCCCTAATTTCACGTGATTGCCTTTGTCCCTTATTGAGCATATAATTTGTTTTCTTTAGGTTTATTGTCAACTTGTTGACAAAACACCATTTTTGGACTTCCAAAAATTTGCTTCATTCATATCTATTTCTTTCTGTCTTTTATCAAAAGTATGAAATAGATTTGAATCATCAGCAAATAATCTAAATTCAAATATTTAGTAGAAGATGGTAAATCATTAATATATAATAAAAACAAAGTGGGCCCGAGGACTGAACCTTGAGGGACACCATATGTTATCCTTCTCCTACTTGATATTATTTCCTTGTAGCATAAGACTTGCGATCGATTTGAAAGGTAACTTTGAAACCATTGTAATACTATGCCTCGTATACCATAATTGTTTAACTTTCCTAAAAGGATTTCATGATCAATAGTATCGAATGCTTTCTTAAAGTCTATAAAAATACCTAGCGTTGGTTTAGCTTCATCCATTGATTTTATAAGTGTGTCTACAAGATTTATCAATGATAACTTCGTACTATATCGCTTGCGAAAACCGTACTGATGTTCATACAAAATCTTGTTAGATTCTAAGAAATTCATTAGACGACCATTAGCTAATTTCTCAAAGACTTTTGCAATGACTGGTAGAACAGAAATAGGCCTGTAATTTCCAGGGTCGGTCTTTGGTCCTTTTTTGTATAAAGGAGTCACTTTTGCTGTCTTCAATGCATCTGGGAACTCTCCCTTTTCTAATGACAAAATGAATATGTAGGTCAGTGGCGCAACAATATAGTTGCATCCTTAATTAATCTTACTGGCAATTTGTCATATCCATGGGATTTCTTAGCATCGAGAGCATTTAGATTATCAAAAACTTCCTTTTCTTTTTTGGGTTTCCAAAAGAAGGATTTTTCATTTCTTCTAGATAAATAGTTTTCAAAATCAAGATTAACAGTTGGAATCTTCTTTGCTAATGTTGACCCAATAGAAACAAAATAATTATTAAGTTCATTAGCTATGCTCTCATCTGAAACCACAACTGTTTTCGTTCCCTCATCACAAATAACTAATTGTTCAATCTCTGTTTTCTTATTTTTATCATTTCTACTAATTAACTCTTCAATAATTCCCCAGGTCTTCCTCATATTATTTCTATTTTCGCTAAAGGAATCGCTATAATACATTCTTTTAGCATTCTTTATAATAGTTACTAACATATTTCCATATTTCTTGTATTCATTTCCATACTCTTCATTAAAATTTGATGACCTATATTTTTTATACAGATTTTACTTCTTCCTGATAGATTTTACAATACCTGTTGATATCCAAGGCTTTTTTGGTGTAGATCTTTTCTTTGAACTGCTAAATGTTACATTAGGTGCATGTTTATCACACACATTTACAAACATGTCATAAAAATTCTCATAAGCTACATTCACATTTTCATATCTATATAAATGCTCCCAATTCAGTTTTGACAGATCTTCTTGAAATAGACAGACATTGTACTTTCTATATGATCGAGTAACCTTCCTCACAAAAGAACTCTTTCTTGAACCATTTTGACCTTTAAAAATTACAAAAATGGGAAAATGATCCGAAACATCAGTTTCAATAACGCCTGAATGAATGGCGTAATTATGAACATTAGTATAAACATGATCAATGAGAGACAAAGTCAAATTTGTCATCCTGGTTGGCGACGATATAACCTGTTGCATTCCTGTAGATTCTATTACGCTCAAAAAATCAGATATCTTTGGCGTACCTATTAGCGAAAGATCAATAGTGTAATCACCTATTAAAACTACATTTGATCTTCCAATATTTATATTTTCTAATACACCAAGTAAGCTATTTAGAAACTGATCAATGTTCGTATTTGGTTTCCTATAAATCACACCTATCACAAAGTTATCAATATTATTCTTAGACACTTTTAACCACAAACTTTCTGCATGAGCAACATTAAATTCAAGTATTTCATAATTCACTTGTTTGTGAATGTATGCTCCTACTCCACCTCCTCTCTCTCATTCTCCTGGTGGGAGTTAACCTCCAAAACATAATCTGGTAATGGGAATGTGTCTACACTAGTAACATTCCAAACTTCTGAAAGGGAAATAATATCAAATTTGTGCTTTATAGATTTCTCTTTTCCAGGTAAAGAGGTGAATTGCGAAGTGTTCTAAATATATGGTAATCCTCATCTAGATTGACCATTGTGTCTCGTACGTTTTCATTCAAGATTTGTCCCGCTGTCAGTTCAAAAGTGTACGACATAAAATTTACAATATTTGTTGTTGCGAGATGCGGATGAGCGCTACGTCATTGACGTTCTGGTTATTTAATGATCTAATATTTACATGAGTGATACTAAAAGAATTTTCAAATACATTTTGCAATGTACCGTCAAAGTCACTTGGACTAGTATTGTATGAGGAAACATTAAATGTATATTCTTTATCATTATTAATATCTATCATTATTTTAAAATAATTAAGAAGTCGGTTTAACTGTATAAAGAGAAGATTTAGCCTAGGCTAGGAAGTGGAGCTTGAAGTCTCCGTAGTCAGTGTCATCCAGACCCAGATCAAAAAGATCATCTGGGCTCTTGACCACCTTGCTCTCTCCATTGTTCATTTTGCAGGAAATGTTCCCATACCTGCTTGTAGCGGATTTAACATTTGGTGCAACCTTCGCCCTCATCAGTAGTGCATGGCGCATTGCACTCAAGTCTTCATTTATATACACTCCTTTCATTCTCTCCTTTCCTTTCAGATTGAATCTGGCACTGTAAAGTTTGTCCCTCTTTCTTCTTGATAGAAATCGTACAACGGCTTGCCTGCTCTTTCCTCCTCGTTTTTTGCCAAGGCGATGGCACGCTGAAATGTCCTCCAAGCAGATGTCTACTCCACCCTCCTTGGCAACCGCTTTTACGCTGTTGATCAGCTGTTCCTCAGTCTCCTCCTTTTGAGATTCCGGCAGACCAGTTAGGCGGAGGTTATCCCTCCTCATCTCTTGCTGCATCTCATCCTGCTTGAATTGAATTTGCAGGAGATGAGGGTTCAGATTCGCTTTCATGGTAGTAAAACAGGCCTCCTTTACAGCACTGATAATCTGTGGCAACTGAATTCCACAGCCTTGGAAATGATGTGAGAGATTTGACTGTCTCCAGCCATACTCGTTTAGCTGCTCAGACAGCCCATTATTGAGCTGTGTGTTGATGCTGCCCCCATCAGCTGTCATGCCCCTCGCTTCTTGCACTGCCTCGTCAATGCCCAAATGGGCAATAAAAGGCTGCCTCTTTGATGGCTCCTGGCCTTGTGGTGTAGGTAAAAGTTTTCCTGGCATATTTTTCTTATTGTTGTTGCGCATTCTGAGATTTCGATGCATGGTTGCACACAACAAACTGAATAGATGGGACTACAAGCAAGATTTGTTATCCAAAGCTATGGTGAAGCATCTACTATTTCTGGATATACTATGGTTTCCTGTAGAGTTTAGGATAAACCATCTCTATAGTGATCAGCAAAGCATCTATTTTACAAACACAATAACATGGAGAGTAATGCAATTCTGCAAAATATCAAATATTAAGCAAATCCTTAGAGAACATCCTCAGAGCTGGTTCACACAAAGGATATACTCAACTCATGTCAAGAGAGAGGGTGTTTATAACAGCCTCGCGTCTTTCTAGGAATCTCGTCTGGCAAAGAGTTTTCAGCCTTCGTTGCTTACTCTCCTCTATGCCTGCATTTGCAATTTCTGCTTCTAGATGGGTAACCCTTTTTGCACTACTGTTGAAGAAGGATGTCATTTGCTGGATAATGTCTAAACAGTTTCTGATGGAAACTACTTGAGTTGATTTGGTGGCGCAAAGGTTCAGCATGTGCATGGCACAATGGAAATATTCAGCAAGAGGGGCTTCATCCTTCACTACTGCAGCTACACCAACTTGCTTGCTGCATGCTACTTGCTCCATCATATCCTTGGCCGACAAGTTTCTTCAAGTCCAGTTTGAGTTCCTTCAGTTTCGCTAAGATGACTGTGCCGGTATTGCATCCGCTCTTCGCCAGCTCACTGTGGCCATCACTTGGGTCTATCCCAACCTTTTCTACCATCTCTCATAGGACATCTATTAGGCAGATAGGGGCCTCTACAATGGTTGGCTTTTGTTTTTCATCATTCCCTTCTTCAATGAATTCCACGTATCTTAGAGCTATTGTTAACTGTTCTCTATTCTTCCTGTCAGTTGTTTCATCTGCGATGATGCTCCACACTCCTGCCTGCTTAGCCTTATGGAGAATCTTGTCCTTTAGTAAGTCAACTGTACACTCAAGTGGTTGGTTTGTATCTCGGGGCTGATTTACTGTGAATTTCCTAGACCGTGGGTGACATGGTGCTGCAGTTTCTTATCGCCAGCACGAATCCTCATCCTTAGGAGTGATCTTAAGTTTCCATCATTCTCCTCCGGCTCATCGAGACCAAGTTTTCCACTATCCCGATGGCCCCTCAGAGCTATGATCTGGCGTGCGCATGTGATGACTGTATCAGTTATGATTCTTAATACTGATCTATTTTCCCGTCTTTTCTCTTTTTTTAGTTGATCAGGCTTGCCATGTCATCTTTTGAATCTACTTGGGTACGAGCAAGGAATTCCGTCACTTTGCTGGCGACAGACTTGTGGTAGTTGGTGTTTGCATGGGTTGTTAGAGCACCGTCATTTCCTGTCATTTTGGCAAATGATTTCAGGGGCTTCTTCACTAACGTACCCACAGTTTGTGTCCCCATATCCCAGTGGCCCCCACAGGTGCTGGAAGACTTGAACAATGCACACCAGAGACACCAAGCACCCTCATAGCCATCCATCTCATGCCTCCCAAGGTACCTTTTCTCAATTTTACCACCCTTTTGTGCATTGAGAATGGTAGATGATCCTTGTGGGGAACACTGCAACCTTTTATGGCACTCATTAGATCAGTGTGTTGCAATTTATCCTTCCCTTTAGCCAATAACTCTCTGATATCTATGTCGTCAATTTTACTTTGACTTTGAGCAACATGGTATTTTGCTGATGTAGACCCTCCGTCTTCAGGGAGTGTTTAGGACTGTACTTCATGAGTTGAAGAAGTGGAGGCAAAGTCAGACTGGGGTTCGGGTACCTCCTCCATGTGTTCTGCAAAAGCAGATATGAAGAAATAATAAAAATAAAAAACATATTTTGATGTGATAAAAAGAATGATAGTTACATTTCCCATACTTAATGGGGATTCTTGTGGGTCATGGTCCTAGGTACTCGATGGAGACGACCTCGTTTCCATCCCTCACACATGTTTTCGGTCTTCTGTTCCTTGCACTTGGCGCAGTAACATGATAGGTCTCTGAGAAGAACTTCACCAGCATCCCCGATGATGGCATGGACTTGAAGAGTGCCTTGAAAAGTCTTCACCGTTGACCACTTTTCGGCAATGAGGAGACCGCCCGTGACACACTCTTCCTTGGACACAAAGATATATTCTATCTTTGTTTCAGTGCTCACTTGTTCTTGGGTAGCCCATGCTAAAAAATCCTTTGCATCCTGAATAAAAAACTTCCTTTTTACTGCATTGTCAGCCATAGGTTTGATGGTCCCACCAATTCCGTCACAGGGCCCTTTGCCGTGCCCCGCCTCAAAGTAGTTCCATTTGGCATGGATTCCTCATTCCGTTGAAGATGTCTGCATGTTCCCCTACAACGGAAAACATTGTTCTGTTCCGGTACTGAGATGTAGGGCTGTCGTTCCAGTAGTGTACACGTGATAATTGAGGTACCAGCTCTTGCAACCGCGAAATCACCTTGCGTAGTATTGCAACTACAGTCGTTGAGTTGTGTCCCTTTTCGTCCGACACAGCTACCATGCTTTGGTGGGCAAACTCATTGTTGTTGTCTCAATAATATACAATTGGGTGCAGAGGAACGCCATCCTGACTCCAGTAGCCGCTCTGTACCTCCTCCAAAGGCACACATACATAGTTCTCTGCAAAGTCCATTTGCACGATACTTCGCTGGCAGGAAGTGTTTTCTTGCAGTCAGATATGATTGGCAAGAAGTAATATCGCTGGGATGAGTCTTACCCTGTGTATCAGACACACACTAAGAATACACAAGTAGCACGTAGAGAACCCGACCCGCTGTATACAACATATCTATAGTGTTCGATAGTCATATTATTGTGTAGGTACGCATATGTTATGTCGAGCTGGACGTGAGGCGAACTGCGCTGGGCTGGGCTGATGGCTATAGAATTCAAAGCTCATTTCACAATTACATTTTTAAATAAAGGATAATATATGATGCATATCTGTTGTTTCTTTTATAACCTTTTAACACAGTCTTTGTCATGTTTCTTTGTCTGCTCCTTTTTCTTCCTACATCCTCTTACTTTTTTCTCTTCTCTCTCTCTCTCTCTTTTTTTTTGGGGGACTGCCCCAATTTCTCATTATATGTTAATGAAAGAGCAGACATTTTACTTGCCCGTTCATACCAGTAAAACATTTTTAAAACATTTTACTGGCCCGGGGCCAACAGGCCAGTAGTAGTGTCCATTTTCGTGAAAATCAGATTTTTTAGGATATTCAGTCTGTTTTGTTGTGTCAAGAGGTTGGCATCTCTGAATGTATACCTAACCGAGAGCTGTTATACACGCACCCGTTATAAAATTGTATCCCAATAGTCAGAATCGCATACATTAGTTGTTGCTAGGTCGGACAAACTTGGCTTACCCAACCTAACATAATGTAATGTAGGCAATTAGCATTCTGACTAGTAAAATACAATTATTTGTGACAAGTGAATGAAATAATTTGTAACAAGGCACTTAATACACGTCTGTGCATTAAATGTGATTAAAGTGTGAAATAGCATATATGGAGTTGAAATATCTTTCTAAATTTTTTTGTTTTTATAGGTCAACGGTTTATAGTGTAAAGTTGAAAGAAGATTGATTATTTATTTGCTATTATCACCATGTAATTCTAGTTGCAAAGTTGTGTAGATATGATCAGATTATATTGATAAAGAAATACTGCAACAATCTACTTCGTGCACATTTGAAAGCATATACTATGGCATTGCCATGACAGCTCGTGGTAGCCTATTGAAAGGCTTTTTATATGTTCTTTCGTCAAAATGAAAGAAAATGTTTCTGATCATGTAGTATCTTGTTACACATGAAAGCAGTTGTAACACGATTCTTCGAACTATCGGAATGTCTACTGACCATAGTATTGTGAAAATCTTGGTTACGAATAACTATACTTGGAATTGTTGACTGAAAATTTATGTATGTAAATTGGGAATCGTTGCAAATGATTAAAAGTTTATTATTCTTGTACAAAATGCTGTCTTGAATGTGTATTTGTCACTTTGCAGACTTGTTGTTTTATTGGGGTTGTGATATAGATGAAAGATTGTGTATTCATATTTATGATTTTTTTTTCTTTCCAGAACCCATGGCAATGAGCAACTTTATTGTGCTTCTAAATGTATGTAAAGCAAATTTACCTGACACGTGTTTGTATATAAGATGGATTGTTATTATCAGGCAAGCATATCTGAATATGAATGTTGGGAGGCTCATTGTATTTGAAACAATATAAATGATTTTTTTTTAATGCATTTTTAAACTGGTCTATTAAGCGTGTGTGTGTGTGTGTATTGGGTTTTTACAGACGTGTATCAAACAGATATGATTATTTACATCTGGGGACCGACCTTTAACGTCACCATCCGAAAGACGCGATTCAGTTTCGAACCTGCCTCGGCTGAATCAGTTTGTAACTTCCACTGTTAGCTGGATTACAGGCGCACGCCACACCGCCTAGTTAGCTCTTTGCATTTCTATTTAATCTAGGTAGTGAATTTCTATTTAATATAGGTAGTGAATTTTATTATGGGGAGTGAGGTGGGGGTTTGTGGGGATACATGTAGCATTAAATTAAATCTGGCCCTGGTATGTAACAGGAACTGATAGGAAGCAATCAAGAGACACAGAACATGTAGAGGAAAGGTATACCAGGAAAGAGAGAGAGAGAGAGAGGGAAAGACAGAGAGGAAGGTTCTTGTAAGAGAGAGAGAGAGGGGGGACAGAAGGGGGGATACCTACATGTACATTGCGGAAGAGAGGAATGGTAAAGAGAAAGAATGAAAACAGACAAGGGCAGAAGATACAGGAAAGAAGAAAGGTATAGAGAGAGAGAAAAACAGCAAATGGAAAGGAAAGAGAGGAAGGTTCTTGAAAGAGAGAGAGAGAGGGGGAGGGGGAAAGGGATGTGGATAGAGACAGAGGGACAGAAGAGGCGATACCTACATGTACATTGCGGAAGAGGAATGGTGAAGAGAAAGAATGAAAACAGACAAGGGCAGAAGATACAGGAAAGAAGAAAGGTAGAGAGAGAGAAAGACAGCAAATGGAAAGGAAAGAGAGAGAGAGAGAGGGGGAGGGGGAAAGGGATGTGGATAGAGACAGAGGGACAGAAGAGGCGATACCTACATGTACATTGCGGAAGAGAGGAATGGTGAAGAGAAAGAATGAAAACAGACAAGGGCAGAAGATACAGGAAAGAAGAAAGGTAGAGAGAGAAAGACAGCAAATGGAAAGGAAAGAGAGAGAGAGAGAGGGAGGGGAAAGGGATGTGGATAGAGACAGAGGGACAGAAGAGGCGATACCTACATGTACATTGCGGAAGAGAGGAATGGTGAAGAGAAAGAATGAAAACAGACAAGGGCAGAAGATACAGGAAAGAAGAAAGGTAGAGAGAGAGAAAGACAGCAAATGGAAAGGAAAGAGAGAGAGAGGGGGGGGGAGTGATGTGGATAGAGACAGAGGGACAGAAGAGGCGATACCTACATGTACATTGCGGAAGAGAGGAATGGTGAAGAGAAAGAATGAAAACAGACAAGGGCAGAAGATACAGGAAAGAAGAAAGGTAGAGAGAGAGAAAGACAGCAAATGGAAAGGAAAGAGAGAGAGAGAGGGAGTGATGTGGATAGAGACAGAGGGACAGAAGAGGCGATACCTACATGTACATTGCGGAAGAGAGGAATGGTGAAGAGAAAGAATGAAAACAGACAAGGGCAGAAGATACAGGAAAGAAGAAAGGTATAGAGAGAGAGAAAGACAGCAAATGGAAAGGAAAGAGAGGAAGGCTCTTGAAAGAGAGAGAGAGGGGTGGGGGGGAGTGATATGGATAGAGACAGAGGGACAGAAGAGGCAATACCTACATGTACATTGCGGAAGAGAGGAACAGTGAAAAGAAAGAATGAAAACAGACAAGGGCAGAAGATACAGGAAAGAGGAAAGGTAGAGAGAGAGAAAGAGAGGAAGGCTCTTGAAAGAGAGAGAGAGAGGGGGAGGGGGAAAGGGATGTGGATAGAGACGGAGGAACAGAAGAGGCGATACCTACATGTACATTGCGGAAGAGAGGAATGGTGAAGAGAAAGAATGAAAACAGACAAGGGCAGAAGATACAGGAAAGAAGAAAGGTAGAGAGAGAGAAAGACAGCAAATGGAAAGGAAAGAGAGGAAGGCTCTTGAAAGAGAGAGAGAGGGGGAAGGGATGTGGATAGAGACAGAGGGACAGAAGAGGCGATACCTACATGTACATTGCGGAAGAGAGGAATGGTGAAGAGAAAGAATGAAAACAGACAAGGGCAGAAGATACAGGAAAGAAGAAAGGTAGAGAGAGAGAAAGACAGCAAATGGAAAGGAAAGAGAGGAAGGCTCTTGAAAGAGAGAGAGGGGGGGGGGAGTGATGTGGATAGAGACAGAGGGACAGAAGAGGCGATACCTACATGTACATTGCGGAAGAGAGGAATGGTGAAGAGAAAGAATGAAAACAGACAAGGGCAGAAGATACAGGAAAGAAGAAAGGTATAGAGAGAGAAAGACAGCAAATGGAAAGGAAAGAGAGGAAGGCTCTTGAAAGAGAGAGAGAGGGGAAGGGATGTGGATAGAGACAGAGGGACAGCTGAGCAGAGGCGATACCTACATGTACATTGCGGAAGAGAGGAATGGTGAAGAGAAAGAATGAAAACAGACAAGGGCAGATGATACAGGAAAGAAGAAAGGTATAGAGAGAGAAAGACAGCAAATGGAAAGGAAACAGAGGAAGAGTCAATGAATCAACAAATTACAATACTTGAAACTGTGGACTGAAGATTCATGTAAAATTGAGAGGGGGAGGGACAGAAGGGGGGATACCTAGTGGTACATTGAGGAAGAGAGGAACAATGACGAGAAAGAATGAAAACAGACAAGGGCAGAAGATACAGGAAAGAAGAAAGGTAGAGAGAGAAAGACAGCAAATGGAAAGGAAAGAGAGGAAGACCAAAACAAAAATAACCATGAGAGAACAGAGAGTCAATAAATGAGAAAAGGAGTGAAAGAAGCATAAAGGCAATTATAATAGTGAGAGGGAATGAATGGGGGAAAAAGATAGGTTGGAAGAGAGGGAGAGAGAGGGTTTCAGAGCCTAGTGAATTTGGTATAAAAGATGGAAAGTTTATAACTTGGAAAGAGAGAGAGGGACAGAAGCGGGGATACCTACATGTACATTGTGGAAGAGAGGAACGGTGAAGAGAAAGGAAAGAGAGGAAGACCAAAACAAAAATAACCATGAGAGAACAAAGAGTCAATGAATAAGAAAAAGAGTGAGAGAAGCTTAAAGGCAATTATAATAGTGAGAGGGAATGAAAGGGGGAAAGGTTGAAAGAGAGGGAGAGAGAGTTTCAGAGCCTAGTGAATTTGGTATAAAAAGATGAAAAGTTCATGGGTATATCGTAACACTTAAATATAAATGAAACCCTCAAAATAAAGGATCATATCTTGCCTTGACAAATGCGATAAGGAAAAGAGTACTAAAGACTGTTGGGAGATGTGAAAAAAGAAACCTAACACACACACACACGCACACACACAAACAAAACACATAAAAAGTAGTTAGAATTTCTTTAATTTGTTTAATCCAAACTTGTTTCCAAATTTGAACATCTTTTGTGGCAATATTTATTATGGTTTCAGCCTTGAACGTACAAAATTTATACAAATCCTAGAATCAGTAAACCATGATGTCTTTAAGTTGCCTGCCAAAACAACTTTCCAAGAATAAATATTAATTTATTTCAGAAGGGAAATTGAGATATTAATGTGGCAAAATGAAGCTGTTAAATAACGACTGCATTATTCAACCTTTTTTTTAGTAGATTACACTCAGAAACATAAACAATCTTAGGCATTGCAAGAGGTGGGGGAGGGGGATTGCTTTGTTGACAGTTGACAATATAATGACCTTCTTAAGCAGGATTTTTAGAAAATTGCTCACATCTTTCAGCAGCAGATTTTAAAATCTTATCTTTTTTTCACAGTTTGGCAAATTGAAAATCTGACACCCCCTCCCCCCCTTTTTTTTTTATCTCTCCTTGTTGGAATAGTTTTGTTAACCTGTTAGCAAGTATGGCCGGATCCTCTGCAAATGGTATGCAGTCATGTATATTTAGCAACACCCTGAAAACTAACATTTCATGAAAAGAAATATTAATACTGTAATGATTTTTTTCAAAATAAAAAAGGGGACAGATTACAGATTGTATGGTGTGTGTTCTTCCAATGTATACTTTTATCATAATTATTACACATTATGACAGTCATTCTTGAAGTTGCATGGCTTTCTGCAGCTTCATATTTAAATCTAAGACCCCTTGTAGGAAAGAGGGACCAATATATATTTGACATCTGAAAGATGCAGATACGTAATACTATTAGACTAAAATGTAAGCATTACCTTTGAATAAATACATGCATGGACATTATTCATTTGGCACAATTTATGGCAAGATATTTCAATTAATACCATCGCCTATTCTGACATCTACCTATGGAAACATGTCAATGCACAATGTGTAGCGTGTGTTTCTTTGTTCTCTGAACGGTATTATAATTATGGCACCATTATCACAGGCATTGATACACCCAAAATAAGTAGACTTAATATTAAAATAATTATTCAAATAAATAAATTGATTAATTAATTGCTCCTTGCAATGAGTCAGCTCTCTAAACATAGTAACAAACAAACTTCAAAATTATTCTGTTTTGACAATGAAAATCTTTCTTTACATTATCCAACACTTTAACCAAATCGCTGGAAATCCCCTTACCTCTTCACCTCTATTAATTGTCATTTTCTTTTGATTTGGACTTGATTTAGGCACTTGAATCCTTGATTTTCTAGAAGGCTTGAATGGTGGGTTTATAAAAAAAGAAAAAAAGTTCCAAACAAACTCTTGACACATACACAAAATAATCCTGATAAATAATTATGTGCACCAATATATATACATGTATATATTTGCTAAGCATCAAACTTAGCAGAAAACATTAGAAATTATTCATACAAAACATCCAAAAGTGATTTACCTGTGTGACAATTTTGGTGTCTAAGTCGAGATCGCCAAAGGATGTCAGACAGCTTAATTTTTTTGGATGTGTCTTAGAACTCATTTCTAATAATCAAATCGTCCTGATGAATTTTCTTTTTTTCAGCAAAGAGCCGAAAAGAAATCTTCATGAAACTCCTTAAGGGCTCATTCACATATCCGTGGTATTAAAAGCGTGTCAGTTGTATGTGTACTAAATGAATGGCATGTCATGTGGGGCATTAAAAAACAGTAGCTGTGAGCTATAAAGCTCCTTTGCGTAATCATATTATTATTTAGTCATATTAAATAATTCAGCTTCATATTTTATAAAATGGAATCTGATATTCTCTCTATTACCACCCTACATACCTTGGCTTACTCATTTATTAACTCATTCATTCATTAATTATGTGTATGTTTATCACTGTCCTGTAATATTTTATTTATATGTTTGTATTATGTACCTTGGAAATATACCTTGGAAGTAGGCATTTAAAGTTAAAAACTTATTTGCCTCTCGTTGACATTAGGATGAAGAATCTATATTGGGACCCATGTTTAGTGGCGCTGTACAGCAGTTGACGAACATGGACAAGCAAGGACTCTTCTGGGTCAAATTGATCTTTTCTAGACGACCAAAATTTCGACAAATTGGATTTAACCCTAATAAGGCCGGGCTATTTGAGTTCTTAATACGGCCGGGGGCATTATGGCCCCCCCCCCCCAAGATCTCGGCTGTGAAACGGCCGATCGCCACGAAAATTTGCATGCATGTCAAGTGAAGTGTATAGAATACTATAGCAATTTCAATTTTTTGAAAAATTACTCATTTGCATATTTATGGTAAATTATGCAAATAAGGTCAAAAAATTCATATTTTTACCCATAAATCATATATTCTTCATATTTAAGCTTTCTTTTCCACTACATATATTTATTAGACCATTTGGAATAATAATACAAAAAAAAATGTGGAAAGCTAGGTTATTCCTTATGTTATCTCTTGTTTTGATAATTTCTTATGTATTTCATTGTTTTTTTAACTTATGTATTTTATTGTTTTTGTTGTTTTATTTAATTTCTAACTATAATTTAACTATTTTGACCCCCAAAACAAACACCTAAACTTTAAACAAGACCAAATAACAAATGTTTTATCTCTTTTTAGGAAAAATGATATTTCCATATGTTTTGTACACAAATCACGAAAATGAGCGATTTTCGGGCCGACATGTAAAGACAAAAGGTCACGTGACTTTGTAACGGTAGGTCCGATTTTCAAAAAAATTGTTTTAAAAGATGCGCAAGACTCGAAAGAATAAAGTCATGAAGCGGCGGGCGTCATCCGTATGCGTTCGAACAATCAGAAAAATCGCGGAGGGGCCATGATGCCCCGGCCTTATTAGGGTTTAAGCTATTACCGTAAGTGACGTGCTCTCCACAACTACAGAGGAGAGATTGGTTCATGCATTGATACACCTCTGTATTGTATTTCTTTGTAACCAGTGGGAAACAAATTTCCTGATATGGATAATAAATGATTATACTTATATACTTATCACTTATCTGTCCGTAAATAGATGCAAGTTAACATGTCAAGTGGAATTTTGTTTTTTATTTCTATTTTTATTTCTATTTTTTTTTAAACAAACATGGTTTTCAACAGCATATGTGAACAAGCCTTTAGTTGAGAATCTCCAGAACGAAATCTAGCATCTTCTGATGATTTTTATCAAGGAATACAAAATTAAGATTTTTCCCCCAAGTGCAAGAAAACTGTGAAATCAATTGCAACCTAACACATGCAAAAATTTGAACAAAATAATGTGAAAGATCTTGCTTATTGAAGCTGCAAGCCCTGTTTGACTGGTGGGTGCTCCAAAATTTATCAGTAAAATTATGTTGATTTCTATAGCAAATAATTATTTAATGAAATAATGTCTGTGATAGTCATTCCTGGTAAAAAAAAATGAATTGGTTCAGTTCTTGCTCGCCACTGTTTGAATCGTGACAAGAAATTTGGCTGATTATTTCATGATTCACAAGTTGTTTGAATAAATAGAGAAAAATCCTTATTACTTCTGTGCAAAAGATGGTTTTACATCATTTCAGTGCATTTTCACACTGTCTTGAAAATGAGAACACAAAAGAAATGTTCCAATTCTCTGTCGAAAATCTAATTTCATGATCTCATCCTCCATACACAACTTGAATGAATAAAGAATTCCGGGCTGTCGCTTCCTCAGATTTTATGACTGATTGTCAGTTCAACACCTATTTGGACTGTTGTGATAGTGTGAAGCAGAGAAGACATGACGGAGTAGTTAAGAATCTTGAACTATGATCACATTCTCCACAAACAACTTGAATAAATACAGTATCAGATCTCATTCATATGACAAGTCGGTACAGTCAGGGGCATAGCATGGGTCCAGCCATTGAGAGAGAGGGGGCACTGGTGTTGGGGAGGATGCAGGAGGCAACAGTCTTAATAGGTGAGTGAGTAACAAAAGAGCGAGGCTGCTAAGTGGGATGAGGGTGCATGTTGAAGGGGTGCAATCATCTTCTTGCAACCATTTACTTTGCCTCCCCTCTCCCTTTTCTCTCTTTCTGTCTAGCTTCCATTTTCTCACATTCGGTTGAGGGGCACATGCCACCTGTAGCTATGCCACACGGTATACTGTCACCTCCTGGGTGCAGACATAATTTATATCATCAGTTCATTGACCTTTCATATGAGTTCATTGCACTCTGGTATCAGTGTTCCTCCTTCTGGCTACAACCAATGGACTGCCTTTTGTGTTTTGCCCGCTCGTTCTTCCACCAGTTTTTGAGATGCATGAGTTCGACTGGCCTTTTACCCCCTTTCCTCGTCTCCATGTTGTTGAGGACGTTGCAGTATTGGTGGAGGAGGCCCTCTGAAGGGTGCGGGAAGTCCTGGTACCAGTCTCGGAGGAGGGGCACCTCGAGGGAGAGGTGGAAGGTCACCTTGTGGTTGCTGGTTTCCATGTGCTGCTCCGGACCTGGATAAGGTGGAGATTGATAGATGAAAACGGAACAAGCTTGAATATCAATACTTAAAAGATACTATGTCCCTTTTGCAGCCAACATCAAATTCTGTAGAACTTTGCAGGAATTATGAATATGTCATGTATGTCCTATCTGTGAAATTTAAACGTTAGCAGTGTCCTAATATTCAAATTATGCAAGGAAACCCGTTTACTTGCTAGACTTCACTGTCAGACACTATTGAGTGACTGACTGGCTTTTTCATCTTTGGTAATAACATACATAAAATGAGCTGTAAAGGGTACATGAGCATTTGTCTACATCAATAACCCACTTCTTGTAATGGCCAAAATTAAACTGATTGAATCTTTGCGCAGCATAAAACGTACGACCATTCGGTACAATGGTCTGAAAAATCAGACTATTACTTACTGGCTCTATAGCTCCTAAGTCGATTCGACAACTAATAGTCGTTATTTTCCCACTTAAAGACATTTTCAAGCCCCCTTTTTTTAGGGAAGTTCTAAATTAGTATTGTCTTTCAAATGCCGTTGGAATTTAACCTTTTCATTTTTTGGGCCTGCAAATGGGACATAGTACCTTTAAACTCTGTCAGTGTTGGCATAAATAATATAGAGAAAGAAATATAATATGATGGGGATGAACAATATAAGGACACAGATTGGTATGATGATGTTCGTGGTGATGTTCATGGTGATGTTCATGATGATGCTGAAGAAGAAGATGATGGTGGGCGACAATGACTATGATGCTGATCTTAGTGATGCATGATGTTTCAGATACTTGTCAAAATTAAAGTCTGCATTGACTGATTGTTGCCTGGTGCCCTCTTCTGACGATATCACACAGTGCTGAACTGATAGTCACTATACTGCAAAGGTATGTATGGGTCCTGAATATGGCAGCATGATTAAGAATATTTGTTTATTCATGTTCTAACATTAACTGGAAGCTTGATATCCAATCGATAACCTTTATAGAGAAGAACAATTTCTTTCCTTTTTTTGTTTAGAATGCTTCTAAGAATACAATTTCTTTAATACATTATCTACATTCTGATATATCTTAAAATGAAATGATATTGTGTTTAGCTCTCTGAATTTGCTGAAAGTTTTTACAATTATAGCCCCTCCTCCCCCACCCCAAAAAAAAATTATGCGAAATGTGAAAAGTCTCTAAATTGGTAAAATTTGCAGAAAGGAATTATACATGTGAACGGGGAGGAAGGGGCCGGTAACTCATCCTCTATAGCAACATCCCTAATAAACTCAAACCCTTTATTCTAAGCACAGGGCGCTGCACTGGTCCAGACATTGAGGGGGTACTGGTGACATTGGGGAGGCCGGGTTACAGCAATATTAGATGGATGTTGGGTAAGAATAAGTTTCCATAGAAAGAGGAGGGTGTGAAAGAGGGTTGTACCATCTTCTCTTCACATTGCCTTTCCACTTGCCATTTCTCTCTCTCTCTTTCTTTTTGCCCCATGACGCCCCCTTCCTCCTCATTAGTTATGCCCCTAATTCTAGGTAAACTTACTCTTGAGTCTCTGCATGTTGAAAGTTTGGTACCATCTTCCAAACTCCTCACATTTCTCACTGCTGATAGATGCTTTGTATTTGGCATTTGCTATGTAAGAAATCATCGACTGGGGAAAGAAGAAAATGTTCAAGTGATTTAATTTTTTTGTACTCTTTAAATTATCAAATCACATTTTTTCTTTCTTTTCTAATTTTCTTGGAATTATAAATTATCTCTCTCTCTCTCTCTCTCACACACACACACACACACACACACAACACACACACACATCTCCTCTCTCATTCTATTTCCTTTCTCACTTTCCATACTTATTTACCTTCTCCCATACTATGCTTTATATATCTCTCTTCTATTCCTTCTCACATGATCTTGCCCTCTCTCTTTCTCTCTCTCTACTCTACTCTCCCTCAATCTTTCTCTCTCTTTCTCCCCCCCCCCCACACACACCCACACACCCACACACAAAGCCATACCTTCCATCTGTCATAAACTTCAGCTAGCTATATCCTTCATTTATTCTTCATTCTTCTATACTGGTACACTTTCAAAGTAAAAAGAAATCAAGTGACCAAGCCAGCCCCTCTCTTGTTATGTTCCTTATTTTAAATCCTAATTTCATATTAGAAATTTAATTTGCTCCTCAACATTACAAAATGTTTAAACAAGAAATTATTATCAAATCTAACACTTATCATGAAAAAGAAAAAACGAAAGAAAAAAAAGGATATATTCCTCTTCTTCACCTTCAGTAATAACTCCTGATTAGTAAACGTGAAAAAGGGAGCTTTACTGGAATCAACCAGTTGGCACAGAACTGTGAACGAAGGATTACTGTAGGATTACCCCGGCACAACAAGCCGCAAGTATTGCCCATTGGTCATTGGAAATGAGTCCAATTTCAACATTAATGTGACAAACATTCCTTAATACGATCTTCCTGTTCAAAAACATTTTTAACTACTTTATCTCTTCCTTGGAAATATGATTTAGAGCCAAATATAATGATGATCTTTAGGGTGATTTTAAGAAGGATGTTTGTGTCGTTGGTTTTCTCTTTGGAATGGGATTATTAAGGTAATTAGAAGGCTGAGAGTTAATCTAGTTGTTATTGATTTTTATCAAAATTTGTTTTCTTGCTGATATATTTGGACAGAAGTTGATTGCATCCCACACTTGATTTTATTAATCAGTGTAATTAGTTCCCTTCTTCTTAAAATTTGATATTTAAAATGGAAATATGTTCAATTAGGTATTAAACCCACAACATTTCAAAAAGCTAGGGTGATTTATTAAATGAAGAAGATACTTCAAGCAATCAATCCTTTGAGGTAGGATACTTAGAGTGAACTTCAGAAATGTGAGAGAAACAGAAACAGTGATAGATTGAAAGAAAAATGACAAACAATAAGAAAATGCCAGATAAAAACTTGGATCACATCCACCCACCCATCCATCTATCTACCCATCCATTCATCCATCCATCCATCCATCTACTTATCCACCTATCCATCCCACCATCCAACAATCCATCTATCCATCCACCCATCTGTCCATCTGCTGAACCATTCATCCTCCATCCTTCATCCATCCATCCACCTATCTACTCTATCTACCCATCCATCCAACCATCCACCCTTCTATTTTTAATTCTATTTAGCCATACACCAATTTATCCATCTATCTGAAATCTATCCTTCCATCCCTTCATTCGATTCACCATCCATGTATTCATCCATCCTTCCGTCCACTCACCCTCTATCTATCTCTCTTTCTATCTATCTAAATATCTATCCACCCATCCATCCATCCAACCAACCAACCAATCATCCATCCATCCATCATCCTTTCATTAAAATAAACCTTCAGCCATTCATCTATCCATCTGTAAATCCACCCTCCCACCTATCCATCCATACATCCCTCCCGCCCTTATCCAGCCATCCATCCTTCCATCCATCCTTCTATTTCATCCCTCCATCCATCCTTCCTTCCTTCCATCCATCGATGCTTACCTGAGATAGAGGGCATATTTGAGCTAACTTGGACTGGTTATAATCTTTGAGTAGTTCCACCACAGTACACCTCACTGCTTGATCTGTCCATTCTCTCCATGTTTTAGTATCACTGCAGAAGACAATTTTTAAAATGCATTTTATAATCTTACTTTCTGTGGCATAGGCCTACTTTAATATGCATGGGGTAGTACATGCCTCCAATCAAATGGTGAAGAGGAGGGAAATAAGGGGAATAATAGGAAGAGAGAGTGGGGAGGGAAGGGGAGAGGGGGAAGAAAGGTGAGAAAAGGTGAGAAAAGGAGAGAGAGAGATAGAAAGAGAGAGAGAGAGGAGGATGATGTGTGAGAGAGAGAGAGAGAAGAGAGAGAGAGAGAGAGAGAGAGAGAGAGAGACTAGAGGGGGAGGGGAGAAGACATATAGAAACAGAATGAGAATATAAGATGACAGGACCCCCTCCAGCACCCCCTCCCCCAAATCTATGGCCTTCTTATTGTGCATTTACATTTGCATTTACAATTTGCCAGACGAGAGAGATGCCCTCAATATTACAAGAGCCCCTAAAAGGCTGGACCCATGACACCCAGCTATGCAACCGTTCACATGTGTGGTAAGTGATTGTTTAATTGATTTGAGTTTATTTTATCTTTGCTCGCACTTTTTATCATGTAAAATCAATATGTTGAACATTAAATGTATTCAGCCTACATCATTATGATTGATTGAACTGTAAATTAGAGTCAACTTGGCTAAAGATGAGAAGGTCACTGGTTCAAGCCTCAGTAGGCCTATAATACTAAAGTCAATAGGAGAGGGTCAATGGTTTAAGGAAATGGAAAGAACATGTAGGGAATGGGGAGGTTTATGATAGGTACATTCATATTATTTGTTTTGTACTGATTAACATACAATAAGTCATTTCATTCAGCTATTCCTAATAATCAAATATATTTTTGCATGTATTAATCATTGCTAGGTTGGACAAGTCTCGAACAAGCTTGTGAAAGTAGTCAAGAGCTTCACGGTCTACAAAGTTTGCATAAGATATAAATATCTGACTCAGAAAAGTACATGCGTTTGCTTGGCTAAGTAAGTCATAAGTACAGAGGAGTTGGACAAACATGGGGAAAATGGTGGAATTGATAATGATCTTGGGGAAAGTACATAAAATATTCAATTTCAATTACAACACATTCCTTTATCTTTCCATTTCAATTGAAACTTCTCTCTTTACACTTTATCTAAAAACAACAAATGATCATGATATTTTGGGGTATATTACAAGAAAAATACTTCAACCTTTATAACAAATACCTCCCCCTTTTTGTTCCTTCACTTTTCAAAGCCTACTAACTCCATACACACACTTAAGAATATCAATTTGATCATCCCCAAAACCCTCTACATGTACTTGAATCTACGAATATAATCATGATCATCTCTCATCAATCATCCATTCTACATCTTTTTGATTTTTGCCTGTCACATGATGATAATTTTTCTATTTTTCTAGTAACCACAAACTAAGACACTGAGGACCACAGCCTCGTTGTAAAAAATAAATCTCTGATTATTTTGCCTTTCATTAGATCAACCCACACTCCATGCAGAATTTGTTACATAAATCTGTCAACTTGTATTTGGACTTTGCAAATTCATTTCTAAATAATATACTTTGCTTCTACTCAACCCTCCTTAAACCAATTTTTCACTTTGCCCACTGTTACACCAGTAAATGTCTCGCCTTCAAGCAGGCGCATGCATTTATATCACAACTCTTTTACAAAATATCATTAAAATGTTACCAAACAAATCCTAAGTTGATCTAGAATCATATCAAACTGGGTGAGATTTTTTTTTTAGAGAATAAAGTTTAACTAATGATTTAATTCATATCTAAGGCACTCATCCATTGGACTAATTGAATGGTTGATTTATTTATCTATTGATGGATAGATCAATTGATTTATTGATTGATTGATTAGTTGGTATATTGATTTACGCATGTACTATGTAGGTAGTTGTATATTTCATGACTACCGGTAAATGGATTTCTCCTCTTTTCTAATGAATGCTAAATATATATTTAAAGGGTACCGTATATGACTATGTCTCAATTATGTAAAACAGAAATCAAAATTTTCAAAGTCATAATTCAAATATTACCAAGACCCCTTTGATACTGCATCCAAATTTTAAACTGCTTCTGAAAATATAAGGCATCCAAACGTTACAATTGTTGATTAACTAAAGATACTTTGACTCCAAGTTTTTCTTCCTCAAGAAAAAACACATTCTAAATAATTTGTGAAGAAAACATTACTGTTGTCTTTAAAATATCAATATCATCAGACAAATATGATGAAGTCATTTTCAGTTAGCTTGTATTATCATTCTCTAAATATTTTCCTGGCACTTTTATGCTATCATAAAGTTAAGACTCTATACATTGACATTTACTCAGATCTAAAATAAAAATTTCAAATATTTGCCAAATCCTCATATCCTCTGGTTCAAAACACATGAATCATGTATTTGTAACAAAGAAGAGATTTGAATTTTAATCAATATTTTTGTTAATATTAGTAAGAACAAGAAGAATGCATGATTATAATTTGATACGTGTTATGAAAGGTGCCCCTGTTTAATTGAATAAATCTTAGTTTACTTAAAGACAGCTTATATCCAGCTTTAAACAGGAATGGATTGATTTTGTTTTTAATGATTAGCTGGGCCATAGCCAAAAAGAAATTGAAGTGGCTTAACCAAACCTCTGATAAAAGTCTGTTACTGTGATTCACACCCGAACTCCAAAATGATAATAAAATAAGAGGAATTAAATGTTTGGCTGCTGATTTTTCACGTTTTATTCTTTTATGTGGATGTAGACAGCTTAACACCTTATAGAGACTACAACTAATATGAAAAGATATATATATACAAATTCGATCAACAGTATCTTTAGAAAAATGTGACCAGGAATCACAAGGTTTCGAGATCCATTTTCATCTTGGAAAAATATTTCCTTTTCAGTGCTTTCAAACTGACAATCATGTGACTTACGACTGTTTTTTCATGGATGGGTCACATGTCAGCTTTTTGTCTGGAATGTCCAATTTTAGAAGTACAGTCATGTGACTTGCGTCCGTTTTAAAACCAGCAGGTCACATGTAAACTGCAAACTGAGAAGTGAAAAATCATATTAGGGCTATTGCCTCGCCCCTTTCCAACTCAAGAAAGAAAGTTATTATCCCTTTTCTGCGACTAAGAGGAGTCTACTCACACCCCCCCCCCCTCCCCATCCTGCAAGGCTTGTAAATTAATGCTGTATTAGTGGTCATATTTAGCTAATATCTCACTTCCTGTACTCAGAAGCAATAGAGCAAGGTAATAGACAATCAACGACGAACACTTGCGTATCAGTTGTTTTTCAGATTTTCTTGTCCAGTTTTCGACATTAATAACATCCTCCTCTTTCTTTCCTGTCAGATCTGCTGAGGTCTATTTCCACAAGTTTCTCTAATCTATGCAAGATCAAAATCAGCTGATTTGAATGTCTTTATCTGTTGTATGTGCATTGAACAAGGATGAAATAGTTGGTCTTGTTGTTTATTTGCTGCATCACAGTTGTTATTGACATAGGGGGTGAATAGGCATTCAATAAACCTTGTTCGAGTGTAGAGTTACAAAGAAATAATTCATTCATGTCAGTAAGACTTAGTGACGAGTCTTCTTGTATATGTTCTTGTCATTTGGTAATGAATAGATTATACTGAATAGAAACAAAAAGCAGGTTATTTGTGAAGAAAACAATGCATGATTGACAAAGTTTGAGGATATATTCTTTCAGCAGTATTTTGTTATAGAAGGGGAAAACAGGTATGTCAATACATAGGACTTATTTGTATCATGGTCAGTGTCAATAACCAAGCAAGTAAATTTGTCTGTAGAAAATCCCCCCAAAAAATGAAGACAAAAACAAATTGATGAATAAAGAAAATAAACAATTTTGAAATAAAAAAACAAATGAGAAAATATCTTGAAAAAATGAATATCAAAATAAGGTAACTTTCCGTATTTTCATTACAGTATCTAGTTTAATATTCTAATCAAATGTTTTTCCCTTTATTCCCTTTTCCACTCACAATCTGAACTATCAATTTAGCCAAATTAGGCTCTCAACTAAATTATATTATTCATCCTTTCCAGTATATAGTTATCACTAATTAATTTAGAATCAAGTCGTTTTCTATCAACTTTATCTATTCATTTTTGCACATATCAATTTGCATACCTACTTTCATTCTTCCCTTCCTTTAATACTCATCAACCATGTTACACATAACTTACCTGGTGTGAATTTTAGCATTTTATTCTTCTCTTCTGTTTTTTTCTCCATTTGTAGCTATTTTTCATTTGTACATTATGCAGAGATCTGTCTGCTTATCTCACACATCATTTATTCATTTATTCATATATTCTTGCATCCATTCCTCTATCAATTCATTTCTCTATCAAATCAGTCATCAATTTATTCATGCATTCATTGCAGTATCTGTCAAATCATCCATCCATCAATCCATCCATTTATTCCTCACGCTCATCATTCATCCACCCATTCGTTCTTTCTTTCCTGATCCACCCTAGCGTGCATCCATTTCGTTCATTCTTTACTCTTTCGCAATCCATCTATCCACTCATTTTCTTTTTGGGAGCATAAAGGGTTAGTTTTATCTGGTGTGAACTCGCGTTAAAACATTACATGCACCCCAAAGGTACCATAATTAAGAGCAATGCAAAGTGTTGGTCAAAATGAAGAATGTTCTTGGATCTTAATTTTTAGCTAGACAAAATATGAATATTTTTAAATAGCCTTGAAGCTTTAAAAGGGCATAATAAGTTTTAGAGGTGTTTTTTTCTTTCTTAAACGTAAGTTAGGATAATAAATACATTTTTAAAAAGGGTATAATATGTAGTGGTTATCTGTCCAGCTGATAATTCTGTTTTCTGTTAATTATGACTATTTTCAATAAAGGATAAAATCCTTTTAAAAAGATATTAATAACAATTTTTTTTTGTTTAAACATACATGCATTCTAGAGCAACACATTTCAGAATGTCATATCCTCAAAGGTGTATCCAAAAACTATAATATGCAAACATTCAATTTTGCCCATTCCCAAGATTTGTAACCAACACTTTGTATTGCCTTAAAGTCATTAATAGCTCAAGAAACCAACCACAAATGCAGGCTGCGTTTTCATTTTCTCTGACAATAGTGCACTTACTTTGGCAGTGTTTATTCAACACATTTTCTATTTCAATGATTCAAAATATGCTATACACAATAATACCTGTACATGTACTATATCATAGTTCTTTTTAGTTTTATACTGGTCATTCAAGACTGGTATAACATGAGAAGAATGGTTCCATCTACCACACTCTTTCTTCTACTTCTCGTATGTTCGCAAATTCTTTAATATGTTCATTCCTTCATTTCTAGAATTGAACATAAACAACAAATCTATACTGTTTGTAACATTAAATTAGGGTGAAGACAACGATACAAGAATGCAATTCATATTGCAAAATAATTCACAATAAGTAATGATTTGTCTAATAAAATTGTACTGAGCGATTTAACAATCAAATTATTTACTTACTGCCAATTTTCAACTGGCAAATCAAGCACTTTTCCTAAAATGGTGAGAATATATTGCAGACAAAAATAAAAAAAATGATTGTAAAGTGAAACTTGAAATGCCACTGAAATAGGTACTTTGGCCATTGGTCAAAGCACTACACATAAAATAAGATTAAAGACATGTGATTCAGAATATTGATCATGAACATAAATGATGTGCAGAGTTAGACAAGTACAGTTAAAACCTAATACTGAAAAACATAGCCTTTACAAGTTTCCATTGGTCAAATCAATTGCAATAATTGAACTAAAATAAGTGAAAAGTAATTTTAAAAATGAATACTAGATGCATACCTGTATATATACTTGTACACCTATTGCTAACACTGCACTGGAGGGCACAAGCATATAAAAAAATAATACTTAAAAAGGCTTTCCACATTTCGCCTGCTGAGAGCCAGAAAGAAATTTATAAAACAATTTAAGACATAGTTAACGCCCTTCTGGCTCCTGAACAATTTGATGGTTAAGCTGTAATAAAGAATACAATGTGTGTTCAGAGCAAGTAGGGTATTAACTCTGTGCCAAAATGAGTTAGTTCCCTTCTGGCACCAAACACACCTCAAAATCAATCCTGTATTTCCTAACATGAAAACAAAATAAGAGTTTAAATGCAAATCATCATTCCAAATACATGTAATACCCTATATTAGGAGAGATGATAGAATTTGACAGAAAACTTAATATCCCATGTCATGGTTTACATAATTACTTCTTGGGTGATAACAACTTACTTTGTTCATATGTAATACACCAATTAAGACTAATGAGAAGCTATTACATGTAGATTTAAGAAGCCATAAAGTCAGTATTGAGAGCCCTTAACTTGATTTCAAACTTATCGAGGGCACGGATCAAATTAATCATACCCTGATTTCAATAAACAACTGAGAGAAAAATATGAGAAGAATATTATGTAGGCAGAATGTCAGAAAACAAGAACTATTAATAAAGCAATAGAGCTAATAATGAAGCCGGACTTATAAAAATATTCTTCCTAATTGATGAGAAAACAAGATAACATTGTACTTGATGGTTGTGTTTGATGTCTTCTTGACCACAGAAATTCAATATCACAAAATGACCAGATAACGTATTTCACTATTAAAATGCGACAAAAAAAGCTAAAGATAAGAATATGATCAATGCGAGTGTATGGTTCATGTCAGGGGTAATGCAAGAAGCAAGTTGCTGACCCCCTTAAATGGAGAAAAAAAAGAAGGAAAAGGATTTGAATGTTTCAGCAGTACAGTAAGCAAGTGTTACGGTCAGTGAGCATATCTTACTCATGTTACAAACACTTGAACTGTAAATTTGATACCTCACAAGTATCAAGAATCTCTCCAAGACGTTTGAAGATAGTATCATGTGACTAGTCACCGGGAGTCCCCTTACGCTGTGTGTAAATCACCAAGACTTTAAGATTGTCATGTAATATGGATATCTATGAGATTTGGCCTGAGCATCTAAAGGGCTTGGCTTTGTAAGGGTTGCAATTACAGATAAATAAAACCTTACACCAAAGTTTATAGTCTTGGACTTCTGCTCACCAACTTGTGTATAGACACTAGGTTCATTTAATATGCCAAATTACAGCAGATATCGTATCAAATATCGCATGATTTAAAACTTCTTGCTCAAGGTATCCATTAAGTAAAACAGTAATAGAAAATATCTAGGTATCAAATAAAATGTGCAACATGTGTTGTCACTTAGGTTGGGTTTCTGCTGCATATACACGTTTGTCAAAATACTGAACTGTATAATAAATATCAGAAAATTTGGCATGTTTTACAAAACTGTTAATACTTCAAAAAGAATAAAATTCTCACAGAAATAATCTACTAATAGAGGAAACCCGTACTCTAGGAGCCTAGAGGCCACTGCTAAACTCTAGTCAAAATACACTCATAGAAAAGTGAAAAGGTGAAATTTTGTTTTTCAAACACAAATTTCATGATCAGTATTGTATTACCATTCATGGTGTTTCATAAGTTTTTAAATTTCTAAATATATTTTTGTCCAACATGATAAGCATTACAATGATCAAACATTGTATTAGCCTTACTTTTCTATTGTATCAGACAGATTATAACCATAATTCCTGCATCTTTAAACAATCAGTTTGTTATCCCTACACTAGCTATCTTCAATATTATTCCTTTGTTTACTTGGAGAACTCAAGAAAATAGGACCTGGAACAGTTCCCAAAACAAAGACCAATGTAATCTTTTAGACTTAAATGTTAGTCTTACATGATTCAAACCAGTGGTTACGAGGAGGCCTTCTGTTTGACAAAAGGTTCTGATCTGATATTGATGAAACATAGCTTTTTCACAAAATCAAATGAAATGATTACACTGATTTATAAATGAATGAATGCAAAAGTGATGTCTGCCAAATAAATGTTACATTAGATATATAATATGTGAGTATTAAGCAATGAAAAGTGAAGCCATTTGTCTTCTCTACACTAAAACATGATGCTAAATGTATGCAGTGACTGACATTTTTTTCTGGGCTTTACTTTGCCTCAAATGAAAGGTGTACTAGGATTGTGATTGAGTTTTAAGTCAGGTTTAGGGTTAGGGTTAGGGTCCTGGGTTGCAATAGAAATTTGTTAAGGGTAGGAAAATTACAGCAGAGCAATCGTTGCCGGAGTACATGTATGTACAATTATATGTGCATATCCATTTCCGTGGTTCTCAGAGAATGTGGATTAAGCATTAGTATCTCGTGGATACTTTGGTCAATCTTGTCTATAAAAGAAATGACCATGCTTATAAATCATTTAATCAATAATTTCAAATGCTCTTACTGAAGGGAATATGGTCTTTGTGACACAGATCCAACCTCAAATCTGACAACCCCGAGCTTGCTGCATGCGCATCGATGGAAAAATAACAGGGTAATTAGTTTGCTACAAAAGCTACTTTGTGTTCAATGAATGCTTGCTATTCGCAACTGATCCATTGTATCATGATATGCCTTTCAGCGAGATAAGAACCAAGATCAATTGCATCTGATTAATTGCCTTTATACAGTATTTAATGGATTTAGATCCAATGGTATATTTTACATGAATACACTGAGGTACCCAATAATTGGCTTCGTTAATTCAGATTAATTAACAATCCATATCAAGGGCAATTCACTTCCAAATTGGAAACAGATTACATTGTTGGAATTTCAAATAATATCGGGTTGTAATTACCACAAAGGTATGTTATTACACAATTCATTTCATTTTGTATTATCCCTTGGTGAAAAAAGAAATCAATATAAATTGCAACATTTTGCCCATTATTTTCAGCGTAAAGAAAGATATTAAAACTACTTTTTCTCTGTAATCAAAATAACTAATTACAATGTGTTAACCCACTCACAAGTTCCAAAGGCAAACTTTAAGCAAAAGCAACCTTCTATGGATTTTCCTGGAACATTTATTTGAGGGCATCTGAGAATATTAAGAAGTTGTTAATAAACTTATTTCTTAATTCATTTATTTCTCAGTTTCCTATCATCACAAATATGAAAATAGGCATCTTATGTTTTTTTATGTTGGTCAGGAAATAAGAAAATAACTGAATAATGTTTACTCATCTATGCTTGCTTCAAATTACTCAGCTACAACTATCTTCAAAACCAAATTGGTTCGGCAGACATAATACTTTCGTAGTAATCACCTACATGTACATGAGAATCACATTTGCAGGTATAATTAGAAGTCAAGATTCCTTTTAAGATTGAAATTGTTCTTTTTCTCTAAACTGCCTTCCAGCTGTGTGCATACCTGAACAATGAATGTCCTCTTCTATTATCTATCTTTCCTACTACTACTGTGAATGGCACATGGAAATTGTTATCACATCACTAGTAGCCATCAATTAAAACCTTGCTCTTCGATTCATTATCTAAACAGCCATCTTTTAAGTTCAATGACCATCAACTCAAATTACAATACCTATCAAGAAACAAAATCTTTAATGCACAAGAGTGTTCTAGTGAGTTGTAATTTTGTTCATTATTATGCATCATTTGCTCAAGAAATTTTCAGAAATAAAAATGAGTTTATGAAAATGTGACCGTGTACATTACAGGTCATACTAAATCTTTCTTTCATCATAATCTTCATTTCATACGCACGATGAAGTTTCTTGTCTTTCTTATACAGTATTCCATTGCAAATCAGGGCCCGGTCTCATAACGCGTTGCAATAGATCCAAACAATCACAAGTCCTCCAAGCAATAGGCCATCTTAGTAATGTAACAAAATTTATGCATAAGCCCTTGTGAAGTGCCTCAATACAAATTATTTCATTTACCTGTTACAAATCAATATATCTGAATAGTCACAATCAAAATTGCATACATTAGTTGTTGCTAGGCAGGACAAACATTACGGCTTGCCCTACCTAGCAAAACATAATACATGCAGTTTGCACTCTATTTAAATGCAATTATTTGTAACAGGTGAATGAAATCATTTGTATCGACTCATCGAGGCACTTGAGTATAATAAATTTGGTTTAATTACGAAAATGGCCTGTTGCAAAGTCACAATCTCCTATCTTTTCTGTGCAGAGTTGTGATTGATATTCATTTCAAACAACATTGCAATAGATTCCAACAAATCACTTTTTACAAGAGAGGGCCCAGGTTGAACAAAACTTTGTATATTTCTTTAAAATAAAGGATAATATACAGATCATGTCTGTAGAAACAGGATCTGGGTAATGAGAAACAAAAAATAAACAGTAAACTTGTCTCAAGGGCCAAACAGAGATAAAAGCAAGTGCAAAATCTCATTGCATCATAAATGGAAATGCCAAGTAAAAGGAGGCATAAAAGACAGTACTTTCAATGTCAAAAGAGGCACTTAAAAATGCACTTAAACCCTTTATGCATATAATATCAAGCGGTGAATAGGAAGCATTTACTTCTAATTTGTAAAATACTTGATCAGAAATGTTAATCTAATACAGTAAAATGAGTACAATCTTTTAAAATCATGCCAAGAGATGGAGAGGGAAGAAAGATTTCACCCCCATACCATTCCCACCTTGATACCATCAAAGAAAATCATACACTGGACAACTGAGACTAGTGTAGTGTATGGTGTTTATAGAATGAACTGAATATTCTGCAGAGTTTGACATATTTCTCTCATGTATGCACATGAAGTAGCGGTAAATTCTTACTAGTGCATGTTTTATAGTAGATTGAATAGAGCAATTGGAAGTATTTAAAACAAATTTTTTTTCAGTATTTGATACAATTATTTTCTATTTGTGCAGCATGGTGACTAATACTAAGATTCCAAAAATAAGATATCTTTTTAAACTACCGGTATTCACATATGATAGAATGTGAAGAACGTTTCATTTCAATAGAGAGGAAAAAATGTATGCTTGACTCACAGACTTTTATTCTAATCCCCAAACCTCCTCTAAATCAACAAATGCATAATCTGTTTTTCAGCCTTAGAATTTTCTTCAATGAAATACCTTGTTTTTCACTTGTTGCATACAAGTGAATGGAAAAACAAGGCCATGCGGATTTGAATGGCCATATTTAGCTTCGTTAAGGAATTAGCAAACCTGATGGTCCGTTTATTTATCTATCTCCATGCTCGCTTCTGTCAATCTCTTCTATCCTTTGCCAGACACGGGATTAATTTTAAACACTTCCTATTTTTAAATTCACTTTTCAAGGATGGTGAGGATTGTCAAAGATCTTCTCAAACACACTTTGCAACATCAAGCAAAGGTGGGATGGTAATGACCTGCTATGATCTAACAAGGAGAAAATAACGCTAATCTTTCATTCTCATTCCTAAACTGAAGTCAGCAGCTGCAAAGGTCACAAAGCTATGTAACGGCAGCTAGGGGGTTAACCACAATGCAACATTTTACCGGTTTTCCTCGTTACTTTGTCAAGGTAAAAACTGACAAGGGACTCAAAAACGTTCCTTTCTGACAGGCTTTTTGGTTTTTGTTCCCAAACCCCCGTTTTTTACCCTAAGCCCTCACTTCCTCCGTGCAAACAGTCCGCATCAAAGTCTGGATAAAGACAAAACAGGAAGTCCTTCTGATCTCCTCGAATCTTTGAGCAATCTGCTTTATTTCAGGGGAAACTAAATTTGTGTTTGTTTCCACCAAGCTGCAATGACGTAACCTTACCATGTCAGTCACGCACTCACTCGTAAGGACTCTAATGAAGACGATTTTGATCCATCTCCTCAAGAGGAAATATCTCTTGCTTTATCTTGTTTATGCAGAGAGGAAATGAAGAGACTAAACTTTTACCCTAATTAGCCGAGTTAAGAATACCCTCTTGTCCCTGAAATTGTTACAAATTAACCTTTCATGTCTTCTTCCTCTTGATTGAGAAGCTTTAACATCTGCCATGGTTCATTTCATCAAAAGAAAAAATGTTTTATCTACCAAGAATGAGGTTAGAATTTGCCCATTTCTTTGCATTCCATATAACTATCATTGCATTTTGTATGTGATAGGATTAGAATAGTGAATTTGTCGACTTCATGAAAAAACATTACATGGCTAAATATGATATTTGAAATTGAATTAAATGTTTGACTGCATAAATCATCGTCAGCATTGCCGTTAAAATTATCAATTAATCTCTACATAAAATCCTATTGAAATTATTTAATTCTTTTTAATGCAATATCAGTTCCTGGGGTTGGAGGTATGTCTCTACAACAATATTTTGGATTAAAAAGATAAATTTATCAACTAAAAAGAGTGGGTATGCCAGAATAAAACTAAGTGGTAGAATAAAAGTGTACATTGAAGAAAACAAATGAAAAAAGTTACATAGGTAAAGATAAACATCTCTTTTCACTTTTAAAGAACTTTGAAATTTATTAGCACATTATAGCCTTGCTGCCACGATGAGGCACTGCATTATTCAAGGAATGTCACTTCTTGTTGAATTACATTCAGAGCTCTAACATGAAATGTCTTCAAAATTATTGATTGAAAAGAATCAGACTTTTACATCCTGATTAGATAAATAGGACCAACTTTGACTTAAAGCGAAAAAAATGACAGAATAGCTCTTTTTCATAGAGCTACACAAAACCAAACCGACTCTTCAATAAATGGGAGTTTGTGTATTTCATACAAAATGTCCCAAAACAAGTATATTATGTCCTCTTCTTCTTCAATTAATGTAGAAGTTTAGCAACACTCATTTCTTTCAGAGAGGCATCAAAATTTCAATTTCCATTCCATTAGTAAACTAGATGGATATTCGACTGCACGCAGTCGAAAATGATGCCTCCGCCATAGAGCGATTTTACAAACCAAAACAGAAGCAATTAAAAAAATTAAAAGTTAGATGGTAATCCATTAACAGGTTCTCACAATATTGTGATTAAAAGCTATGTAAGCTATTTAAAGCTATCAGTGTATTGGTCTGCAAGATGCATACATGTCCCGAGTTTGATAGTAATCCATCCGTCAGTATTGACAATGCGTTCACAAGCTATTTTTGCATACATAATGAGCCCCATGACCTTTGACCTCATGACCCCAAAATCCAATCAGTTCATTGGCTCTACAAGATACATACATGACCTAAGTTTGGCGCTACTCCATCAATCGGTTCTTGAGATAACGCGATCACAAGCTATTTCTGCATACATAATAAGCCCTGTGACCTCTGAACTTTGACCTTGTGACCCCAAAATCTAATCAATTCATTAGCTGTGCAAGATACATACATGACATAAGTTTGACGGTAATCCATCATCCGGTTCTTGAGATAACGCGATCACGCGAACGGGATGTACGGACAACCAGAAAACATAATGCCTCTGGCTACTTTGTAGCGGAGGCATAAAAATAAGGGCATCACAGAAGAGGTAGGAAGCATGTTTCACTGAAGCCAAGCCATCATCTATCTTTGAACGATCTTCTGTGAGATGGTACAGACAAAAATATACTCAGAAACAACATACTTGAGAGCATTCAATATGCATACATAATAGAAGAGGTTTAAAAGTACACATAGAAAACACTTTTCAAAGCAAATATTTAGAGTGCCATTCACTAGTAATCACAAACTATGTGAAATATATGAAGTAACAAAGATGGTGTGAATTGTTAAGATACAGAAAAATTGTTGAGAAAAAATAAAGAAAAATTTTACTGTTCTATACAACTAACAAAAATATATACTGCATAGTTTGAATGCAGTACCTAAAATGGTTCTCATTACAACATGGCACAGCTGCTAACTAATCAGAAGCTAAGTTTTCTTGTCTTTCATTTAGTCAAGAGCACAACTTCAGAGCTAGCTATTTTGATCATATCCAAGTTCATCTAGATATCAGCTATCTGTTTTCAACAGACAATTAGAAGTTCTATATGTTACTTGAACACCCTGTTGTAATTTCACAGTCTACTGTCTTTTTCACGACATCTGGGCTTCTTGGTGCATTCTCATCAGTTCATGATGTCTTCTCTCCATATCAGGATCACGATCACTCGACGAAACCTGCATCTTAGAATATTTGGCACGTGCATTCTTAAACCAGACATACACCACTCGGTTGTTATACTTGGGCTGGTGCCGTCTCCACTCACTGGAGTTCAGTTCCTGTACGTATCTCTCAATGGTTTGCCGATCAGGCCTTGGGTCGATCGCGAACCAAGACTGTAGCTTTGGCACTTCGAAGGTAGGATCAATGGTAAAGCGTTTCCGGGGAACCCTGGTGGCTGGAGTTGTAGAGGTTTGTGAGGAGTTGGATTGAGGCGACTTCTCGGGTTTGGGCGACTCTGACTGATGTTTGTATGACTGGGGTGTAGGGGTCCGCCTCTGTGAGGCGGAAGGGGTGGTGAGGGGTGATGGGGTGGGTTTTGGCACTGAGAGGGCACTGTTGTGATAGTCTAATCGAATAGAAGGACTGTCCTTGTGTACAGAGTCAAGAGCTTGCAGGAAATGGTGGTGGGAAAAACCAGGGATAGGCATTGCATGGGCAGCTGCTGCCAACTCAGGGGTTAGTGATATCCCAAACCCAGAGGCAATCTTACGGAGGTCTGGCACATGAAGTGCTGTCTCGGTTTGGTGAGATCCATTGTGTAACCTGCTTGGCACAATCAAACCATTACTTACAATACTGACAGGCTGCAGATGTGGTCGTGCCTGCATGTGTAACAATGAGGGCAAAATGGATGGTTTAGCTACGGAGGTCACCATTGACGCAACCCGATTTTCATTGCCTACTGAGTCCTCTCCTTCTGTCATAGGTTCTTCTTTCAAATTCAACATTCTTGCTGGACTTCTTCCTGGACTACGGAAGGACTCTTTGCAGAACTCCTAACCGGGCTCTTTGAAGATGATGCTTCCAAAATCTCTGTCTTCTCCTCCTCTTCCACCTCCTGCTCCTCCATCTCTTTCTCTTCTACCACCATATCGCTTTCTCCTTCATCACTATCTTTCATGCTCTCATCAATCACCAAGTCTTTTGAATTCTTTGCATATACAATGTCCTCTCTCATCTGAGCAATTGCAGTTGAGCGCAAGAGATGCCTATACTTTACCCTGGCATTCTTAAACCAGATCATGATAGAGGAGTACTGAAGTGGGGTACCGTTTCGTCGGAAGTCAGAGGCATTCAACTCGGCCAGGTAGACCTCCATCTCTGCCCTGGTCGGTCTGGGGTTCTGCCGATACCATCGCAGAAGGCGAGGGAGCTCTGTGCGAGGATTGAAGAGTGTACGAGGACGCCTCCAGTGCTTCGAGCTGATACGTGGTAGGGCGGAGCTGTCTACCCTGTCTGGGGGTAGGAGGGTGTTGTCGGTAAGGCCATTGTAGATGTTGTACCACTGGTAGAAGGCTTGGATCTTTTCGATGCTGACAGGTTTGTTGTACTTGCCCTGTAAGATCTGTGCTACGGTCACCTGTAGAACACAGAAACAAATCGAGAGAGAAAAAATATTTTGATAATTGCATCAATATAAATCTGAGCTGATCTACTTTATCGTATCGAGAGACAACTATATCGATCCTTTGAAATGTGCAACATTCCTTCTTCAATGCTGGAAAAGTACACAAGAAAGTTCAAGTAAAATCATCATCACTTCATCCACACGAAAAAAACTTCCCCTTCTTTATCGAACCGGTACTTTTATTCACTTCATTTAGGGAAAACGTTTGGCAATGGGAGACTTGACATAGTTATCTTGGGGAAAAAAATGAAACAAAGACAATTTATTTGGTGTTGCCTTTTCTGTTCGTTAGTTTACTGGTTGTTATCATGTTGCCCATTGTGACCAATTTTGCTGCATTTCAACCTTTTAAAATAAAGTCACATAACCAAGGGGTGATAGTGAGCTTTCCCCAGACCACCGTCCCCTTGTGTAAAGAAAAAAAAAAGGATCCAGGGGGAAAAAAATGGCGTCTAAGAACATATCCCCCTTTTGAGTAAGAAAATTTGGGGAAAATTGGGAAAATAAGGGAAAATAAGGGAAGAAAAAAAAAGAAGAAAAAAAATCTAGATAAACTAATGAGCATCCCCAAACCACAATTTACCCTTTCACTAATGTGCTCCCCACTATCCAATCACAATCACCTACTCTAATAATGTGTTACCCCGAAAATTAACAGATTATTTGAATAATGTGTCTCCTACAAACCAATCAGTCGACCTTGGAAAAACAACCAATCATTATCTAGCTTTGGAGAATGCATCTCACAGCAACCAATCAAACTCAACATTTAACATTACCCCCACCCTCCAATCAACAACACCAACTAATTGTCCTCGGGGGTAATTGTCCTTGGGGTAGTTTTCCGGGGTGATTGCCCAGGGCGTAATTGTCCTGATACGGAAAGAATGAACTCTCAATGAACCAAACACAATCTTTCTCAGAAAAACGGTGTTACCAATCCACATTCACAGTCAAAAAAATAAAAAAGTGTCCCCCATAACCAATCACCATCGAATCACCCTCTGTGGATTAAGTCCTCAGCAAACCATTCACAATCTCCCTTTGTAAGAATGTTTCTCGCATTTACCAATCAAAATCTACTGTTAAACAGAATATGTCTCTAACCACCAACGACAATCTAATTTCAATAGAATATATATATCCTAATAAAAAAACTACAGTCTTCATGTATTGAATATGGCACAGCAAACAATTGACTTTCGACTTTACTCTTGACCTGAAATTTGTTTCACATGATCTTTGACACTATCCTTAGAGTACAATATTAATGCAATTCACATTTTTACATTTAATGCATTTTTGGCTGGCACCAAAGTTTTGATGCACTTCCTGTCAAAAAAAGAAATGCCCATGTCTTCCTAAAACTATGCAAGACAAAAACCCAACAAGAAAAAGTAGCTGTAGCTTTCTTTGATTATATTAGTCTTCCCATAACTGATTGATCATTAAACTTTGAAATGAATTAACTCCCCAAAAAACAAACTATAGCTCATCTTTGAAATGAATTAACTCTCAAATAGCCAACTATAGTTCATATTTGAAATGAACTAACTCCCAATAACCAACTATAGTTCATCTTTAAAATGAATTAACTCTCAAATAACCAACTATAGTTCATCTTTGAAATGAATTAAATCTCAAACCAACTACATCTTTGAAATGAATTAACTCTCAAATAACCAACTATAATGTAGTTCATCTTTGAAATGAATTAACTCTCAAATAACCAACTATAGTTCATCTTTGAAATGACTTAGTTCCCAAATAACCAATTATAGTTCATCTTTGAAATGAATTAACTCCCAAATAACCAACTATAGTTCATCTTTGAAATGACTTAGTTCCCAAATAACCAATTATAGTTCATATTTGAAAGGAATTAACTCCCAAATAACCAACTATAGTTCATATTTGAAATGAATTAACTCTCAAATAACCAACTATAGTTCATCTTTGAAATGAATTAACTCCCAAATAACCAACTATAGATCATATTTAAAAGGAATTAACTCCCAAATAAACAACTATAGATCATATTTAAAAGGAAGTAACTCCCAAATAACCAACTATAGTTCATATTTGAAATGAATTAACTCCGAAATAACGAACTATAGTTCATATTTGAAAGAACAACCAATCACAACCTCTCTTTAATTAAAATGTGCTTTCACAACAGCCAATCAAAAGCTACCTCCCACTACATAACTTACGTGTACATGCGAATTGTCTGCAGGCAGTTTGGCAATTAACAGGGAAGACATGCAATACTTTGTAACTTAATGAAGCAAATCATTCAAACATGTTTTTCTTCAAATGCAGCCTGTGTACATTATATGCACTCTTGCACAATCTTGTACAACTATCTGCTTCACACAATTCGTCGGCTTTATTATGAAGCGACGAATCCATAGAGTAATATACAACAAATGTATACGATGAATTCGTCAGTTCATAAAAACACTGACGAATTGTTCATGTACGGTCCTAGCAGTTGAACAAATAAAATGAACAAGCATGTACATGGAGTATCAATGTCAATGGTGAGAGGGACAGGAAGAAAGAAGCGCAGAGGAGTGAAAGAGAGACAGATTGCTATGTACAATAAATTAGGGGGAGACATGAAAACAACAAAATAAAAGAACTATTTAACCAAGTAATAGTGGGAAGGGGGTTGATGGGGTATGTGAGTCCAGAATGCTCAATATATATACATGTAATACTGGTAGACATCCAAATCACTGGTGTACAATGAAGGGGAAGGGGGGGGGACTGCAGAATTTAATTTTACATGACCAATATCCAGGCAAATTAAAGCCACCTAATAATACTATAAAGTATTTGGGCAAGTGATGGCTTAATGCATTAAAAAGGAAAGAATTTCTAAAAGGGAAAGTGAAGGGTAAAATAAACACACAAGAATGTCAGATGGATCAAGATATAAATTCAACCATACTGCCCCCACCCTGGGGCAGGAAATAGAGAAGAAATGAGAGGGGGGAGAAAAAAAGAGGATAAGCATTATGAGAATGAGATAAAGAGAAGTCACAAACACTGAAAGTCACAGGGAAAGCACAATATTTAACTAATGGCTTCTGAAATAGCAAGATGCAATGTGAAAAGATATGTAACAAATCTTCTTATTGTATACAAAATTATAGCTTTACAAAAGAGGACAGCACATTTTCGCATCCACTATATGAAATCAAATATGAAAAATTGGATATTTTGAAAAACTTATAATCTGAAATCAATGTTATCTAAAAGACGATTTCTGGAATCTACGGTTCAATCCCAACAAGAATTTTTTTAAATCCAAAGTACAAAGGCATTGAAAACAGAACTGTAATTAAGAAAACAAAGGGAGGCCCATTTTAAAATATATGACTATTTTTCCCTTTAAACTTCTCATGACCACTAACATGCACAAAGAGTGCGGATAGAAGACCATTGGATGATGATCCAAGACAGTTCAAATTATCAGTGCAAAAGCCACTTCTCTGATCAGGAAGGCCTTTCCAAATTACAAGACTGTATAACAAATATTATATTAGTAATTCCACACTGAATCACCTATTCAAACACACCTATATTTAAAAAATGAAAAAATATCTCTTTCATAAAAACAAGTTGGGGCAATTTAGTAGTCAGTAGTTTGGAAGACCATTCATGGCAGGTGGAAAAACAATTATGAAGTACTGGTACCCTGTAAAAGTTTAACTCGAGCTTTTGCCTTGTGGGTCTTTCTTGCATGAACTTCCCAAAACAGATGACTGGTCAGTCAGTCCTCCATATAAAGCACCAATAAAATAAATCAGTCTGTTTTGATAAGCATTTTTAAAGAAAAAGAAAATTGACATGACAAAAATGCATGCATACATAGAACCATCATACCATAATAAATAGAGGTGAGCAGATGTATTAAACAAAAGCCAAAAAGTGTAAAGAGAGGTGGTGCAACATTGAAATAACAAGATGAATGAATCTGAATGGAGTGCAAAATTCAATTAAGTTATTGTCTAACCTGTGAGAAGGGGCATCCGTGGCTGACGAGAAGCGTAGGACCTCTCTTCTCCAGGACCTGCAGGAGTTTGATCCGTAGTTCCTGCACCGGGTGAGCAGTCCTGCCGACGCCCTTGCCCTCTCCACCCTTCATCCTCCTAGCCATCATCCCGAAAGGAAGATCTAGGCCTCGCCGTAGGAAGAAGCTATTGCCAAGGTTGCCCAGGCTGAGGATACTGCTGTTGGCGTTGCCTCCGACCCTGCTGCTCCGGCTTTGGTTCTCTGGCGTTTGGTTCTGGCAGTTGGCACTTGAGGCGTCACTGAGAGAGTAGAGAACTTGTCCGTCTTGATCATTTCAACTAATGAGATGGAGTGCTGGGTGCTAGCTAGTATTTACATGCGGCTCTACAACACTACGGATGGATTACTTATGTAAAGTAATGGCTGTCCAATTCTAACCCAACAGCATTTGAGCTCTAAAAGATCACATCAACGTACACAGTTCCATATTACCTCAAAATACGCTACTGACAGTACATGTTATTATCAATAACTAATTGTTGTCGAATAAAATGGAGATCCTAAGCATACACGTAGCGGTGAAACTCAATGGTAGTTTCACAATAACTTCATCTCTCTTTGAGTTCTAAGGATCACTAAAGAAACACAATTACATGCAAAACAGATATTAAACCTGGTACATGTATGGAACTATTAGTTAAAGCGCTGAAAAACAGTGAATAAATGAGTAACCCAAGTCTCGTTCACTCAATTAGCCATGCTAATGGTGCTCTGTGCATATGTATATCGTACCAATGATGAGCAATGACAGCCAATTTGAAGAAAACCCTTTTCAAGTCAAACTTTTCCGGTTCCTCAAACAACCTTGATTTGTGACTATATGGACAGCAGAACCCTAAATAAATACAAGTCTGTTTGGTAGCAAAACACACTGATCACTTTGACATCTTTGTGTAATAGATGGATCTTTGATGCTGCAAAAAGAAATTGATTCTTGGTGGTTCCCAATGACGTGAATGATACGTCTTCAACTTGTCGTACACCACGTGGGCGATTCAATTCAGCAAGGGAGCATGGAAAAGGGTTATAATCCATTGTTAGCGCTTACGGTTTATTTTACCGTGGCGAAAAACATATTGTAGCATGTAGAAAGAAAGAATGAAAGAAAAAAAAATCATATCTCCATCATGCCACTTTTCTTTCATCTTGTTTACGCCGGAAGAAATTACTCGCTTTAAAGTTCGGCACTAATGCGATAATCCATCTGAACCCTAACATTTACTAATCTTCTTAAACGGTGAACGATGGATGGGAATACACTGACACTATCTCACCCCCCCCCCCCTCTCTCTCTCTTTCTCAACATATCTTGCTCTCTTTCTCTCTGTTTTTTTTTTAACACTTTGTTTTCCATTCTCACGTTCTGTCTATGTCTACCTCTGCTGTATATCTCATTCCTCTCTCTCTCTCTCCAACTCTCTATACTCCCTTTCTCTTCATCCACATGTATTGATCTCTCTTCATATATCTCCATTTTCCCCTTGGGGTTCCCCCTTCTTTCCTTTGAACTTTCATCTCCCCTCTACAGTGTATGTTTATTTTCTCTCTCTCTCTCTCTCTCTCTGTCTCTCTCTGTCTCTCTCTGTCTCTCTCTGTCTCTCCCTCTCACATAACACACACACACACACATATGCACACTCCTGTCCTCATTATTTCTCAACTACACCTCTACTGTCTAGGCTTCCCAGAAACACAGGTATCATCGACATCCCTCCCTCCCTCCGCACAATGAGGAAAACAAACCCTTGTGACATCATCATCATCATCACGCAACAAGTACAGAGTACAGCCACTTCCCATCGATCACAATCCTAGGATTGAGTGGGCAAGAGAACAAAACTCTTGTCTCTTCAGTCACGTCAATCGCTAATCACTCTCATCTATCATACCATGTACGTGCCAACGGATTTACGGATCAGCGCTTTGCACTACCCTAACCATAACGCATAATACTTGTTTCTAACCCAATCCTAGCAAATCCCAGCTCTTGTTTTGTTTGTATTTAAGCATTTCTAAACTTAATTCAGACATCTTGCAAGAAATGTTGTCAAGATTACGACGCAATGCTATGACGTGGCAGGAAATGCGGTTGATGAAATTGCACGTCATTCAGCCTTACAGGACTACCAAGGATATTAGCATCACCAATTTCATTTTAAAAAATGATTGTGGGAGAAAATTACAGGAAACTATAATCAATCAACAAAAAGTCCACCAAAACTAACTTCTTTTTACAAATGTACTTATAACGGTACAATAGATTATTGTAAAGTACTTGCTTTGTCTCCAAAAAAAAGTTTTCAATAAGAGTATAAATGTAGATCCATGTAGAAACTTTTTTCAGTTTCAAGGTATGAAATTGCAAGCTTCCTTCACATTTCTTCTGCTTTCAATTGTACATTATGCTGCACGATCAACATTTGAAATTAATATTATTCTTGTGATCACACTCACCTTGATAATACAGATATCTTGAGTGTGATGTGGGAGAGAAGATCTCCAAAGAGTTGTCCTACAGATGACTGTTGATTGTCTGTGATTGATGCAAAAGGCAAGGCCTTCCAATTCCGTACCTGAATAACACCTGATTAGAAAAATGATAAGAAAAGCATTTGTTTATTGGTTTGAATCATCATGTCGCCAATGCATCTTACTTGTCATTGTACACCCTTTGCGTTGCCTTTCGTATTTCTATATACATGTATTTGATCTATTTTTATGTATATTTTTAATTTGTACAATTACAATTTGACGACACTTTGCCACAATGAGAATATGAATAAAACCACTTCATTGAATCGAATACTGGTTTCAAAGGTTTATTGTGTATAAACTTAAAATGCTTCAGGCCGATTCTGTGTAATGTGTCACGTACGACATACATGTAGGTCTTTTACCATTTACATGTACTTCATCCGAAAAAGACAAAAAATACCTTGATATGACCAATTTGACCATAAATGTAAGTGATAGCAGAAATCATCATTAGTCAAGGGTCATATCTTTTTTTTTTGTAAATAAGATTTGGAAGAACCTGTATAATCCCTTTTCTTTCCTTTGTTCTTTACACAAATTCAGCAACTGCACATAAACAAGATACCACAAATAGCTACAATTTCTGTTTTTGAGAAACATAAAAACTTGATGTTCTTTTCATTTTTTATTTTTAGATTTTTCTTTTTTAATCAATTACTTACCGTACACCTGTATTTGATATTTTGATCTTTTAAAATTGTCACAATTTTTTAAATCTATTTATTTATGCTCTCATTCATTCATGTACTTCATTTTTATTCACTTCCTTTTCACTTTTCTTTCCTTTTTTTTTTGTACTTCCTGTTGCTTCCTTTCGTGTTTTTTTGTTTGTTTGGTTTGTGTTTATCTGGCCTGTATTAATGTACAATAACATTTAACACTGATTTTGTGTCAATTACGTATCAACTACTTACACCTCTATTTGATATTTTAATCTTTGAAAATTGTCACAATTTTGTTATCTATTTATTTATTCTCTCATTCATTCATGTACTTCATTTTCACCTTTTTCTTTCCTTTTTTTTTTTTGAGGGGTACTTTCTTTTGCTACCTTTTGTTTGTTTGGTTTGTGTTTATCTGGCCTGAATTAATGTACAATAACATTTAACATTGATTTTGTGTCACAGCTACACCCTCCCAACCCCTCCCCATTAAAAGTGGTTTGTTTGCCACCAAACTGACACAGCGTGACGTAATACTGCCAATTTCTCTTTACGGGATCAGATATTTTTAGCAAGACTAGATTCACATGTAAATGATTATGTAAGTCAGATTTTTTTAAATGATCATTTTTAATGCCAAAATCTGTGTCCAATAAACATGGAGGTTACAAGGAACACAATTTTGATCTGTTCTTTTTGATATTTTCGTCCCCTTCCAGCATCAAATCTCAAAATCAGCTGCATAATTTCAACAATTTCAGCCATATTGTATGCACTGCTGAATTATTCAGATTCCTAATCTCCGGTAAATTCATTGCGTCTTGTTTACAAAACACACAGGCTGAACAATGACGTAATAAGTTTGATTCTACATGTAAGCCAGGCATAAAAAAATGGAAATCACTTTATTTTGCTTAGTGTGGAAGGGATCGAGTATGATCTTTATCTCCTTCTTTATGATGTATCATTTATTTCAATCATATATCAAAGGACCAAAATAGAAACAGTTTCCTAATTTACCTCCAGATATCTTGTTATCTGACTTTGTTAAAACCCTGCCTGCAACCTTGATTTATTTTTGTTGGTATGCTTACATGTACTGTACATCTACTTTTTTGGAGGGTTTTGTAATGATCAATAAATGAAACATTTGCTTCTCATTCTCTCCAACAACTGGATTACAATACCCCAGAGGAAATGCAAATTACATGTATATTACACAGCACACAATTCTGTTTTTCAAAAAGTTTCCAAATAACCTTCCTGTTGCAAAAATATTTCATTTTAAAAATTGAATGTTTTCTTTTCTTTTAATCAAGATTTATTTCAGTCTGCTAACAAATGCACATTGAAAGACAACTTTCACCACTTTATCTACATTGCTGATCTTTTTTGTCTGGCCGACTAACATTTTGCCCAAAAAAATCCCTGAAAACAAGTACATTTATACACTAAACAGGCAATTTGGGGATATTAAAAAAAACTTGTAAAACAAAGCTCTTTTTAAAAGTTTGTCCAAAAGCTTGCCACAGTTAAATTGCAAATCTGTTATATCTACATGTACATGAATAAAGCTTGTAAGCAAACATCAAGACCAAAGCCTCCATTTGCTAAATGTCTCTCTGCCCTTTCCAAAAGGCTTACATGTAAAGTCAAATTAAAGGCAGACCAAGAAAAGAAATAAACATCACAGGACGTAATGAGCAGATATATGTGAGTACATGCAGAATATGACCTGCAGAATATTGAATTCAGATCTTTTCATGCTTTATCTTGTGATTTGATACTATTGTACGGGTATGTATGCAACCTCCATGTACATGCCCCATTTACAAATTGGCAAAATGTGTTCAAATTATCATTTCTGACCTGTTGAATTCTGTTCAATAGTAAAAAGTCATTCAAAAGTCATTTTACACACAATTTTACATAAATAATGCACAACTGCTTTAGTAAGGCTGATTATCATGACAATGTTGATTTTTTTTTGTTGTTGTAAAAGTGATGATGAGGAAGAGGAATATGGGAAGGATTATAAATAAAAAAAGAAGATGCAAACACAATAAGAATATCTACAGATTGTGGGACTATGGTGTAGGTCCTGTGCACTACCTGAATGTGAACGGATAAACCTACATTATTTTTCACAAAGACTTGTCTCGCTGTTGGTTCCAACCTTCAGTAACCTTCAAGTACCTGTACTTTCTTCATAACAGTCAACCTTTCAACAACAAAAAAGGCTCCACTATATGTATTGGTGCTTCTGCATACAGAAAGCCTGAACTTCATGTTCCTATCCTGTCTTCCTATCCTGTCAAATTGATTTGATGACATTTCAGTTTACACTAAACTAATGCTAAATTAAAACATCTATTTGATGTGTACTAGATTACCATTTATGTTACATGTTCATCTCCTACAAAAAAACCTCTTTTGATGGAGATAATTTACATTTATACATGCACTCTCTTGAAAAATGAAAGACTACATTTGGTAGCTTTGCTAAAGCCACAGCAGGGAGATGGCCACAGTATGTAAATGTTCATGTTGTAGCTGGTATTATATACCTCACTTAAGAAATCCAGCCATCTGATTGGTCGAAATTGCAGTCGTTGTTTTAACTATTCCCGAAAAATGCCAAAGCCATGTAATAGTTTTAAAAAATAGTTTAAAAATCCCGGCAAAATTCCAGTTACCGGAAATTAGTTCAGTCTTGCTGAGCACGGACACCTTACATTAATTTTTTTGTGCGATAATTTCATAGTCGCTACATTTTAGGTTTTTAATTGCTTGAAAATTTCAGTCACGTCATTTTGCTAGCAAAGATTAACAGACTCGACAGTGTCTCAGATTTTCTGTGATGTTTTAACCAATCTTTACTCAATAAAAGGCTAATTAAGGTAAGAATTCTTGGTAGATTATTGTGATAATTCGTCCGGTCGGTGAAAAGTCATAGCGACTGCCTTAATACTCGCGCACTGGCTGTTTCTATACTGCCATACTGGCTTGCGAAAGTTGAATCCCTCACCTCGGCGCCCGCCGCACAGCGCCTCGGGGTGATGGCAGGATTCAACTGACAACTAGACTAGGTCTAGGTCTAGGTCTATCTCTTGAGCGTATAATAAAAACAGCTAGTCCTCTCGTAGCAGTCGATCACTATAACTATATTTTAGATTCGGACTTTAGCGTCATTTCCTCAATTGTAACAAGGTAGATATCATCAAGCATGAAGATTTTTCCAACTCGACGAGAGTTTTTAAGTGTTTTTCAGCAATGCTTAAACAGGAAGGAAAGGGAGTTGTGACTCACAAACCAGTCCTGTTCTACCAGTTGATTGGTAATTTGACTCTTTTTTCGGCATATAAAAGTATTAATGACTGCTTTAATATTCGAGAAATAGTTGTTTTATACGCTCTCGGGAAGTTACAATTGGGCTATTGCCCTCGGCATGCCTCGGGCAATAGCACAATTGTATCCTTCCCTCGAGCGAATAAAAACAACTATTTCTCTCAAAGCAGTCATTAATACTATACTAATACCCAGTAGAGTGTATTCACATCATGATGCTGTGCAACACGACTGTCTATCATTACGGTTATCTGAAGACATTTACAGCAGGGTAGAATTGAACTTGGGAGGCTACATAATAGCAAGACTTTTAATCTATTAATATGGTCTCTTACAGGTTCCATTCAAGTTGTCCTTGGCCTTTTCATATTTTTTTTTAATGGTTTACTATGTAAGGAAAGAGCAATAACAAGGAATGAATTTTACACATAAAAGAACATCTCGATGAAAAGCATGACTACTCAACACTTTCTCCTTTTTTGTTGACCTTAATAAACCTAAAGAGAAAGCTGACATGAATCAGACAACTTAATCCATTCATCGCGGATAGCAAAGTCGTGCATCATGCATAGACAAGATTTGCATCACACAGTAGTGAAACCGAAGATTAATCCTGTAGGGTTGCAGGCAGCCTTTAACTTCAACAAACCTTTAATAATTCACAGGCTCCTGCCTCTGTTGGCTTTAATCCTCTATGTGCAAAGTCAACAGGACTTTTTAATCCTCGCCTGCATGAAAGGCAGGCTTCTGCACGCTTCTCTATAATCCCTCCCAATCTACAATTGCTAATCCCTAATCTAAAATTCCATCTCTGAAGTCGACTTTGTGCCAGGCACACATCAAGAGTTACTAGAAGGGTCTCCAAGCATACATACTTCATTTCTTACTGCACAGGGATATCTTATGATGTAGGTTTTATCATGGAATCTTTTGTGGATTGTTATGGCAGATGACTGGGGGCTGAATAAGAGTTAAATACTGCCTTTTGGAACAGAAAATTCAAAATGCGTAAGAAGCAACCAAAAGCTACATGTACGTGTATGGTGTATGTTGCAGTAAAAGGATTGGAGATTATTAAGTAACTAAACTGTCTAACTGTGCTTGAATCCAGTTTCATGACGTAAAAACAATTTAAGATGTTCAGACATCATGCATCAGTGTTAAATGCTCAATGACTTTGATTTAAAGGACTGTAGCATATATCTAATGTTATACATGTAGCTGCATTTTAGGAAAAACTAAACCTGTCACTTAGTTTAAAGCAATTATGCATATAACAGGAAACATAAACTGTGCAAGTACTTATGGCTTTTAAGAAAAAATATAATTTTTAGCAGTTCACTACAAATTTTACAATGTACATGTGCAATGTACATGTGCAGTGTAAATGTTAGTCAGAAATGTTTGCCATTACATGTATTCAATTGGTAAATAACAAAATAACAAAATTACAACTGCCTGTACTTTGAGAGTAAGATAAGGATTTTTGTTTAAATTTTACACTTAAATTCTCAATACTGAAAGTGGCAATCACTCCTTTTAATCGTATTAATAATGTCAACAACAAAAAAAATCTTCTTAAAGCATTATCAAACAATTAATCTTAGAGCAGAAAAATTACAATAACACTAAAAGCAAAATACAAAACAAAAAAAAACAAAAAAAGATTGCAAATTCTTGATGAGGTCTTTAGTTATTTTTTTCATTATTAAAGATACTATGTCCCTTTTGCAGCCAACATCAAATTCTGTAGAACTTTGCAGGAATTATGAATATGTCATGTATGTCCTATCTGTGAAATTTAAACGTTAGCAGTGTCCTAATATTCAAATTATGCAAGGAAACCCGTTTACTTGCTAGACTTCACTGTCAGACACTATTGAGTGACTGACTGGCTTTTTCATCTTTGGTAATAACATACATAAAATGAGCTGTAAAGGGTACATGAGCATTTGTCTACATCAATAACCCACTTCTTGTAATGGCCAAAATTAAACTGATTGAATCTTTGCGCAGCATAAAACGTACGACCATTCGGTACAATGGTCTGAAAAATCAGACTATTACTTACTGGCTCTATAGCTCCTAAGTCGATTCGACAACTAATAGTCGTTATTTTCCCACATTTTCAAGCCCCCTTTTTGGGGGGGAAGTTCTAAACTAGTATTGTCTTTCAAATGCCGTTAGAATTTAACCTTTTCATTTTTTGGGCCTGCAAATGGGACATAGTACCTTTAACATAAGATGCAAATCATGCACATTATGCTTCAATGCACAGCCAATTTTAATTAAAGCCTGTCTGCACTAGTTTGGCCAGGAGGGATTAGACCTCCCAGCATGGTCACTGACAGGTGGTTATCTCATCAACACAGCTCTCAATTAACATAAGAAAAAGAGGATCACAGGGGACCAATGGGCACCACTTAGGCATTGTTTTGCAGTAGTGCAGTGGGGCTTTAAAAGCAAAATACAGAAAGAAAGAAAACCAAAAAAGATTGCAAATTCTTAATGAGGTCTTTAGTTATTTTGTTCATTAACATAAGATGCAAATCATCCTATCATGCTTCAATGCACAGATAACTTTAATATCACTTTCCTCAACGGCAGGGTTCTATGGAGAAATTTAGCCTTAAAAGGTACTGCTTCTCACTCTTGGACAGACTTTTCAATGATTGGGAGTAATGGAATTCATAATGCTCCGTTGTTTATTTCTACCAGTTATACATGCACGTATTCCGATACACTAGTTGCCCAATAAAATATGAAGCTTATTCGACCAACCATTCTGAGAAGGCAACTTCCTTTGGGTAATATATATGATGTTTCATCTTTCATAGGGATTAAATTCATAATGCTCAGTTGTTTATTTTTACCAATTATGCATGTACGTCTTCCGCAAACTGGTTGACCGATAAAATATGAAGCTAATTCAACCAACCCTTTAATTGCCTTTCGCAAGAGAATGTTTCAATCCTTCATGGGGATTAAATTCACAAAAGGATGAATCAAATTCAACAAAATACTACCAGTGGATCATTCTTTGAAAGGTAACGTTAACATCCCCCATGTGAAAATACATACCAATGAAAAATAAAATGTCCAGTGAGTCTACCCATTATCTCCTTAAATAATCATGTTCATAATATGAGAATTTTTTTTCTTTTTTCCATTAGAAGAAACATCTCTCAACCACACGGTTTTGTAACTGAAGCACTGGTGATTGTGCAAGGAACTAAAACTCTGTTAGTAACCGTTGAGAATAAAATGCATTTATAACTCTATATAAAAACACAAAATGACTGCCAATCAGAGAACAACAGCTGGTTCATTCAGAAGGCCCAAATACTGAACTTATTTTATAAGACAACAAATAGTCAAAATGAAGCTAAATTGATAATAATCATTCAAGGGATTTGGTCACACATACATGGATGACTAAGAATGGTGTTTAATTATAACAAGAGGAGAACACATATCAAAACTTAGGTGTTCCACAAGAATCATCTTGTGAGTGCAAGAGGGGCATCACTTAAATGGAAATCCAACCTTAAGAGCATACAACTCTAAAATAAAGCAGTAAAATCAGAGAAGTAGACGCTTGAACGACATTGGACACAAAATCAGACGGTTATGAATTTTTGAAAGTTGTAATCACCATTATGTATAGGCATTTGAAATTGGCTGAATTATTAATGTAATTGTAATCATAATGTAGTACCGGACTACTTTCTCATTTGTGCCAACACACAAAATGACTAAAACTTCAATTCTTCCAAAATGTATGACTCAGGAGAGTCTTTTCTCTTTAAAGGACCTATAATAATAATAATATACTATCCATAAAATATTTTGAGTAGCGCCCCAAGGAAGAAGGCATTTGGGAGAAAATCCAAAACGGGAGAGTTATCCGTGACAACGTCACAATCCACAAAATTGCCAATTTGAGATTCATATAGCTATAGCGATCTCAGATTTCAAACATTTATAACCTTCTCATTATTGGTCCGAGGTATTTCAAAATTTAGCCATATTTCTGCTTTCATACAAATGAAATTGTTACAAAAGGATGGATTGCCCTTAAACACCATTCTGGTTATCAGCCGACAAAAAGTACATCTACAAATTAATACAAAAGTTTTGGTCTGAGTTGTTACCTGTTGCATTTTTCGCTCTTTCCGGTGGGTAATCCAGCTTAGATAAGGCTACCCTGACGAGATCTCTGAGTTGTAACGTTGATGGCACGATGGCATATCCCTCTTTCCTCTTCTCCTCCTCCTCTCCCTTCTTTGCATCCCCACCATCTTTACTGGGTGGGGTGTCGAGAAGCTCTACGATGCAGTGGACTGGAAGCATCTTACCTCCTGGGAGCAAAGACAGAGAAAAGAAAAGAGGATACAGTTATAACTTTGCAACTCTTCAACCGCTTTGGTCAACTTCTGGCAAAGATCAACTCACAAAGACCTATCGAATTCACAATGAAGCAATATGTATCTACAGATTATAAATAGATACTCCCAAGACTGTGACAGTCAAGATAAACAGTATGAATTTGATAAACACTGATCTATTCAAAAATGTGTTGGACTCTGAGTAAGACATGGGAAAGCAATCAGTGAATCTTATTCTTAAACACCTTCCGGAAAGGACCATATTATATATTTTTTTAAATGTTAAAATTCCTGGTTGACAGTACAGTGTACATGAACGGAATGATGACCGACTGCTCTGTCTGACCTGCGTGCACAATTATGGAACTAAAAAAGTGAGACAGAGAAAGCTTCAAGGAACATACATGTAAGTGTATATATGTGTGAAAAGGGCTTATCAATACTGAGACCCCATTATCTCTAAGCTGTCCAGTTTAAGATCTTCCTCATATAATGTACAAAGAATCCTTTTCACTAGCAACCTCATAAACAATGAAACAGTTAGAGATAATCCATAAAGACCTCTCTATGAACACAAAGGGGATTAATGTGGGATTATCCCAACTAGTGGCAGCTAAAAAGGGAGGAATGAACCCACTGATGGGGATTAAGATTCCTTACCAACAGTACAAAGAGATAGAGGAAATTTGTAGGCTTTTTGCATTCTTGCAGCTTTATTTCCTTGTCTATGGGCTGAGAATAGAAAGGTGAACAAATATCATTTCACTTCTCCTGATAGTGCCATTGATGGTTTATTTTTCCTTGAATTAACAGACATCATGCTATTACACAGACATTAAGTGGTCGATTACCCATTTACCATTTCATGTATACAGTGTACGTCGTAGACTGTGTAGCTTAAAAACAAAATGGTTTCAGGCATACGTGTACAAAAACGATTACAAATGCATCTTCTGACTGTTTACATATCAAGGCATCTGTCAATTTCCTGATTTCCAGCTATGGAGAAATACTGTACAGTATATAAGTGATTACAACAACAAATCAAAATGAGGAACTACATCTGTATTATTACAGCATTGCACATATTTTGAGGTATTAAAACAAAATTTAAAATGGTTTATTAGACAACTTGGTTTGCACTTTGCAGCTGAATTGCACATGTATATAAAAGATTTTAAAAATTTAACATTAAACATTCAAATTACATAGCAATAAATACAAATTGGTTAATATAAAAATGTTTGTAGCACATTTACCATATAAAATTATAGGCCAATGTCCTGATATCATGAATAAAAATGAAATGATTTAAACTAACAGTAACATGTACCTAATTCTTGTTGCTGGTATATATGACTGATTCCATTACCAGTCTAGACTCTTAGACGCTAATATATTCTGGTATGAAACGTATGGCCTTGGCCAACATACCAGCATCTAAATACTGAAATGTAAGTTTACAATGAAACCAACATTTTAAGACATTTCTGCACTAGACAATTAGAATCTTTTGATGTTCTGCAGTGGTGTGGCATTTTTTCCATGCAACGAAATATTAAACTTAAATTCATTTGATTAAATTATTTCTTATCATTTATTTTGTATTGCTTTCTTGATTCAGAAATGTTTATGCACACAATTTAAGTGAACCGGTTACATTGTTGAAGGTTGATGAAAAAAAAAAAAACCGTTTTTGCCATGAAAATAGGACATTAAAACAGGCTTTAAAAAAAATTAAACACTTAAATGTTTGGAATGGTACATGTATATAGAGCCAATTCATTGCTTTGTGACGATTTACATTCACCTAAAATTAAATTAAATTATAATAATATAGTTGGGAGAATTCAGGAATCGATCAGATCAGTTTTTTTCAAATTTTAATCTATTAATAATGGTCCGTTTTCACTCAAACTTTCAGATTATCTTTAAATGTACATCTAGCTTTGGAGTCACTACCTTAGCACCATTTTCTCTCATCTGAACAATGTTAACAAGTCCATTTAATGATTTATCAAATTCCCTGACAATCCCTAGCACAATATGCTTCTCATTGACTTTGTAACACGCCCATACATGTAGTTAGCAAGCACATACCGTTGTCAGTTGTAGTGTCTGAACTAAAAGACTATGCAGGCTGCATGGTATACTGCACCTGATAGGTCCTGTAGTAGGGACTTTTCGATTTGCACATCGACATAGTGGACTGCTACGTGTGACGTCCTTTTAAGGCAATTAAAAGGACGTCACACGTAGCAGTCCACTATGTCGATGTGCAAATCAAAAAGTCCCTAATATCACTGCTGCTGACACAGCCAGAGCTACACTGTAGGCTCAGCTCAAGGATATATGTCTAGTACTGTCGTCGGGTACAAATTTCTTTGTCAGCATATCAGGTCAAGTATTTAGCTGATTGAAACAACTGTCTACAAAATAATGATCTGTAAATTTCAAAACAAGGGAAACGCTCTCGGCGGTCTCGCCTGCATTACGCAATTCGATATGATGAAAAATTGAGGTAGGGACATTATTTATAGGCAGGGTGGCCCATTAGCAAGCCCCCCAAAATGAAATCCTCTGAATGTAATCAGCATTTTGAAGTGAATATTGACTAAAAATCAGAAGAAGAATTATTTACTATTGTTTGTACCAAGATTGATAACTTTCGTAAAATATGAACAAATAACAAAAATTGATTTATTAATTCTCATATTAAATTGTTAAAAATATAATCCAAGTCTATGACCTTGACCTTGACTTTGTGACCTGGAATTTGTGTCATATGATTTGTGATACTTGATAACCCTTAGGTACAAGTGTCATGGAATTTGAACAAACACTTTTAAAATTATGCTAAAAATTCAAAATCTTGATGTTGATGCCACAACATAGTCTAAGTTTGCAGACCTGAAACAACATTTGACCTTGACTTTGTCACCTAAAAGACTAATCACATGATTGGTGATACTTGATAACCCTTATGTTCAAGTTTCATGGAATAGGAATGTATACTTTCAAAATTACGATAAAAATTAAAAATCTTAACCTGATGCCACAACATAGTCTAAGTTTGATGACCGGAAATGACCTTTGACCTTGACTTAGTGACCTGAAATTCTACTCACATGATTGGGGATACTTGATAACCCTTTAGTCTAAGTTTCATTGAATAATAACTTATACTTTCAAAATTATATTAAAAATTCAAAAACTTAACCTTAGGTTAAGTTTTTGATGATGCCAGAACATAGTCTAAGTTTGTTGACCTTAAATGACCTTTGACCTTGACTTTGCGGCCTGAAATTCTTCTCACATCATTGGGGATACTTGATAACCCTATAGTTCAAGTTTCATTGAATAAGAACTTATACTTTCAAAATTATATTAAAAATTCAAAAACTTAACCTTGGTTAAGTTTTTGATGTTGACGCCGTCGCCGTCGCCGTCACCGGAAAAGCGGCGCCTATGTCTCGCTTTTTGCTACGCAGGCGAGACAAAAATGAATGTTCAACGCCTGCTCCAGCAGCCTAGCGATCTGAAGGTTCCGGGAAAAAAATAAGGGGAGGTTCCTGCATGTGCGGCATTAATTTGCATTTACTACTTTGCATTTTCTTATGCAGAGATCTCTTTTTATTTCTCTGTGCATGCGTTAGAAAATGTAAGTTAGAAAATGCAAATAAGTACCGTAAATCTCTGTGTATAAGACGCACCTGTGTATACAGTGTAAGTGTGTATCGTTTTTTTTTTTTTTTTTGCCGACTCTGTCGGCAGCAAGCCAGGTCTGTGTTAAAAAACCCATGCGGGGAAGGACTTTCATTTAACTGCGAGGTGCAGTTGAAGGCGACAATTTGTGCTTGTGAACTTGTCATAAATAAAAGTAACAATGTCGTTTTTTAGAAGAATGTGTAAGATCATTAATGTAAATTAAAAACAGTAGAGGACCTAGGATAGAACCTTGTGGTATGCCGTGTGTAATAGAAGACAAATTGGAGGAATTATTATTATAAACTACATATTGAGATCTATTAGAAAGATTACTTTCAAACCAAGATGACAGACAAATTTGAGTGTTGTTCTAGTTTCTGAGTGGTGAGTCAACACACCGATTACTGAGCTGGGAGACATTGCTAGGCATAGTGCCAGGTGGAGGGGCATACAGTACACTGTAAATCAAAACTTAAATTTTATTTTATATTTTTTTTTTTGTACCTGCGTATAAGACGCACCCCGACTTTTAACTTTTTTCGGCGGCAAAAAAAGTGGAGATTTACGGTAAATGCAAATTAATGTTGCATGCGTGGAGACCTCTCCTTATTTTACCAGACCCTGTCAGATCGCGAGGCCACTGGAGGAGGCCTTGGAACGTACCTACGAATGGGAACAGAAGGGGGAGGGGGATTCTAACACATCGAGGGGCTGTCGTTGTGTTATAAAATTTGTGCCGTATATCTTAAATCATTGTGACTTCTGTGGCAATTCTTAGTTTATATTATCAATAACAAATTCTAAATGTCTATGAAAAATTTGCTATCAGCCCATCAAATGCCACAATTTTAGTAGCTTATAACAGTTATTGTACCTTGTTATTGAAAGCATGTTTTACGAAACAGGGCCCTGGTCAAGTTCTTATACCTCGGGACAAACTGTCGAGACCACACTTGGCCATGAACCAACCAAACAAGAATTTACACTGTACATTAAGACAAATAGCCAAGAATCGGGCAGACTGGAGTTGGCTTGGCAGTGTGACTGAGGTATAAAACTTAAATTCTTGTATATGGATCTTTTGAAATATCCTAAAAACATGTTACTGCAGGTTTAGAGCAGATGCTACTGAAGGTGTTCCTCTACTTTAAATCGATTGCCCCTTGTGAAAGATTAATAGCAACATACGAGGTGTATGGACACGTCCCCCGGAGAGGACCTTAAGCCGTCGGTCCTCTGGTTGCTTACTAACAAGCATTTATGCTTTCTTAGCAGTCAGGTAAAATAACCACTACTACTACTACTACTACTACTACTACTTCATCAGCTTCAATGGTTACCGGAATACAATATACAGGTCATTCTGCGGTTTTGTATTCCTCAGAATTTATGATTAGTGTGAACAATGAGGAATTTTTCAAGTAAAAAATGTTCTGGAATATACCAAATCTTTCATACAAATGACTAAGCCTATACAAATGACTCACTACAAGCTAACTTAAAGGGGAGATCAACGAGACAATAGTAATTCCAATTTATTCAAGATAACCCTTACAAATCATTCTCTATCTATCAAGAATAATCTAACCTTTCTTTGGTACAAGGGAATCCAAGCCCACCTGAATACCCTCGCCAACTGTCAATTCAGCTCAGAGTTTACGAGCCACAAAGGATGGTTTTATCCCATAAAGTGCATTACACACTGAGAGATATCAGTCCTCCGATAAAGGGAGAAAATAGAGGAAAAGAAAGAGTAATGATGCAAAAATGGTAGCTCTAGCTCCCAGCAAATAATGCTCCCACTCTGCACGCTCCAAGAGGATTTTCTGATTTAAGAGATTACAAATCTGAGTGGGATTTTTTTATAACCAGAGCGAATAGATCGCTTGTACATGAAAGGATGAAAGAAAATAACTTGAGCAGCATTATTCGAGGAGAAGTGCATGTAGTGATGGAAATGGATTATATGAATGCAGCAGTTCATAAAAAAGGGATTTTGGATTAGGGCATACAGGCACATAGCACAAGGATCACTTTAATAACAAAGAGAGGTACGAGGGGGAGAGAGAGAGGGGGGGAGAGGTGGAGAAAGAAAGAGAGCGAGAGAGCTAGAAAAAAAGGGTAAGGGAGAGAGAGGGGTAGTTTTTTTTAAATAGGAACTGCACCTGGCTTCAATAAGGATCTAAAAACAGACTCAAATCTCCTGCGCAAAATGCATCTATGGATGTGGATTAAATTAAAGACTTCTTAGCTCTTTCAATGAGATGAAATATTCCTTGATTCAAAGATAAAGAGATTAGTGAAACCCTTCACAGCAAAAAAGTGTATATGCTCTTTCCCTCTGTCTCTCATTCAGATTCTCCCTCTATCCTCTTTCTTTTCCCTGACCCCCCTCTTGCTCTCCTTGACCCAACTTCCATCTCCCCATCCTCTCTCTCTCTCTCTCTCCCTTTCTCTCTTCCACCATCCTTTTCTCTTTCAGATGTTTAATTTTCTTCTTCTTTGTAGGCTACATGCAGTATGCTTATGAAGACAGTGAGAATACATTAAACAACATTTTACATTCTATAACTACCAAGATCCCTACGCTCCCTATTGCTCAAAACAACATATGCATCCATCAATTTGGTAAAGCCGGAAGATACCACTTGAAAAGGGTATTCGGAATACATCCCCAATCTTGTTAGCGACTAACCCATTTCAAATCAATCCACACAGAATAGATCTCTTTTCCTCTTAAATCCATCAAAGCCACCCAATCTCGGCTTCCAATATCTCCCTTGTTATTTTATTCCCATTGCTCTTTTTTCTGATCTATAAAATCTCTCTCTCTCTCTCTCTCTTTTCTCTCTTCCTCTCTTACCATCCTCCTCCTTCCCCCTTTTCACTTTCTTTTACAATCTATATGTAAATTTGGACTTAATGGTACATATTTGGAATTGAAATGTAGGCAAAATAATGTTTAGCTTTGATAGGACATGCATACAATGCAATATGTCATCTGTTTGGAGCCAGAAGGGCATTAACTCATCATTTCACACACAGTTAGCGCCTTCTTGCCCCAAAACAGATGGTGTACATGTATACATTAAATATATTCATGAAGAGGTAAATTGTAAATTGTTCATTCTGTGTTTTAATTCAAACACTACACTTCAAACATTTGGTAATTCCTTTGAGGGAGGGGGTTGTAACATGCACCAACCCTCCCCCAGGCCCCCACCCATACCAAAAGTAATGTATCATCTACATTTTGATGAAATCACACCCGTGCCCTCTAACCTCTTCACTCTCTGTCTATGTTTATCCCAACTCTTTACCACCCATCCATTTAACTATCCAAGTCTATCCCTTAATCCAACAAAGTCAAGTGCACATCTTTCCTAATTCAAAATAGATCGTCCCTTCGGGTAGCTAAAGAGAAAGCTGGCTTTATATCCTTCTCTCTCATTTCTTATACTTCTCCCTTCTCCCTCTTGCCCGTCTATTTCACTGTCTCCATTCTGGGGGACTGTGTGAAAATTAGCTGTGATCGGGGGTGATTTCGTAGCCAATTTAGGTGGCTAAGTCGAGTCAACATTAGCGTTTATCCATTGGAGATGGAAGGAGAGACGCCACCCAAATTGAATGATCACGTCATCCATCTATCCAGCTAGCCAGGGTTTGGAGATCTCTACTTTTTAGTACGTTCACCTGACAGTCAGTCTAGACTTTTGCCATTCAGACCCCGATGTAATTGAAAAAATAACATCCTAATACCAAGCAAATAATGAAATATTGAGAGTGATGACAAAACTTCATGTGAGCATTAATCAGATCTAGTTAACTTGAAGAACTGCTTAACAGTTTGGGGGAAAATAAGAAATCATCCAAACACTATTTTTAAGATGGATTCTGAGTTTCTGACCACCTCAAATACTAGCATTCAAGGTTACATCTCATTTGAGAGACATGACATGTGTACATGTGAAAAGCTCTTATACCGGTAGTTTGCTTGTAATGAAAATTGAAATTCCTTATCAAAGTTTGGGTGAGTAATAACCTTGAACAACACCATCCATCAAACAGGGAAAATTAAACTTGGGGCTGAAGAGAATTTAAAATTGTAATATGTTTCTCCTTTACATCTTTCCATTTATCTTGACAATTTTTTTTAGATATTCATCTTTCTTTGTCTGTACAAGTCACTATAGCTAAACTACATGTACATGAATCTTCATATCTAATTTTTTTTCTTCTCTCTCTCTCTCTATCTATCTATCTCCTTTTCCTTCTTCCTCAACTACCCTCCAGTCCTCCACCATGTCTCCTCATCTCCTTTTCACTCCCCACCCCCCTCTCTCTCTCTCTCTCTCTCTCATTCTCTCTCTCTCTGTCACTCTCTCTCATTCTCTCTCTCTCTGTCACTCTCTCCTACTCACTAAAGTCCACCCTTCTTCACCGTGGATCAGCCATCTCAATTTCAATCAGCTTAGAGAAACTAAATCCTTTGAAAGGTAACACTTTTGCCAGTAAGCCCCTCTTAGTCCTGACCAAGCTCCTCCAAATGCATGAATGTGCCTTTGAACTTTACCCACATTGTGGAGCACAGCAAAGGGCCCTGTATGTTGTCTGTTCAGAACCATAAGGTCATACAGTACATGTATGTGTCGAGAACAAGAAGGGCATGAACTCTGTAAATGTATATTAACACCCTTCTAGCTCTTATGATATTATCAGACGATATCATTTCACATGGGGTTACTATCCTTCTGACTATCAACAGATGACAATAGCTGCATTTATACTTCAACCAAACAAAAAAATCATTGATTTTTCTCACATTCCGGTGTTTCATCGGTAAGATGCAGAGCAACTAACAACAAACACGACGAAAAATCGAAATCGAAAAAATCCACCTTTGGGGTGTGGTATTTTGAAACGCCTGTCAAAGTCTCACCGATTTTAGCAGTGTAAATGCAAACTTCGGTAAGATACTGATTTTGGCTTACGTGACTCTCCTCGCTTCCGTGCTAAAGCATGCAGGGCACAGATGAGTCGCTCATGCGCACTTCTCATCAAAAAAAAAAAGTTGTGAGCAAATTTTGACGGGTTTTTATAGGTTTTTCCAGTAGTGTAAATGGTAGACAAAAAAATAAAGACGATTTTTCGAAATGGTGTTTGGGATGTGTAAATGGGCCTATATTCAGATCTATTGTTCATAGGCCCCTGTATAGTGTCTGCCCACTGGTCATTAACTAATCATTTAACACATGATTAATGCCCTGAATTAGTGCCCCGTGTTCAGCTCAAGTGAAAGTGCTCATACGAGCGAGCGTGTCGTTTGGCTGCTCAGAGCCAGAGCCAGATTTAATGTATCATCTGACACAGCATGCCCTTTTGACTCTTAGTCAAAAAGTCTCAACGAGCAATGTGTTCAGTTCTAGTAATACTAGTAGTGTAACTAGTGTTCATAGCCATCCTTCTGACTCTCAACGGATAAAAAGAGTTCAGTTCTAGCAGTACTACTCATAGGACCCTGGATACCGGTGTCTGTTCAGAGCCAGAAGGTCATACATGTACATGTACATTAATACCAATTTATCATTTAAAGATAAAGTTGAGTTCTGGTCATGCGATTGCATCGTGAAAGAAACGGTGTGTAATCGATCAGAAAAGGTTGATCATCTACATTTGTAGCATATAAGTATTGGTGTGTACTGCAAGATTCTGGAATCATCAAAATGATAAGAAATTTGGCCCAGTCTTGGTAAAGTTACAAGCACTGTACACGTGTATATGGGACTACACGAACATGTGGCATAAAAATCCGTCCCGATTTTTATGATGTTAAATGCCATATTTATTATTTAGAATATTAAGGCATCTGGAGAGCCATGCTTTCCAAGGAACATTTTTTATTTGATGTTCTTCCACTCTTGCATAATAGCAATGATAACTGTCACAAATTATTGTTCACCTCTTCCCAGAACTCAACCTTCTCTTTAACCCATTGACTACTGATTTCTCTTATTTCCAAAGGCTTTTTAAGTACAGGAAGTCAGGAACCACCCGGTTCCCGTAGGTACTGGGCTAACAAACTCTTAATGCTATTCTCAATTTTAATAGATACATGGTAATAAATGGAACAGCAATGTTAACACAATCGTAGATCTTCATGTTCAAGTTAGAAATTAACTCGCTGGTTCTTGTGGAAACTCTTGTGAAAACTCAAATGAGGATTATAGTTTCAAACAACAAGCTGTGCAAGCAGTCATTTTAACTATAACTTATAAGCTGGCGTAACCTCTTTAGGTTAATTGTGTCCACACTGCATCTTAGTTTGAGTGAGGACCCTCGCTGCACATAATTTTCATACTAACTTTATGATCTCTCGCATTTCATAACTTTGACTATAGTTTTTTTTTTTTTAACCCTTAGTACAAGACAACTTCAAAGTTTAAAACCACAACCAAAAGTTAATGGACTGTCATGTGAACCCAACCTCTGTCTTAAACCATGAGGTGTGGATCAGTTTAAAGATCATTTAGACCACTCTCCACCTGACCACCAAGCTACAGTTTGCACAATGTACATTTATACTGATAAAGACCCATTCTGGTTTGGGAGGTATTTGCCCTTTAAACTTGATCCTCTAACTTTATTTCAATGACCCCCCTATTTTTTCCTCTTTAAATGTACATCTATCTCTGTCTACCCCCCCCCCCTTTCCCCTCATCCTTCTTTCGCTTTCCCTTCTCCCATTCTTTCTCTACAATGTAATTTCCCATCATCCGTCACCTCTCCTTATTTTTCTCTTTTATATGTTTATCACTCTATATCTTTCTTTTCCTTTCTTTCCAAGCATTAAATTTACTACTTTCCATTTTTCTCATACTCACCGTCTCTCTCTCTCTCTCTCTCTCTCTCTCATTCTATCTCTCCAATATCATCTTCCTATCATCCTTGCTCTCTGTCTCTCTCTGTATGTGTGTGTGTGTCTCTCTCTCTCTCTCTTCCTCCCCCCCTCTCTCTCTCTCTCTCTCTCTCTCTCTCTCTCAGTATAGTCTCCTCCAACCTAAACCTGGATGGATTTATCTCCTAATCTTCCTAATGGGCTTCCTAATCTCCCAGAGGATTTGAAGCTTAATCTGTTAATGGAAAACCCAGGCAACCAAAAGGAGATTCTTACCTACAATCACCCTCCAAAACATCACAAAAAGGTAAAAAATGGAGAGAGCCCCTCTTTCAAATCATCTATCTCTCTCTCTCTCTCTCTCTCTCTCTCTCACTATCTGTACCCAAGTCCCCTAGTCCCTCCGCTCAAGAGCAAATCCAGCCTTAAAATCTTCTCTTGCCATTTGTCATTCGATGCCCTAACAAGAAAGATGGGAGCAAATCTGACGGCATTAACGATGCCTCTGACAATTTCTGTGAAATGGCCAAACAAAGGCTACTAGAGAAGGTGTACTCTCAGGCAGTCAAAGGAGACTTCAACGATACAAGTAACACTTAACCCCCTTCCCATTCCAGAGACATTAGCTGGCTGGTACGTCATCCGGACTGTTCTCAGTCTCAACTAGCTCTCTCAACCCCTCATCCGCCAGCAAATGAACGAGCTATCAGCAGGCAATTACTTAAGTCTCGACATTATGCCACGTCCCCTCTGAGATTTCCAACATTAAAAAACAACTTCCCAGGGTGCTCCCAGCTACCTTCCACTGCACATAGCCAACAGAATAAAGCCAATTCACATTAATTCTTACATTCTCTCTCTTTCTTTTCACATTGATAAGGTACATCAATTTATCAAGAGATTCGGCCTATACATTGACCTAAAGTTATTCAAGCAACGTTTGCTTCAACAAGTCAGAAACAAAAGTTTACCAGAAGATAACCCACTGAAGATTCTTGAAACATTCACATTAATACTTTTTTTTGTAAAACTGAAAAAACTAATGTACTCTGTTTGAAACGACCATAGGCCTGAGGTCTGAAGCGTCATTACGCGTGTCTATCTACTCTCTTCCTCTCTCTCTCTCTCTCTCTCACCCTCATTCAAATATCTTGTCCATTTTATTACCAACTCTTCCTCCTCCTTACTGACCTCTTCAAGTAGTTCAACTACATTTATTATTTCTCTTTTTTGTTAATACATTTACTTACAGATGTGCCTTCTTGTCTCCTTTTTGAACTTCTAGGACATCATTCCTTATAAAGTCAAACATACTCAAGAATGTACTCTACTAAAAGAAACCTTGAAATATTGTTTTCCCCAATTTCTTCAAGTTTCATAAAATATTACAGGAGAATGGATAAATTTGTCTTGAACAAGAACCTGAAATTTCTTTTTAAGAATTATCAAAAGGACTATTTTCATGCCACATGGGACACTCTAGCTCTCTAGAAGATTTCAAATTTGAATTGTTTCCCTTTGCGGCAAGAAAGTATGAAAATACAAATATATGCACACTTAAAAAATGACATAAAACCTCCAAGCCAAGGGCAAAGAAAAGATAGAATTAAGTGCTCATCCTAGATAAATACCTTGCTCTCACATTCTGATGAAGAAAGCCTATCGATGCGTACCCACTGCAAAGATAGGAATCACAATTTCTTTGAAAGCCTTCCACATCATAGAAGCTTCATTTTTTCCTTACAACCCTAAGATCACAACGAAAACGTGATTGAGGAAATGACACGACTTGTCGGCTTTCCTCCTGCAATGGGAACGACACGGAATCGTCTTCCAGGCTGAAAAGTCGCATTCTGGATTAAATGGAGAAAACAAAGGATCTCTCCTCAACGGCAGTGCATTAACAATCCCTGGAGGCTTAGCATGCCTCGCAAATATTTCTTTGAAAGAAGAGGGAGAGATGGTTGTTAACTATAGATATAGAAATCAAAATTCCTAGAGACAGGAAACAAATGTTTATTTCATTCCTAATAAACAAACTTATTTTAAAGAAAGTATCAAATACTTTTTTAAGGAAAATATTTGTATGATCACTTCATGAAAAACTTCAAGAGAGGATGAGAATTTATAGCAAAAGGCTGGAAGAGCCTAGTAAATGCATGTGACTAGAATAATCAAGCTTTAAAAGCTAAAAATGTGATGTACATGTACATAGTACAATAATGATTCAAAGTATATACTGTACAGGTACATAGGCAAATATAGCAGAAAAAGGAGCTACCAAATATAAAGTTCTTTTAATATTCTGCTTTGCGGTATTCCTATCAACCATGAACTGCAAGAGGGACACTTTTATTCTTTTGCTAGAAGTCCAGTCTCAAAAAAGGGACCAAAACTCCAAAAGCATTTGAATCTTTCACCGTTTCAGTTGAATTAATTTGAATTAATTTGAATTAATTTGAATTAATTTGAATTAATTTGAATTAATTTGAAAATTCAAGTCACAGGAAGGTCAAAGTATAGCCTCAATGTGTAGATCATCTTTTCAGAGCCACAAGGGCATTAACTCTGTGTTACGTACATGTATGTTGTAATTAACATCATTCCAGCTCTGATGGTGAACTAACATTTAATAGTCTTCAAATGACCTTACATCATAAACTTCACCAAGTTCAAGGTCCTTCAAAGTGGCATCAAACAAAGATTACAGGGTGTGAGTTTATTTATTTATTTATTTATTCAAGTTTTATTTAAAATAGAGGGTAGGTACATTCAGTAAAAAAAATGCTTTCCAAGTACGCCCTGTATGTTTACAAAATTAGTTACCAATCGCAGAACCCTTTCTCCCTTATTCTTCGTCACAAACTACAACAAACATCTTTCAACAATGCTGCGGAATTAAATATAGGTGTTGGTGAAGTCAAGTTCTTCTGAAACCCAAGGAGTAAAGTTTAATATATGTTTGAAATAATCCATTTATCAAGGGATTTCACTGCTAATAATAGAGCCCTTACATGGAAGCATCATCAAAGTGAGATATAAATGTCATTAAAAGATAATCCTCTCCCAGTGGACACACCGAGTTCTTCCCTCATTGAAGAGGGGTCTGCGGTAAAGGCTCATGGGATATCGAGGTAGAACGAACCAAGGCTCGTCTGCCTTGATATCTGAAAACAATTTCAAAGCAGCACCTTCCCTTTTTCACCTTCCTTTATATCTGTGAAGATTATTAACAATATAGCGGTTAAGGAGATTTTGGGAGCACGTCTGGTAAGCGGATTGCAAGTTTCTTCACACGACCATATTCTGGGCTTGCTTTAAAGTGGTGTTAGAGAGATGACATTGCAAAAGTGATTTTAATGGTGAAAACAAAACAGAACAAAAATCATTATTTATTTTTTACATGACAGTTTGGGAAAAGAATAAAAAAAGAGATATTGTTGAAGGTACAAATGTATACAGTTGGCTAAGTTGGTTTGGTACTGAAAACAGTTAAGCAACTCTGCTCATTGGAATGATTGGATGGTGAACTTTTATCTTTACACTTCACTTTGCCTTCTTGGATTTTATATGCGTGTATTTTCATTGTGTCATTATCATCACCTGGCCACCAATTCCAAGTTTAGCCAAAGGTTGCTGTAAAAAAGCAACAACAAAAAAAGAATGTGATATAGGTCTACTGTAACTCCTTACACTTTATTCCTTGTAGGCTTCCTTGATAATAATTTTTATCTACTTTTTGTAGCATATTTAATAAGATTTTCAATGAAAGATAATAAGATAAAAATTCATAATATTGCTATATTGCATGCTTGAATACATATTCTTAAAAAATAAATTTCAAGATTTTAAGAGGTCACATTCTGCATGCCTATCTAATCTTACAGCTGAAAATCACAAGATTCTGACTGTTTTCAGTCCTGAAAAACATTGGTGAATTCATTATTGGTCAGCATCCCTTATCTGAGGATATGCTGCAATATTACAAGAATTAATGAGTATAGTGTCCTTCCAAGTTTTCTTGGATCATAAAGTATATCCTGCTTGTTAAGAACAACATCACATTTGACCTTCAGAGAGAGAAAAACAAAATGTGTCATGGCTTCGAAGTCGGCAGATCCACTGTGCACTCCATGGGCATTGAGCAAAGTCTTTTTCAGACAGTACATCTAACAAAACAAAATAAAAATGACGCAAATTAGATCTGGAAGAGCGTCCTAAGCCGGCTAATCCTCTCCCTTTTAGTCACTTAATTCCAATTCCCAAGCCCTCCACCACGAAAATACAGGTACACATTTTATTTCTTTTCCCTTGCTGCATCCTCCGGCTCACCCAACTCGCAGAGCCTGCCAAAATACAGCTTGGATGCCAAGCAAAAAGAAACTGGATTAATTACCTTCCTCTACAGGAAGTGAGCAAGAAAAACTCAAGCTTATGAGATAAATTAGCTTCTAAGCTTCACCATACTTCTCATTTCTCTCTCACTCTCTCTCTCCCATCTCTGTTGGTAAAATTAGAAAGCGTCGGCAGGAGTATTGCGTGAGATCGCGTACCGAAATATCTCGCAAGCAGGAAGGAAACTCAGGCATTTTTTTCTTGGGCTAATCCCGCTGCGATAGGACTCAAAGTCAACTCTTCCTGGTCTGGGTTGAAAGAATTCCTGACTATTTTGTCAAGCGGGTATTATCACCTCAACAAGGTCCCATGGAAAATAGTATTTTCAGAGCAACAGCAGCCACTTAATGAATTTGCGGCTATGATGACAAACAGATAAATTTCATTGACAGATAATGAGCCATCCATCAATGAGTGATCTTCCCAATATTTTCCTCCCTCAATGTAACTCTCTTTCTTTCACACTCTGGCTCTTTTCTCAGTTTTCTTCTTTTCTTTCAGTTTTATTACCAAATTATCTTCGTCCTTTTTTAAAATAAATAATGTCTGCTCTGTGTGTGTGCGTGTGTGTGTGTGCATGTGTGAATTCTATTCCTGGATTAGATCTGCAACTTGCTGCAAGTAATTTTTACTGAAACCTTAGTATGAGTGAAAGTACAGAATGCCATTAAAAACAATAAGTTGTATGAGCTCATTTTAACAAAGAAAATCTAAGCATTAAAAAAACTATATGGCAGTAATAGAGACACAGTAACAGTTCTGTGAACTTGTGAAGTACATTGTATATTGTGCGATGTTCTTATCCCCCTCCCATAAATGAAAATATATCGGTACATGAAGAGTAGTGACATGTTGGAATTGTGAAAATACTTCAAACAGTTCCTACCAGGCTTCTTTTCTATATTTTAGGACTTAAAAGTCTTCACATTATTATTTTGTCCAGCATGCTAATACAATAAATACATATATTCAATAAATAGAAGGAAAAAAAGAAAAAATAAGACAATGAAAAGACAATACCCACTTCTAAAAGAACTGCATTACTGGTACAATGCATTCATAAGTTAAAACACTCTAACCAAGAAACTTACTTGTTCCATGGTTAATCATAAAATTTAAAATCTATTTACATTTTAATGCTTCAGCAATTTTAGCTATATCTCATTACCACAGCCTATTCACCATTGTTATAGCAGTAATAATAGTGGCACATTGTGCTAAATTGTATTTTATAGTGGAATTCTATCAGAAGTCATGGACAGAATCACAGAAATTATCTTACAAAAAATAAAAAATAATAATTCACTGAAAATCCAGAGTATAAGATGTAGAATAATTTTTATTAAAAAAGAAGAAAATCTCACAAAAACTGCAAAACTAAAGTTACATACATGTACATACATGTACATGTATAAAAAGTGATTGATCAGAGAACAGAACTTCCTACTGCGGAGGGAGCCTTTTTCATATTAGAATAAATTTAATGTCAGTGCATCTGTGCATTTCTACATCGCTCCACCATGGATCATTGGATATTTCATACTAATTTCTCAGCACTGGGCCATAATGCTGTCCCATTAATAAACAATTGTCAGTATCACATGCTAGAAGCAAAAATCTAGCAAAGGGAATTTTTTGAACCAATTTACAGGAATTGAGACCATTAGGGCTTCCCTACCACCTTTCTTCATTGAGGTGTGGGGTAAATTATTGGGGTATGATAGAAGTGTCAAGACCTGCAATAGCAAAATAGTATCACACTCACACACAAACTATTTGGGGAAATATTAAGTTCATGAAGCAGAAGACAGGACACAGGACTATTTGATTGTGGATTACTAATAAACACATCTTTGGCTACAATAGCAACAACAAAAACAGAAACAAGACAATCACACACACACACACAAAACAACTTTGCATTAATGGAACACACATCTAAAATCTAAATCATATATGAAATATCCTGAAAAACAATAAAAATAAAAGCTAACGGCAACAATGGTCAGTAAAAAATACCTGCCATGGTTCATTTTATGGTACATGATGTACCATGTACTGTACTTGTACATTATTCTATACTGCACATGCATTTAACATTGACAATCTCAATACTCCAGATAATAGTCATCAATGCTCTCATTCAGCTAATGTGGAAGAAAGATATAACGTTTCAAGTAATGAACCCGAGTCTCCTCCTTACAAACTCTGAACTTTGATATTTTTAGTTCCACAAGTAACCAACTGATTGTACTAGCTCACCTTGGAAGTTGGATTTTTTTCTTCTAATACATGTATATAATTACAAGTGCAACCTATACTTTATGTGATGCCACAAATTCTTACCTGAATCTTTGACACGTTTTGACGGTGGGGGGTTTCCTTTGTTGGTTGAAGCATCAGGCAGGCCAGCAGCAGCGGGCTCTGAGCCTTCCCGTCTGGGTTGAGGGCTGGACTGCTTGCGTTTCCTGCTGTGCGAGGAAGCCAAGCTGTCTCCGCTCGGCAACCCGTGGGGAGGAGGGGAGGAAGGAGTACTCATGGGGTTGGCACTGCTGAAGTCACCTTCACCTGACGTTGATGGTTCTGTGCCTTCCTCCGCACCTTCGCCCTGTGCACCACCACTTCCGTACACTTGTAACTGCAGGAAAGATGAGAATGATCAAACAACATGACAGTACAACGTATATACACAGGAAAATTAAAATCTTACAAAAATAACACAATCAATTTGGTGTAGAATGTATTTGAATCTTAATCTGTTCATGGAAAAAAGGTTTTGGCTTTCAAAATATTGATGAATCACTTTTAAAAGGAGCCACAAAATTCATTTACATAGTTCTGAAATACAAAAAGTAGGTACACCAGCATCTGACCTCCTTTCTTCTTTCTTTCTTCTTCTTTTTTTCTTCTGTGGATGGGATGTTTCCAATTAAAGATTGTATGAAAGCAAACAAATAAAAGGTTGACAAAACTTTTAGTTGAATCAGACAAATAAAGAAAAAGTCATCCAAGTTTGAAAGAAGAGATCACTAATTGTATGTGAATACAGAAAAAAATTGTTAAATTGGTCAGTCAACTGTGACATGCGGTAGGACGGGGAAAATTGCAACTCTCCCATGTTAAATGTAATGATAGAAATTTCATGAATTTTCCACTTTCTCTTCTAACTATCTAGGCACCTTTAATCAAAATGTTTAGCATGCTGTTACATGTCCTCCATTAACAATTAATTTTTTTTTTTAATATTTAAAAAATTAAAAAAACTTACATAGTTTTCAGCTAGGGAGAGAAGGGACCGTTGTCATTGACCAACAACAGAAAAAAAAAAGATCATTCTTGACTTCCATGAATTTGTAACTCTATGTTTCGCTTATTTTTTCTACATTTGTTCAAAGTATATTGGTATCAAGGCTGGATTCCCCTGTTCAATATATACAATAATTCAACAATTATGTCAACAAAACCAATCACCAACGCTAAGAATTATTAAGATAACATAATTTCCAAAATACCATCGAAGCATAACATTGATACCCTACACAATTTGTACCTGGGCGGCCAGCCCTGGCGTTATCAGCGCTTGGCACTTGGGTGGTTATGTGCGTTGATCCCGAGAAGCCTTCTTCTTCACGTCAACAGAATAATCGTTTTCAAATCTTCCAGAAAACATAAATCACAATTGTGCTTAATATTTCCGTCTTATATATTACGAAGACTAGTTCAAATATAAAATCACTTCCAGACCTGTGTATAATGATTAATATGAGAACAGGTAAGACACATTATATTTTACCTGAGTTCGGCTAAAACTTGTGTCGGTACTTGCAGCCACCCATGCCTCCGCGAGATCTTGCACGGTTTGTTGCAGATCCATTGCATTAGGCTTAGCTGTCTGGCAAGATTATCGGAAACATACAAAATGCGTAGCTAGTTTTGCACCAGAATACTTCTTGATGCGTAGCTCCAGTTGGGCTCCCGTAAAACAGAGAAATCAAGTTCATAGACAGTCGACAGCTCCTCGTGTGAAAATGAGCGCAAACAGCCAATTTGTCGCTTCAAATTCAGGCTCTCGAACAGTGAATCCACGGCTTTGTTCGGTGATCAGCTAAGCTAAAGGTCGCAGAGATTACGGATTAACGCATAGCACAGTCAATGCGAATGCGCGAAGAAAATAGTCCATACTAATACTCCAAAATTAATGACTTTTTCGAACTATGTGCACAACTATGGATAATATCATCGAGGATATTTTTATATTTACTCCTGGAAAATAATATAATTTAATTTGATCGAACTTGGATTTATAGTTAATCAATTTATTTTCAGAACTCAGAAGGTAATCTCACAAAGATGTATGCATGGTACCAGCAGCACTGCGCCACTACAGTGTTTTCACCTGAGCTAGCTGTCGCAGCATCACAGGCTAGCTAGCTACTGTACTCATGTACGTATAGGCAAATCTGAGCGAGATGATGGATAAGTCCAATGCAATGCAAGCAAATGGGAATAAGGGATTATCTCTTATATTTTCATGATATTATAAAAAAATATTTTTACATCAAAATAGTTTCTAAAAATATCATATTCCTTAAATAATGTCATATAGTTTGAAATTTTGCTTCTTTGGAGCACAAAAGAACGTTTCAGTCCAGCTTTAAGGACCCAATATGCATGATCGAGGTTACATTATCACAAAATGGAGACTGTCGTGTTGGCTAAAATTGTCGCTTTGGCGACACTTTTTGGGCTTGTTTCTGGTGCTGGGAACCATTTCAAGGATGGTGACAAGGTAACTTGACTTCCCCTTAAATATATTTATAAATTATCCTCAAAGAGTTCCTTGATTAGTACCCTTCATGCATATTTTCGCCATTGTTTTACTGGATTATCTCTGTTTCTGTGACTGTAACTTTAATGTAAGTTCAATTGACATGACTGACTGCGGGTGCAGGGCCAGGCCAGGGCCGGGTGCAGGTGCCGATGAAACTTAGTTTGAGTGTGACAGACATGAAACTCGACACTGCACTGTCACTGTCAGTCAGTCAGGTCAGGCCAGGATGCATGTGTGATAACTGTGAAAAACTTTAATCATTTAATGGCGATGGATTGTTATTTGTCGATGATTGTAATCGAAAGTCAGTGCAGTTTGAATTGAAGCAGCTTGTTTTGTGCTCCTAAGACTAAGTTAGGCCTACACTTTTACTAGTTTTAGATTAAATTAGACTATCAATCACTTTATCACTAGATCTAGATAGACTAGATTATAGTCTAGATCTATTCTAGGTCTAGTGTAGGGTCTAGATCTTAACTATCATCATCAGATCATTGACATTATGAAAACATGTAACTTCATTGACATCACTTGATTGACATAACTTAGTTATTATTACCTGATTACGTTTGCAATATTTTGACATGTTGGAAAACTTTTATGTTTAACAGCTAGAAACATACTCCTAAACAGCAGATTGCAAGAATTCAGTGTTTTGTCAATTGTATTTTTGTATTTCAATAAATTTGTAGCATGAGACTTTGGCAAGTCTGAACCACTTGCAAAATTTGTGAAAATTAACATCATTTAACAGGCAATGCATGCAAAGCAAAGTAACTGGTGTAACATCAACAACTTTTCTAAACTCTTAGTCTTACTTAGTCTTAGACTGAAAAGCCAGTCTATTTCATTCAAGGATATGTTCTGCTGAGACCACGTCGGCTTCACAGAATCCCTCTTAAAAGTCTAAAGATGTTTTAAAAATTGCTCCAACTTCTCCAAGCAAACACTCGACTTGCTTGAGTTTAGTAAAAACGGGTCGGCAATATGTATAAAGTTGAGAAATAATCAAAAAGAGTCACACAGTCATGGGGGACCTCCATTTGCTTTAAATTACAGCGTAGTACATAAGCACAGCCAAACAGTGTAGTACTAGTGCACATCTCAGTGTGGGCATCAATGTCCTTGCCATTTGAAACTAAGTCAGTGCATATGCATTTCATCTTGCCTTAATTGTGTATGCGTCGTACATTATCATTTATAGCCTTGAGTTATCACTTTTTTATGGGAACTTTTTTTGCAAGGTAGGCATGGTAGGAAAGAAAGATTTGCACTGTAACCATGGTAACATGGTGTCATTTGACCAATTATGACTGCCTGCTGTACATGTACATTCTTGAAACTGTTATATTAAATTAGAAATAAGTGGGGTTAAACAATTTTATTTGTGTGATTCATTAATCTCATTTCTAAAGAGTTTTGCTTTTCCATGTAAAAAATGTTATGTTTTTTCCTGCATTTCTACAATATATGCCCATGGAAACATTCTGACATCATTCTAGATTATATCCCTAAGCAATGCATACAGAAGTCACACAGAAAAAGGGCATTACAAAAAAGTTTTTGCTTTGGGAATTATCTACACTTACTCGCATATATGTACTGTAATTTTATTTCAAATGTTATTCTTATTATTTTCATACAGGTTCCTTTGTATGTAAACAAGGTGGGACCGTATTTCAACCCACATGAAACATATCACTACTACCAACTGCCAGTGTGCAGACCAGAAAAGGTACCTCTTCATGATACTTTGTAGTTCAAGAAATTTAGACTTGGAAATAGATCTTTGTGAAAACAAAATATATGTATTCGCGCAATTCATGATTCAGTTTATATACAAAAGAAAATTAATGAAATAATTTTGACATCTATGTTATACAGGTGTTGTTGAAGTGTTTTTGCGATTGGTTGGTTATGTCAGTTGTAATGTCAACCACGACTTTATGGTTTCAAAAGATCATATTCAGCAAATATCTATTACTGACCGATGCTCTGTGACCCCAATGAATTGCACTGAAACCTGCCAAACAAAAGAGTTACAAATATAGTCTTGTCTTGAGAATGAATGAAAAGCAATGCAACTTTGCTCATCAGCATAAGATATGGACATAGTTCTGGTAATCTGAGTAAAATTTGAATTTTGGTGGAAGTACATTGGGGTACAGGTGTCATCATAATTCTTCTTGCATCAATAATTGTGATATTCTAGCCAAATGGGACTTCTCTGTTATTTCGAAATTCAAATCAATCAAGTAGGATCTTATCAATATGCAATAATCTTCATTTCGTTATGCTAGGTCTATTGATCGTATTGGATGCCAATGTCATAATTTGGAACATGTATTTATATTTCATAATAAATGTAACTTTGTTGCTTTGATTCTTTATTGCACAGGTTGAAACCAAAAGTCTTACGCTTGGAGAGATTCTAGATGGAGATCGCATGGCAGAATCTATGTATCAGATAAAATTTAAAGGTTTGTATGCTTTTTTCCAGTCATATGGCTTTACTTATTCTATATGCTAGGAATCTTCCTCTTTTTTTCTCCAGAAATTCATGGCAAATCTTGGAAAACTAGATGTTTGTGTGCATAGTATTTATGATTCTGTCTTGAATTATCATTTATTAATTCAATACTAAATAATGGCAGATAGAATTGAAGAAAAAAAAAGTAGATGCCCGCAGAAAATGCATCTGTGTGTACTCTATTGCCTCAGTCACACGTTTGCGTATTTGGCATGTGTATTGCTGCGTATTGCTGCTTATTTATGGCAAGCCGTTTAAACATTTATTCCTATTTCTTGATATCAAGAAATCAAATGCTTGATATCAAGAATTACCATTGCTTTACAACAGAACATCATTTCTTGATATCAAGAAATAGGAATAAATGTTAAAACGGCTTGCCATAAATATGCAGCAATACGCAAGCCAAATACGCAAAGGTTTGACTGAGGCATATGGGCTGTGACCGTATATACAATTTCCATTTGATGTCATTTTATTTTTTCCATGAGCAGAACCAACACCTGTACATACATGTATACTGTACATTAATCACCTTAATAATGAGAGACTTGGTATTTGAGGAATGGATTTACCAAACCACTTTTCATCCAAATGATGATTTGATCTTGTTTACTTCATAACAGAGAACTCAAACAGTGAGGTGCTATGTGACATGAAGCTCGCTGAATCAGACCTGAAGCAGCTCAGAGAGGCCATTGAAGAATTGTATTACTTTGAGTTTGTTGTAGGTGAGTTAGACTAGAATCTATGATCCAGGTGTATCAAGAAATACTGTTACCATATAACATTTTGACATTGTCATTAAATTAGTTGCATTGTTCATTAATTGGCTTAGAGAGTTAGCAACCCAGAAAGTTTTAAGAGAAACAATTAATTAGTAGAGGAGAGCTTAATGTTTATTTACAATAAGAAATGTAGGAATTTGTAGGAATACTCACATTGTGCTAAGAATAACACTAAAATCATCATCATCGTCATCATAAGGAGAATGACATAACCAGAGCAGTAATCTCAGCTAAATTAATTCAGAACCGTTGTCACCACAAAAATAATTTCTATATCCATTGCTTTTGGGAATATTTTTTCAGTATGTAAAGGTACTTATAATATCATACAAATCATCATTTGATGAATGTTCTTGTATAACTGTGGAGTGTTAGTGGAACTACTAGAAGGAGACAATTTTGGATTTTTGAACATAGCAAGTGTTAATGTGTTGTGTTATTGAAGTTGATATTGAATACATTTACATCATACAATTCACATCGATGCAAAGAAAACTTTATTGAGTGGAATATAAATATTCTGAACTTTGAATTCAACTTGAATCTCAGGTGAACTCACTTTTTTAAATTTGTAGATGGCATATTTAGTGACATGCTGTTGGAATGATAGTAATCATTTAATGTGATGCATTCGCTTGTTTTACTCTTGACTTGACTCTATGTTCTCTTTGCAACCAGATGAAATACCAATCCGAGGCTTTGTGGGTCACTTCCAAGAGAGTGGTTTCATACCCCACACTCACAAGATCTACCTCTGGGTTCACCATCACTTCCACATAGAATACAATGCAGATCAGGTAACATTCTTTTACTACAGGCATGATTTTCAGTGTCATTTATTTTAAAACATCAACTGCATTCAGTTATCATTAGTAATATTACTAGAGAACACTCTGTAATAACTTCAGGGGAGGGGAGGCTTTTCCTTTCTTTCTTTCTTTCTTTACTGTGAGCATTTCGTCAGGGCTACCCACCTACTTTGGTTTATTTATTCTTCACTCTGTCACTGTCTGCTCTCTAATGCTAGCACTGTGTTATAGATGACTCATGCACCAATTTCTTTTCCAGACAAAAAAGATGCTAATATTTAAGTCACAAAAAATGTTCTCAGAAGCTATTGAAATCAAAATTTCCATTCTTAACTAGCAGTGTACTCATTTTCTTTCAGATCATATTTGTGAATGTGACGACGAGAGACAAGCAACCCCAGAGTCTTGACGATGTGGAGCCCCCTCTCCAGATTAAATTCACCTATGCTGTCACATGGCATGAGTCTAAGATGAAGTACAGCGATAGAGGTCTCAAGCAGGTCAAGAATGCCAGCTTCTTCCCAAGAACACTTGAGGTGGGTGTCTTGACTCTTTCCCAATACTTACTGCCCATTTTGCCGGGTGGCATGTAAGGCATAAGCTGTTAATTTTGCAATAGTTTTATTTTTACAAACTTTGTGAGTTGTTGCAGGGTAGCGAATTTAAAGAAACAAGAAAATGTACTGGCAATGCATATGCAAATATATGATGTGAATAGCCTGTTTTCATTTTATTGAAAACAGCAACTATTTACAGTTCATGAATTGATTTTGTGTTCAATCATATCTGGCAGGCAAACAGTAAATTTGGCCAGGTGTAGTGAATCTGTATTGAATGAATGGATGGGCTGAATTCAAAATTTCAGTCGTTGGTAACCTAAAAAAAGAGTACTGTACTGAGTATTTTTTTATAGTGCTTCTTGCTGCTGCTGAAGTTAATAGCAGAACTATAGCCAATGCTCAGGTTGCTCCTAGAGGAATTATATATATATATGTGGACTGTAGTGTTTATAGTAGTCTTGGTTTGTGAGTAATCATTCTGGCATTAGGCCTGCTTCAGGTACTAGTATGACCATAGGTAACCATAGTTTATCAACTTTCAGAAATCAGCTCGAACCTTCCTGCCTTATCATTTTCTTTTTGAGAATGTAATATTTGTGTATATTTCTTTCCCAGGTCCATTGGTTGTCCATCATCAACTCCATGGTCCTAGTATTCCTTCTTCTTGGTTTTGTTGTTATTATACTGGTGAGTAATCCCCAATTTTCTAGGATTTCAGTCGAGAAATGGGGAGGTATGTTTGTATGTTGTTGTTGTGTTTTGGTTTTTTACCAGACTCATAAGAAAGCATGTGTATGCTTGTAATAATTAACAAGGGGATCGACGTCTAAGTCTTCTTCTAGGGACTTGGTAATGCACATTGACTTGGTTTTGAAACCAGGATCTCCTGTTACGAGATCACTGAGCCTTTGTGCTCCCCAGGTACGAAGGATTCCAAGCATCTGCAAAGTTTTTTTCTTTTTATGGAAGAGTGTAACATACAAATAAATAGTAAGACATTATGTTGATCCCATGTAAGGATCTAGATTATATTTCTCTCCTTTGCTGTATTATTCATAATAATAAAGTTAGACATTAGGACTATTTGTATGCTATGCTTATATTATCAAAATCCTAAATGAAATTGTTCAGCTTTAAAATTCTTAGTTTCAGTTTAGTGATTTCAGACATTGGTCTCACAAAGATTAGAGCTTGATGATCAGGATGCTCAAAATCAAAGCTGGCAGCAGTTTTCACGTTTCTCAATACATAAATATTGTCACATAAATCTAATGATTACACTGTCTTTCATCCTTTATTTCAGATGCGTGTGTTGAAGAATGACTTTGCACGATACAACCTGGATGATGATGAAGCCGATGAGTTAGACCAGGAAGAAAACGGCTGGAAGATTGTCCACACAGATGTATTTAGATTCCCTCCCTACAAGAGTCTACTATGCTCAATATTGGGTAAATCATTGTTTCATGTTCCAGTCTTATCGTGCATATCCTCACTATCAGGGTCATGCAGGCCATTGTATGGTATGAGGTAGCAAATGGCCATGGTTTCAGTATGTCACTAAACCCTCACAAGTACAAGTTCGCCATCATCCTATTAAAACGTAGTTAAAATTAATGCACATTTTAATGGAATGTCAGCGAACTTGTACTTACAATGGTCTAGTGAAACACTATCCCAGAGGCAGTTATAGGATCTATATGGAAATAACTGCAAAGTAGAGGGAGACTTTCATTATGTTCAAAATTCTACTAAGAAGTCAGTCCTCTCCACTGCAGTAGTGGTACATGTCCTTTACAAGGGTCTACGGTAACAAGTGCTTGGTTATAGCAGCTACTGGGCTCCTACTGTTATATTTTGACCAATCTTATTTGAAAAGAATAAATACTTCTACAAGTTTGATTAAAGTATCTATATATTAATACGCAAAATCGTCGCGGGGGGTAAAAACGGTTCATGAAAAACGTCTTTCCTCGACCGCGCCCCCCTTCGCCGAGGCGCGGGAACGGCGACACAATTATACGAGGCATGTCTCCCGTATCCGCGTGCCACGTCGACCCGCGGTCGCCGTCGATGTCGTTAAAGGTGGTTTCGGGGTCCCGGGGAGGACGAGCGGACGAGAGCACGGCCGTCGTTGTCCGTGGAAGAAGGCGACGAACCCGCGAGAGTGAGGCAGCAAGGCGTGCACCCGCCCACTGTCTAATCAAGGAGATACACTTTTAAGAGACGATTCACTCTATAATGTGTTGTAGCAGATACACGCTGCAACAGAGCGGGCCTACCCCGTGTTAGGCATCTTGCTTATGATATGCTTTGTAGGCACTTTACGGGCATGCCAGAGAAATACACAGCATATGACAATCCACTCAAGTCATGTGGCGTAGCAAGTACAAGGCGCAACGGGTTGGGCCTGTCCGGTGTTAGGCATCTTGCTATATATAGGCCTTTGCAGCAGCCAAACTGACGATCGAGAACGTATTATGTTGGTTCTACGCCCAGGCCACACACACACACAGTTGAGTTAACTCGTGCGACAGCTGCGATATATGGCACAAACCGTCCGATTTTTCGCGTAAAATCTTTACTTTGAAAATATTTATACATATTCTGTGAACCACGTCAACATAATCATAGTCCAAGCTTCTGCTTTATTGGTCTTTTCATGAAAACTACATTAAAACCACAACAACAATAACGCAAATAGATTGTAATTATCGAGACCATATAACTGACGAGAAGGTAAATTCAGCGAGCTCACGTAATATCAAATGCCTCCGCACGGGCAACTCCCGCGGTGCCAGTCACGGCGCTCACGCCATGCAATTTACTGTACCCTGTGCGGTAACTGCAGCACTCTACTGCTGTACCTGTAATACTGGCTGTATAGCGTGTCTTTAGATTCTTCAATGTTTCGTGTTTGAGCCGTGCAATGAATTGTTGTTTTCTTTTATTTCTTTATTGAATGTGATGTGAATGTGAGTACGGTACATGCTATTACAGAAGTGTCCAAGGAATGATAGGCCTACAGGTGGAAGGGATATAAAACAATTATACAATGACTCATTCTCGGAACAAGCTAAAACTATTCGCACTCGGGAACAGTACTGTTCTCTCTGGGGCCGCGATCGATGGCCCTCGGGATAATATACCATTTGATGTTCCTTCGATGCGAATAGTTTTAGCTAGATCCTCGAGTCACTTCGAGTGTCATTGTATATTTGTATATTTGTATATTATTTTCATTGTAGGACTAAATTAACTTAGTAATGTGTGAAAATAACCAAAATGATAATGGGAGTGAAGTGCATGAGAACAATATTCGTAGGCCTATCAGGGGTGTCAATCCATTATCCTTCGAGTGTCATTGTATATTTGTATATTATTTTCATTGTAGGACTAAATTAACTTAGCAATGTGTGAAAAAACCAAAATGATAATGGGAGTGAAGTGCATGCTGAGAACAATATTCGTAGGCCTATCAGGGCGTCAATCCATTATCCTGGGGCACGGGGACACGTCCCCCCACAATTTTCAGGTGGTGAAATGTCCCCCCACGATTTGGGGTTAAAATCTTTCCTTTTTCTTTCTTTCTCTCTTTCTCTCTCTGTTGACTTCGCGGGGGAACTTTATTCAAATAGTCGAGAACGGTACTATGAAACGCCTTCTTTCTCTAAAAATTTAATGAAACAGGGATTAAGAGTCGAGAACGGTACAACGAATCGTCTTCTTTCTCTAATAATTATGAAACGTCAAAACTTACGCGCTTCGCGAGGTGGAAACTGAATTCAGACAAAGATTAAGAGTCGAGAACCGTACAACCAATCGTCTTCTTTCTCTAAAAATGTAATGAAACGTCAAAGATGAAAAAGACAATAAATGAACCGGTCACCAATGAAAGTACATGCCGTGAAACAGCGTAACTAGAGAGAGAGTGACATGTAATTGTGTCCCCCATGCTCAAACTCGGATTGCAATGACGCCCTTGATTCGTATAGATAACGAGTGAGGATCCGGGAAAGGGATAGTGAGAATAATAGGAACGAAGTGACGACAATAATCGTAAATAACGAAAGTGAAAACGAAGGTAAAGTCTAAAATATCTGCATCAATTTGATTACAAATTATTGATTTCACTGTTTTCTTCCAGTTTTCAAGTTTTATTACATAATTCAGATAAAAATTAAAAATTCAAAACGATACATGATGGGACAGCAAACAAAAGGTTGGTATTCTAACGAGTAAAATATTAATGAAAAGAAGAAGAAAAATTATAAAATGATAAAAAGTAGGCATATACAATAAAGAAAAATAATATCATCTAGCACAGAAATATCTTTTTTGTTAATATAATAAAAATTATAATTAAAAAATTATTATTAAAAAAAAATTTAAAAAAAAAAAAAAATCGATAGCACATATCTATTTTAAAGTATTTACAACCCCCTCCCACCCTCCCTAGAATCCCGTGGATTTTCCACGGGCCCTGCTAGTGCTTTAATAATACTAATGATAGTCACATTTGCACTTTATATAGCACCTACTACTACTACTACTACATGATAGTTCACCCGCTCCACTCCCTCGGGAGTATTTTGGCCAGGTCTACAAGCCCACACATGCCAGTCAAACCACATCAACGTTCGCATTCTACTGGGTACCCATTTAACACCTGGGTGGGGAGTGGCAAACGTAGATTAATGTCTTGCCAAAGGACATTAGTGCTGCGGTGGGACTTGAACCGCGAACCATGTGATCCACAGTCCAGTGACATATCCGCTAGACTACAACACCTCTACACTTTACAATCACAAAAGCTACTTCCATCTTCTCCAATGACAACTGTAAATAAGAAACATTGTAAATTTCAAAAATTTGCAGAGTGTTTTGCCAAAAAATGATGTAATCACTATGTCAAACTTTTGCAAGTCAAGAAAGTTTGTGGGTTTACGTTCATGGTATTTTATCTACTGTCAGCCTATTTTACAGGTATTAATTTAAAAATTCTTTCACTCATTGTCTTGTTATTTGTTAGGTGTTGGAATGCAGTTCCTGACCCTAGCTACATGTCTTATATTGATGGCACTGTGTGGCATGTTCAACGTACATCGTCATGGATCAATGAACACTGCTTTCATCCTATTATATGCCCTTACCTCATGTAAGTACAGTCTCTCTCAATGGACTAGTTCACAAATATGTATTCAAATTTGTATGCATGTCTCCATAATGGTTTTTAGTGATGGCCATAGAGGCTTTCTGATGCTTACCTGACATTGCAACAACTAATTATTCTAGCTAAGTACAATAAATCATAATAGATGAATTGAATATTTTGTTTCTAGGATTTCAGGGTAGAAGTATGCATAAATTGACCTGTTTACTAATGTATGCATGTTTCTCTTCTTAATCCTTGGTTACCATTTCATTCATCCGCTTTGCATAACGGCATCTCTGTGAATGGAATTCACTTTGTATACTGTAGTTGTTGCTATGTTGGGCAAGCTTGTGGCAAGCTTTTTATGTAGGAAAAAAAATGCATGAAATAATTAAACCGGTCAAATAATATATTTGTTAGCTAGTCTGTGAAAATTTGGATGCAATGTCCCTTAGAGAGTTGATGTAGGCCTGTATGTTCATAAAAATACACATATGATAAAAGTCCAATATCATCTGTTGAAAGCCAGAAGGGCGTTTACTCTGTATTACAGTATATGACATAAGGCCCTTCTGGCTCCAAACAGACAATATGTACCCTCATACTTACCCTCATCTTATACACAAGATCAGTTACATCACACACACCATGAGATTTGTACAGGTACCCTTCATATTATTGCCAGCAGGTAATAAACATATGGGCAAGTTTATGCTATGTCCCACATGTTACCAAGTACTATTAAATGGTATTATGGTATAGGGCATTTTCGTAATGTAACCAAATTTAATAGACATGTCTTTTTGATGTGCCTCAATACAAATTTGTTTCATTCACCTGTAAATAATAATTGTATCTCAGTAGCCAGAATGCAAATTGCATACATTAGTTGTTGATAGATAGGACAAACATTATGACTCACCCTAACTAATAAACAAGTCATATATGCAATATGCATTCTGACTATTGAAATACAATTTTTTGTAACAGGTGAATGAAACAATTCATATCGATGCACTCTACAAGACATATGCATCAAATTTGGTTAATTACGAAAATGACCTAATGTGAGCATAACATTTATAAAAATACCATGTTATTTTATGCTTGGTCTCATTCAAGTTCTAGTAGAGCTATCTGCTTGATACAACCTTCAGATGTAATACAATCATAGATGTGGTCAGTAACGTATGGGACAAAGTAGCTGGGACTGTTATATGAAAAAATGAGTGCTAGATCTCCAAATACAAATTTCTCATGGAAGAAGATGAGAAGAATAAAATTCATTCCATTACTTTTCTAGCTGTGTTGCATGACACAAATATCAAAGCATGTTTGACCTCTGTGCAGATGGTTGATTAATACCTTTAGAATAATGTTTCAAAGTTCATTATATAAATTCTTTTACATAATTCATTTCCACAGGTGTATCCGGCTATACGGCTAGTAATATGTACAAACAAATAGGAGGAGAGAATTGGGTGTGGAACCTTATCTTAACTGCTAGTATGTTCTCAGGTAAGTTTGACATTTTTTATCTATTTCATTCATTTTGTCCTGACACTGTCATCACCCTCCTTTGAAGATATGGTATAATGAAACTGGCCCTACATTAGTTCATTCAAATGCAGGTTTATAATATGTTGGGTGAAAAATCCTGACATTTTACAAAACTGTACCTATTGGATAACACTAAACAAGTAATAATGTTATGTTGCTATTACCACAAACAAAAAAAAACACAATAGAATCATGCTAAATGGAAACATGAAATCAAAACAAAATTGTGCATATTGGATTTAACTTAATCTGTCCAGGTTAACTTGGCCTTGATATTTATCCGAGTCCAGGTTGTTCCTCGTTCTGAGGTGTTCCGGATGAATCCTAAATAAGCCTGACCCTAACACAATTCTATCCTTATGTTATTCAACAGTAACTGCCTTTTTACACTTCTGTAAACTGTATCAGTATAATTGTAGTTACAGATAAAGTTTTCATTTATACTTTTACATCATTAATGAAAGCAACCTGATTTAAGAATGAAATACATGTAGGTCACACACTCAAGTTGAAAGTTTGATTGACAGGTTGTATATTACACACAGGAAATACCTATCTGTAATTTACACAAGCATGTAATGAAATGTACACAAACGGGTGTAACACAATGGCTCAACAATTTTGTAGATTACAGGGTAGGGGAAATCTGCTAGAAATCAACAAGGGAGTAATTTTGTGGCTAAAATTTGTAAACAAGGAGGAATGTGTAATTTACCATGTATCAGTAAGTTTGTTGCAGATAACCCTGTCACAGTTTTTATTAACTGCAGAGATGCTAGAGCTCAAATCTCATCTCAACTTATTTTATCTTCACAAACTATCTCTGTCTCTCAATTTGGTACGGGGGACAGTAACAGTTTTGTCGTCCCATCTATCCAGCTATCAGGGTATCTGAAGATTTATTTAAGATTCTTATTTCAAAGAGCCAATGGAGAAATGGATAAGGTATATGAGAGCTGTTTCATTCTTTTTTTATTTCTATGTTGAAGAATATCCCAGTAGCAATGTAGCTTGAAAAGGATTGCAGTAGAATTACTCTCTTCTTTCAGATATGACTTGAAATATTAACATTTTTCAATATCTGTCAAATCAATTAGGGCATTACCAAACTTGGTGTCAGACAAAATGGCACGATGTCATTAAAAAGAATTTGGTCAAAAGGTCACTCATGTCGTACATTAATAGATGTATGTTGCTACCAATTTACCAGTTTATTACCTTAATATGTGTATGTTGTATTTGATTTTACAGTCCCATCTTTCATCATCTGGAGTATAGTGAACTCTGTAGCATTGTATTGGGACTCAACAATGGCCCTACCCTTCACCACAGTTCTATTACTACTTATGATATGGATCTGTGGTAAGTACTGATCTATCTATCTATCTTTCTATCTATCTATCCGTGTTTAATCTGTGCCATTGGTCTCAGGGAGGGTCACTTTAAAACATACTGTATAATAGTATAATAATAAAATGAGAATAATGTCCAGTCTTATAGAATGTTACCTTTAAATTAGATAAAAAGGAATTTAAAGTCTGTTGCTATTCAAACAGTCTGACTCACATGGGTTTATGCAAGGTGACAAAAGGAGGATTAGACTTTCATAAAATATCTTTAAAGGGAATATCAAGTTGTCCTTGAACTTGACACACCAATTAAGCGCATCCCGTTCTCTATTTTTACCAACTACAAATTTGATTGAAGCATCAGCTCAATATCTATTACACTAAAGCCATTCAACCTGTTTTGCATACCAACCTAAATAAAAAAAATAAAAAAACTTTTTATTATTAATGTAAAACCAAAAATTTTAACATGCTTGCAATTTTTTACAAATTTTGTGAGTGGTTCAGATGCACAAAAGTTTCATGCCGTAAGTAATATAATCACAACAGACACAACACTAAAGTTTTGTAATTTATGAAATTTCCTGTTGTGAAAATGGTCGTCCTTAACAATTGTGAATGTTTCATGTCACTAAAGTGTCTGGGTGGTATTCCGATAGCGCGCACTAAGTTAAGCCTGGCTTAACTAGTTCACACTTTTATGGAGTGCCTGTTGCCAACTCATTTACCCTATACAGATTATTTTAATCCTGCAATGAAAAGTGTCCAAAATACTAATTTTGCAATGAAATGGGAAGGAAAAGATAATATGAGTATGAACCGATTTTCAATAAAGTCTTTGGTAGATTATCTTTGTCATGAATATTGAAGGAGGAAGATGAAACCTAGCATTCCATAGAAGTGTGAATTAAAATTCTTGTTTAGTCTGGACTTAGTCCCGGCTTAACTTATGAGAATACCACCCTCTGTTTTTACATCATGCCTTCTCTTGCCTTTCCCTGTATACAGGATCTGCTACTACAATTTTAACATATATCCACAAGTTTATGAACCTACTTCTATCTGTACAGTTAAGAAGGTGCTGTTGATACGTTGAGTAATGATTATATAACTTTCATGTCTTCCATTCTAAACATTTAGATTTTAATGTTTAGTCTAAATGAATTCTATGTGGGTATGTTTAGAGTCTCAACAGCTTTGATATTTTAGTGCATTCTCTAAATTCACTTGTCTATATCTGCAGTCGGTTTCCCACTGACCGTCATGGGAGGCATCATGGGTAAGAACATGGCTGACGGGTTCGACGCACCTTGCAGGACGAAAAACATCGCAAGGGAAATCCCCTCTGTGCCCTGGTTTCGCTCCTGGATCATGCATTGCATCGTGGGTGGATTCCTGCCTTTCAGGTAAATGAAAGCTACTTTCTTCTGTTTTCTATTGGCTCCAAATGTAGACCTAATATTTCCATACATATATTCAAACAGACCAGTTCTGACTTTTTTCAAAATAATTACTTGATGCTGTTCAACTGCAGTCAGTCTAGCATTCTCGCCAATGCATAGCATGCTTGATGCTGATATTGAGTGCAGGGGTTTCCAGAAAATATTATCATGAGTAAAAGTTCTTCCCAACAGGGATGACAAAGTTAATATCTATCATTATTACCTATACAAGGCATTTTAGCTGCTAAATATAAAGTCATATTTTGCATGCTGCTCCGAATACGAAGCCGGAGCGGGCAATATTTGCCATATTGCCCTCTTCCGGGATTTCCCCGTAGACCACTGTACTAAATCAGAGGGCAATATTCAGCCATATTCCACTCTTTCTTGTCAGTGCGCATTTATTAAAGTGCATACGCGCAGTATTGTGAAGACGTTAAAGTGTGCAGCGGTAACAATTTACGTCACAATTACATTTTCATACATTTTCATCTCTGGACAAGATCTAAGGGAAATACATGTATACATGGTGGGTAAAAATCATGCTTGATACCAAATTTGTATATCATTTGTAAAAAAAAAAGCTTATAGAGGGGGATAGGTAATAATAATTATATTGACTTGGCTTCTTTCGGGGGACATCAAAATATTGACTGCGCTAAGACCATATTGCCCTCGTCTTTCGACTCGGGGGCAATATGATCTTAGCTTGGTTAATATTTATGATATACCCCTCAAGCCCAGTCAATATAATATAAATGATACGTTCAAACCTACAATATTGATTTGATCTAACTAAATAACCCTTGGGGAAGCTGCAAGACCATATTTCACTCAATTTGGAGCAAGAGTATACAATATCCTGCCGAGAAGCCTGAATGTAGCGATAAATCCAATGTAAGTGTGTTGAAGTTCATTAACACATCATTTCTTCACATTACTATTCATACATGTTGCAGTTACTTATATGTTAAGAAGCTGGGGTAATGGTATGATTGCAGGGCCCTCATGGAGAATAGTAGTAGTACTGATGAGTCTACCCTGGGTAAACAAGACATGTACCTATTATTATAATTGTTTAAAATAGGCCTTAAATAGTATGACAAGAAATATTTTGATCTTCTTAATACCAATTGAGTTAAATTTGACTTTGGAAAGAAAAACTTCATCACATTTTTCGTTTACGCTTTTCCTTATTGTGATTGTTCATTGTGTTTTTCTCATCATTATTTGTACAGTGCCATCTCAGTGGAGCTGTACTACATCTTTGCAACTCTGTGGGGTCGTGAGCAGTACACCCTCTACGGTATTCTGTTTGTAGTCTACGCTATCCTGCTGAGCGTGACGGCCTGTATCTCTGTCGCCCTCACCTACTTCCAGCTGTCCAATGAAGACTACAGGTGGTGGTGGAGGTCCATCTTCAGTGCAGGGTTAGTATATCACTGGCCCATACACAGGGGATTGATTATCTTATTCCTCTGATTTAAAGAGAAGGTTCAGTTCTGTGGAGAGGTGAAAAATAATTTGTGAGTGTTATCATTGTTATTATGCAAGTGTGGAAGAACATCAGAGAAAAAAATGTTCTCTGAAAAGCATGGCTCTTCAAATGCCTTCATATTATAAATATGACAAGTAACAGCTTAAAAATGAGGCCCGATTTTTATGCCACATGTTTGTGTAGTCCCATATACATCTTTCTGTGTACAGTGCTTGTTACTTTACCAAGACTGGGCCAAATTTCTTATCATTTTGATGACTCCAGAACCTTGCAGTGCACACCAATACTTATATTCTACATGATCAACTTTTTTTGATCGATTCCACCCTGTTTTTTATGCCTCCGCTACACAGTAGCCGGAGGCATTATTTCACAATGCAATCGCATGACCAGAACTCAACTTTATCTTTAAGGAAGGCCAAGTTGTCAACCTCTACATTATGTAAATTAATATGAATATGCATTCAAGGTTTTGTTTTAAAGATTGATTTGGTCATGAACTGGAAACGAAGGAAACTTCATCTCATGATCACTTCCTTTCTCTCTCTCCATCATCCTATATCTCTGTTTGTATTTTTTCATCCCATTATTTTCTTCCTCTTTAGCTTTTGTTGGCTCTTCTCCCTATCTGTTCTCTCTTGTTATTCTTCTCTCCTTTCTTAAAGGTATTACAAAGTTTTGGTATGGGGTCATAAATTTGTTCAAATGAACATATTGGAAGCATATGCGATTTTACAATATTCAATGAGTGTTGTCGCGGTTGAAATAGTGATGAAATTGTAAATAATAAACCCTTTATGTTGTAAAGCGCCCTCTCAAGACTGATATTACTTTAGCTTTAAAACAATGTTTCTTGACTATAATCGACCGATTTGCTATTCCCGTTTGGAAATTATATATCGGAACTGTATATTCTGAGATTTTCATTGGCGCAGCTACCATGGAATGGCCTAATTAGGCGCTATTTGAAATATTTGAATTTTACCGGGAGCACCGGTAAATTTTGATTATTCAATTTGCTCGAAAGCAGACGTGTTTTAGGGGCTAAATTTTTTAGTGCTTCTAATACATCCACAAGGGCATCCAAATATATTAAAAATTTAAAGAATAACTATCGATCCAATTTCAAAATTTCCCCAAACTTTGCATTACCTTTAATCTCTTTTATTATTTGTAACTGTCTCAATTTCCCCTTCCCCCTGTCTCTTTTGCAATGTACTTTTTTATGATTTTGCTAGTTTTATGTGAGATCAGGTTAACATATTTTTTTCCTCGTGCTGTAGTGCATGGGTAAAATGATGGGGTAAAAAAATGAATTACCAGCAGTATGCTTTTAGATATTAGTGTATGTTGCCCTCTACTGGAACCTATGTATTCATTTTCAGACACAGTATATGGCTTTTTCAGTATACCAGCTTTCTTGACACATTACCATGTCAACTTTAAAATCAGGCTCTTTGGCTCTTTGGCTCTTTGGCTCTTTGGCTCTATCATTGTCTCGATTTGTTTAAAAGCATTGAGATCAGAGAACTACATACATTATGCAGCCAATAGCACTAAAAAGTCTAACCTTCCTCTTTTCTTTTTATCATCATCCTACAGGTCTACTGGTGGCTTTGTATTCTTGTATGCCATCTTCTACTACAACAAGCGCTCCAGCATGTCCGGAGGGTTGCAAACCATCGAGTTCTTCGGTTACACGCTTCTCTTCTGCTACATCTTCTTCCTGATGCTCGGCACCGTGTCGTTCTTCGGATCGCTACGCTTCATCCGTTACATCTACATCAACCTCAAGATGGACTGAGAGGGGGTTATTGATTCAGGTCCATAACTAGTAGAGTAGAGATAATTACGCCACAGGAAGTCGTGCTTACTCGTAGATCAAATCATGGATTACCAAAGTCGTTCCCTCCGATGTGGGAGGGAACTATTTGGAGCTCCATGAATTGACCTTTTAAGCATGTCATCGTGTGTGTGTCAAAACTCTCTCTCTCTCTCAAGATGCTATGGTGCGGCCAAATCTTTGCATAAAGACCTACAACCTATCTTAGTGACCAGGAGTTGATCAGGACAAGCATTACTGCTAATGTTATTGAAATAGTTTGCTTCATACGGCTTGGGGGTGCCTAGGAGGGGTGGCAGGTTTGGCTGTTTTGTGGCACAGTCGTAATGGACTTCATTATTGATTGAACATTTTGACTTTAAATGTATTGAGGTATAATATATATTGGGGTATAATCTTTTTAGAGAGAAAGAGAAAAGTTTTTAGTTGTAATGTATCGTGGCTATTGTAGTTAAGAAGAGAATTGGTTGTGGGGTTTCTCTCAGTCTGTCTCTCTACCCTGCTCCTGTCCTCTCTCTCTCTCTCTCTCTTTATTCTTTTTGTTTCTACCCTCCTTCCCTGTCTCTGTCTTTATATCTCTCTCTAACTCTCTCTCACTCCCTTCCCTCCTCCCACCCACCCCTTTTTCTCTCTCTCTCTCTCTCTACTTCTCCATATCTTTCCTTTCTTGCATAGAATGATAGTATTATTGCTGCATAATCCAGTGCATTTGTCATTGCCCATGAGTTCCTTTGTGATGTTTAAGGCACATACACTATTACCCACACCCATCCATGAAAAATAATGGATAATTGAAATTAAGCCATTGCCTACTGGAACCGGATGGCCCCTGTATTAAGTCTATGGGAATGAAATAATACAGTAGTCAACGGATTAATACACCAATAATTATTTCAGCAGAGATCGGTTAAAATCATGGATGCGATTATTATCATTTTCTTGCATGATCACGCATATTAAAATTGTCCTTGAGTCCTCTTATATTTAAATTCCTTTTCTTACTTTTTTCGTTTTCCTTCTCTCTTTCCCTCCTTTCAACTCTTTCCAGATTGTACAGGGGAAGAAAATGTAATATTTTGGATACAAGGCTGAGACATCAAACATTTTTGCGATACTTTGTCATATGTGGTTTTTATTATTCAGTAGATTCTCTTAATATTAATTCGCTTAATGAAAATTTCATTATTGATGTACAGAAAGTGATTTGTATTTATGTTTGAACTATTGATTGAAGCAAACATTTTTTCTATACTTTAAATAAATCACTATGTTTAAAATCAGAAATTAAGAGAAAAGATTTTAATGTGTTTGTTTACTTTATTATTCGTACTATTTTGTGTAATCTTGACATCTTCACTTCTGTTCGTAGAAAAATGTGACATTCTAACATCTTCATCTTAATCGCTAATTAATTGTATCGTCCAAGAAGCAGTTCAAAGAAAATGATTTTTCTATGAGATGGGATTTTAATGTATTTACTCTGTTCAGCAAACTCTTGAAGCTTGTCAAGTGTGCATCGGTGTGCAATCCAATATTGTTTAAAAAGTGTGAGCTGCAGGCATTATTTCACTACATGTCCTGTACATTAGCAAGTATTGTGAAGTTCTGAATATAAATTGACTTCAGACACGTCATTTCACCTTATATTTGGTCTAATCTGAGCTTTAGTAGGGATATTGCCTTGATTTAAAGAGTTGATATCAATCGTAACTTATTTGCGATTGATATCAATCGCAACCATGTACATAAGAGATAGGAGAATGCAAACTTGCGATTGATTGGAGGACTTACGATTGATTTGGATCAATCGTAACTCTTTGTAAGACGGGGCCCAGAAGGCTAAAATCTGAAATGAGCTACTCTGTAATGCTCTACTATACTACTACCACTGTACCATAGACAACAATGAGCAAATGCATGTTTTGATTCTCGGCAAAAGAGGGCAGCACATAGCCAGCTAGTCTAATGTCTAAGCAGAAGAAAAAAAATCACTGATGGCAATATTTACTGCATTGATTATCATTTTTTTTTTGTTATAATGACAGCACACATTGTCTTGAATGTTATGATTCCTAATTTGACTTGATTGAGTAATCAATATTGCTAATACTCATTTTTGTATTTTGTTTGTGTGATTAGGTGTATTTTGTGCAAAAGCTTTATACATCATACTTCATAATTGTTTTGTTTTTCATTCTTATTGAAATCTGTCTGTCATCAAAGACACAGATGTGCCATTTAAGTAATTTTGTTTGTATCATATTAGGTCAACTTTTGTGATATTTTGCAATATATTAATTATGCTAACATTTGACTGTTCCAAATAATATGTAGATGGATATTTATATAGCCTTTCGTATTAAAGTGCTTCTGACAAAATCATACGGAATGTAGGATTTTTAATCGTAATTATACATGTATGTCAAAAGTGAACAATGAAAACCAGAAACCACCATGTGCATGAAATGTTTGTGAATCCCATCACGGGATTCACAAACATTCACGGCGTGAGTATTACGGATTTGCAAAACATTCATGGTGCAAAATAACTAAATTGCAACATCCCACTGAATTTTTTTGCTATTTGCAAGTTTCTTGCTGTGAAAAAAAGCTCTCATTCACAAATTATGTACGTTTCATGCTTCCAATGCTTCTGGTTTTACAGCAGATGAAAGATTATGAACATTGAACATTTGAACATTTATGTACACTTGCTTTCATATTGTACAGTTCTGTGAATGAAAATCTTACCCTTTAGAGGAATAGACTAAAGTAAAATCTATGTTTAACACAATGTCAACTATTTTTTTAAATCAATCCATGGGCAATTTCAATCCTCTATAGTATATCCCATAGGAATTTTGTTTGGATTGCATAATACATCATCGTCATGTTCGCACATTTCAAAAGGTGACGCACAAGACTATTGAAAATGCTGTAAGTTGATTTTTTTTGAAGTACATGTAGTTGCAATTGTGGTGTTTATATTAATATCTATGAGAAACCATTGATCATTCTTCTTTTATATTGATGGTCTTCATTTAAGGCAATTGATGACCAGGGGAGTGTTCACAAAGATCTTAAGTTGAACTTATCTCTAAGTTGGACTTAAAAATTATGGAAAGCTGTTAGCATCTTTGAAAATATTTTATAAAAGTTATTTTAAAAGACATAAAATGTTGATTCAAATCATTCATATTTTCTATTACCAAGGAGATTTCATGTTCTTGATGTGGAATTTATGAAAAGTCTAAAATACTTGAATTTTGGCTTTTGAATATATTTTATTTTAAGGCTACAAATGGCTCTCCATAATATTTAAGTCCAACTTAGAGTTAAGTTGGACTTAGGATCTTTGTGAAACACCCCCCTGAAGAATTATTAGAAGACATACATATTGGTTATTTATTTCTTTTGGTTATTGGAATGCTTCAGTAGGATTATTTTTATATATGATTTTTTAAAGTAATATACTCAAGTTTGGTTTATTAAGCTGATAGTGCTATTAGTTTCTTCTGTCATTCTTGGCTGTATATAAGTGTACATTTCATTTATTGAAGCAAAATAAACTAAAACCTGATACATTTCTTTCCAATTTGGATGACATATTAGTTTTTTGTATCTGTTTTTCTTTTCTTATTACTTCTAACATACAGCTCAAAATGAAACAATAATTTGCAAGTTATGCCATTGGATGGTACTTTACGCAATCTTTTTCCCTCAAAATTTGGTCAGATGTGTTCAAAACATGTATATCAATAGATAATAATAGCAATAATAATAATACATGTAGTAATAATTATGATAATAATACATGAATTAATAATTATGATAATGATAAGAAGAATTATGATAATAATAATACATGTAGTAATAATTATGATAATGATAATAATTATGATAATGATGAGAATAATTATGATAATACAGTCATGTAGTAATATTATGATAATAATAAGAATTATGATAATGATAACAATTCATGTAGTAGTAATTATTATAATGATAAGAAGAAGAATTAGGATAATAATAAAGATAATAGTAATAATAATTATGAGGAGGAGGAGGAGGATGATGATGATGATGATGATAACAGTGATAATTAAACAACAAAGACAACGACAACAACACCGTGGCGCTCAAACAATACCGGTCATAGCCGAGCTGGGTGGAGTGCGGCAAACGTGGATGGATGTCTTGCCAAATTACATATTACCGGGCTCTGATTTGAAGCCTCATACAGCCTTGAGATTGAAAGTCAACTGAATAAAATACAAATAGCGACCACTTGTCTTTAAAGACCACATTTTTCGTGAATATGGTTTCTCATTGAATCCTGTACAAAAGGACGATCACTCTGTGCATATAAAGGCCATTTGCCTTTGAAGACCACTTTTTTTTTGTTTTCCCTTGAGCGGTCTTTATATACAGTTTTCACTGTACTATAATTATGACGGCACCTCCGCATCATAAAAAAAATGATACATGGAGGGCTTTTTCCGTAGTGTTTCTGTTACTTCTGATATTAATATGGTCATTTCTACACGTTTCACTGGATCTTCCTAGGGACAACCAGGAAGATGAGTTCTCATCTTCCTGGGACAACCGTCATAATGCTGTTCTCCCTCAGAACAACAATGCTTATTATCGTTAGAAAACCCAGTCTTTCTCCAGAGATCAACAATATTTGAAAAAAATGAAATGTCAACAGCTTGGGTTACTTCTAAATGTTGTTCCCGAATAATCTTAAGATGTTGAAGTCCCTAATGTCAGAAGCGAAGCACTTTTCTTTCGTCCATTCTGTAACCCTTCGATGAGAACGTATGAACCCATGAATAGCTACATCATACATGTATTTGTAGGAAAAGGAGTGTAATTTCTAATTCCGACATATACTATCAATTCAAACCAAAAGAAGGCACTACCTCTATAGCTAACATGTACAGGGGGTGGTAGACAAATAAGAATCGAAACAAAATGTGGCCAAAAAACATGGTTCAAGATTCTAAGTGGTAACAGAGAAAGCAACACGAGACAATCGTGTGAGAGGGGTCGTACTCATTTTCGTTTCTTTCCTCTTCTGCCCCCTCCCCTCCCCCTCCCCTTCCCCTTTCCTCCCCTTCATCCCGCATTTTCGTCAATCAATAAGACATGTGCCTCCGGATCCCCTAGGTATCACCACTGACGGTCACATGTAATTTAAAATTACCCATATTCGGGCAGCTAGGTGGTGTATCATTCTTTTATTTTATATCTGATATAGTATATTTATAATGCCAATTGTGCCCCCCCCCCCACAAAGTTTAGAAAGTTTGGAAGTTGATATTCAGGCAAGAGAGCTCAGTCCCTTCCCTGGCGGAAATTCTGTTCAGCAACAGAAATCAAAAGGAGGAAGAAAAAATAACAAGAAAAAAAAAATGAAAAGGTTAAATTCAAACGGCATTTGAAAGACAGTACTAATTTAGAATTACCCTAAAAAAAGTGGGCTTGAAAATGTCTGTAAGTGGGAAAATAACGACTATTAGTTGTCGAATCGACTTAGGAGCTATAGAGCCATGCAGTAAGTAATAGTCTGATTTTTCAGACCATTGTACCGAATGGTCGTACGTTTTATGCTGCGCAAAGATTCAATCAGTTTAATTTTGGCCATTACAATTGGGTTATTGATGTAGACAAATGCTCATGTACCCTTTACAGCTCATTTTATGTATGTTATTACCAAAGATGAATAGGGCCAGTTAGTCACTCAATAGTGTCCGACAGTGAAGTCTAGTAAGTAAACGGGTTTCCTTGCATAATTTGAATATAAAGACACTGATAACGTTTAAATTTCACAGATAGGACATACATGAAATATTCATAATTCCTGCAAAGTTCTACAGAATTTGATGTTGGCTGCAAAAGGGACTTGTATCTTTAACATGAAGGATTTTCGGTATGTTTCCTCATATCATGTTGTATTAGCTTCATGAATAATCGAGAAAAACGAAGTTAATTCACATTTCATTCTCGCACGCGACTCAACCCATAGGTCAAGGCAAAGTGAGGAAGGTAGTTCACCGATACCGCGTCCTTGACGAAACCCCAGACGACAGTGACCCGCGTCAAATCAAAACGTCGATTCCCACACGGTCTCGTGGGCATCTCGTGCTAACCCTAATTCGTCGTCGTCCGTTGTTTTCCTCACATTCATGGCGGGATTTCGCACAGTACTTGTGTTTGTCTGTGCGATTTCATCTCTTACAATAAAATTGATTTAGGCGAGATTATGGTGAAAAGTACAGCTCAGTTTTTCACACCTAAAAGTGAGAATAAAATGCAGTGACGAGGGACGGCGGCTGGTCGGGACTTTTTGATGTGAGCCCGAAAAAAACAATACGAACCAGCTCTTTCAAAAGTCATATTAATTGTCTATGATATAGGTCTATAACTTGGGTAGATTTGTCAATTTTCATTTTATTCTCTGACTGAAAAACCTTATTCAAAATTTATTTCCTCCTTACCCTAGAGTCTTTGGAAGTTATAGTCCCACCTCCCCGAATTCCCTTTTTCCCTTCTTTTCTTTTGTGCATTGCGTGTATTGCCGATAAAGGGCGTGTCTAATGCACGGTCGGAATTGGTGGTGGTGGTGGTGGTGGTGATGATTATAGTGGTAGTGGAGGCGGTTATGGTTGTGGTTGTAGGTGGTGGAGTTGATGCTGTTGATAGTGGAGGTGAAGATGGTGGGGATGACGGTGGTGGTGGTGACGATGCGGGTGGTGGTGGTCGCGGGGGGGGGGCGTACATTCGATAATTCACGGTGAAATAAATATGGGCCTACTATCCTGTAAAGTAGTTTTTAGAAAGTTAATGACATATCAATAAATATAGTATGAAAAATACTTTTGCCTGTTAGGACGTCATCATCAAAACTCTTGTACGATAATCTGTTAAACAGTGGCAAATTAATAACCGCAATATGACATATACATAAGGTATAACAAATTAAAAATACACCCTACGTGTGTTCCTCGTGGCCCTTTTCACAATTTAGACCCAACAGGTAACTGGAAAATCTGATACCAGTTTTCCTATTTTACGATCGAAACCAGGATCCGCCCCTGCTGTTAATGTGTACATTCGTCGTAGAACCGGGGAAGGTTTAAGGACTGGAGCCAGCCCCTTCCGTTTAGCTATATTATGACTGTGTAGCAACGATGATTATTTCTTTATTTTGTACAGCAGTCACCCCCTCCCTTCTCCGTGAAAAAACTACAAAGTCCTACATATTATATATATAATACAACTATACCCTGTAAAAAATAAATCATGAAAATTAATTATAAACTGTAATAAAATGGGACTATATGGCCTAACTTCAATAGGAAAATCAGTAAATGATATCAATCAATCAACAACCAACTATTCACGGCAACAAATCTCTACTTTTCAATTACCCTCTTGAATTTAAACGGGCAGATTTGATGAATGTCTTGAATATGATAAGGACCCGTATATTTCATAGTTTCGACGACCCCCTCATCTATATTATTCTATACTTTTCCCGCAAGGCAACATTACAGTGACCTTCTCACGCCCTTTTAATATCATTAATACCTCTAAAATGCCACCATCAATAACATCAACACCCTGATTAGCCCCACACGAATGTCAGGGAAAAATCAGACGAAAAGCATTTTTTAAATCGTAATAAAGGAATGAATAAGGAGAATGAATAACGGTTACAGAGAGAGAGGGGTAGAGGAGCAAATCGTGTGTGATCAACCAAATAATTAATCATTTTGCCCAATTTCCACTTGTACTTGGACTCATTTTGGGCTACCCCACGTGGTCTACGAATCAGTAAACAACCCTTAACCGTTCCTTTCTTCATTACTGCTTTTTTCCCGCTCCGCAGTTATTTTTTCTTTTATTCAGTCGTTCTTAACCTTCAGTCGTTCCATTTACTCTTTTCTGTCCCTTTCCCCAAGAGGAAGGGCCACTATTGACGATAACAGGTGCCACGCCCTCTTCTTGCTTCTCTATCCTTTTCGTTTCTGTCTGTCTGTCCGTGTATCTGTCATATTCTCTATCTATCTCTCCCCCTCTCCTTTCTCTCTCTCTCTCTCTCTCTCTCTCTCATTCATTCTTTCTCTCTATCCCTTTCCCATCTCTCGCTCTCTCTCTCTCCCTTTCTCCTTTCTCTTTCTCTCTCTTTCTCTCACTCTCTCTCTCTCTCTCCCTCTCTCTCTCTCTCATCATTCATGTACAACAAAACAAACCCAGTTGTTACATCTTTGTGTCACTGCATAATCTTCTTTTACTGTAATTCCAATCTCACAATACATGTGAAGAACATTAATTTTCAATCATCGCGCATTTCCACCAAAACTTTAAGAACATCCTTGTGACTTTCCATTTCACTCCCTTAAAGGTCCCTTTTGCAGCCAACATCAAATTCTGTAGAACTTTGCAGGAATTATGAATATGTCATGTAGGCTATGTCCTATCTGTGAAATTTAAACATTAGCAGTGTCCTAGTATTCAAATTATGCAAGGAAACCGGTTCACTTTCTAGACTTCCCTGTCAGACACTATTGAGTGACTGACTGACATTCTTTTTTTTCTTTGGTAATAACATACATAAAATGTTCTGTAACAGGTACATGCGCATGTGTCTACATCAATAACCCACTTCTTGTAATGGCCAAAATTAAACTGATTGAATCTTTGCGCAGCACAAAACGTACGACCATTCGGTAAAAGAGTCTGAAAATCAGACTATTACTTAGGTGATTGCAATCACTTAAGTCGATTCGACAACTAATGGTCGTTATTTTCCCACTAAAAGCCATTTTCAATCCCTTTCGTTTTGAGGGAAGTTCTAAATTAGTATTGTCTTTCAAATGCCGTTGGAATTTAACCTTTTCATTTTTGGGGCCTGCAAATGGGACATAGTACCTTTAACACCGTTGTCAATATTTTTAGCAAGTGTCAACAATAATACGATAACCAGACACAAAAGTTTTTCTTTCATGCAATACTCGCCTAATTTTGCAAACATGTTGTAAGAAATCATATTTACAGAATCACTTAGTTTTTATTTTTCTTTGAAAGGAAACTGGTTGATTTGACTTACCTATGTATATAGACTGAGTGAAATAGTATTACAGATTGGTATATATTCGTGTTATGAATATAATGCATTGGAAAGTGTTTTTTTAATAATGGATAATAAGTAATAACAAATATCAAAATATGGCAAGTCAAAGTCTGTGATGCAAATTCAAATCACTCGCACGAGTAGAACATTTCAGAAGTCAAATTACCTGTCGCAGATTATGATCGAATCTCTTCGAGGAAAACATGCAATGGCGCCACCTTGCGAGCGTTTCATAGATTTCTTGGTGAGGACTTAATAAAATAGGGTGACTTCTTCAACTTTCTTCTTGATATGTTTTGATACACATAGGGATATTTGGGCGAAATAAGTCATCATAATTATGTGACGTGGTTGACACGTACAGGTTGATACAGAAAGTTACAGAAATCTAGATAGAATGAAACACATTAAAAAGAAGGAATGAATGAAAAGTAAACAAGTGGAAGATAAATAGATAGACAGATAGCCAGACAGATAAATCTATATATACATTGTACATGTATATATATATAGATAGATAGAAAGATAGATAGATAGATAGATAGATAGATAGAAAGATAGATAGATAGATAAATAGATAGATAGATAGATAGATAGACAGATAGATAGATAGATAGGTAGATAGGAGATAAAAGATTAATGCAAAATTAGACGGATACATCAAGATAGACACAGTTGCTAGATAGAAAAATAGTCCTATATTTATCTACAAATAGATAAACAGACATAGACTTCGTGAAGTATAATCTAGGTGTTATTTCGTTTCTTTTGCAAATACGAACGCCCTGACAAACTCCGATATTTCGAGGCCTTCTAAACGTTTTCCTCTTCAATGGTTTGCTTCGATGCTCAAGGGGCAATCCATTTACTTGTGAAGAGTGTATTTTCTTCCCCCATGAGTATACTAGAAATGTGAGTAAACTATTTGCTTACAATTCACAATGAACACCAGGTAACTTCAGGACGTGTTTAAGATTTGCTTACAAGCTCCACTTTTTGTGTGACACGGATCTCATTGTCGAAAAACCTTGGGCGAAAAGGAAACGAGAAAACGAACATCAATTTAATCTGTTAAAATGGATTGCAATTTGCTAGCTAATTCTTTAATGTTTGAAATGAAGCAACGATCATTTTTTTTATCAGAAAATTTGCATAAAGTCATATCAAGGATAACATGTGGTTGATATGTGGATGAAAGAACATGGAAAATTGCGAGAAAAATCGTTATCATGGTGTGTTAAAATCTTGATGTATAGGAAGAGGGGAAATAAACAGGGGAAAAATAAAATAAAAGGACGGTGCAGACGAAGAAAAGCAAGTAAAAAGAAGAAGAAAAAGAAGAGAAGAAGGAAGAAGAACTGGAGGATGAGAAGAAGAAGAAGAAGAGGTTAAGAAGAAAAGAAAAAAAGGAGAATAACAATAAGAATAATAAGACGAAGTAAGGAGAAAAGAAAAAGGAAAAGAAAGAGAAGAAAAAGAAGAAGTAGCAGAAGAAGTAAGGAAGAAAAGAAGAAGAAGAAGAAGAAGAAGAAGAAGAAGAAGAGGTTAAGAAGACAAGAAAAAAGGAGAATAACAATAAGAATAATACGACGAAGTGAGGAGAAAAGAAAAAGGAAAAGAAGAAGAAGAAAAAGAAGTAGCAGAAGAAGTAAGGAAGAAAAGAAGGAGAAGAAGAAGAAGAAGAAGAAGTAAAGAAGAAAAGAAAAAGGAAAAGACGAAGAAAAAGAAGGAGAAGAAGAAGAAAACAACAACAACAAGGAGAAGGAAAATGAGAAGATGCGAAAATAATGAAGGTGTGAAAACGGGAAAGGAAATCATCTCGTCAAATACCACCAAAGCGCATGCGCGAATTTCTCCGTCTACGCATTCTCTTGTCATAGAAACGAAGATGGCGGATGACATCGGATGCAGAGCTACTCTTCTTGAAAGAAGAATTTCTTCTATTTCCACGTTTTAATCATCTAGAATTACTACTTATTCGATATTAGCTGCTATAATATGACATGTAACGTTTGTGATAGTATTGGAAACTTGGGATCACGGATTTTGATTGAGAAAAGAGATGTTTAAAGCCGAGGAATGCGGAGCGGTGGACAGGTAGATCGAATACAAAACTTGGATGCAGTGATAACTCCTCGGACATGGTTTGGTGTTGATTTGTCGTGTTTTCTTTCACACAATATCCAAGATACGAACTCTTACGATGAGAATGAAATAAAAGTGCAGTGCTTTCCTTGTTTTGTCCCATCTTATTTGCTGTGTTTTCTTAATAAAGATCTGTTTTCAAACTGTTGTCTTTTCCTTGTTTCAGCATGTTACCTTGAAGAACCTATGACGTCGGATTCACCTTGCAGTCGTATTTTTTATTTATGAATTTATTTATATATTTATTTTTGCCTTGATGGTCAGTGTTGTTGCGTTTGGTTTTCCTGCAGTGAATTTATTTGTTTTTAACGTTTTTGAATGGTTCCAATATGTTTTGCTTACATATACAGTAGGCCTAAACTATGCCAAGATCGATATACGTTATAGAAACCTTATTGTCCTTTAACAAAAGGCGGACCCCATATAAAAGTCCGCCATTTTGTTATTGATTGTTTAAGGGCGAGACAAATTCTACAGAAAAATATCCTACTCTACGTGTTTTTCTGATTACTCTTGAATCCCTTCCAAATAGTGTATTTTTACCTGAAATATTGCACTACAACGGTAATCCTCTGCAAAGGAATTTGATTGAATTATAATATATAAATGAAGATCTTATTCAACATTTCATATCAAATTCACGTTTTCTATTCAGCATCATAATCATATGCTGAAATTAATCATTTATTTCTATCTTGGTAGCTTGTACGTGTAGGGTTATTTCAAATCTTTTCCATTCGTTATTTTTATATTGTCAATCAATATCAGTACATAAATAAAGGCATCCCTACGTTAAGGATACAAAAGTTGTCCGTTTATATCTATTTGGCGGTATGTCCATCATCTATCTATCTATCTATCTATCTTTTTATATATCTTTCTATCTACCTATCTATTTAGTTCTGGATCTATCTATCTATCTATCTATCTATCTATTTTTCTGTCTGTCTTTCTAGCTAGCTATCTATCTATCTATATATCTATCTGTCTTTTTATCTCTCTGTCTATCTCTCTGTCTATTATGTCTATCTGTCTGTCCATCTATCTACCAATCTTTCTTACTATAAATCTATATGTATGTCTGTCCATCTATCATACTATCGATCTATCTTCTATCTATCTGTCTGTCTATCTGTCTATCTATCTATCAATCTGTCTATAAATATGTCTATCTGTCTGTCCATCTATCTATCTATCTGTTCATTTATCCACTATATATCTGTCTATCTACATGTTTAGCCTATCTATCTATTTGTGTGTCTGTCTGTCTGTCTATCTCTCTGTCTATAAATATGTCTATTATGTATCTATCTATATATCCATTATGTCTGTCTATATCTGTCTATCTATCTAGCTATCTATCTATCAATATATCTATCTATCTTTCTATCTATCTATCTATGTGTCTATATATCTATCTATCTATCTATCTAGCTATCTATCTATATATATATATATCTATCTATCTATCTATCTATATATCCATTATGTCTGTCTATCTATCTATCTATCTAGCTATCTATCAATATATCTATCTATCTATCTATGTGTCTATATATCTATCTATCTATCTATCTAGCTATCTATCTATCAATATATCTATCTATATATCTATCTATCTATATATCCATTATGCCTGTCTATCTATCTATCTATCTATCTAGCTATCTATATATCCATTATGTCTGTCTATCTATCTATCAATCTATCTTTCTATCAATCTATCTATCTAACTATCTATCTATATCTATATATCCATTATGTCTGTCTATCTATCTATCAATCTATCTATCTATCAATCTATCTATCTATCTATCAATCTATCTATCTATCTATTATATCCATCCATCTATCCACCTCTTCGTCTATTTATTTACCTAATTATATCTCTGTATTATGCCCTCATATCTCCTGTTGAACATTCATCTAGTCGTCTGCCATAAAGTATGTCACTTTTATTTCATTTTGTTATTCATTTGACAAGCGAGACAAAAATCTAAATATCGACGTTTCAAAATGTAGTTTGATCACCTCAACCCTTTTTTTTTTTTCTTCTCATTTCCAAAATTTGAGTTTCTCCATTCTTTATCAATAAAATTTATTGAACACTTTTGCTTTCTATTTACCTTCTTATTCTTCATTCTCCATCAGTTCTCTTACTCTTCATATCTTTCCATTTCCATAGACCTCTCTTTCTATCTCTTCATCATGGGCATACTAAAACTTCAATATGAGGAGGAACAAGGGCTAGAGAACACTTTCTTTTATTTTATTGATGACTGATTTTTTTTCTTCTTCATAATCCCTTTCGGTCACAAAGAATATCATAAAGTTCAGGGGATGGGACATTTTATATCGCGTCCCAACCTGAAAACTTTGGGGACAAGTCCCCATCACTCCACCCCCTGTCCCGTCGTTGAATATAACGCCTCCATCTTCCTTTTCATGAATACAATTATACATCTGTCATTTGGATTATAACTCTATTTGTGGTCATCTACTTTTCCTTTGCTGGTTGAAAATAGTTTCATATATTGTTTATCTGCATGTGGCGCGTGTTTAATGTTGAAACTCATTCATTCTCTTCATTCAATTACATTTGACAGGCTGCGTCAATTTTTAAAATGTCACTCTTCCTCTTGGTTCTCGCCATCGTTCTTTCCCGCTCCGGTATTCGAGAATTTCCATCAAATTGTCGCTTTTTGTAGCGTCCCTATTATTTTACTCTACCCCCATTCGATCCACTGTCCCCGAGACTTTTTTTTTTTTGAGGGAAGAGACTTTTTGAAAACATTCGATATTGATCGTCCCGACTGGGATAACAATTGCATATCGATCTCCCTGCCAAGCCGATTATTAAGATTAGGAAGGTCTAACAATGGCAAAAGTTCTTTCGTAATCGGGTAAAGAAAATACATTGTAAATAAAATGGTTTCGGGAGACAAAATACACCAAGCAGAAAGTTATTATCGGTTCGATTCTCTCATACTAGCTGTTGCATTGTCTCTTTTTCACTATTTTTTCTCTCTCAGTCTCTTTTCACTATTTTTCTCTCGCAGTCTCTTTTCTTTCTTCTCTTTTATCTTATTCTTAGTTATATGGCCCACATGTCTTGCTTGTCGCTTTTGGCCCCTCCCCTCTTCACATCTCTTTTGCAACCTATTTTAAATTTTCTATTCTTTTCCCTTCTTGCCTTTTCTCCTCTGCTTTCTTTTCCATTTTACGTCCATCTGCTTTCTGTTCTTGTATTCCCATTCTTTCTCTCATCATTTTTGTTAGCGGTTGTCCAAGTAGCCTATGGACGTGTAATGGATTAATAACGAATTAATGTACCCATGTCTAACTGTGTAGTCTCTGTTTAGAGGTGTTTTTGGTCTAGTGGATAAGTCACTAGGCTATCGAGATGTTCCGAGTTCGAATATCAGCCCGGCATTAATGTTTTTGGCAAGATTTTAATTCGCCAATACAAACCCAGGATAGCGATGGGGACCGGGAGAAAGCCAAAAGCCAATATGATTGACGTTGTCGCATTATGATCATGCAGAAGAAATAGTCCACAGGGAGTGGAGATGGTACACACATTGTGAACGATGCATGAATCTGATGCCTGGATTTATGTTAGGCCTATGTGTATCGCAATCGGAAACGTTAGTATATTATAAGCGTAGCATTACAAATCCAAGTATTCATTATTTCATTGAAACAAAAAACATGCCATGGCATTTGTTACATAGCTACTAAATCTCATTTTACTATTACAATTGTTAAATATTTTTTGCATGCTGTTGAAAACATTATTATTGTAAGCACAACTCTACAAATCCAACTTATCTTTATTTCATGACACGCGGTCCCGAAACATTCGCCATGACATTTGTTCCATAATTACAACATCTCGTTTTACTATTTTCATAACCAGGTACCAACGGAAAAAAGGAGAAATTCTACCATTTCTCAAATTCTACTATTTCTCCTCGTGGAACGTACGTGACTAAGGCATTAGAAAAACAAACTATTTGTGAACATTTGAAACTGGATCTTCAACATCATTCCGAGAGGATAGATCCCGATATTTTCTCATTTTTTCCGAGATTGAACTGTTGGGACCAGTGATTGGTACCTGACATGGGTATACGTGCAAAAACAAAAGTTTGTAGGACATGCTTTGAGAATAAATAAGTTATCATATTAAACATGTTAACGATAAAGTTACTAGTCATGCAATCATTGTTGCTATGGCTTGTCCTAACAACACGTAATGTATATGCAATTCGTATTCTGACTATTGGCATACAACTATTCGTAACAGATGAATTACATTGTCAATTACAATTTTAACGAGGCACTTAACAAAGATATTTGCTTTAAATTTGATTACATTACGAAAATGGCCTATTGAGAAAGTATGATTATGCCTGACATATTAATTGATGTACACTGTTTTGGAATGATGAAAATGAAAAGAAAAAAAATCGACTCAGTTTTGCTGCAAAAAGCACATCCACTAAATATATGGGACTGCAAACAGATGTGGCATGAAAGTTTGGTCAAAACTTTTCAGCTATTTCTCATTATAATTATTTCGAATAAGGGGGCAATAGACAATCAATTCTTTTCAGGGGAAATTTCTACTATGATAATTATTTTTCCAAACCGACAAACAAAGAAATAAAAAGCTTTCAAATTATTCGTTATCTTTACCAGAACTCGAACTTGTCTTTAAGGAGAAAGAGATATGTATATATAGGTGGAAAGGGGGGGGGGGCAACTGAGACGTTATGACAATTGTATTCGAAACGTTTGACGAACTAGTGAACCCTTGCGATGCGGTCAATCCAAGATTTCGATTTCTTTTTGTTTAGTCTTCACACTCCATTGCTTAGCTTAATCATGCCCTTCAAATGTGTTGCACAAATTCTAACGACGGCATTATCGCACCAACTCATAAAATAATGCATGTCTCATCAGCTTGTACATCTCGGCACCAGAGACATCGATCATTTTTTAACGATGGAGGGAGGGGGTGGACAGACATAGTAAATACACTACAAATTGTACATAGAATCCCTTAATTATTACGGGTGACAGCCCATCCACATCGAATCCTCGCTATACAGTGCCCTTTAAACCTACCTGTATATATTCATCCGACGTTGCAACGTTATTATTGGTTTAACCGAACTTCACATTTCTGAAAAATGGGAAGGAAGAGTATAAAAATTGTACTCTCTTAATGGAAAGACATTAGTCAGAATTTCGGTCGAAAAGGGCTTTCGTTTATTGCAGAATCCCTTTTTTTGCAAAGAAGAATGAATTTACGGCAACAATTTTTTCAAATTTTGGGCCAATTATAGTCTTCGTAACCAAATTGTTGCTATAGCAATATTTATATAAAGCATTGTAAGACTAAGTTTGGGCTCAAACTATGTTTGTCAAACGGGGTAAAAGAATATGAGGAAGCCTGTCACAGTTGTACGCTATACACGTCTAGATTATAATAACTGGACATTTTAAAGGACGTAGTGTCTTCAGAGCGTTGCTTGAATATTTCAATTCTTCCTATTGGGGTAAACGTGATTTTTAATGAGCACTCCATAATAGAGGGTTCGATTCACTAACGGGGGGGGGACTGAGGCCCCTTGATAGGAAACGTATCACACGACTTTATTCCCGTCTTGATTAGAGGGAAACTTTTCGCAATGGATCGGCGTGGATTGGCGTCTACATGGATCGGCGTCTCTGTATCATATTAATGGATTTGACCAGTATATATACGAACGTCATTTCATATTTCATCAGGCATCTTACATAACTTTATTAAAAAGTACTTGAAAGTAAGCACATCCCTCTAAATGAGGCCACATAGGTCAAATGTATTTTTCATTCGACATAAAGAGACATCAGCATCGATTTTAATTTGAGGAGAGTAAGTTTGTAAACAACGCCATTTGGGGTATTGATCTCTCAATTTGATACATTTCTATTGAATTGAATTTAACAGCTTTCATAAACAAGAAAGCTCAGCAGGTGGTAAAATGACACAGTTTGCAAATCACTTTTCATCAATGTAAAAATAAACATGGCGCATACAATATTATGGGTATTTCATGCATGAAAAACCGTTTCCTTTCTTTTTTTGTTTGTGCACTGAAGCTATAGTACATGTAGTCGTCCTAGTCTCATGCACATCCTATATTATCATTTCATTTTCGAATAGCTTTATTTTTGAGAAAAAAATCTTAAAGAAATCGTTACATTAGAATAAATTTCAATTTCTATTTTGTTTGAATAATGCATATGATGTCGGAAAGCGAATGAGTTGAAGGCACGTTGGGCCTAATTATGTTTAACATCGTTAAGAGAGAAACTAAAATATACTATCCTTTATTTGAGAAATGTTTCCTTGTCTACCAATCAGACAGTTCTGTTAATTGTAAATGTTTATTTCCCTTGTGGTATTTTCCTTATGGGTTTAGAAGTAAAGTGTTAATGTCTGAAAATGTGTTAATAATTTTTTTTGCTGTAATATCAAATTATCATTATTTTATTACGTTATTGAACGCAGAAATGAAATTTAAAAAAAACAAGCAAACAAGCATAGTCACATTAATGTTTGTTTGTTTGTTTTACCTGACCTGCTAAGAAAGCATGTGCTTGTAAGTAAGCATCCAGGGGACCGACGGCTTGAAGTCCTCTCCGAGGGACTTGGTAATGAGGATTAATGCCTTACCAATGGGCACTAGCGCAATGACTTGGTTTCGAACCCAGGATCTCACGGTTACGAGACCATTGCTCTTCCACTGAGTCATCGTATATTTAAGAAAACGATGTTGTTGTTTTTTCTTGCTTACCTTTCTAGCAGAAGCACTTTAGACTAATCTCCGCATCAAATTAATTACATTGAATATTAGGTCTAGCTCTGATTAATGTGCGTGAATTTTTCTAGTAATTGAAAGATCATTGTGTTCAAATTTTCATTATCAGATTCTACGTAGGTGGGCAATATGTTCATCATACTATATCACGATTAATAGATTATTCTCTCTGTGCTATAGAAATATATAAGTATATTATATTCGTATCCATTCGTGATCAATTGATGATTTGCTTTTTAGAAGACTGTATCAATTAGATGACACGTTATTGATTATCAACGTTTAATTTCTTTGATTCTGCCGAATGATAAGAAGGTCCGATTTATCAATAAACAAACGAATTCGACAACACGACATGCACTCGTTTACCAAACAAATGCGTCTCAAATGACATCATTTACTTTTGATTTTTTTTTTTGAAAACTAAAATTGTTATCAGACAGATCCGTAAAGCTACTCTTCAAGGGGATGCTTGGTTATATAAAATGGAAAAAGAAACTTCAAACTTGCGTCCCCAAATTAATTGAATCTTACATTTACTAAGGATGCAAACCTGAAAACATCAAGGATCAACTTCACGCGTCGCACCCTTAACGTTTTTTAAAATTTGATTTGACATGCCAATTATTCAGTACAAAAATGGAGCTAAAAGCTAAATTGTGATATATTTATTTATACATGAAATGAAAGAGAAAATTTCTACATGATAATATACAATTATAATAATAAAAATTTTTAAAAAATACAAATAAATTGAAAATAATCAGCATGATTTTGTATAGTAGTGTACTGTTAAACGGAGAAGGTATAGAATAAAAAGTGCTATGTGAGTGGCATTGGTTTAATTATTAGTAATAATAAGTAAGGACCGGTTTTTCTGGTAAACTATCATAATGATCTAAGGGAGGTGTTAAAAATGTGTGATTTAAAGATTCATTAAAAGTTTGGTGAAACGTTTTACACCCATACCGAAGTCTGACTACCAACTGTGCCACATTGGGCCCCAGGAGGTGCAAATGTGCACCTTTAAGCATGCAAAGGGAGCCCAAGCAGAGACAATGGTCGGTGTAGGGGAGGGGGCTGCTATGGACCGAATACCCCACTCTATTCCACTGCCCTTTACCATACATTTATGATAAATCAATGAATTTAATAGAAATAAGATAAACGAGATCTGGGGACTTAAATGTCTAGATTATAGCAGAAGAAAAAAATACCTAGGATTTAGGAATATAATAGGATGTTTACGAGCCAAGTTCAGTGGTAGAAAAACTGGAAGTATGTGTCAACGGAATATATATTGCGTGTTTCAAAGTTCGCGTGGGGTGCCTAAATAAATTTGTTTCTGATCGGGGCGTTAAGGCTACGAAATTACAGATTTACCCAATTGTTTTTTTCCCTCCCTTTTCAGCTCATTGTTTTCTCCCCTTCTCCCATTTTCCCTCTCTTTTTCAAATCTGTGGCAGTTTTACGGTCCGGGAGAGCGTAAGAAGTACGTCACTAAATAAAACATGATTCGTCGAGGCGAACATGAGAATGTCTCCAGCCCGATGTCTCTGGGGACGAAAACGGAGAAGGAGCCGACAATCATACGAAGTCAGGTGTTTTGCTACCCTGGCGTACGTATAGACTCGAGGGGGAGGGGCCGCTAACGATGGCTAAAAGTTGCCACGCCCACTTTTGTTCTCTCTCTCTCTCTCTCTCTCTCTCTCTCTCTCTCTCTCTCTCTCTCTCTCTCTCTCTCTCTGTCTTTCCCTCCCTTTCTCACCCCTCTAGATCTTTCTTTCTTCATTCTTTATCCATCTCTCTTTTCCCCATCTCTCTCATCATGTTTTTCTCTATATATATCCTAGAGCAGTCCCATACATAAGTATCTACATTCTATTAAGCGTTCGAACGCCATGTTTTAAGTATGCATTACTGTGGACAACCTGGAATGGATAGCGAAACAGAGAACAGCCACGAAGAAAACTAGGATAATCAAATACAAGGGAAAGTAAAACATGGATAGGCCTGCTCTCTTATCCAGACTTTATACAATGATCGAATCTGGACATTGGCTGTCAGCCAACTTTAAAAGGTAGAAACAAAGATAGGCCTACACTCTCAATTCATTAAGGTTCCGTAAGAACTTGTTCAAAGATGCTCAAATCGCTCCGGAATTTATTTCTTCAGAGATATAGGTTAGGCCATGGACCTACTACGAGTAGTAGGTCCATGGTTAAGCCTAGGGTTTTAGACTTTGTTTAAGTTTAGGTTTAGGTTTAAGATTGTGGATATGAAGGGTATAGTTTTGGGGGTCCAGGGTTGAAGTTAGGGATTCGTTCGTTGGAGAAAAACAAATTAACTGCGTAGCAATAGTCGCCGAAGAGTGTGCCATACAACTTTGGAAAGTAATTTCTTCATAATTATTGGCCGCGATTATCACTGATCTATTAAATTTTTCGAAGGTGATTTCATCAATGCATTATTTTCTGATAATCACCAAGATATTACAGTCTGAATTATCTAACTTGTTGTATCTACAAACTGACCACTTATTGATTTTGCTCCCAGAAATAGTTACAGCAATACATTTGTACCAGAATCCGGGAACGTTGTTACCATTACCATAGCAACCCAAGAACCACACAGAGAAAACGGGGATAAGTATGTTGAAGAAAACACGACGCGCTTTTAAAGGAAACATAAACGCCCCTCTACGAACCAAAAATAAAAAGAGTAAAATAAGTATAAGAAGGGTATGATTTCAAATAGGAATCTCTCAAGTCGGCACTTAGCTTTAACATGCAAGGATCAAGTGGGGGTTGGTATGGGGGTTACGGTGGGTAGGATTGTCTGAATAGTTGTCTGAAGTTGTTTTTGGTGTAATATTGTATTTTTGTTTAAGAGGACATGTCGGGTACCAGTCGACGGGGGTATAGGCCTACGTGGTGTGACGAGACTGGATAAAAGGGCAGCCTGAATGGGGGGTTCATTGTGGCTCGATTTAGATTCAGGGCATTGATTCGTGGAAGATAATGTTATCAATACCGATTTGCAATAGTTGATATGAGCTACTGAATTCATTGCATTTTGATTTGCTGTAAGAAAATTTGTCATAGAGAGTTGCAGTTTGTCACAGATAACAAGTTTTATGAAACGGAGCAATGGTGCTAGTACAGGTTTGGGTAGAGTCGATTACTAAATACTGTATCCAATGAAAGTAACGTACCTCATTATCTTTTGTCAGTTTAATTTGTTAGAAAAAAATGATTGATCGTTGTAAATTTCTAGTAGGCGTTTTCATTTCTGGAAGAAAGCTCATGCTGGTTAGAATTAGGCAGATAGCAGTAACTTTGAATTTGATTTAACAATCTTAGTCTCCCGAAATTTCTGGTAACTTTAAAATAATTTCAAATGATCTGATTAGCTCTTATAAAAAGACAACGATCAATTTGAAAATAAATCTAAATACATATTGGAGTTGACGGATGACCTTATTTAGAGCAATACTAATGAAATAGACATGGAAGATTATGTGCTAGGTTTGCGGATAAGCTTGTAAATTGTTGGTCCCTCTGTTTATTTTCATTCCTCCATTCTTTAATTTCTTTTACATGCTTTTACATTCTTTTACTTACTGTCAATGCGCCTTACAAGATTGTCACCGATTACCTCTTTAAATACAGGGGTTGCCTCCCACTTGCCTTGTTCAAAATGTTGTTCATGTTCTCGTCCAAAGAAAACAGTGCAAACGATAGCGTGCAGAAACGCACACCGGTCGACGTGAAGACCGTCAAAGAGATTATTGGCATTTCATTAAACATGAACGGGGAAACCGTATCCAGACGAGCAAGACGGTGTCATGTGACATGGTCACCTGATCGCATCTGTCCTCTAGTGGATGATGGGTAGGAGGAGGAGATGTTTTCGAAAGTGGGAGAGGAGGGGAGTGAATGTGTGCGTTGGGGAGAAGTTTCGGGAGATCGGATTGAGCTAGATTTCGATGATCGGGAGATGACTATTTTAATAAAATTACAGGAAGACAAAAAATGGGCAAAAAGGCGGAAATATATAGGGGGAGGAGAAAATGAAAGAAGAAGATAGAGGAAAAATAAGGAGGAAAGATAATTTTGTTTATTTATCTTCATTCCATTTCAACTTATTCAAGATATACATTCACAATGGTAATCTTAAGTAATCAAAAGGAAGAGAGACGGGGTAAAGGAGATCAAAGAAGAAGAAACAAGAAGAAAACAGGAAGAAGAAGAAAAATAATTTGGAATGGAAATAGAAAAAAGTAATATAGTTTATTTGTCATCAATATAAATGCATCTCTCCTTATTGAGTATTTATAACGACCTTTAATCTAAACTATATATCATCAGTTAAGTTGTGACGTTGGAGTTATTTTTAATGTTGCTCTATATGTCGTAATTAACCAATGGCGTAGCGTGCGTCCCGCCATTAGCGGGGTACAGGCATCATGGATGGGCATCGGTCTTCCTCGGTGAATAGAATATGAATTAACAAGGCCATCTATTTCTGGGGAAACAGTGGGGGATCCTATTATCTTCTTTTCAAGTCCTCCCCTCACCCTTTTTTAAATTCGGCCCGGCGATTGGGGGAGGACTCGGGAGGGATCTTATTATCTTGATTTCTCTTCCCCCTTTTTCCTTCCCCCCCCCTTTAATTTGTTTTATTTCCACATGTTATTGTGGCAAGTGCCCCATGCCCATGTAGCTACGCCACTGTTATGAACGATGTTACTTATTATACCTCCCTTCCTTCTCTTAGTCTTACTCCCTTCAGAAATTATTTTCTGAAGGGACTTGTCCTTCATTTTACGTGAATGTATGAATGAAACTAAAAATGAATATAATGTTTGACAAGGGGTTAGCTCTTTTTCGTAGCCATTGTGAGCCTGATCCACAATTGATCTTTGTAAGAAAGGTAAACGAAGGGGGATGACAGAAGACGTATATAATCAGGCCAACAAAAACGTGTAGATGATAGGTGATAGATGATCAAAAATAGAAAACAAGAATGAGACAAGGGTAACACTCACAATATGAAGAATAAAAAGGTATGAGACTTAGAAGATGATAACAAATCAATATAGAATTCAGCTTTCAAATGAGAGTTAAACAGAAGACCAAGAAAAGTCAGAGAAAGAAGAATAAAACACTGTAGACAAGCAGATGAGAAGCTTATATAGACTGACGAAGTAGTTTTGCCCCTCTTTTCCATTACTAATGCATGTCATTTAGTTGATGCGTTAACTCAACAGAAAGGGACAAGACATCCCAGAGTCACCATTGTTTCTGTGGAGAGCAAGCAGACAAAGATACGTCGTTAAATATTTACAAGAGCTTTGTGAATAGAATGATACCGGAGACATCGAGAAGGAACAAGACTCGGATTAAAAACCTGTTCCTACCACCCTCCCTCGAACACAAACTGGTCCATGTCTTATACCCCAGTCACAACGACGAGACCAACACCAGACCGACAACAGACCGAAAACAAAGTTACATTATAATGATAATAATAATAATAATAATCACATTTGTATAGCTCTTAATACTAAGTTCCTAATTGCTTAACATTGTAATTATTATTATTACCCCGGTCATCCGACTCAACAATCCGCACATGATAGTGCACATGCTCCGCTTCCTGAGGAGTATTCAGGAACCATTTTACAAGCGCACCGTACGCCAATCCAACCCAACCAACCACATTAAAGATCGCATTCTACCGGGAACTCACTTAACACATGGGTGGAGAGTGGGAAATGTCTTGCCAAAAGACATCTGTGCCTTGGCGGGACTCAAACCGTGAACCATACTATTCACAGTCCGGTGACATAACCACTAGACCAGGACACCTCTACATTGCCCCAAATATGACCAAGATTCGGGCGGTATGGTGTCGGTGATTTGGGCAGTGTGACTGGGTACCACTCTCTTCTTTCTATGAGGACTTAAGCAAAAGAGGATAAACCCATATCGATTAGTATAACAGTTAGGTTATTGTTAATCTTTTCATTATTTTCTTTATCGCAAAAGCCAACGACTTTCAGATATTTTAGGCCCACGCAAAGAAGTAAATCCTCCTTAATCGGGATGGTAGCAGAGCCGAGAGAGAAAGGCACTCAACTAGCATAATGGGCGACAAGCCATTTGGTGGTGCCCATGTATTGAATCTTTGATGTGTTGAGGGCTGGGAATGTTGTAATACCTTCAGTCGGTGTCGAGTTTAGCGGATTACAAGCAAAACACGTCAAAACGTGAGAAAAGGGAAAGATGTCGGTGTTCACTAATGCCTAAAGAGGATTTGCTCTTTACTTCTTATTTTCACATTAGTCGAGCACCACTTCTTTACGTGAATAAGAAGTTCTCTAAAGATAAACTTGCCTTGACCTCTGCACGAAAATGAGAATGAAAAATCGTAAAGCCTCTGTTGTTGTTTTGAATGTCCTTTTATTGATATTCGTCATAGAAAAAGCAACGAAGCAAAAAAAAACCGAATGAAATAATTATTTAGTATATTTGATTGTTGTTTATTTTTATCAGGGATATAATGCAGCATTTTTTTCATTCATCTGTTATCATTATTACACATAAAGTCATTGCAGCCCACAACACGTGTTTTCTTATAGACCTACTTTCTTTCCTTTTATTCGTTGATATATAGATTTTCTTTGAATGAATTGTTCTCATTTTCTATCAATATTCATTCATTTGTATCTAACCCTCGATAATATACAATTTCTTCTGCAGTATTCTTCTCGCAAATACTTCTTTTAAAATAGAAAACTTTTTTTCTCCATGAACCACGCATGAACCACTTGCCATTGAAAGAAGCATACTGGCGCCCCCAACGGGTCAATGTGCTGCCTTGTCAAAGTTTACTGATGCAAAAGAAAAGGATCAAGATGTAATAGCACAGCCAGAAACAATGCTACCGAATTACATAATATCACTTTCTTAGACTCAAGTTGATATTGATTGAATGTGTTACTGATTCTATACGTCTTTATTTTGAATGTTGATTGAATTCATTTCGATAGCTGCCGGCTTATTTGACAACCCCATAGCATTTCACAGATAGTGTAACAATGTGTGTGACTATGTAGGCCTACTTACATTTTGTTTTTCATTCATAGTTTAACATTTTAAACCTTGAGAGCAATGAAGAAAAACACAAACCCATTTAACAAGAAAAAGCCATTTGATAGACAAGATTATTTTCTCAAAAATTGTGATCAAACAAAATAACATTAAAAGCAACCTTGTTACTTTTAAATTGCCATATATACATATTTAGCTCTATAGACAATGACAATTTCGTTTGTATTTGTATACATTTCTTTTTTAATTGTAGGGCAATTTATTTCATGAAAGTACAATCCAACATGCTTATTTGTCCCTGTGGCCTAGTGGTTAAGGCACTGGCTAATGCAGCCAGAGACCTGGGTTCGAATCCCGGCAGAGACACAGATGCTCATGCAATTATGTTGGTATTGTGTTTTCTTCATAACGACTTGTATTATATTGTTATAACCAGCGATTGATTTTTAAAAAATTGTATTAATGGACAGGATTCACAGAGAATCAAATAAATAAACCTTAATTTTCCTGTATTTTCACCTCATTCTCAATATCTCTATCTCTCTCGCTTTTTTTTTCTTTCGCTCCACATCTCGTCACCTGCACATAATATCTGACCTTTCCCTTATATTCTTGACTAAGTTTCTCCTTCCCATCCTTGTATGTCAAAAGCAGAATGAACATCGCTGTCGACCAAACACAGTAGGAGTCGGACGGAGATAGATACCCAATAATGGTCGCTAAATTTAGCCCCCTAATTGATAAAAAGGCTCTACAAACACTCAAAATGTGTGATTGAAGGGGTGGGTCAACTCAAGAGGAGAAAGGGGGCAAAATACTTACAAACAGGAACATGTGTTACCCCCTTATTCGCTTTGTATTACCCAGCATGGGAGAGGGGGAGAGAGAGAGGGGAGGGGAGAGGAGAGAGAGAGAGAGAGAGAGAGAGAGAGAGAGAGAGTGAGAGAAGTAAAAACAAATAGCCGGAGAGTAATGTAAAATGAATTCTAGTATTCGTACTCTGCTGTATAAGGCCTTGGCGAAAGGCGTGGTGTGAGCATAAAATGCAGCATAAAAATAACGAATGATTTAGTTTTCTTGGAAGGCATAATGATGATAACATAATTCATTAACATGTTTAGCTCATAAAGTATTAATAGCGGTATAGATTGAGATCTTCAACTCTAGGTAGGCTACAACTAACCTAGGCCTTACTTATTTCCAACGTTCCGATTCATCCAACTTTCATATTGTGAAGGAAAAAAAACATTCATGATTGTTTATTGCGGTATTCACCCATGTTGTCTGTGTCGGGTTACATTAATGTTCTCGACCTACACACCTGTTTCTCGGGGGTTGTTTCACCGACGAAAATGTTAAGGGAAATATGAATTGACAGCAATTAGTTTTCCGACATATTCACCTGTTGTTGTACGAGGTAACGTGAGATCGATTTCATTCCAAAGTTTTCCCCCTCCCATTGTGTTTTGCTTGAAAGGAAGAACAAAAAAATTCAGTCCAAGCCCACAATGCAAATGACACATAAAATTTGATCAAATTCAGGTTACTTTAATTTATTGATCGATGTTACATTCCTTGTTGTGACAGGCAAGCTGATATCAAGAGTTCTAAAAAAAATGAACTAACATTTGTAAACTATTTTCTGTGATCGCAGGGGCGCAGTTAGTGGTTGCAGCGCTTTTATAATCCCCGTTATTTTAACGCTCCCCTAAGATCATGTTAGATAAAATAATATCATTTAGGGAATATTGATTAAATGTACTTTTATTGATAAAGACGAGGATATGATTTAATTCGACTTTAATCCCATCCTGTGGGGGCATGAAGCATATAGATTCTCAGAGCAATATTCTTAGAGAAATAATGTTTCAAATTTGTATACAATCATGGGGAAGAAAATACTGAAATATTAGTAAAATACAATATTGGGATACATGAACAAACGTCGATACAATGACGTGTTCTGAGAATCCACGAACGTTTTCGTGTATGGGGTTGGGTGAAAAGGAAAAACCTTACAAACAAAATTTTTTTTTATACATGTGGGTTACTTTTCTGGAGTTGGGTTAGGGCGTGAAAGAAACGTACACTCCTACATTGTTGTTTTCCTGTGTTCACTTATACGTTGTTTAAATATTATCATCATCAAGTACTGTATATATACGGTTATTATCATGTTCCCGAAAAGATCAGTTATATCAGTCTGCATCAAGAAAAGCAAAATCCTTTGATGAACCGTTGAGGAAGATGTTTAAAAGTTACGCTCTTGCGCGAACCTGATGTTCTTGAATGAACACTCGACGGATCGACGGAACAGAAAATATGGAACTGAAATTGGATATGGACCGGCGAACGGTTGCCATGGTTATTTGTTAGAAACCCTACTTGACAGGGCTCGATGTTGTAAATAGTGTAGAGGAGGGATGAAAGTACAATGAACTGATAGCAATCTTGATATAAAATGATCAGCAGCTGCTCTTGCTGCCGGTCCAACCCAAAACTAGGTGTTTAAAAAAAAATCTTTTTCTTCTCAAGACTATTTAACGGAAAAGAACTATAAGATCTAAAGTATACTGATGACATTCGTATATCCTTTACAATGTTCTTGTATGAGGAATTGCATTACCTTTTTGTTTTCATTTTCAGCATGAATATATGACATATATATGACATATTCATAATTCCTGTAAAGTTCTACAGAATTTGATGTTGGCTGGAAAAGGGACATAGTATCTTTAATTGCTTATTACAAATTCAATAAATTCACACGGTCGCATAGACATTCGAAAAATTAACTAGAGGGCATTTTCAATACCATATTGTACACCCCCATAAAGATCAGATTCGGATTGCGTAATTTGCCATTGCAAAGTTTGCACATTTAAATAGGTAATGGACAAGACTAAACTAAAAGTTTGATTTTTTCTCGAAAGTCTTTGCGATCGTGTCACATTGCTTTCCCTTTCGCTATGACAAGGAAGAGAGCCATAAAACTACCGGTCCAATGGTTCATTGGGGTTCAAAATAACAACACGATTGATTAGATTGAAGGCCAATTAACCACGGGGGTTTTATTTGTCAAATAAAATAGGAGCACAGATGCCTTATTAAACAAGATTAATCTGTCACGCTTGAACAATTAGATTAAGGATATAACACAGAGTCGATGCTCACGTCAAAACATTACAGATCAGCGTGAAGTATAAGACGAGTAAAGATGGATGGATGTTAAATATTACATTTCATGCTCAATATTTTCTGCTATTGTCATCATGAAGATATCTTCGCTTTCTCTGCACAGGCCCATGCTAAACAGAACTCTGGATTTTTTTTCTTTTCATTTTGAAAGCTAGTTTAGACAGGGGTTTAGCTGAGGGAAGCTCGGGGCTGAGTCCCCCTATCACTTTCGAAAAAGCGGGGATAGAGAGAGAGAGAGAGAGAGAGAGTGAGGGGGAGGGGGAAGAGAGAGAGGGGGGGGGAGGAGAAAGACAGCTCTATAGGTTTCTTCACTCGCATTCCTTCCATCTGATATTTCGATGAATCAACCAAAATTATTTATCGTAATATGCGAGCCTCACAATTATTACCATTATAATTTAATATTGCTCATTACTAGGCCTATATCAATAGGGTCACCATTTTTTTTTTGTATATATGTAGTCTATTTAGATATCTTTATTTTCACGATAAAACAGCATTGATAGGACAGACCATCCTCTATTGATTAGAAGACGCTTGGGTATTAAGGTGTAAAGTATTAAATCCCTCCCCCTCTACTTTCTCCAATGCCCAAACACGTATATAATCCAACAAAAACATGAACACACTACCGTACAATAAGGCTCTGATGACCTAATTAAGTCCCTTTTAATCTACTCGCGAAAGCATTTTCATTTTCGTTATCCTAAAGTTGTAGGTCCTTATCTTAAACCTTAATTTCCCCTTTTCATACAATCACCGCGTCCGAATTTTACGTGTTTAAAAACTTTAAGCCCTGCATGGTTTTAAAACCCCTGCCATACAACTCTCATTGTTCATTTAATCTTATTACAACTGGTTTGTTTTTCATTTTCGAAAATACTTTCAGCAAATCGGCCTATCGCTTTATATTAGTCAACTTGATCAGATGAATACTACATACCACAACCCATGTTGGTGGGATTTGGGGAGGATTTGTACTTAATTTGAAAAGATGAGTAAAAACACCAGATAATCCAAGCTTTGAGAACAAGGTTTTGGGAGAAAATACCCGCTTTAGCGAACGAGTGATTATATCTACTTTTTAAACCCGGCACGTATAAACTTGGTGACGTTTTGTTCTCCCTTTCTTTTATAGAAACTAATTTGGAGGTCTAGAATCAAAGATAGCAAGGGGAATTTTTTTTGGAATTAAAGGGGGGGATGATGCCCATCATACAATGAAATCGATCTACTGTCAGTATAAAACTGAATGTAATCAAGATACAAGTACACTGTAGTTCTGAATTTTATCAGTGAATCCCTTCATGCATCCCTCACATTTTAAACAAAATATAGATCATCAAAAAGTCGTGAACTTTCTCTCTTTTTTTTTTTGGGGGTAAGTCGGAAGATTCAGTTGCACTGGCGTCATTTCATCGGATATCATGCAAAGGGTCGCACAATGTTATGTGCGTCACTTGAACTGTTTCTTTTGGGGGGAGGGGGCGTCACCTCCTTTTAATGTCCCACCATTCAATTTCTTATTTTGTATTTTTTTCGTTCAGTGCATTTTTTTTAATCGCATGAAAGATGTCAAACTAATCATCTTTTGTGAGAAATATTTCACTCCAGTTTGCTTCCATTTCCTATTCTGATGTTCCAAATACTTTAAATGGATTTTTCGTCGTCGCCCAACATAGGTAAATAATAGTACCTTTTAGGTTCAAGCCATACAACTCAAAAACACACTTCTTACCCCTCCAGTCATAAAGGATGACCATTGAGGGGTGTGTATTGTACCCCTTGCATTGTCCCCTTACCCCTTCCACTGGTCCCCTTATTCACCCCCATCCTCTTAGGATTATTGGAGGAGAGGGTGAGAGACAACAAAGTATTGTTTTGAAGTATGTCGTCGTGAAAGGAGAAGGAGAAAGAAGAAAGGAAGGGTAAGAAAAAGAAGAGACTTTGAAGAGGGGGAGAAGACAATGGGTGATATTGACTCGAAATCGGGGCAGATACTCTCTCCCGGCTCTCAGAAACCAATTTCCTTGTAAGAAGCTGTACATTAATGGTGACCCAATATTTTGCGCTGGCGACATTTTGTGCCGGACTTTATTTTGTCAAAGAAAAAAAAAGCTCTAATATAGGATAAAAGCTGCAACTGGTTTAAATATTAGGTTTAGGGTCAGGGTTAGGACTTGTCTTTGCTACAGGGTTATTGGGTGAATTGAACGCGGAACGAGTAAGTGACGTATCTCTGTGTGACCTAGGCTTATGTATTCCCAAAACAAATACCAACTTTATTACGAACTAAATAAATGCTGAGCAAATCTTATACATGTCGTAAAAATGGGACAAAAGCTTGCAAGTGCGATTAAAAAAAAAATTAATAACTAATTACATAACAAAATCTTAGTACTGTTTTATACATAATTACAAGATATTTATACGGTAGTTTCTACATGTTATGGAGCTCCTATCGTTTGCTACAATCTACGTATTTCAAAATTAACATATAGTATTGATCAGATGGACAGGGTAATCTGGGGGGCATTTCATCAACATTTGTCCACCGACAACTGTCGGCGCCGACTAAATTTGACCAATCAGAGGCCTGGAAAATAGTCGGTGACAATAAAATTGTCGGTGAAAATGATATTAGTCGGTGAAAACAACCGACTAATTGTTTCATGAAACGCCCCCCAGGACTCATTCCCGAAAGGGAAATATGCCGATTTTTCTTTAAAACTATTTTTGTGATTCAGATAGATACCAATATATTTTATAATTATTCAGTAATTTTCCACCTCTATCAACGCCTTAGTTGAGAACCCTTGAACATTATATATTGAGGTTTTTTAAAAATGAGTATTGCATCTTGGAATAGTGCTGATTATTAAAGTTTATAGGTCTTTACTAAATAAGCATATAATTATAGACAACTGTGATGCCTCTTGAAAATACTTTATTTTATATATTTCAGTATAAGCTCTTGAAGTTGGAAAACTAGTAAAGACAGACAAGAGATAATGTAAATTGACAAATTTCCAATTAACTCTTTCTTTTTGATAAGATATAGGGTTAAGGACAGGGCACTGCTCAGTCTACAGGGTGATGCTGACAATGTCTGCCCCGGCCGGCCCGGCTACCTGTACAGCTACTCTTCCGTTCTGCGGAACCTACATGTTTCTTCCATCTCTACATCTAGATCATAGCCCGGCGATCATGAAACTCGCTATCGGGCATGACATGTAACAATACCCCGACTTGACTGGCCTGGCCGTGATGTGAAGCTCGGTGTATTGATCTGTGGCGAGATTAAAGGATTTCGAAGACTAGGGATATTGATTAGGGTAGCCGAACTAAAGAATACGAAGCCACATGGGGAAAAGGAGAAAGGTAAGCGATGAGAAAAAAAGATGTAGGCCTATGTACAATCTATACAATATACCACAACACGTATGTATCATATACAAAAACACAACGAGATACTTTTCCCTTTAGGGTTATCTTTATGATTATCAATATATTTTTCAAGGCGAATTAGAGTGATTTTGTACCAACTTCACAACTGTAGGAACTATTTAATTCTGGTAGAACTAGAATAAAATGATGAATGTTGAAAAGGGGTAAAAACGGAATCATGAAAAAGGACACAAGCTGACTCATATTTTATTTCAAATTAAATAAAAGATATATCAATCGTGTAATCATCCCCCCACACACACACACTTAAATAATAAGGTTATCTTATAACCAGATCTGTACGAAAAATAAATATGAAGCCACAGCGAAAGATGACGTTACGTCTCTAGTCCTAATCATACTTAGCTTGGAGGGGTTTAATTTTTTTTTTTATTACATGATTTACAGAATACTTCTCAAGAATCCCTTCTGGCTAAATTTTCTCTTGATAATTATGACAGATAACATTAAATTATAATGATGCATGCATTCATCAAACACTGAGTTTGCAAACATTTATCCATTTACATAGAACATATAACTTTCTTTTACACTTTTTTTACATTGATGTCTTTTTCTTTTATACGACGTGATCTAGGGGCGGAGCTAACGAGTCACTGAGAGCTGTGTATCGATTTCTCGTCAACTGCCAACACCCCGCCTCCCTGATGAATATTCATCAAAAAGTAAGTGCCCGCCCCACACGTGCAAGCTTGATCGGCTACGCGGCCACGCCCACATTTTCAGGTACGTCACGAAGTTACCTGGACGAGCTTGTCAACATCTCTCCCCCCGTGTGTGTGTGTGTGTGTCTCTCTCTCTCTCTCTCCCTCCTGTCTGTCTATCTATCTATCTATTTTTCTATCTATCTATATGCTCTCTTTCTTTCTTGTTTACATAGTGTTATAATGTATTTCTGCAAGTCACTCAAATTAATTCTGTACGTAGTTTCCTATCTGTTTTTCGCTTTTCATTCTTTACATCTTCTTTCCAATAATTCATTAAACCTAATCGTTTTTTTCAAATGATACTCCGTATCCTTCCATACTCAGTATCGCCTCCTACAAGTACAGTATAAAACATGATGGTATTCCTTTCCAAATTATAATTGTCCCTATTTCGTATTCTATACGTCGTCTATCTCTCATTCTCTCTTATTGTATTTTTAATGCTACAGCCCGCGAGACCTGCACGTCGGTCTCGCTGGCCTTCTAAAAGCTTATCAGACGGTTCTCGAGACCGACAGGCGACAGCCCACGGGACATACATGTCAGTATCGCAGGCTTTCTGACAATATTCCTAGTATCGTCTATTACGGTATTGTCTGTCTCGTGGGCTGTTCGTCTCGTGGCCGTCTGTCTCGTTGGCCGTCTGTCTCGTTGACTGTTTGTCTTCTTGGATGTCCAGGCAATGCATTGTCCTGGATTCTCCATCTCGCGATTCTTCCTCTTCCATCACACCATCCTTTTTCTCCTCGCATTCCAATCCTTACCCTGCATAGTGAGATTGTTATCATTCACATCCTCCAACTCTATGTCTTGTAACTATGGTAACCGATTGTTTACCTCCTATTTTCATACCTACAACACCACCAGCATCCCCACCACCTTCATCACCCCTGTTCTCCTCGCGTGTTACCATCACGATGCCCTCTCACACTCCAACCACCTCCCCGTCCCATCTTATTAAGCCCCCTTCTTCTAACCCCCACATCACCCCTCTCCTATCACTTGGCTCATGTCGGAATCCTAACATGCGATAACGATGAACCGCTGTGATTTGCCACAAACCTTTAATCAATCAATTTGTTTCAACTTTACGTCTCATCCTAACACCCCATAATGCCCCTGTAATTCACCATGAGCGATGGCGTTGGGACCTCCAGATGACATCGAAATAATACCTCTCCCGAGCACTGGTCCCAACACGCGAGATTTGGGGTAATTGCTTCTCACCCTTCGCGCTCCATTTGAACAACCACCACGCCCATCACAGTCCCACACTATTCATATTCTCGTGGGATAATTTATACTTTTACCCATCGTGTGGTATCATTCAAAGGTGTTAACACGCTCGCGCTTAGCTTTGTGAATGACTCTTCTGATCAGCTCTGACACAAGGAACGCGTGTCAATTCGAAAAAGTTTGAGGGTGTTAACGCCCATGTAGTTATGGTTTCCATGATCCATTAGATATTTCACTTGTTTCATCGGAGTTTCTCTGATATTTGTATGATAGGCCTACATGCTCCGGACCTCCGGTGATAATTCATCCGCAGTCAGTTCCTTACACTTACCGAATCCTTGACTTCAGCACTGGACCCAACTCTATACTTAACACTTACCCTAACCCTAAATCTGCCATTAAACCCAGACATAGCCTTCATCTTAACCATATATCTTTGACAAAATAAAGCACGCGGAAACTGTCGGCGGAGCGAACGTCGCATCATCTCTCTGATTTTGGTTGATACATCGTGAGAAAAACATGATTTCTTTTCTTTTCTAAAGAGGAATAAAAAGCAAAATGAGAGTAGAAAGCTTGTCCTTTTGGTCTTCCTGCATGCGCGGCTTTCACAGTATTTTCAAGGTATTACAAAAAATGAAAAGCAATGCTCCTTGCGCACAAGGCGTCATTACAATTGCAGCTAATCAAGCCTATGAATGCAATTAAAGGGAATTTTGGTAACATTGTTCAGATGAGAGAAAATGGTGCTAAGGTGCTGACTTCAATGCTAGATGTAAAATTAAAGATAATCTGAAAGTTTGAGTGAAAACAGACCATTATTAACGATAAAAATTGGAAAACTGATCTGATCGATTCCTTAATTCTCCCAACTATATTATTACAATTTAATTACATTTTAGGTGAATGTAAATCGTAACAAAGCTATGAATTGACTTTATATATCATTCCAGACATTTAAGTGTTGAAAGATTTTTTAAATTCTGTCTTATGTCTTATTTTCATGGAAAAACGGTTGGGAAAATTCCAAAATGGTTGGGAGAATTTACTGTTAGAAGGTGTTGACCAGTGACGCCTTTAAAAAATATATATATATCTTTGTGATTTGAGAATTTTTTCAGGATTTTGCATGCTAGAGGGTTAGTACAGTAAAAGGAATATAATAAGTAACATTTCATACACAAATTACGCATGTTTTCATGAACCTTCAACAATGTTACCGAGTCACTTTAACCCACAAGCCAGTATTTCGACGCAATGTATTCAATGTTCACATTACAATCAGTTTTAGCACGATGTTACCCTCAGATGGCGCGTCAAAGACACCAGCCGTTACGGACACAGTCTTAGGTCAGACAAGACAGTGACGCATCGTGCGGAACAAGTCAAATGTTGGATAACTTAAAGGGGAAGTCCACCCTGATATCAATTTGGTTTAAATACAAGCAGAAAAAATGAGAGAAACTTATCAGTTAAAGTTTGAGCAATATCCGATTAGAAATAGGAAGATTATGAATTTTTGAAGTTGCCATCAGTGAAACACAAATCGGCAACACTGTGACGTATCTTGCGAGCTCCTCTCCAATTTGCTCTGTACAGAAAGTTTAATAAACTTTCATTTTCTTATTATTGATGACGGAATAGATTTGTTTCATATTAGGGATGTATAAAAACATAGTTGCAATAATTATAAAGATTTTTTAAAAATTTGTAGTGCAGGGCAAATGCAAGGGGAGCTTGCAAGCTACGTCACAGGGTTGCCAATTTATATTTGATTGATCGCACCTTCAAAAATGTATAACTTTCTTATATTTAATCTTTTTTTCTTTTCTTTTTTGCTCAAGCTTTCACTGAGCTGTTTCTCTCATGTTCTTTGTTTTTAAAATGAAAGTGGCCATGATGGCGTTGCAAGATGGCTGCTTTTACACAACTTGAACATGAACCGAGCCTGCAACCCAATCCGATGATTGTTGTAAACCAATTCTCCAGAAATAAACCACCTATTCTTATTCACCAAGGAGAAAGGAAATATATCCATCGAACTTCTCTCTGTTTGATATGAAGAGCAGATATATACAAAGCTAGAACATGATGACAATGGTGTACTTGTTTGATTATTGTTTTTCTTTAAGGATTGTAGGATGGAGAAAAAAGGTGGGAAAAGTCAGTGAACTTCAGACCAATAAGAGTTTACACGTTTAAAGCGATCAAATTTAACCTTCCTACCGTATTGTCCGTTTTTGTGCGAGGCGTTCTTGTTTTTTTTTTTTTGACGGCCTGCTGTGCGTTTGAAACAAAATTGATTTGTCCAGAATGAAGATTGATTGCAATTATTTTATTTTGATATGCATCGAATTGGAATGGAGGTTACCTTATATACTAATTATCATTAGCATACTCGTAATCATCATCATGGTTTCGTCGTCGCCGTCATTGTCACCATCAGCAGCATCTGCATCTCGTCATAATCATCATCATCATCAATGTCGCAGACGTCGTCGCCATCAGCTTTAGCATTTTTATCATCATCATTTTAATTGTAATTACATCATCGTCGTTATCATTTTCATTATCGTTATCCAGTCACCATCAACATCATCGTTGTCGTCGTCAGGGGCGGATCCAGCCGGCGGAAAGGGAGGGGGCCTAAAAAGGGGCCCACTTCGTGCGAAAATTTGAAAATCGTGCCGGTCGATTTTTCGCTCAGTGGGGGGGGGGTAGTGAGCAAAAAAATTAATTTTGGCACCCGAAAAAGGGTAATATTTTTTCCACCGCCACCCCTTGGGCGCCAGGGGTAGTGAGCACAATTTTTTTTTGTCACCCGGCCCCCCCCCTGGATCCGCCACTGGTCGTCGTTGTCAGTGGACCTAATACTACCATCCTCACCACTCTCGTCACCACCAATATGAAAATGGTGAAATAAGTGCGGTGTACTAACTATAAAGGCTTCATAATTTTGATTGGATGCTTTTTTCTTTTCAAGTGTTGAAGATACAAAAAAAGAGAAAGGAGCGAGACATATGGAGATGAGTAAAGGGAGAGGGAGAGAGAGAGAGAGAAAGAGAGAGAGATAAAGAGAGAGAGAGAGAGAGAGAGAGAGAGAGGTGGGTGTCGGTGAGATGAGATGAGAAGAGGAAGGGTACGAATGATGATAAGGAGTTGGAAAGAATCAGGACTTGGAAAGAAAGAAACCCTAAGAAGTCAAAGAAAATGCTTGAATACAAAATTTGGCGTTCGAAAACTCCGGCTAGCATGGGTATGTTGCCTTATAAAATGTATCACTTCGTGGGTTTCCGTTGCCATGGTAACGACAAAACATTTCATGCGTAAAGGAATGAGACTTCAGCTTTCAGGTGACGTCTTGAAATCGTTATGGCCCTTGACGCAAACTTACATTTCCTTTCTTCATCATCGTCATCTTCTAGCTGTTCCCCTTGTTATTTGTAACAATTCTTTCTTATAAATTACATCAGTTTTCCCTTCTTCCTTTATTCACGTTTTCGTTTATTTTTCAGTTTCAAAATCTCTTCTTCTTTCCATTGCTTTCGCAATCGCAAAAACAATTGCCATTACCACGATAGTACTACTTTCGAAAAATAAAAATAAAAGGCATTTCAATAGCCTTGTGCGTCACCCATTGAAATGGGCATACAATCATGACAATGGCGTATTACGTAATCCGAACATGATTTCAATGGGACATACAATAAGTTGGAATTGCACGTGAGTTGATTTTTCGAAAACAAATTGCGATCGTCTTCATTGAAAACATCGAATTGGACTGAGCTTTTTAATAGGTTCCTCACATTTCACCCTGTATAACCTACTATTCAATACAATTAATTTCGACGTCTTTACAAAGAATTGATTATATAATGTGATACTTTTAGTATATTTCATATTATGTTCTAATTTTGTCAATTATGTGAATTCTATTTTTTGAAATGTGAAACAAAAATAAACTTGAAATGCCCCTTTACTATCAGTACGTGGCGTAGTCCCTCTTTAAAAGCCCATATGAAAATAAATTCAGGGTCCTACAGAAAAAAATAGATATCTGTATATAACTCCTGTCCCCAAAACCATAGTAAAGTGCCCCTTCCCCAACCCCATCATAATCTATAGTACACTGCCACCTCAATGATGTCAATACAGACATGATGGTTACAAAAAGGTAAGTCAGCCTCACTAACATTTTCTACAAAGAAGGTCACATTTTCGATCAAATACCTCCATTAGATGAATATGTAGTGATTCTATTTCTATCAATAACAGCTTTTGATTCGATCGCTCACGACGTCAATCGTTTTTGTGAATGTTTGAAACGTTCACTATTATACTCCCCTTAATGTAAGCATTTCTTGAGCTTCATCTTCCCAGGGCCTAGCCCCATGGTAAAAGATTGAAAATCCATTTAATAGTGGGACCGCCTTAGTTGCAACCTAAATAGTAGTGATCTGTCCCCTACGAGCATTTAGCATCGCTTTTCTTTTCCCCCCAGAGTGGTCATAATTGTTTAGAAAAGAAAAAAAAAGAAAAATGGGAGGCTAAATTTCTTTCAGACATTGGGTGACATTTGGGTGACAGTAGTTCTCAGCCATTTTGTGTTTTCTTTCTCTGGGCAAGGATGCTGACCATATCGGTCTTAATTTCATCCTGATTTCCATAGCTTAATAGAGTGATAAAATGCATTATTGACACATCTTTACTATTCTTCTCACGATCATAGATTTTATATTCAGTCTGACCTTCACAGTCATGTGCTATAAAACACCGTATGAATAAAAGTCGCGTCAAATGTCATAATTATAATATATTGACTGGGCTTGAGGGGTATATCATAAATATTGACCAACCTAAGATCATATTGCCCCGAGTCGAAAGACGAGGGCAATATGGTCTTAGCGCGGTCAATATTTATGATGTACCCCGAAAGAAGCCAAGTCAATATAATTATTATTACCTATCGAATGATATACAAATTTGGTATCAAGCATGATTACTCACCATGTATGCATGTATTTCCCCACTCTTGTCCAGAGATGAAAATGTCATTGTGACGTAAATTGTTACCGCGCATAGACTTTAACGCCTACACAATATTGCGCGTATGCACTTTAATAAATGCGCACTGACAAGAAAGAGTGGAATATGGCTGATTATATACCTCACTTAAGAAATCCAGCCATCTGATTGGTCGAAATTGCAGTCGTTGTTTTAACTATTCCCGAAAATAAACGAAAAATGCCAAAGCCATGTAATAGTTAAAAAAAATAGTTTAAAAATCCCGGCAAAATTCCAGTTACCGGAAATTAGTTCAGTCTTGCTGAGCACGGACACCTTACATTAATTTTTTTTGTGCGATAATTTCATAGTCGCTACATTTTAGGTCTTTTAATTGCTTGAAAATTTCAGTCACGTCATTTTGCTAGCAAAGATTAACAGACTCGACAGTGTCTCAGATTTTCTGTGATGTTTTAACCAATCTTTACTCAATAAAAGGCTAATTAAGGTAAGAATTCTTGGTAGATTATTGTGATAATTCGTACGGTCGGTGAAAAGTCATAGCGACTGCTTTAATACTCGCGCACTGGCTGTTTCTATCCCCTCACCCTCGGCGCGCCGCCCGCACAGGCGCGCCTCGGGGTGATGGCAGGATTCAACTGACAACTAGACTAGGTCTAGGTCTAGGTCTATCTCTTGAGCGTATAATAAAAACAGCTAGTCCTCTCGTAGCAATCGATCACTATAACTATATTTTAGATTCGGACTTTAGCGTCATTTCCTCAATTGTAACAAGGTAGATATCATCAAGCATGAAGATTTTTCCAACTCGACGAGAGTTTTTAAGTGTTTTTCAGCAATGCCTAAACAGGAAGGAAAGGGAGTTGTGACTCACAAACCAGTCCTGTTCTACCAGTTGATTGGTAATTTGACTCTTTTTTCGGCATATAAAGTATTAATGACTGCTTTAATATTCGAGAAATAGTTGTTTTTATACGCTCGGGAAGTTACAATTGGGCTATTGCCCTCGGCATGCCTCGGGCAATAGCACAATTGTATCCTTCCCTCGAGCGAATAAAAACAACTATTTCTCTCAAAGCAGTCATTAATACTATAATATTGCCCTCTGATTCAGTAGTACAGGGGTCTACGGGGAAAACCCGGAAGAGGGCAATATGGCAAATATTGCCCGCTCCGGTTTCGTATTCGGAGCAGCGTACAAAATAAGACTTTATATTTAGCAGCTAAAATGCCTTGTATAGGTAATAATCAATTATATATCCTGCCACCTATTATGTGGTATTAACATCGTTGCAAAGTGTACCCTACAAAGACAGCGATTGAAATCAATCAGTGTTACGATAGTAGTTAGTTATTTGTTAACTTGTCAGCAAATGATCGGAGGGTATTCCCACTAGCAAAGGCGAGGGATCTCATAGGCACAATGTATAGATAATCAAATTCGATATAGTTTTCGGATTTCGAACATTCGGAGCTATAGGAAAGCGATGTAAGGGGCACGGGCGAGAACATTCTGCTGGAAAAGACTGTATGTATAGGCGTACGATATTGGGGTCCATGCATCAACTTTCCATTTTTTGCATTTTGCGAAGGAGCGAAGCGAAGGAGCGACAAAAAAACCCCACTAAATAAGAGGGAAAAGGATAGTTTGTCGTTAATATATATCAGATAATATAAAATGATGACTGCCTGAATATTGATGAATTCAACTTTTCTAGGGGATGGGGTGGGGGTGCTCAGCCCCTTTAGCCCCCGCCTCGTACACCAATGAGCATATGACGTCACATAATAATAATAATAATAACGTTTCTTATAAAGCGCTTACCACCGAAGTCTCTAAGCGCTATAATACACAGAATAGACTGATAAACAATTACATATTTCCATTCTGCTTAATAAATGTGTTAATCTTTTTCATGAGTTTTTTTCTGGGGCTGTCATATTATCAAGCAAACTGCTTACAATGACAGTCCTTCTTCCGCAAATATTTTTATAATATTTTATAATGTTTGAGGAAATTTAGTATCTATGACAGTTTATCATTTCGTTTTTGAAAATATCAATTTTTATATACATATATTTGGTTATTTATGATTCATTGTCCAAAAGATACTAAATGTCTTATTGTACTTCATATTATTATTGTTATCGAAAAACTGTGTACTTACATGAGTGCAGAAGAAAATCAAATCAAATCAAATCAAAATATTAAACAAAACATAAAAGTGCAAATAAACCTACAAATTACAATACATATGAAATACACATCAATGTGAACAGAGTAAGTGAATTGGTTAAGAGTTTTTCATTTTTTACATTTAAAGGTAGTTTGTTCCAAAGTTCAGCAGAAGCTTTGGAAAAAGAGCAATGGCCGCCATAAGAAAGTGTTGATACAGAAGTAGACATGAGGTTTATTGAGAAGATGACCGAAGATTACGTGAGGGTTTGTATTTATGGATTCATCAATTCTTTCAAAATGGCATCGCACCTAGCATGTTACATAATCGTACACTTTGAACTTTGCACAAATTTCTTCAATCAAATTGAAGTTTATTGGTGGCGTTATCAAATAAGCTAGATACCTGTTATGTAAGTTAAGAGTGGTTTGCTAAACAGAATATCAACCATTCCGTATGCCAACTTTGTCTTTGAATAATCAACTGTCGATTGAGTACCTAGTTCTGTTAAGACAGAGTCCTTTCGTGTGTTATGTCAAATCCAGTTTCGTTTTATCCTTCTGTCCCCTCCCCCTCTTTAAAGCCTATTTTCACTAAAATGTCAGATTGTTTGTTTCTTTCATACTTGCCCATACAGGGACGAATGTCTCGCTGACTATGTCACATCAACCAAAGATTATCCTCATTTCTAAACCACTCCTTGTGCCAGTTTTGTCCAACCAAGTCCTGTTTCACAAGAATACGTTAGCAAACAATGGTTCTTCATCTCACCGACTTCCTTTTCAGAAGACTTTTCATGTTTTGATACTTATTTTCAAAACATTATTCACATGGCTTAAAATCGTAGGACCGCCTCAAGATAACGTCCTTGCCCACACACCCTTCCTATCACCCTTTTATGGTTGAAGATGACATTACCTCCTTCATGTGACGTAATAATTGCATTGGATTGATATACAAGGCAATTGATGATTTGTGAGAATTTTTGCACGGAATGTTGTGACTAGTAGATTCAGTACAGGTATAAGTAAGCCAAAAACAACATAATATATGCCAGTTTTCAATTGATTTGGTTGATAAAAATGGCTCCACTACCGGAGTATTAAATAATTTGGTGTTAAAGGTACTATGTCCCATTGGCAGGCCAACAAAATGAAAAGGTTAAATTCCAATGGCATTTGAAAGATAATACTGATTTAGAACTTCCTTCAAAACGAAAGGGCTGGAAAATGTCTTTTTGTGGGAAAATAACGACGATTAGTTGTCGAATCGACATAAGTGATTGCAATCACTTATGTAAATAGTCTGATTTTCAGACCCTTGTACCGAATTGGCGTTTGTTTTGTGCTGCGCAAAGATTCAATCAGTTTAATTTTGGCCATTACAAGAAGTGGGTTATTGATGTAGACAAATGCTGCATGTACCTGTTACAGCTCATTTTATGTATTTTTATTACCAAAGACAAAAAGAAGTCAGTCAGTCACTCGATAGGGTCTGTCGGTCTGACAGTGAAGTCTAGAAAGTAAACGGGTTTCCGTGCATAATTTGAATAGTAGGACGTTGCTAAAGCTACAGTCCCATATACGTCCCGGACCGTCCCGGACCATCCCGGACCCCATCCGGGGTGATCCGGGATTCGGTCCGTGTTGACACCGTGTTGGCACCGGGGTGGTCCTGGATGGTCCTGGATGGTCCTGGGCGGTCGGGAGTCGACCCCGGATGTTTTTGACGGTCAAAAACTGCCGGGGTGGTCCGGGACGGTCCGGGACAATAGTTTGATCCGGGGTGATCCGTGTAGCCACCGTGCTGGGTCCGGGGTCATCCGTAGTGGCGCCGGGGCGGTCCGTGTTGATCCGTGGCAGTCCGGGAGTGAGTTATTGACCCCGGATCACCCCGGCGCCCCTACGGATCACCCCGGACCCAGCACGGTGGCTATCCGTGTTGGCACCGGGGCGTTCCGGGATGATCCGTGTTGGCACCGGGATGGTCCGGTGTCATCCGTGTTGGCACCGTGTTGGCACCGGGGTGGTCCGGGACGGTCCGTGGCGGCTCCGTGCTGGGTCTGGAATGATCTGTACTGCTGCCGGGGCTATGCCCGGACGGTCCGGGGCGGTCCGTAGTGGTACCGTGTTGGGTCCGGGGAGACGGTCGGCGGTTGCGATTTTTGAACAAAACATCCCGGACCATCCCGGATCACCCCAGACCATGGTCCGGGATGGTCCGGAGTGGTCCGTGCTCGTCCGTGCTGGTCCGGCTTTATATGGGACTGGGGCTTAACGTTTAAATTTCACAGATAGGACATGCAATGTTCTACAGAATTTGATGTTGGCTGCAAAAGGGACATGGTATCTTTAAGAGGTGAAAATATGTTATGGCACGAGGGGCCTCTTCGGTTATCTGACATAAATAATGCTACAGCTGTGTGTGTGTGTGTGTGTGTGTGTGTGTGTGGGTTTTTACAGACGTGTATCAATCAGATAGGATTATTTACGTCTGGGGACCGACCTTTAACGTCACCATCCGAAAGACGTGACTCAGTTTCGAACCTGCGTCCTCGGCTGAATCAGTTTGTAACTTCCACTGTTAGCTGGATTACAGGCGCACGCCACAACGCCTAGTTGCTACAGCTGCAAAATGCACTCTGGTTTATTTCGTCAAAGATATAGTTAGGGTTTGGTTAGTATAGTGTCTGGTCCAGGGATGAATTTAGGATTTCGGTTAGTTTAGGAAATTTACCGCGAAGCAATTGTCACCGGAGAATATGTCGTTTCTTTACATAACAAAATGTTGCAATTAATCACCATTCAACAAATCAAACGCACTTTCAACCAATCTGATTCGCGTATTTATGCCTTGTCTTTGCTGGTATTTCCCTGTATTGTACCCCGTGCCCATGGCATCAGTTCGATAACCTTGAAATAGGCCTAAATGAACTACATAAGGCCTGTTTGCATCAGCCCGAGTTGGCCAAATAGCCCGCTATTTGTGATCCGGGAAATTAGCCAGATCACGAAATAGCGGGCTATTTGGCAGGTGAAGACGCAAGTAGGTTTTTAAACAAATCTAGGACAGGATCAGGATCAAGGACAGGATCAAGGCTCATTTCTAATATTCATTTGGACAATATTATTGTCATCATAGTTTACATATATCTTGGATCAATTCCCTACATTCACAAGGGGCATGCAATTGCATTGGTAAAACGCTCATGTAGTAGACAGAATAGAATGTGAGGGAAAATTCGAGACTTAAAGCTATTTTTTGTTTACGCAGACGCATAAGAGTGGGGAAAACCCCTATCCCAGAAGAACTTCGTTGATTGTAATGTTGAAGAAAATAACGGTTCCCATAAAAATAAAAAAATCAATTGCTAGCCTATGGACCTCAAGATAACTAAAATATAAACCAATACAAGATGAAATATATTGAAATTTGTATATATAATTATGGAATATTTCTGAGTGTGTTTCACCCCAAAACAATAAAAAACAAACGATGAAACTTTTGTGTACAACTTTCTTTTGGTATTCCTTACCTTTAAAAACAACAATTCAATGACATTCCTCTTCACAATTTACAAAGAGATTTCGGTAAGACAACAATGAGTCAAGGTCAAATGAAGGTGAATATTTACTATTTGTTGTAGTAACGCATCACTTCACTATTGAGACAATCATATCGTTTATTGCGCTGGATTGTCAGAAGTGATATATGCAGATTACCTGAAGTAACTACTTTTGTAGTAATAGATATGAACTTTTAAGGGGGTTACTTTGAATCTCAAACCTCGCACGCTATCGGTTCCATGGTATCTGATTTATGTCTTAATACTATGAGAGATAAACATGTTTATGGGGAGGTCAGGAACATTCGATTTAAAGTGAGCATTTTAACAAGAAAATGTGCAAATGGAATATGATCTCACGTCTCATGATTATGATGGGGTGATACACGGTGTCTCGTAAAATAGAGCTTGGAAGCCCCCTCTGGATCATGTATTATCACGGACATACATGAGGGAATTATTGAAGTTGAAAGGAAGTCCACATTAAGTAGAGGTAAATGTTAAGTTGAGAAAGAGTTGTTGTTATTTTTGTTGTTGATGATGATGATGATGATGATGATGATGATGACGAGGACGATGGTAATGACGATGATGATGGTGATGGTAATGACGATGATGATGGTGATGGTGATGATGATGATGATGATGGTGATGATGATGATGATGATGAGGACGATGATGTTGATTTTGATGATAATGGTGATGATGGTGACGATAAGGCGATGTAATGATGATGATGGTGATGATGATGATGATGATGATGATGATGATATTGATGATGATGCTGGTGCTGTTGATGATATCGATACTGATGATGATGATGATGACGACGACGAAGATCCAGTTAATGAAGCTGACAATAATGATGATAATGATGATGTTTTGATAATGATAATGATGATGATTACGAAGACAAGGACAATGACACGGTGATGACGACAACAACGATGATGTTATTGATAATGATGATAATGATGACGGTTCTGATAATTAGATAGACGAGTGGGCGAAAGGGGACGATGACAATGATTACGAGGATGACGACGATAACGATCACGACAAAACACATACTAATATTCTCCAAGTTATATACAAAACCAACTCAGGATAATGGCTGCCCCCCTTTAAAAAAAATGATAATAATAATGATAACCCAAACCGTTTTAAGTGATGACACGGGCTGTAGTCAACTTTCACTTGGCAGGTTCTAATACCAAACCTGATCCACACTTCGTGTGATTCTCGATATCGGAGATGAACGTAAAAATCCTTCTCTATTTACTTGATTTATTGCCTCCATAGTTGATTGCAAAAATTGCATTAGTGCGTTGCAGTGGTCGTTTGTTTTGCGTTACGAATGGGGGGCGTAGCCATAGTCGCTAAAAGGGGACTGTGGAAAGGTTAAGTGACCCCCTCCCTATCGTAAAACGCACCTTTTGATACATCAATCATCAATGAAAAGCACATTCGTCATGTTCATCACGGGTGAATTATTTTTTGACAGGTATCATGTATAGTGAGTTTTGAATCTAGTTACACTTCGTAAAAATAGATTACCCTTAACACCCGCTTCGTCCCCGCCCCTTCAAAAATAACCCCAGACCTCTAGCTTCGCCACAAATCTACGTCGAACTGGAGTACCCTGATAAACCATTTCTTACCTATAATTGTGTAAATGATTTTATTTTAGATGAGTCGAGAGGCAATGAACCGTTCCCTTTGAAATCTGTGATGAAAGTTTATATGTTTGATGCTAGAGGGCATAATGATAAAATGATGAAATGAAAACATCGCAAATCACTCCCCGGTTTCATTATCCCATGGTCAAGGTCAAGGCTATCCATACGAGTAACTTAACTTAAACTCAACATTTGCTTGCCCTGATTGTGAATGGTTTAAGGAGGGACAACCGATCCGAGCCCCGTTTTAAAATTCAGGGTGACAGAGCTAAAGAAGCCCCCAAAAAAAAAAAAAAAAAAAAAAAGAAAGGAAAAGATGTCCCTCCCCATATCTGTGTTTTTGCATCCCTTCACATTTCCGACCCCAATATGCACCTCAAATTCGCCCCATATACCCTCATGTCATAGTTCAAAGAACATCAAAGTTGACTTATACAGGACATTTAAAAAGAAATCTCCTCTTCATTTAAAATTAAAATTCCATGAAGATCATATTTTGAGATATCGTCTTAAAATCATTTAATGTCGTCGTGTCTCTTGGGTATTTTGTAGATTTTATTCATTATTGTTGCTATTTCTATTGATCCGTTGAAAGCGAAATGGTTTAATAAAAGAATCTTGCATATTAATTTATATAGCGCAAAGTTGATAAAATGTTTTTTTTAATTCAGGTAGTACAAAAATAGTATAAAACACATTTGTTGATTAGCATAGATATCACTTTAATTTGAAGCAAGAGAGAAAAAAAAATTTCAAATAAAAGAGAAAGCGACAGAGTGAGAGAGAGAGAGAGAGAGAGATAGACAGACAGATGGAGACAGAGAGAGAGAGAGAGAGACCGACAGACAGAAACAGACATACATACAGAGGGGGTGGTGGGAAGAAAGATAGGAAAAGAGAAAGAAAGAGAGTGTCGTGTGAGGGCACATGGCGAGAGAGAGAAAGAGAAAGAGAGAGAGAGAGAGGGGGCGGGTGGAAGAGGGGAGAAGGTAGGAATGGAAAGATAAAGGGGCGTTTAGATGGACGCAGGGGGAGTCAAATGCCATCCACATCGAAATAAACAAAACATTAAAATCATTCAATCATTTGGGTCAGTCGTCTTTCGGCAGACAACTTCATTCTTTATGGGAGTCGTGACATTACATCTTGGGGGGCACAGCATATGTTATATGTTGGTCTTGGTTCACGAGTCATAGGTCAAATATAGAAGAAGACAATAGCAAAATATGGATCAAACAATATATCATACTCCAAAGGTTAGTTTTATGGGCCGTCAAAGAAAACATACATATTTTATGTCTTGTGAACTGTGTGAACGTATAGCTTCGACCCTTGTGAAAAAAAAAGATATACAGAGACAGAAATAGATGTATTTATACAACACCTACGTGGATTGGAGGATTTTTGGTCACATGATATTCAATAGATATACTATTGCACGGGCGTGCATTTTTGGTACTATTCGCCGTAGTACTATTCAACGAGCGTGCATGTTTGGTTAATATGCAGACTGCGTACCTCTCTGCCCAGCGCGTATCCCATTAGCTGCGTGCATCTGACGCGAAGGCAATCTGAATGTAATCGAGAAGGCTTTGACTCCAACTTTAATTTATCCTTAATATAAGGAGTAAATAAGCATAATTTGTTGAAAGATTAACGTTCTATTAGATCTATTACGATGTTGTATAAAACAAATAATGAATGTTTTTCATTCGTTCAATAGTGCGAATATTTTCATTCGTTGAAAGGTTAACGTTAATTCTATTCAACTCATGAAAATATTCGCACTATTGAACTCATAAGCATTCATTATTTGTATAATATTGTATATTCAATACAAATTATAGAAAGGGGGTGACGGGGAGGGGGCCAGGGAAACAGAGGAACGGAGAGGCAGAGAAAGGGGAAAACACGAAAACAAGTAAACGTTTGCCTTAAAATCTGGGTTTCTAGCTTCTCTTATAATTCGTTAAAACAATTAAGAAATACAAGTGAAATCAATGTTGATTTATCTGTAGTCACTTTTATAGAGCCATGAGAAAATGAAAACTCCCGTTGAATATAAGATTTGCCTTCATTCAAATGCTGAGTCATACAAAATTATGACGTCATTTTGAATGAACAGCAGAATCAAATATTTGATTATATGAGTGAGGTGTATGCCCTTCGGAGAATTTATTTTCTTCTTCATTGACCTTTATCCCCTTGCATCTAGCTTCTTCCCCGCATTCACTGAAAAGAGAGAGGGAGAGAGAGAGAGAGAGAGAGTTTAAGAGATAAGAATGAGATAAAGAGATAGAGAGAGACTGGGGTAAGAGGGAGAGAGAAAGAGACAGAGTGGGTCTCTCTCTCACACACACAAACACGCACACACGCGCATACAGAGAGAGAGAGGGGGGGGGGGAATGATGACTAATTTCGCATTCAAAGTTCAACTATTATTCAATCAATAGATTAATGAGACAGCAACAACTCCAATATGTCATTGTTAAAATGATGATTGATTGCAGAACGATAAATCAAATTGACGTGTCAACCAACAATGACGTACTTTTGAAATTAAAAAAAAATCGCTGGTATATGGATAGAAAACCGGTCTACGCGTTGCTTTATCAATTTTTTTAAAAATATTCCCGCCCTCTCAGCAAAAAAATATATCCGATCGTTGTGTGTATACGGACACTGCGAATGAACAACGATATCAATAACAAACGCTTGATAACATTAGTGATTGTTTATTATGTTCTTCCACATAACGGATTAAGTATGAATGAAATAAAAACATTAATCGTAAGTACATAAATTTACATTTATTATGTGGAATATAATTATACATAGATAACATATCTTTAATTTTTTAGAAAAGAATATCAGCTTAATAGTATACAAAATAATTTTGTTTGACCAGTACATATTGAAATGTTCATCGTATATGTTGCATATTCTGTATTTCATATAACCTATTTGTAGATAGCACTTTTGAAAGAAGATGACATGATTAAAAGCTCGGCTTGACCAAGAAGAATTTATACTTTTTTCTGCTACATTTCTTTCATATTTTCAAAATCAAATGTGAACGGTGTTTTTTGCCCAGGAAATATTGCTTTAGCTATCATATTTATCACGTAACCGACATCTTTCAAATACTGTACGTCATTCGATTGTTTTTTATCTGACAGTTTATTGGGTTCATATCTTTCATAATGTATGTTTATTCTTTTCAGTGTCCCGCCAAACTTGTGAATATTTGTTCATTTTATTCAACACGAGGTGACTCGACCTTTCACCTTTGACCCCATGCAAGCTGGTGGATACTCACGTACAACATTCGTGATATTTGGATCAATTTTTAAGGAGAATCAGATTTTAAAAAAGATATGGAAAAAATATGATTTGATATAAGCCTTCAATCAAAGAATCACCGGACGATATAATGGCGATGGATGAATCTACTTTGCATAGCGTAAAATTCACAATTCAAAGATTCTTTGTATCTTATTCTGAATTATATTGTATTGTCAATGTAACTGAAAAGTTACATTCCTTTTCACAAGTACATTTGGCGCCAATATTCACAAAATGCAGTGACAAACGCCGGAAAAAATAAACCAACGAGAACATTTTGTTCACCTCGCGACGCACCAAGTTGGCTGAGAAAGATAGCACTAAAAAGGTCATGAGTTACCATCATGCCTAAAGATATTCAGCTCGTCCGTTATGCAACCAATGATTAGTATTTTGAAAGTTTTATTCTCTAATGATGTATTATTAATACAAATCATGCTTCATAGAATGTTTACAAAGTTAAATTGCCTTTTCTTTTAACAATGAAAAGACCTGTAGAATATAATACAGAAGGAGGGCGGGGCAAATGGATAGATAACATGAAATTAACGAGGGAAACAGATTTAAATGTGTAAAAGAAGAAAGGAAAACAATGGTAAGAGAACGAGTTATGAATGACAACTAGAAAGATAAAAGAAATAGATATATTTAAAAAAGAGAAGAAAAGAGATGGAGAGGTAGAAACGTGTGACACAGTGACATTGAACTCTAGACTAGGTCATCACTAGGTGAAAGATCGGATGCAAGCTTGTAACAAAAATCGCTCTCTCTCTCTCTCCCTCTCTCTCTCTCTCTCTCTCTCCCTCTCTCTCTCTCTCTCTCTCTCTCGCTGATGATGGCTTTCTCGGCCATTCAACACCACTAGCAAATCAGATCAAGAGAGAGAGAATAATATCATGGAAATTGAAATACAACTTAAAACAACATGACTTTCACATATCGAACCTGTCAAGCATGATATCTCAATACAACGACTTGTGAAAATTGGAAGTTTGGGGGTGATCTAGACATTTTTTGCTGTTGTTTTTTCCTCTTCATTTTTTTCACAGGATGTTTGCCGCTTGGACCGCTGACGACTAGCATGTGCTGACGGAATTGCATCGCGAAAAACTAGATTCACATTATTTTACGTTTTTAAAGGAACAATGAAGAAAATAAATCAAGCTATAAAGTTATTAAGTCATATGATGAACTATTAATGATTGAATAGTCTATGCACATTAATGTGTGTAATAAATATAGGTCCTGCCAACTTGAATTTATTGAAAATGAAACTCACGCTTATGACAACAACAAAAAACGGTAACGAAACAATAAGTAGAAATTGAAGCACAGTAGTTAAATAAGAAATGATACAAAAGCATAATATTCTCACATACAAATTTATAGTTAATTGTCTTAAATGAATAGCTACATTCATTCAAATTGAATTTTTATCATTCTCAACTATCATTAATTCTTCAAAACGACATCAACTTTGCGTTGGCTATTACCAGACCCACCCACAGGAGAAATTACTCTGCCATTGAAAACAACTTAAACAATATTTATTTATTTCATTTTCGCTTTTTACACATCCCCTCCCATCACCGCCGTCGTTTTTTAACAAGCGTAGGTAGATACTTACTCTTCTTATCATCCTCACGTCATTGCTCAAGTTTCTACTTTCAGATTAGAGTCTTTAAGAGAAGGAAATACAAATACTTCAAAATAATCATCTTGTAGATTTCTAGTGTCAAGAAAACGGAATTTACCTAAGAAATTGTTTGCACTTTTTCATATTTGTTGAAGTTATGTATGTATTTAGCATGTTTGAAATGGGAGCCTGATTGATCTGTTTGGGGGCGGGGGAAAGCAGCAACAAAGATAATGCGTTGATATGATGAGACTAAAGAGGATGAAGAGAATCGAAGGAAAGATGACTAGAAGGAGTATGGCTTAGGGGAACAATATATATAAATATACATATATATAAAGAGAGAGAGAGAGAGAGAGAGAGAGGGGAGAGGATAGAGAGATAGAGAGAGAGATAGAGAGAGAGAAAGAGATAGAGAAGGATAGATAAAGAGAGAGAGAGATAGGATGAAAGAAAGAAAGAGAGAGAGAGAGAGAGAGAGGGAGAGAGAGAGAGAGAGGTGAGACCTGAGAAGACAAAACAGTTACAAGTGACTAGTGTCAAACATTCCTTCGGAGGTTCCTGACATGACCAAACATTCGTCAAATTTATTTCATTTTTCTCCCCCAAAATCTCCGTCTTTCACAAGGATTTCATGACGTCTTACTCTTGCAAAAACGTCGTAATTTAGTCAAGGTCAAGGGTCAATACCACACGTGGTTAGGCCATGTCAATGTTTTCAGATGGCATTTTATTTGAGGCCAAGAACTGGCGAGAGTTCTCGCGACGTCATACATAACTGGGGCAAAACGAGATGAACTTTTGAACGGGGAACGAGATTATACTGGGGGCGTGCGCTGATGGACGGTGTGTGCGTGTACGTGTGCGTGTGTGTGTGTGTGGGCTGAGGGAGGGGGCTTTGGGAGGGGCGGGTTGATTCACCTTTCCCTTTATCATTGTTTATACCAATTAGCACAAGACATTGTGTATCAAGTGATAATTAAGACATTTTGACGTACAACATAGAATGCACTTCATAACATATCCTAGATGAAGTTTGCCTTGAAAATACAATGCAATTCATGGCGACGGAATAACTCTATGATACATGCCACGGTGAAACCTGCTCTATGGTCAATTTCTTACATTTACCAACTTACTTACTTAAACCCTGGACCAAACACTTTACCTAACTACCCCTAACCCAATAAATTTGACGAAATAAAGCCAACTTTGGGCGAATAAAAAAAATGAATGTCGAATCACCAATTTTTGTGATAAGATACGAAGAATAAAACCGGAAGGGGAAGGGGGCAATAATACGATGGTGACAGCGATGACGACAATTTAATGTTTAAGTCTTCAATTCCTTAACTTTGTTCAAATGAAATGCGAATAGATTTTCATAAGCAGGCTATTTTTGCAATATAATGCTGAATGCATTTCATACTGATGTATGTTCCTCTTGACATGCCTGATGTAAGTCTTATTTTGAAACAAAAAAGATTCATCTCTTGGGCTGCACGATTGTATAAAAAGGGAACAATACAAACAACAATACAACGCATACAACAAAATTAAATAAAACTTTTATAGGCATAAAAGCACAATACAATACAATACATAATACTAAACGAAACAGTACGATGATACAATAAAACACATGCAATAAACTGCAACAGAAGATGCAATAGACAATCGAATACAGTGTAATTTAAGAATAACGATAGAAAAGTTGGCAACAGAATTGGTTGCCTGAACAATCATACCTGCGCAAAAATGTATCTTTCTCATCTGGGTCTCGCTTGAAAATAACAAAAGTGCTGTTGAGAGAGGGAGAGAGAGAGAAGGGGAGGAGAACGCGCGAGAGAACTAAGCCAATTTCATTTCTATTACTCGAGAAAATATAGTTTTCGTTCGATAATAGTTGCGTAGACTCCAGAGGGACTTTGTATGTGAGCAAACAGAGGGATTAAATTCGGGTCATCGGTGAAAGGACATACGACCGACAATCATTTGAGAAACATGACAATCTTCATGTTTCATGACACATCATGGGCCCCAAGTTTGTACTTTTCTTTCTTGTCATTATTATCTCTGTATTATTCTCTCTTTCGCTTTTCCTTCTTCTTCTTCTTCTTTATCTCTCTCTCTCTCTCTCTCTCTTCCTTCTTCTTCTTCTTCTTCTTCTTCCTCTTCTTCCTCTTCTTCTTCTTCTTCTTCTTCTTCTTCTTCTTCTTCTTCTTCTTCTTCTTCTTCTTCTATATCTCTCTTTTTCTCGCTCTCTTTACTAACCCCTATTATTGTTCATCTCTTCCCTGCTTTCTCCTGGTCTTAATCAATCTCTCTCTTTGTCGGTCTGTCTGTCTGTTTGTCTCTTTTTCTCTCTCCCATCCCCTCTCTCTCTCTTTCAGTGTCACTCAATTTATGTGCTTTTATCTCCCACCCTTTCGTGTATCTCTCTTTCTTTCTGTCTCTCTGTCTTTATCGATCACCCTTCTCTTTACTCCCCTTTTTTGCCAATCTCTTTCTCTCTCTCTCTCTCTCTCTCTCTCTCTCCCTCTCCCCTCCCCCTCTCTCTCTCTCTCGTTTCCTCCCGCTCTCTCTTTCTGCCAACTTATAGTTACCCATCACCTCTTAAGCATAATGCTCATGTATTGGTAATGTGGTTCATTCAACTTTCTTTCCAGTCAAGGGGTTAATGCTTTGAATCCCTGCCCGGCGCTTATGTCTTTGGGAAAGGCATTCTATTCACCGATGCCTCTCTTCACCCTTGTGCATCAAACGAGTGCCTGCCGTATTAAGAGGAAACCCTGACAGATATGACGTCGCAATGACCTCGCTTTAGCTGGTGTAATATTCGAAAACCTAGGGCACTATGACTATGCAAGAAGAGATTGTCATTATGATCATTTTTCAGTAGATTATTTGTGTAGAGATTTTTCCGATGAAATCATCACTCCTATAATCAGCTTACTAGTTGTCAATACTAATATACATGACTGTTTCCGTCAAATAAAAATGGCCTGTTACAATTTTTGATATAGCGAATGAACAAAATCACTCTGCGCCACATTCATTAAAGTGTTAGGCCTATATGTTCTGTATTACTTTGTAGAATCTGGAAAACATTGGTTCTTCCGCTAGCAAAAAAAAGCAAAATAACAAGACAAAGTATGCTTACATGTGAAGCAAAATTCTGCATTCATTCGCAATAGGTATTTCCCCCAACGTTAGAACGCCTAGGAAAAAATGAAAGCAAGTTGCTATCCGAATCCATCAAGTTCAACCACCCCGTCATCTTTACAGGATATCACCGCCGCCACCACCACCCCCTCCCCTTTGGGCATCAGGAAAACAGAATAAATTAAACCTGCATTGGTCAACATGATTTTATGCAACATGACTAAGGAGGATTACGCCCCTTTTTAGCTTCTGGATACGCCACTTTGGAGGGGTGGGATCATGGGAGATTCAAAGAAAAAAAATTCTGGATACGCCCCTGGGGAGGGCATTGTAGGGAGGGTAGGTTGCAATAGATACTTCTGGATACGCCAATGGGGTGGAGCAGGTGAGGTCAGAAAAAACTGAAAAATGGATATTTGCCTTGCCATGCCTGTCGTGTAGAGAATCAAGGAGTAAGCGCGAGTGAACTTTTCCAGCATTTCTTCACGTGTTGAACTTTACCAACTTCATGTCATTAGTTATAGCGCATATTTCTTTCTCACGAATTCATCATCGCTCCCCATATCGTCTTTCTTTTCTACAATTGTCATTCAGTGTGTTCCACTTTCCTTTTCCTCCCTTTCAAAGATAGAGTTGAGTTCTAGTCAGACATGTGATTTACATTGTAAAAGAAACTGTCTGGACTCAATTATTGGAAAAGGTTGATTAACGCATTGGTGTATACTGTGAGGTTTTCTAACCATAACAATAATAAATGACTTGCTGAAAGTCACATGCACTGTACACAGAAATTGGTATATGAAACTACATAAAAGTGTGGCATGAAATTTTGGTCTAACACTTCTGCTATTTTTTGTCATTTTTTGTTTAATATGAGGGCGTTTGATTAGCAATAATTTTCAGAGGACATTTCATGGTATTCTCCTAAGATAACATGAAACGAATGAACAATCTCACTAATATTCACCTTCCTCTGTTCCCAGAACTAGGTCGTCTCTTTAAAATAGGGCCTAGGTGTAACCATGGACTAGCACAACGTGGTTATGAAGAGTACGTGATGAGCCACTAAACAAACAATGGTATTAGACACGGATAAACCAGACACATTTTGTTTATTCTCAATTCTGCCAATGATAGGGGTGCTAGATATCACCCCCCGCCCCCATCGGCTTTCACCCTCGAAATTAAACCTGAAATATATGATTAAAGTCATTGAAATGCATCTCTGGTGCTTACAACAAACGGTGTTAAGAGCCTACCTAACTGTACGGGCACAAAATGTCCCACACAGTGGCGTAGCTTGTATCCAGTCATTGAGGGGCACCGGTTTTACTCTGTAAATGAATTGCGAAGTGACTTGACCATCGATTAGGTTTGGAATAGGTTATATCACCTTCCTTTCTAGCCCCACCCCCCTTTTTACCTTTCTTTCTTTCTCTCTCTCTCTCTCTCTCTCTGTAGAGGTGTTGTGATCTAGTGGATACGTCCCCGGAATGTGGATCACATGGTTCGCGGTTCGACTCCCGCCGCGGCACTTACGTCTTTTGGCAAGACATCTACAATTGCCACTCTCCATCCAAGTGAAGTAAATGGATACCCGGTAGGAAGAAATTCATTGATTGCTTCAGCGCCTTATTTAGACCATGGGCCAAGCCTCAACATTCTTCAGTTCCGTGGTCTCCCCCTGGGAAGTACTTTATTTTGTCCTAAATGATCAATGGACATATATCTAAGAACAATGGTCAAATGTTCCCATCTCCAAATTTGTGTATTTTTTCAATTATGGCGGTTCAGCTACAGCCGGGGTAATAATAAGACACTTTGTATTAAGCGCAGTATATATAGAGAGTATATTCATATAATAGCTGCATTATATAAATGGACAAATTATTTATAAAAAAATGTTTTCGCCACTGGATTACTTGACGCGCCCCGTATAGCTTTGCCACTGGTCCTAAAGATACCCCCAATCATTTAGATGACGCCCCTTATAGCATCCCTCCCATTAACATTTTTTCCCCTTTCGATCCATGGTTGCCGAATGGGCTTGAATAGACGTTTTATGCAGCGAAATAACTATGTAAAAAAAAAAAACTAAGGATGAAATATATACTGAAAGGACAGAGAAAGAAGGTACAAAAAAAATGCGGTAAATTGCCAAACAAAATCAGGGTAAGTTTGCTTTAGATATTTCCTGCTCATAATTAACTTCGACTATAACTTGATATAAATAGAATAAACTTTGAAATGATATCTAGATTGAGATCTTCTTAAGCGGGAACATGGAACAAAGGAAACATTAACATTTGTCTATACCTATTGTATTTTTGTTTTACAATAAAAGGAATCTCTTCAATTGGAAATGAAATTCCCTTCAGTTTGTCCTTCCCCCATGCCAATTCATCATGTTCACATTGGGCCTTTCTCATCATTTCCTTCGTTAAGTCTTTTTTGATTTCCCTTCCGATTTTTATTGTTGACAAATGCAGAAAAAAATCAAACAAACAAGCAAACTTGTCTGGACTTGCTACATTCAACAAGCCGAATTCTCATCTTTGCCAAATCTCTCTCTCTCTCTCTCTCCTACTCTTCCCCTCCTATCAATTATTCCCCACCCTCCCCTTCTCTCTCTCCTCTCCTCGCTCTTTCTCCTTCCATCTCTCTTTCCCTCACCATTACCCTCCACCATCCTTCTCTCATCACATTTCCCTTCTAAAGGACTTCAGACCTCCACCAGTCGCGAAAGTAGATCCCCCTCTCTCCCTCTCTCCCCCGAACCCATGCACCTGACAGCCCAGCCAGTTCCTCAGCCAACCACACCAGCAGCCAGCCAGCCCTGCTCGACGCACCGTCAACAGCCCGCACATAACAGGTGGCAAGCTTGATGTTACTATGGCAACCAGACGCTACGGACCTGGGAACGACGGTGAGTGACTGCCCTGGGTTGTGATCATCGTACGGTCGATAGCGTAGTCATACTTGTGTACGATGGTCGGGCGCTGAAGCGTCCTTTTTGTCTATTTGAAATTTGTTACATATTTGTTTATAACGAATCTTATATTTTATCTACCTAAATCTTTTCTTTTTAAAATTACAGCTTCGACCTGTTCTAAACTCTTATTTTTCTCTCTGTTACTTGTGTATTTATATTCCCCTCACCCCTTCTCTCTCTCTCTCTCTCCCTCTCTCTCACTCGATGCTTCCAATTATACTTTGAATTCCTGGTATTTTATCTGCAAATTTAGAACTGAGAATGTTCCTGTATGTAAGAATTTTAATCAATAAATGAATCTGAAAATGTTGAATTTTAATTTCAATTAGCTCTCACTTATCTTGTGATGGATATCACTGGATGTCAAACTTTGATTATATCCGCTACATATTTCATGAAAACTTTTTGAAGAATTGGTAAACACGAAAAGAATAATAAACACGTGCCAGATAATGTACAATTTCCATTTTGGAGGTATATGTTTCACTCCGACATTTTCCAAGCTTAATATGCTGCGGCTGACACTTGGACTGGTTTTATGTTACAATTTTCAATACAGATAGTATCTAGCTACTATATTCCTATGAAGAAATGGAAATTTTGTTTGGCAACAGATCATGAGACCGACGGTCTCGTGTGCTATTGGTCTACTACGATTTCTCGATTTTTGTTTAGCACAACAATTTCTTGACAAATTGATGGATCAAATAGTGATATTTAAAAAAAAAATCTAAGCCTATTATATTAATTAAGAAGAAGTTAGAAGGGTCTCCAGTTTCTTTCTCACTTTATTTTGTTTTATTTTCATTGTTCAAGGAGGTCCTGTTTGTTTTCGATATGACCTCTTGTGCTATATCGAACTAGAATGGCTAGCTGTTTGCTAGACATTTTGAAATAAACATTCTGAGTACGTGCATGTAGCTTTACAAAAATTTGACGTGCTGCATGTTCAAATTCCTTAGGGCGAGCGATATCCTAATCCCACTTGTACGATTTCATGTTAGTACTAACTACTCCTGACGTTGCACCGTGTATTTGTGAGTTAACGGAACTTTCAAATTTGTTTTAACATGTGTTCAAGTCACAATGCTTACCTTAGACAATCCCGTCTTTTACAGAGAGCGATGAAAGCGAGTCAGACACAGGAACACGCAGAAGTAATTATTCATCCTCCAAAACAATTAAAAAGACGGCCTTTTACTCTACATTCAGCCGCCATCTTGGACATAAACGCCACTTGTTATACAGGCTGCATCTTTTGGAGCGCAAATAAAGAGATGTTGCTGAAAAGCCGCTTGTTGACAGCCTGTTTGGCCATTGAAGCAAGCCATTATTTTGTTGTTACCCGCAGCCTCCCACGAAGTAATTGTTATTTTCTTGAATAATGTTGATAATATAAAATCATTGAAAGAAATCAAATTATTGACACACGTGTCTCGGAGAATAACAATTACCTAGAAAATGAAATGGCGTTGCACAACTGCAGGAATGAGATCGTGAGAAATAAAGTGGATGAACACCGACGACTTGTTTCATTGTATACTATCCAGAGGGTATTTCATTTTGCGATGGCCTTTGCATGAAGTTCAATTCAAAGTAAAGCTGGAAATAAGGAGCTATAAAGGCTGATAAGTGATAATGAGCAGAAGAAAAGAATAACGACACTCTGTGTAAAAAAAAATGGGGATGATAATCACCAAATAATGAAATGTTGATGGCGTTTTATTGTTTATCACACAATAAGAAGAAAAACACATTTGACGTATGAGAGAAAGAGAGAGAGAGAGAGAGAGAGGAAAGAATAGATTGGGGGGAAAAAAAGAAGGTTGAAATCCGTTCACATCATGCATTTGATTAAATTCAGTTCATTGTTATTTATGATCTTTCAAAGCATGTGAGCGTGTCATTGCTATAACTTTTTTTAATACAGTACAGACACGGAAAGAAATGGAAGAAATTAAAGGTCACACTAAATATTAAATGAATATAAATTAAAATCGGTGGAGCATGGCCATCTTCCAACCTACCACAGATTTTTCTGTGTTATGATTCCACGCTATTCTGAAGTTTAAACTGTTCTTGTTTATGTCTACTCATAAGCTTCTTCTCCCTAATAGAATCTGAGAGCTCTGAATGGTAAAAGTAATCCTGCCAGACTCAAACAGATGAACAGCAAGTCCATGACTTGAAAGCGAGACGACATATATCACTTACCGCTATGTTCTCACATGAAACCAAACCAGATTTTAATTTTACACCCTCTTTCAGCAGACTAATTGAAAGAGAATCGGGGCTCTTCAATAAATAATTCAAGCCCGACAATTCAAAGGGATTCGATTTCATTTTGGCTCTTCAGCCCAATTTGGGCGAATGTTTTTGCGACCCCCGAATGCTCTCCAGAGTTGTGACCCTGCGGAAGGGTACCTCAATAGGGATATTAAGCAACCTTACGGTGACCCCACGAAACCATTAATGTTTGATTGGTGCCGATCTTCAGGTGTGGTGGTCTGACCTCTGACCTATGAACTTGACCTTTTGGTTACAGATAGTACGCGTGGAAACAATAGGAATGAAAGACCAGGTGGACCCCGGAGTTTGCTATGTTTACTTTCGTTGTGTCTTGTTATGGGGCCTTCCATTGCAACGAGTTAAGTGGATCTTGGACTTAATGACTCGTGACAAAATGATAGACGTCGTCCGTACATCACGGAGGGGTCTTTTATGATTAGTGATGACATGAGGGATGTTGGTAAACCGAGTCGTTGTCTGATGGGGATGAAAATAAAGGATTGGAAGTCGTAATCGCCGTAATGGGATAATATGAGAGGATTTGTTGTGGTGTCGTGAGATGAAGGAAGACTGATGGAAATCCTGGCATTGATAGTAATGCTTGTTAGAAAGATTGACATTGTCATGGTAATGGTTCAGCTGATAATGACGATGGCGACGGTAGAGATGATGATGAATAATGGCGATGATGGTGAAGGTACTAGTAGTGATGGTAAGGCAAAAGAGAATGAGCTCACCACCAGCAACAAATACTGTCGGTGCGGTGAGAATTCTTGTAGTATACTATAGGGGTGCCATGGGGTTATTTTGAGGGGCATTTTATACTAGCGTTTGAATTGATAACCTGTGGGACGGTGTGGGCTAGGATAAGGAGTTCATGCCAAAGTTTGGGTCTGGTGACTACACTAACTAATGTTGATGATGATGGTCGTCATCATAGACACCCTTTTGAAGACTTTGATGATGTTGGAATGGTGGCGCTGAAAGGGGTGTTGCCTATACTATTCATGAGACTTTGTTCCTTTGCATATTATAAGTATATTTGTTTGTACTATGTTCTTTTGTATTGTTTGGATCGGACCCCTCTGAAGAAAAAAAACAGCTATTAACTGCAAGGGCAATCAAACCCATGAGTGGTGAATAAATAAATCAAAATCAACTCAAATCAAATATTACATCGATATGAACAAATGAAATCTACGACTACTCATTTTTTTTTCTACATCATCAAAATTACATTTGTTGATTCGTCGTGGAAATCGTGAACCTGACGGTGATTATAAAAGTTCGCATGAAAAATTCACTGCAATTCTTTTTATATACAATTATTTTAAACCATTGTAGCTTGCGTGACAGTAACACGCTAGTCAAGTCTAATGTCTTAACGTATGTTAATGTTGATTCAGAGGGATCTCCCGAAACATGAATGTTTTTAAGGCACTCATTAAGTCCAACAACGATTTAGAATATACAATAGCCAAGAATACGGGTAGACTTGCTCTTCACATTCGAAAGAGGAGGATAGATTTAACTGATGTTAAGATGATGTATAAACAATTGCAAGACATGTTCTTATAGCATTTATATTGACTTTGTTTACATATCAATTTATCCATTGCCACCTGCCTTGTTTATGTCTTTTTCATTGTGATTGTTCTTTCATTTTGATTAATAAGAACTGAAATTACAACAAAATATTTATAAAAAGTTTAATGTCTGAAAGGAACTTTAAGGGGGTTTGTCGATGAAGGATGATTCTTGATCTTCGCCCAATTAAACATTTGTTTCTCATTATTTATGCTTACCACTTTACGATTTTTTTATATTATTGTTGAAGGAAGGTGGGGTCACCTCAAACTTTGCAAGACGACGCATAAACCAAAGAAAGAATGAAATGATAATGGAAAGAACAATCATGTCTGATTTACGATATTGAATATAATTTCCCACGATGTAGTGCATTTGATATTTATGGCCCATCCCCATACGTGCTAGAATTTCACAGGTTTAGTGTAAAATATAAAAATATGTAAGAATGTTTCCCGTCTTGCATGAATGATGCAAATTTATTTGAGGGCTGTATACTAAAGAGTTCAGTTACCATTGAGTGAATGACCGCGTTGACAGAAGGCTGTAAATATTGAACATTTAAAGGTATTTTCATGCATTATTAGTTATTATTGCTATTGTTATAGCCCACATGGCTATTACCTACGATAACGCATCAATACTAATTTGTCAAGTTGAATTAAGTTTACTTAATAATGAACATTTCATTTTATTACAACCATCTGCAAAAAGTCGTGTTTTATGGAAACTTCTAAAGCAAAAAAATGTAGGACATGTACATGATAAACAACTCATGTCATGGCTTTCTTTAACAGTACATTTTTTATTCTGAGTACCGGTCGTGCGATTGGCCTTTTTTTTCTATTAGAAACAGTCTTCAAGTTATGCGTAAAGGTTAGTTATATCATGAGTGAATTTGAAAACAGTTTAATTCTGGGGTTGTGGAATCATCAAAATAATAATAGATTCACTATTCAAAACACCAAATAATTACAATAATTGCACACAGATGGTTGTATATGGGACTACACAAAGATGTGGGTGCAAAAATTGTCTAAAGTTGTCAACTATTTCTTGTCATATTTGACATATTGGAGCAGTTCCATTCTCTTTATTCAATGATTTTTCAGTTCGAGAACGTGAAAATATGAATAGCATTGATAGAATTTAATGACATACATGACTGTATTTAATCTATTAAAAATTGTGAAAATATTAGCATTTTCTCATTCGATATAAAACATTCTAAACGTTAAGAGAAAGCAGATATGTGCAGGAGAATATGTAAATATTGTAACACACTCTAATATTTTTTTTAATTTTCATTGATTACTAATCAAAATAATTTATCAGGATTGATCTGCACATAAATCGTTACTGCGCATAATGTAATTATGTAATTATACTCCAAGCATCCACCCTCATCCTCCCTCGTGATACACACTCAGTCTTTTACCCTGTTATCGATGTGATGTAGAGTGATGAGGAGAAGGAGGAGAAGAAGAAGAAGAAGGAGAAGGACTGTTATACAATACCCCACCACCTACCTAACACACACCCTCCATCCCACATACACGCGCACACATTCTTCTCTCCTTCCACAGAAGGACTAGGAGGAGGAGAAGAAGAAAAGATCATGATGAAGAAGAACAACGTACAATACCATCGAACACCCCCCTTCCTACACACACCCTCTTACCCAAATACACACTCGCGCACACTATACTCTCCTTCCATTCTTCCACCGATGCAAAGCAGAAGAAGAAGAAGAAGAAGAAGAAGAAGAAGAAGAAGACGATACACTATAACATACATCACACCTTCCCCACACGCACTCCCACATACACGCACGCACACACTTCTTTCAATCCACCAATGTGATGCTGCGTGTGTATATCTCGATACGCAATCCTCGCATAACCACTTGAACTCATTTGATTGAAATTTCCCGCCCGAGGGAAGTAACAATCTAATAAAGTCAACATGGCAATGTTGCTTGACGACATCATGCTATGGCGTATGCCTCAGGGGGAGGGGAAAATGAGAAGGGGTTCTCCCATCATATTCTCATAGCAGAAATGATGTTATGCGCCCTTTTCATGACTATATCATAGCAGATTTTTGTGCAGGGCCTGTAGATATTTTGAAACACTCTATTTTTCCTAGGTTTCCAGCTAAGCAGGCTCCACGGCACCCCTACCCTATCCCTAACCCTCTGCCTTACATATAAATCAACTGGCTATGCCAGTGTTTAATGATAATCGAAACCGGGTCGATATGTCGTAGTCAAGGTCTCGGTGAAGGGGAGTCTAACTTACTTTCATACTGCCCCCGTTTATATATTTTCCCCCGCTATTTTTTTTCAATTTGATTTCGCCAAATTTGTTTTAAATGAAGACATTCTTCAGGTAATATTACTCATTCGATTCTGTCGAAAACTATATGTAATGCTATTTTCTATGTTTGAGTAGTATGATGTAAATCTCTCCCCCAAGAAAATTTTCCCTCGTCAAGTGTATGCATGTTGTGATGATTTTTATTTTCTCTGGCAGGATATTTTTCAGCTGGATTTCAGTTGTTTGATTACATGTAGAAGCATGGCATGGCGTCGCATAAAAGGGAAAGTATCAAATGCATGTATAATGTTTATCACTGGACACTGGGGGTAAATTGGAAGCTCTCCAAGTTATTGGATTTGAACTAGACTCGTATTCATGATGTTTTAATGTTGTCATGGTACCTGTAAATTATTTCGGAGTGATTTTGTGTGAAATACTTGGAACGGTGCCCACTATGATGTCTTGCATAGCGTATTGTGCCAGCCCTTGTTCCAATATTCTCTAACTCCATTGTTTTGCTCGTTCGTTACATTTTCAACACACCTTTAAACACAACTACATTTTCGAAATACGACTTTACCTCATATTAGCCCATGCATCAAATTTACTGTTTTCATATATACTTATCTTTAACAGTCTGTCTATTTGTTTTCCTTTCTAATTACAATGAATACGCATACGTTGTTTTATCTCAAGGGACCCAAGACTGACTTGGCTTATAATTAGGTCCACTAAACGGTACCCGTAAAATAAAAAATTATTAGCCTTTTTTAACATAATTATTTCATTCAGCATACTTTTTAGAGTTTCTTCTGCATTATAAATACAGATTTCTTTTATGTTCATTTTGATTATAAGAAGGATTCCGAAATAAATGTTTATTGAATCTTGAATCTTGAATCTACTCCTTTCGAAATTTAGTGTACATAAATATCCAAATTGCATGCACTCGCGACATTTATAATCTACCTCAAATCATTTACTTGATTAAATGATTGCTATTTAAATGGAAAGTTTAAAACTTAATTTCCTTACAATACTCATCTCCAACAGTGTGTCTATTAATTTCAGTCTTTTTCGCGTCTAACTGTCTAAATGGTGAAATGAAAAATTAACACTATGAACTTGCTCAATCCCATAATTTTTCGATATGCCCCAATGATGAAATTTGCAGCTTGGTGAAAGACGCATAAAATAATGAAAACGCAAGAATCAATATCAGACCTCTCGAATATTGACAAAAGGTGGAAATGAACTCTTACTTAAATCAATAATCCTTAGACAATAGATGGGCATTGCAGTTAATTTGCACAACCTATTTTGCCTTGGGATATCATCTCCGTATTAATTCAACGACGCTTGAGCTGAATTAAAGTTGTTTTTCTTAAAATGTGTAAATTAACACTACCTTGAATCAGTCTGTATTAGACAAGAGATTGTCGTTGCAATCGATTCGCCGTGAAATATCAGTTCTGTACCGGTTAAATCTGGTTTTAATGGTAAAAATCTAAGAATTATTTTTTGATAACAATTGATACAGCGAATCAATTGCAAAAAACTTTGACCATATTTGCAAGCACTTTGAAGGTTGTGTGAATCATCTTAACACTGTTGATAATACACAATATTGACCTGGCGTAGCCTTCATAAGCCAGACATGCTTTGCCTTTTACACACTTTAATGAAACTGTCTTACTGACGTCACAGGAAAAGATGAAAAGATTTACCCACATATGAGCGAATTAGACACCCCACGACGGAGGGCTATTGTACATCTTTTATGTAACAATCACAGCATTGACACAGTCATGGCTGGCTATGATAAACACCTTTGAAGAACACTCCAGCGTATGGGTTATCTTTGTTACGTGCAAATATGAAGATGAAAATCTTCGTATATGTCGATGGTTAAAAATCAGCTGACATAGTTTTAGTTGAAAGCAAAACAATGGAAGCAGACTACAAGAACATAACAATGTATTCAAAGGTAGAAAAGGCCTTTTGCAGAAACCACAATTTGTTTCGGATATGTTTTGGGGCTGGCCTACCAGTGAGTGACCTTCCAGAAAGAGGGAGTGGCACCTCAGACACCACGCCTCCACTATCGTTGTACTACTGCCTACTTTTTCAAAAGATCGGTCGGTTGCTGGGTTGGTTTGTCAGTTGGTTGGTTTTATTTTCCTCATATATACCATATATATGAAGTCTAATCATTCATGCTTTTGGTAGACTTTTACGATTTTCTTTTTACTAGAAGCACATGACATAAAGTTGTTGTGCAAATTCCATGCAAATTAACAAAGTAATAAGTTGAAATTTTTAACATCATTGTACATTTTGTATGCATAATATATTTTGCTTTATTTGTTTTTGCTTAGTTTTTCTTCATCTTTATATGTAGGCTTATAGATTTGTTGGCAGGGTCCAAAAGTCATGGTTGTCTTCAATCGTCTTACTTGCCTGCATTATTGATGGACATGGTGATACTTTTTTTTATACAGTTTCCAATCTGCATTTCTTTGCTCTTCTGCTCCTCCTCTCCCTTCCTCTCTCTCTCTCTCTCTCTGTGACCCTAAATTCGGACTCGAACCATTGAATATCTATAAATCAATTATCATGTACAACTTACTATCAATCAGAGATACAAAAGAAGGGGGATGGAGAAATATATCAAAAAGAAATAGAATTTAAAAACGAGGACAAAGACCCAAGAGCTTTAATGACATAATTTCATCTAGGGGATGCAAGCGAACCAAAAGATCAACTGTTCGTTACGCTCCAATAAAATGAATAATGTTCCTGGCTCTCGACCTGTCGGGGAGGGCCCGGGCCAAGAGCGAGCTCCGAGTGCGTAAACAACAATTTACGCCATGTTGTCGAACATTACAAGAAGCTGCAGGACATTTCACCCCGGGAGTCACCGGGGCAGCCAGCCGAAGCTCATCCGATCGATTCTTAAGGTGGTCCCACTGTACCCCCGCAGGGTCACAAATACAAAGGCGAAGTGGTAGGGTTTCGAACTTGACTTTTGAATTATGGTTGGCGCAGTGAAAGGCAAGTAAGAACTGCCTATATCATAGATAATTCCATGTTATCGTTTTTTATTGTCATTGAACAGCGTCCGTTAGACCAATACAATTAGGCCTAGACCCAACTTAGCATTTGAGACCTTATGAGGCCATACAGATCCAAGTACATTTTTTTAGGTATATGAGGAACAATATTTTGGGACATTTTTCGATAAAGATTAAGGGCATTTTGACTTAATCTTTTACTCCCAAAGTGCGTTTATGAAACGCACTCAAAATACGAAAGAGGCTTCAGTCTAACAGACAAAAAAAAATGAATGCATTGAATTGATTTATGGAACGAAGAACATCATTTTGGCCCTGAGCAGATATTCAGATGATTATACAATAACATCATTTATCAATTCCTGGACCTTCGCACCTAGTAGTTGCAAATTTGCGAGGCTATAACATGGTCTTGCATGGGCAATGGCGCATCGAACGATTGATCAACATGGCATGACATGTAACAATGTCAGGTGTATTTTGTCAAAATCCCGCGTGCTAGATAACTGCTTTAGAAGTACTTGATCATCTTTTAATTTCTAAGCTCTTTACATTGTAATTTGTATTACTGCAAATTATTAAAAAATGCAATCTCCCCTTGCAGTTTTGTTGGTTTCTTTGTTCGAGTGCTGTAGCAGTGGCGTTAGTGGCTCTAATTAGCAAGTAAATTGATATTAAGTACCTTAACATATATGTAAAGATAAACTAAACTCTGCTTGAGCATGTTGAGATTGTGTTGAATGTCGAATCCTTTAAAAAAAAACATTCAAAAATCTTTTACCAAAATAATTATAAGATCAAGTCGTAAAATAATATAGACCTATATGCCAGCAAGAAGACTTTCAAAGTTAAAGAATCAACTGAGCTTACATGTTCTTGGGTGACCGTGTCATAGGCCTATCGCAACACAGAGAGGATTGATAGGCCAAGTCATCGCGATGCCAAATCTGATTACCTTCATTGCTTCTGTCATGTTTGCAGAAACAAAAGTTTATACCCAAAACATTACCTATGCCACCTGCCTACGTGCACCCTCCTTATGTTCAGAATTCGAACCCGATTTGAATCACCCAGCCCCACCCGTTCTAAAATATGTTGTGACATGACAATACCCCAAAATTCAAACTATGCTAAATTGAGGGGTGGATTTTCCATGCGTTTCTATTATATGTTTAGATATCGTAATACCTTCATGGCAGAGAAGCCACTGGTAAGAGAAACATATCAATTATGACAACCGGGGCCACATACGAGCTGGGTATGGGGATGGCATTCCTGGCGATATATCCAATACTCCAAACATATTTGATTTGGGGTATTATATCATTTTCTGTTCCATAACATTGGTTGCAGTGTCCCAGGGTGCGAATGGATTTGATATGGTAAACAAGCGGCGTGTGAGTGACAGCTAGAGAGCTTAATCTGTCATCATATTCTACCTGTCTCTTTTGATATTTGGTCTTGTCATTATAGGTCCTGGACTTCTGCGAGCTATGATCAAAGGGCACCTTTAAGCTTCCGATGAAAACCAAGTGATTAATCCGAGCCATCAACCTTTCTGGCACGGTCCTCTTCAAACCCTAATGGATAAATGCGAATGGTGGACCACACGATAGTTAGGTATGAGTTGGATAAAAAGAATAAAACTTTATTTTGGCTAGTGACAGACGGTAGCTTATCATTTAATTTAATAAAAACTGATGTTTGAAAGAAATCCAGTTAATTAATTTATGGAAAACGAGACCACCTGGACAAAGAGAATGGAGAGAAAGAAATATATGGAGGGGACGAGAAAAAAGGGAGGAAACAGGAAGATACATGCATTCCATGCAGATATGTACAACTAAATATTAAACAAATAAAGAGATGGGGATAGGGGAGAGAGAAATAAAATGAGAGAGAGGAGGTTGGGTACCCTTAAAAAGAGGGAGACAGAAAGTAGTTCGAGAGGGGTGAATAGGTTGGTAGGTGGGGTGGAAGGAAGGACAAATTATTCTAGAATAATCAATATGCACGTCTTTATCTAATACCCTTTTTAAAAATCGAATTATTCAACATCGTATCGAAGCGTATTATTCAACCAAGCCTATATTGTGTAGGCATCACTGAACAACTCCTTCAGCTCCCCCCTAAAGAAACGTAGTTCGAAGAGCTTGTAACAGCTGTGAAAATTCAATTTCACGGATGTGACAAGAATTGTTATGGAGTATGACTGTGCTGGTCATTCTTCGCTCAACATTGACGTTTTAATAGTCGTGAGACTTTAGACAGAGTCCATAAAACTGCCTTTCTTAACTCAAAACACACGGGTCTATCACTAAACAGCTAATCAGATTCAATCTGTGGGTATCTACTACTCTTGTGTGGTTGTTTTGTACATTAAAATTCATGAATGCTACTTTTCTGCCTGCTTGCTCCCTTTGCATTTTCCGGTTGTCGGACAAAAGTGACGACTCTTTGTTTGTTTGTACTTTTCTATTTCATTTCCGCAATCATCAGCATACAGTTGATAATAAAATATCATTTAAAGTACACGATGTTCTTTTAAGGATATTGCGAGTAGATTTTACCGTAAAGCATGTATATACTCAATGATTTAACGTTAAGGGCATGATTGTTAACATGAAGCTTGGATTTCATCTCATTCTTGTAGTAGATAAGCATTATTTATTTTGTAAGAACAAAAATCCTCCCTTCCTTGCCCCAGTCATGTCAGTGTAGGCCAAGGTCTCGATTATTGGACGATATGATGATGGACGAAGTGATGTCAGACCAAATCATGTGTCAGAGTGGCAATGGACCAAATGGCAGTTACCCGCTCATTCACGAATTAGCCAAAGCGCGCGTACGGCTAAAGCGTAGTACGGCTAAAGCGTCCTCCCCAGCCCTTGACCACAAGGTCACCGATGGTCTAGCCGGTCGCGTGCCCGTCTAGCCATCACCCAAGAGAATCGTAAATCAGCCACATGCGCCCTGCGTCTGGTCTGCTGAAGAGTTGTTGACCTTTGACCGTTCCCGTGAATCCCTCTTCAGAATGACCCCCAATGACCTCAAACTGGCCCGCAGCCAAACTCGAACTGGCCGTAGCTCGGGTCGTAATTCAGCCGCACGCGCCCCGTGTCTGTTGAGCTCTTAACGGGCCAGACTTGTTGACCCTTGACCTTGAATCCCCAGACAGGTTAAGCTCAGTGACCTGGAACTGGCCTGCAGCTAGACTCAAGTGGCCAGAGTAATTTGTCATCTGCATATGAGCGTGACGGAATTATTAGGTGGATATTATTATTACTGGCACCGCTTTTGACCAAAGTCAAGGAGATGAGACAGGTTGGACTAAGCTTTCTTGCATAATCTTTGCTCTGGTCTTAGAACTAGAAGCCCGTCCCGTATTAACGATAGCGACAATCCATCTCCTGATTAGAAGTTTATGTAGAAGAGCAATTGGATCCGAGAATATCAGCGCTGAAGGCTGAATAGCACAACATTTTCAGCAACCACGATAACCAATACTTATAATACCTTCTTCCACATATACTTCAGCAGACCAATTTCATAGTTGAAGAACTCGTTATCATTATTATCGGTAATACAGCAATTGTTTTCGAGTCAAAAAGATGAAGGCAGAATAGCCGCTAGGAGTAGAAATTACACTTGAAGTGCGAGAGGTACTATCAGCAGGACTAGCGTCTGAAAGGTAGGTACATTATCGTAGCAGGAGCATTGGCAGCGTCAGAAGTGGTAGCAGCAACGAAAAAAGCGTCGGAAGTAGGAGCATTGATAGTAGTATCTGCGTCAGAAGTAGTTGAATGATGGTCAAGGTAGTAGTAGTAGTAGTAGTAGTAGTAGTAGTAGTAGGAGTAGTAGTAGTAGTAGTGGTGGTAGTAGTAGTAGTAGTAGTAGTAGTAGTAGTAGTAGTATAGTAGTAGTAGTAGTAGTAGTAGTGGTGGTGGTAGTAGTAGTAGTGGTGGTAGTAGTAGTAGTAGTAGTAGTAGTAGTAGTAGTAGTAGTAGTCGTAGTAGTAGTAGTACTAGTTGTAGTAGTAGTAGTAGTAGTAGTAGTAGTAGTAGAAGTAGTAGTTGCTCTTAGCAGAACTACAAAACTGTTTAAAAAATGGGTTGATTAATGCATAAAGGTGAACATATAAGAGGTAGTTTGTATAGTAGTAAAACAAAATTTAGAAGGGTAATTGGAAATATTTTAAAGTTCTACATGGCAGCAGAATGGTGTAAAAGATGTGATGGCGCAGTCAACACACATATCTTGCTAACCAAATATACATCAAAATATGTACCTTGACCCATATTTAAATCTTATTTGACTATTGAAGTTGATCCTGAAGGTCTAATTCATATCAAGAAAATGTGATTGTAAGTCGACAGTCCCATATGTATACAATTTAGGGAGTATCCCGCTTACCCTCTCATTTCTCCTCGTGGAAACAACTCGGCCACACTGGGTCAAGGGTCGTAACCTTTGGGGCTGACCCGTGGTTCCTGGGGGTTCCCTGTTGATGAAGTGGGTCAAATGGGAAGAAAGGCAAGTTGGGTGATGAGGTTTGATGCCTTGGGCAGTTGAGATCAGTCATGTTGGTTTACAAAGGCTTCACATTTTTCTTGTTTGTTGTTGGCTTGGGTATATGTTAGTTTGCTTCATTCTTCATTAAGTTTTGTGTAGCGTGTTTATAGGTAGTCCATGATCATATCATAATCCTGTCATGTTATGGTCTTTTTAATAGCTGTACGACGCGTGCACCGGCGACATTTTTTTCAGCGGTCAGTTTCCCACGCTTAACGATTTCCAACTTTAACTCCTAACCATACACTATCCCTAACCCTAACCTAAACCTAACCTAAAGCACAGTTGCAACCCTAAACCTAACCCTAGCCCTATATATTTGGTGGAATAAAGCCCGGACCAAGAGTCGCAGGAAGAAATGTCCGATCCCCACGTGGTTAAAAGTGTCACAGGAATATAAAAGAACTGCCTCAAGTTGGAATCTCCAAAGCCCCATTAATGTCACTTGTCAAGACAAACACATATGGCAACAAACTTGGGTTGTTCCAAGTTATTATTTATTATTTGTTATAAGATGAAACACTTCATGAGTAAACCTTTTCATTTGACATATTTACTAAATGATAACCTTCCGCATAGAGACTAAGGAAATAAGAAAGGTCACAGATTATTGTTCACCTTTACCAGAAATCAACCTCCTTTTGTGATTTCGTCACAAACACCAACGGTATAAAATCAGCAAACATTACATGTTATCGATGTATCCAAGAACCTGTAATCCATTTTCTGCATGAAAACATCCAAAATATTTCATATTTCAGTTCCCCTCTATCGTTTCTTCACATCGGCCATGACCATTAACCCATGATGTATGGGGTGACGAAAGTATGACAGAAAACACCCTTCTTTTCTAAAGGACCAAGAGCGAGGGGGTTAAAGGAAATAAGCAGGACGTGTGATATTGTATTATGATTATACCAAGAGGAGTCTAGGGATGAGCCTTAGCAATGCCAAGTGAAATCTTCCAGTGATCCTTCACATTATTTTCATTTTCATTGTTGTTGCCCCTTCGTCTTGCCCTGTTTGGTTACTTACGAAAGGTGACGTTGCATTGTTAAGAATTGAAACTCCGGATTCGTCGAATCGTTGGGATGCCCGTTATGTTTGTATGTAAACATTGAACATAAATCCTGTACTTAAATCTCTCTTTTGAATGTCACGGTTGTACTTTGTATGAATTTTTCACCCTGGATTTGTACTTTTATGATCCCAAAATATGAATATCGATAACAATTGAGGAGAATAACAGCTCGTTTTGATACACATTTCATTTCTGTCGTCAGTTTATGTCCATCATCAGTGAACTGAGATTTGGGAGTAGCTAACGGTTCTTTCTTGCCTGCTAGCTGCAAGAAATGCATATCTTTTGGATCGTAGTTTTTATCTGAAAATTAAATTTATACATTTTTGATTTTCATAATTATAGTTCACCGTAGAACATTCTTCACCCTTGCCTTTCATTGCTCGGAGTTTATGCCAAGACTTCGAACATTTACGACACTCATCATTTACTCATTAAAAAAAAAGACAATCATTCCACCTTCTCCTCTCATTGCCCCTCCCATCCAATCCCTTGGCATCTTCCTCCTCTTGCCTCTCCTCCACCTCCTATTATTCCCCTTCCTCATTCTCCTCCCATTGACCCCCCCCCTCCTCTTATCCCTCTGCATCTTCCTCCTCTTGCATCTCCTCCACCTCCTCACTCCCTTCTCTCACCCCAACCCTCCTCACCTTTCACATCTCAATTCAGCTGCCTCTCATCTGTCTCCCCACGGTCCTGTTTTGATTTACAGCCTCCATATTTCATCACCAGATACACACCGGTATCACCGCGAATCGATCCTCCAACAATAATTGTATCCCTCTATACCACCTCTACCACGAAAGACCGCAAGGTATGGCGTATCCAGAGCTTTTCATCTAGAGGGGAGATTGTCTTGAAAAATCTTTCACATATCCACGTTCTAAAAAAAAAAGAGTTAGGTAAGAAATTTACCCGTATAGAGTTGTTTTTTTAAGGGGGGGGGGAAATGCATGCAAGTGCGTTGAGGTGAAGTTTACCCAATATTGGGTAAATTTTACTCACTCAATTTTGAGTATATTTTACAGTGTCAGCTTAAAGATACTATGTCCCTTTTGCAGCCAACATCAAATTCTGTAGAACTTTGCAGGAATTATGAATATGTCATGTATGTCCTATCTGTGAAATTTAAACGTGAGCAGTGTCCTATTATTCAAATTATGCAAGGAAACCCGTTTACTTGCTAGACTTCACTGTCAGACACTATTGAGTGACTGACTGGCTTTTTCATCTTTGGTAATAACATACATAAAATGAGCTGTAAAGGGTACATGAGCATTTGTCTACATCAATAACCCACTTCTTGTAATGGCCAAAATTAAACTGATTGAATCTTTGCGCAGCATAAAACGTACGACCATTCGGTACAATGGTCTGAAAAATCAGACTATTACTTACTGGCTCTATAGCTCCTAAGTCGATTCGACAACTAATAGTCGTTATTTTCTCACTTAAAGACATTTTCAAGCCCCCTTTTTTTAAGGGAAGTTCTAAATTAGTTTTGTCTTTCAAATGCCGTTGGAATTTAACCTTTTCATTTTTTGGGCCTGCAAATGGGACATAGTACCTTTAATGGTCTGTCCTGGACCAATATATAAAGTCAAAGTCCTCTCTATGAACTTATCAAAATGATCCTTGCAGACAGACGGCTGTGGAGTCAACTCTTGCGACCTTTTGGACAGGTGAATCCTCTCGGTGATTACAAGACGGCTGCCATAATGGGGCGGTGAATGCAACTTGTTTGTCGGGATAAAAACGGATGCTATTCCAAGTACATAATTTGACAAGGTATGATGGGCCTTCTCATCTCTATAAACCAAATATAAACCCAATTCTTTAAGCATGCTCGTCTTTTTTATTGTTATCCATCAACATATATCAACGCTATGTTTCATATATCATTCAATGACTCCCTCAAATAAGTTGTTATCAAAACAGAAAGAAAGTCTGACAGGAACCTTGACGACGGCGCAAACCTAAACTTCGATGCACCTATATCCCACTCCTGACACCATGCAATTATCATAATTTTTCGTTGCGAGGAATTTTAATTTTGGGAAGGGTTGTCGGATACATTTTTCATGCACGTTTGCCGACAAGGGTTAAGGGAAAATCCAAGGGGGAGGGAGGGGCTCTTCACATCCACAACCCCTCCAAAGACTCCCCTGTTTTGGTTAATTATAGAGCAAACTAAGGTCGACGCAATCTAGAAACCGAGAGGGGATCGAATGGTAGTCCTCTATTTACTTACCATGTCTTATGTTTCTTCTGGACTATGGATGCTCCCGAGTCTTTGGTGTTTCAGACGGTTCTCACGTTGGTGGTCATCTGTTTAGAAAGAGCTTGCCTTCATGTTCATTTGGATAATGTTTGTTACTAGACTACCCCATGATATACTGTCTGAAAACTGCAGATTGTCACAAAATAAGTTCAAATTGTAATACACAGCAAAATACCAAAGAAAAACAAACACTGGGTGAATTGTTTCATTGACGTGATTAACAACAATACCAACCAATAGGCCTCAATTACTTTTTCTTTTCAACCTACGTGTTTGCTGCAATCTACATGTACAATCAAATTTTTTTGCGCAATTCGAGAAGAGTGAAAAATAAAACATAATAATGCTCAACTGTACCGTAAAGTTTGTTCAAAATACAATAAAAAGAGGAGATTGGCAGGAGTGATAAGAGGAGGCAATGTATCAGGAAACTAAACATTCTTTAGCTAGCCAGTACTTCTGTCAAACCTTAGATCAACATCACATTTACCCCAAAAGTAAACGTCACGTAGTCAGCTTTCGAAGTTCTCAATGAAATGTTTAGTTTATGCGAGTTTAAGTAGTTCAATGTTACACTGTTTTTTACTCTTCCATCTTCCGCCCGATTTCTTGACACGGACGAACGTGAGAAAGGTTTCACACTTGTAAATAAATCCTTTATTTGTTTTTACTATTCGTCTTAGTCGAAATCATGCTTGACATTTATTTGGAGAGCGGTGCTAACCACTGATCACATTGAATGTGGCAACTGATCACAGGGAGGCGAAGTACAGGGACATTGGCTTGCTACGGGGACATGGGGACACGGACCCCCATCAGATGGCGATGAATAAGTGCAGAAATAGAGAGAAAAAGAAAGGAAGATTTACGCAAAAAGTATGATGGGACCGCCTACCACACATTCAAAATCGGTAATCCTATGTATTTCTTTGACCTAGTAAGTCACCCCTACCATGATGCATGCGCCCCCTTCAGATGGCGATAAAAGCGTGATAAAAGAGAGACAAGAAAGGGAGATTTACGCCCAAAAAAAGTTTTAAAGAAATATAACAGAACCTCCTCACATTCGATACGCCAAATCGGCGGCCCTGATAATTTGCATTTCATTACCATAGTCATGATAGTCATGCTAGTAAGACTCATGCCCCGTCTCTGAAATTTCGGTGCACCCTCCCCTCAATGGCTGAACCCATGCTACGCCGTTGTACAGGGGCATCCCAATATTTCATCACTAGATGCGTCGTCAAAGAGAGTGGAGTGCATCCTGATGTAGTTACCACAGGACTATCATGTATTGAGTAATCTTTAAGGAGCACAGGTGGACTTTTGTGGTATTGTGATAAACATAGTACTTAGAATTGAAGAAGGGAGTACCACATGGGGCAAGATTTGATACTCGGAAAATATCTATCATAAACAAAGATGTAATCAGTTCATTGTGATTCGAAATTCACAAGCTTATAAAGTATTAGTCGAGATTGGTTTCGGGAGCTGATACCGCGATCGAGATCGGTGTCGACGACGCGACATGATGGCTCACTGGTAGAAAAGTGGGAGTCCCGGGTTCGAAACCAAGTCGATGCGCCAGTGCCATTTGATAAGGCATTAATCCTAATTTCTAAGTCCGTAAGATAATACCTAAAAAGCCGTATCCCCCGGTAGCTCATCTACACTTGGTATATACTTCCCTTAAAACAAAATCATAGTTAATGTGTTCCTTTTGATGATGTTCCGGTACAGGTTCTAATTGACTTCATAAACATGAGTGAGTGAGTGACTTGGTCAGTCTAAAACCCATCTCCAGTCATCCAAATATATGTGCAGGTGCAAGGTGATTAAAGATTCATACTTGTGTATGAACAGTCAGATATCACCGTTTCCTCTTGACTAATTTACGACATTCATGTCCAAGCTACTCCAGACTGTCAAAATAACGAGTACCGGGTCACCGACAGTTCCAAGTTGGCTCAGTTCAAGCAAAAGTTCGAAACAGATGAGTGTTTGACGTTGCCATGGTAATTGGAGTGTATCAGAAGTGATGGAATCCCGGATAACCACATCACTTCGTCATCACTCAATCGCTTAGAGTGATTTGATTTCAAAACAGCGATCTTAAATTTCCCGACTACAATTAGCGATAAGCAAAGATACCTTGACTGCCGTTCCGAAAAATAGGAAAAGAGAGGGAGGGATGAATAGAAGAGAGGAAATCATAACGGAAGGGAGTGCTTTCTCATTTTTGTATCTTTTGACAATTTTATTCAAATGCAAAATACCCTTCTTAATTATATAATTCAGTCACATTCTCGTTTAATTCCATGGTACCGATGACAAACATTTTTTTTTATCAGATATTTTAACACATAAGACATATTTACAGATATTTTATATGCCATAATCAAAGTCAGACCTTTAAAACCGTAGCCAGGTTCTTTCTACCCTCCGTTATATTAATTTGTTATTAATGGGTCCTCTAGAAAGTAAATTCTGAATAAACGCTTCTGCATTGAACATGTAGAAAGTTAATCGCACATCTGTCATGTATCTTTCATTACACGTAGTTGCCATTCTGTCCTTTTCAATCATTATACATATGCTTAAAGAGAAGGACCAGTTCTGGTCATGCGATTGCATTGTGAAAGAAACGTTGTGGAATCAATCAGAAAAGGTTGATCATCTAGCATATAAGTATTGGTGTGTACTGCAAGGTCCTGGAATCATCAAAATGATAAGAAATTTGGCCCAGTCTTGGTAAAGTTACAAGCACTGTACACAGAAAGATGTATATGGGACTGCGCGACCACGTGCGCGATATCTATTTGGTCCCAATAGATATAATAATTTACCAAATATATCAATTCGTAGGCGGTTTCCCGACTTTCCCGGCAAAATTTGTATCATCACGTATTAGTCAAAACATATTCTTTCACATGATTGGTAATGAGAGCTTCCATTTCATTTTTTTGAGAGAGGGGCGTTTCCAAAACTGGTCTATACGATCATGCGATTGCATTGTGAAAGAAACGTTGTGGAATCGATCAGAAAAGGTTGATCATCTAGCATATAAGTATTGGTGTGTACTGCAAGGTTCTGGAATCATCAAAATGATAAGAAATTTGGCCCAGTCTTGGTAAAGTTACAAGCACTGTACACAGAAAGGTGTATATGGGACTATATACGCGATCGCGATATCTATCCAGTCCGGATAGATATGATAATTTACCAAATATATTAATTAGTAGGCGGTTTCCCGGCAAAATTTGTATCATCACGTATTAGTCAAAACATATTCTTTCACATGATTGGTAATAAGAGCTTCCAATTCATTTTTTGAGAGGGGCGTTTCCAAAACTGGTCTATACCTTTATTTAGATAGTTTGGTTTTAATTTCTTACGAACTAAAAGGTCGTTAAGTCAAGTACGAATTAGGGGCCCGTTTCATAACACTTGTTATCTATAACAACTGCTAAATTCCTATGACAAATTTGCTCTCAGCTAATCAGATGCCATGATTTCAGTAGTTTATAGCAGTAGCTTGTTTTGGGGGATAAAAGGGGAAATTAATGGGATTTAACTATATAAAGCAATTGATAAATAATGAGGACATGACGTCACAAACTGATAACCAAATTGGAAATTTGTGTAGTGATTTCCATTGTTCCATAGTTTTACATACTTTTTCAAAAATTCATAACTTTCTTATTAGTTATCCGATTTTGCTCAAACTATTTTTGATCGGTTTGTCTGATTTTTCTGTTTCTATTGAAAATAAGTTATTTTTGGAGTGGACTTGTACTTTAACCATTTCTGCGTGCGACAACCGTACGGTCCTACCCTAGTCCATAGAGACGGACATGGGACAATTTACTCTACCTCCTTGTGCGGGGTTCCGCTAATCACATGATATTGTGTCCCTTCTAGTCAGCACGTATGTTACACCATGGATACATTAATGTCAATAAAGCCATCGCTGCACCTGTACATACCTTTCTACAGGGTATCTAAGAAAAATATGAACACACATCGCGTTCGCCTGGGTGCGATAATGGTATATTCAACCTTTAATCATTTATTCTACCTCCTTGTTTGGGATCTGTTGAGACTGTTGCTCACATCATATCCTATCCCTCAAGTCAGCACGTATGTTACCCCATGGATACATTAATGTCAAGAAAACCATCGCTACACCTGTACATACCTATCTACAGGGTATCTAATAAAATTTGAACATATATCGCGTTCGCCTGGGTGCGATGGGGATGATATATTCAACCGAGAGGTATACTGTTTAATCGGTTCTAGGACACCTACTCCTGGACAACCACCCCCGGACAACTACCCTAGGACAACTACCCCCAGACAACTACCCCTAGGACAACTACCCCCTAGGACAACTTCTCCCTGGGACAACTACCCCGGACAACTACCCCCGGACAACTACCCCCAGACAACTACCCGCTATGACAACAATCCTATAGGACAACTACCCCCCGGACAACTATCCTAGGGGGTAGTTGTCTGGGGGCTATTGTCCAGGGGGTAGTTGTCCGGGGTAGGGTGGTTATCCTAGGGGTGGTTATCCGGGGCGGGGTGGATGTCCAGGGGGTAGGTGTCCGGATACGTGTTTAATCATTTATTCTACCTCCTTGAATTGGATCTGTTAATCACATCTTATCCCTTCCAGCCAGCACGTATGTTACGCCATGGATACATCAATGTCAATAAGCCATCGCTACACATGTACATACCTATCTACGGGGCATCTAAGAGAAAGTATACCACGAAGGTTGTTGTATCATTCGTTCAATTCAGTTGCCAATCATCCCGTACTAACTAGCACGAATGCTCATCATAGAACATGAATGTCAAAAGACAGAACAAATGAGTGCTATATACCTGCACTGGCGTTTTCACAGGGTGTCTCATCACAAATAATTACAAATGTAGGAACTATAGTGAAGGTTGTATTATATTTTATGTATATTCTATTCTCCTGCTTATCATAAGATCCCGTTTAGCAAGTATGTTTACCATGGATGTATTCATGTCAATTAATAAACTGACTACCTGAGCAATATACTTGTTCAGATCTTTATACAGGGTATCTAGGAAAATAAAATGAACACATATCGACGTCCTCTAAGTTCTCCTCAGCGGTAAAGAAGGCGGTTCACAGAGACCTGTAATATTTATTCATTTATTTTACCTCCTTGTGAGGAATATGTTCATCATATCACATTACATCTCTCCTATCCTGCACGTAAGTTATCCATTGATAATAACGCAATAAACCGAACACCTGAGCGATACACGTGTACGTTGCTTTCTACAGGGTATCTCAAAACAAATGTATGGATATGAGGAAGGCTGTTTAGTATCTCATATGTTTTCGGTTCCCTCGTCAGCCACATCATCCCAGTAAGCATGTTTAGTCATGGAAACAGCCACAGATTAGTGCTACACCTGTACGAACATCTGTTTTTTACAGGGTGCCTCATAAAAGAAATATGGATATAGTTAGAGTTGTTTTGTATCTCGATCTTGTTGAGTTCTCTTGCTGATATCATCCCAGTCAGAACATAATTTACACGGTTTAATGTTAATAAACTGAACACATGGATGTTACACTAATATGGACCCTACTGTAGGGTGTAAAGGACGAAGGAAAACCAAGATGTTTGTTTATTAATGCTGCACAAGGAATAGTCTTTTGATGAGTGAGAAAGACCAAAATCAATGAAATGTTTCATGACACTTAAATCATGTTTCGTAAAAAAAAAAAGGATATGAGAAAATAATAAAAGATATTCCCACACCGGGAATCGAACCCGGGCCGCGGCGGTGAGAGCGCCGAATCCTAACCACTAGACCATATGGGATATGGAAAACCTAGTAATTTATTTGCAACAAAACATCAAGAAAGAGTAGAAGAAAGTGCCAGAGAGAAAGAGAGATAGACAGAGACATGGAATTTAATGTATTTATTTTCTGTATTACAATTTGTGTGTAATATAATAGACAAAAGTTGTACTAATTTTGTATAACGCACAGAACATATGTTATTTTAGAAAGATGTAATCAGGTTTTAGTGAATTACATAAGTCTCTTTACCTACTCCCCTTACCCCCTCTCTCTCTCTCTCTCTCTCTCTCTCTCCCTCTCTCTCTCTCTCTCTCCCTCTCTCTCTCTCTTTCACTCTCTCTCTCTGTCGCTTTCTCTCTCTCTCTCTTTCGCTCCCCCTCTCTCTCCCTATCTCTCATTCCCACTATGTCTATGTTTCTCTGTCTATTTCTTTCCGTGTGGATTTCTGTCTCTCTATTCGTCACCTGATCTCAATCTGTCAGTCTTTCTCTTTGTCGATGTTGTCTACCCCTCTTTCACAGTCTACCGCTCTTGGGGGCGGGGTTAAATAAGTATTTGAAAACAACTCTGAATTATCTACAAACTTATTCATTTTTATCAATAAACTCACAATTCTTAGGGGAACTCCAAGAGAGACCATGGATCCTCAAAGAACATTTAAAGGTAAATCAAGACCAGTCTACGACCTTTGACCTCACAAAGCCAGGTGTGTCACTCAATGATGCCGCAGCTTCGCCATGGCGTGCTCCTATCTCACCTTGAGGTATTACCCAACGAAAGCCCGCTAATTGGTGGCAAATCACACCAGCTTTTCTTCACCGATCGTATAATTTCGCGAGTCTCGCCCAAACGCACGACCATGTGAAACAGAACCTCGTCCGACCTGGGAGTTGTGATTTTCAGACCCTCCAAATTTTCCCTGTTTCACTCAATGCGACACTGCAAGTTTCCCAGTCTTGCAGAACGTTCCAAATGCATGTCACGCGTTCACATTCAGTAGTGAAAATAAGAGCTAGGAGAGGTAAACACCAACATCATGTGTGCAGGAAAATGAAGTCGACATTGTAAAACAGTGTGAGGCAGATTATGTAATTAGGGTGCCAAGAAATGGTGTTCATCCGCGAATAAAAAGGGGCGCCAAGGTGAATGAGATTGGTGGAAATCCGTTCAAAATTTGGCGGGATTTTGTTCGTACTTGAAGGCAATTTAAAACGCGTGTCGGGGTTCAAAGCAATGCCGACTGGCTGGTAAAAAGAGTATGTTTTGTACAGTCAAGTACATGTTTATGCATCAGTTGACAAACAGCTAGTTTTTTCTCTTCTGCGTTTGTTTGACGAATCAAATAAAATGTTCATATTGTCATGGTGACGCTTTTGTCGAATATGCTCATGACGATTTGCATAATTCGTGCAAAGACAAGGAAGTTCAACCATGCATTTTCATTCAAAATGAGGTTGGAGGATAGAGAGAATATACAAAGCAGGCATATATGAAGGAAAACAATTTTTTAAAATTAAATCAAGATACAGTGTAATACCGCTATATACCTGCTTTAGAAAGATGGCGAATATGTAATGATCCAAAAATGGTTGAGTAAAAGGCAGAAACTTAGAGAGTAGAATTGAGAGGGGAGACAGGGAGTGAGTGACATCGGGAGAGAAAAGGACGACATGGAGAGAGAGAGAGAGAGAGATGATCAAGACAGAGAGGGGCGGTGGGAATATGAATCTCATCTTTGAATTACGAATTTGGCGGATGCTAGAGGCTCTCATTGAAGCATCAATATTGGAAATAAAGCCCTAATTGGCGAAAAATCAACTCATAATCGGGAGGGATTGTTTGCCATTTCTCTGGCATCTACCCAATCCCTTCTCAGGATTTCACTGATTGCACGGTCTCCTTCTCGTTACCTCAACCCAGGTCTTTTCCCTCTGATTTATTCTAGAGTAAAGATATAATGTAGTCTGTTTACCGGCTTCTATGATATCATCCTTTTATTTACCAAGCAGAACAAAAATAGACAATCCGTGTGTGAGAGATGGGAAAGGGATTCATAGTTCTGAAAAGTGAGACATTCAAAATACTAAGTAGATTGGAAAATTAGTACATAGTTCACATTGAAAATATTTTATATTCTGAAAATAGTAAACAAAAAAGGAACAAAACTATTTTATAAACAATAGAACAAATAGATAGATACACGCTAGGAGATACATAGATTGATAAATGGGGAGATACAGTTAACAACTGAATTATTCATACCCATTGTAAATTTGATGTTTTTGTTTTGTTTTTCCTAACTCAAGAATGAAAGGTGGACTGGTTGAATACTTTTAGATAAAAGCGTTAATATGTCACATACATAGAAATGTAAATCAGGACAAATCTATTTTTCACATACTTAAACAAATGACAAAACTTGGTAAGGGTATGAATAATTTAGTTGTTAACTGTTGGTAGATAGATGGTGAGAGAGAGAGAGAGAGAGAGATGATCCGCAAAGATATAAACGTGACGAAGTAATTTTGTATTTGAGACAGGGGTATAGATAAAGCAGCAGCATAATCATTCTTGTTGCAATAATTCAGTATACATCGGCCCACGGATATCAAATTATTAATTTCATGCTCTTTTCATATCCACAATGCCTTCCTCATTATCAAACAAAATAAAACTACTGAGCCAGCTAGGATATAATTCATGTGAAAAGACTAGTACTTAACAAGTTAAAGGGTGACGTAATATCTATCAAATTACTTTAAGTTTAAAAAGCCTGAAAAAAAGATATCTTCCAAATAAATGTGAGTAATTAGCTAAAGCAAAAGGAAATCTGCTCTGTCGGGACTAGGATCCAACACTGGTCCCATATGTGTGTATTCGTGTTAGTTAGTCTCAACTTTTGATATACTGTATTTTAATTCTGCAAGATATGATATATTTCTTCTCATTTTGCTGGTCTAAACAAACTATAAAAAAAAAAAACAACATAATCGTTAATATGACTAAATACTAGTAAGTCATAACCAATGATTCAGAAGGAATTCAGACAATTTCTAGTGAATTTCGATTTCACTGGTAGATCTGGATATCATCTTTAAATCCGCAATGATGGCACAGACCCTAATTCTGGCCTCATACAAATATGATTTGGTGGGATTGGAGAACTCAGCGTCACAAATAATTTCACGTTGATTGGCTCGGCTACGTGATCATTCCGTTGTCGGAAATTGTTCCATTTCAGAATCTTTACATTTATATCAGCTTTCATCTTCAGGATTCATCTTCAGGAATCCAGGCAGATAGAAGGGTTTTAGAGACCCGTAGAAGGATCGTAATTATTTGGATTAGGAGATGGGTTGTTGTCTCTCTATATTTGAGGTATTGGAAGGAGCATAAGTGCTGTTCACATGACGATTCCCAGGCATTCTTGAATCTTTCTTCTCAGTTATATTTGATTTGATTTCATGCAGAGTAATATTTAATTCAGTATGGTAACATGTTTTTAGAAATTTTTGATATGATTCTATTTCAAAGTAACATTTATGCCTCTTTTTCCGTATTTTTTTTCATATCTGAGGACAGAGGAAACAATGTAGATATTATAAAAGGATGTATGCCTGTTTAGGACGGGGTTTTTTGTCGACGCGAAATTCCATCCCTCTGCTCCAAATAGTTTTGTTCAATCGATATATTATTAGCCTAAGCACTTGAAGTTGCTAGGTCGGATAACTCTGGCTGATATCTAAGGCTGCTAAGAATAACTTCCCTTTTAAAAATGACCAAACCGAATAATGACCAACTGTATTTAAACAAAAGTATGATAAAGAGGTATGTCCTGAAGCTACATGCACAGGATTTTTGTATAGTTATGACACAAATAACAATTAAATGTTCCCACGCCGGGAATCGAACCCGGGCCGCGGCGGTGAGAGGGCCGAATCCTAATCATGAAAATGAAGCTTCAAAGTTTCAGAGTCTTGTATCGAACTTGATTGTAAATGATTTGAGTCTTCAAACTGGCTAATAAAATGTGTATATTCTACTAACTACAGTCAAACCTGCTTTAGTGACCACCTGTCTACAAAGACCACCTGTCTACAAAGACCACCTGTCTACAAAGACCACATTTTTTGTTTCCCTTGAAAATGGTTTCTCATTGAAACATGTACTAAAGTAACCTGTCTACAAAGACCACCTGTCTACAAAGACCACTTTTATGTTTCCCTTGGGCGGTCGCTATAGACAGGTTTGACTGTATCATGATTATGTGTACTTTATTTTGAGTTTAAATGAAGTAAGATGAAAGAATAAATGTGTACAATACAAACATGTATATGGGACTAGATATAAAGACATACCCTGGTAAGATAATATAATCAACAGCCCGAAAAACGTCGTTATATCACCCAATCTCAGTAGCCTAGGTCATGAGCGTTCGGTCGTTCTATAAGGCACGTGCGAAAGCCATAATTCACTTCCGAATTTTTTTCTTGTTCGATTATTACCCAAATATTTTCTAGATCATGGAAAATTTTGAAAACGCCGGGATTGGGCTCTTTTGTATTAGCTATTGAAACAGCTTCAAGGAAAACTTCAATCTCATTGGCGATGTTCTTGAAAAGTCATTGTCATTATTGCAACAGCACACCTCATATGATCTGTGCGGTAAGTTGATTTTAGTTTTACCGATATTCCCAAGGTTAACTATTTGAAGTGATTCACTTGATTAAACTTTGGAAAATATTGCTTACCACAGCGGTTTGAATTAATAGTAGAACTGACACTGATATGTTTACATGAAAACATGTTTTCAAAAGTTGGGTCCTTGACGTTTTTTTTTTTTTTTTTAATATTTGTAAAACTTGTTATCAATAACAAATGCTACATTTCTATGGCAAATTTGCTCTCAGCCAATCAAATGCCATGATTTCAGTAGCTTATAACAGTTATTGTAACTTGTTATTGATAACAAGTTTTATGAAACAGGACCTTTACAAAGAAGATGTCTGTGATACTTTTATGGTGGGATGTATGCATTAGCAGACTTATTCATTGTAAAGCTAGTTTGATCCCAATAAATAATGATTCTGTTAATTAACTTATTCTTATTCTATTTGTCAAATGTTTAGAGTATTAAGCTTTAGCTACATTTGAATTTTTATGAGATCAAATCAAATCTTATTTATACAAGGGAATCTACATTGTACAAGCGTAGCTTTTTACTAGATTCCCCCATATTTCACCACAAATATATTTGTCTAATTTCAATTAAAATACGATGCAATTGTATTTATATCTCGGTATGTTAATTCGACTGTATTTTTTAAACTTTAATTGCCTGACATTTTTGTATGTATTTTTGTTTAAACCTATTGAATGAACAATTCTTTTCACTCTTACTGTTTATTGCTTTTGATTTATGTAATGAATGTAAATATGAAATATGAAATAAAACAGATGATTTAAAGAAAAGGTTGAGTTCTGGCAAATCTGAGGAGAGTTGAAAAACACTTCGGGAGCGTTATCATTGTTATTATGCAAGTTTGGAAGAACATCAGAGAAAAAAATTCCCTGAAGAGCATGTCTCTTCAAATGCCTTTATATTCTAAATATGACAAGTAACAGCTTAAAAATGAGGCCCGCTTTTTATGCCACATTTTTGTGTGGTCCCATATACATCTTTCGTAATTATAATTATTGTGTTCGTTTTTTTGTTTGTCTGTCTGTTTGGTTGTTCGTATTTTAATTGTCGGTAGGCCTACTCTTTTGCACAGGCCTGCTTTTGCCTTTTCTTGTTTCACGTAGAAGATAAGGACGTTACCGTTACCAAATTTTATTTTCTTTAATCGATTGAAATTTAGTGCTAAATTTTCCGCTTGATATTTCATTATTTTATGATATTGATTTGATTTTGCATCATGACATTACAAGGTCAGTATTTTGGCTTTTTTAGGAAAGTGAAATTGCGTATTGAATGGGTTAAATTATTATGTAGTTTGTATCAGAGCTTTCAAACGAAATTTCATTTGTCTGCGTGTAATCTATAACAAAAAAAATCGAACCATTTTCCCCTGACCCGATCGACGAAAGTCAGTCTTGTTTAGGCCTATAATCATACCCTCTATGGAATATGATTAAAATGTGATTAGTATTTAAAAAAAAATACATTTTTCGTTATTTTGACAGGGCACGGTGATGATGTCAGAAAGTACGGCCGACATTTTGGACTACGTGCAAAAGTCAACTTTGCATGGGGTCGAAGCGCCGGACGCAGTGACACAAACGGATTGCATACGAGGACAAAATTTGTTATAAAATCTTTCTTTCGCTCTGTCAACATTATCGTCTGCTTTTTCCCCGTCTTCGACTCGCTGAAGACAGCAAAGTAGGTGGATGCCAGAGAAAAAGTAAGGGATTGACATCACGATTTGATTATAATTCTTTCCCGCTACTTGACCAGTTGGGGTCTAAGCAGGAGATTTGACTCGGATTTGTGAAGGTACAGCAAACAGAGCGCGTACAAGTCGGCCACAGCGAGAGTGAGGCTGGGGCGCAGAGCAGTCCGTCGTCTGTTCTTTCACTTCAGTCCCATGCGTTCTTCGCGCTGCAGGGAGGGAGCACCACTTCAGATGCGCCTCGGTTGAATGGCCTAGGCCAATTCAAATCCCACCTGTTAACGCCAAATAAACACCTCATAAATCTAATTCTCCCCCTCAGATGTCTCTCGTCAGAATGATTCATGAGACAGCAGGTATGTTAGCTGTCGGTATGTGTGTTTAATGCTTCAAAATGTTCAAAAAGAAGAACACATCCACGGGTGGATGCCAGTCAAAAGTCGCGAGGATGCTTCATTTATTTTCACAGGGCTTAACCTGATCATCTTAAAGGTATTTTGGAGGATAAAACCAGGGCACATCCAACATCCTCTTTCCGTACTTCAAGAAATTCAACTTCAGTTTGCGTACTTCAAGAAATTCAACTTCAGTTTACCCTCAATTACTGAGGTGTTTACCAGCTGACCCAAATGGTCAAGAATCAATCGGCATATTGATTAGAATTAATAATACTTGATTCAATTTTTAAAATGAAAGTGTTTTTTAGATATTTTGTTGTCATAGCAGCATGTGCAACAGAAGTCTTGCTATGTCGGCAAGAAGGGCACTATTAGGCATCTCATTTTCATCTTGTTGTCCACTAATTCTCCATCAGTATATCCAGCTCGGGGGCAGCTCGGGCAAATCTGCTGACGAGTCGAAGTGAAGTAATGGGCATCGATCCATTCGCCAACAGAATTGATAAATGAGGCAACCAAACATTCAAACATCCATCTTTTTGTTGGTTTTATGCAAATAATTTAGACACTGATTATGGAATAACTCAGTTACGACACATGCATTAACCACTCATAAGGTGACTACTATTTAGGTCTCTAGACTCTATCATTATTTTACTTTTTTTCTTCTAAATTTTGCATAATTATAAAAAGGAGGTCTTTATACATTGCCACTCCTTATTCTAGACCGAACCAGATGCCGATTGTCTTTCTCCTGATTCTAAAAGCAGGTGGTTTGAAACACGAAGTTTCGCTGTCCATTCGTGCCAGTCGTCCCGAGGTCTTACAGCTTCACATTTTGACATCGTATGGACACCCAGTTGTCGTGTTTCAAACTACGGGAATGTTAATTAGAATCTTGGACGCTCATGTATATCTATCTACTTGAAATAAATGATGGGTGTCCTCCTTTAATAAACTGTTTCTCACGACGTACTGGGTATAACCGCATCCTTCGCACTTCTCTCTATCTAACTGTCCTTGAACAGCATGGATGTGTACATCTCCTGTAACATTCGTCACAGGATCGTTTCATGGCGTAGAAATCTGATTAAGGGCACCTGGGGCTACCCCCTCCCTCCTATCACCAATATGACACCCCCTGTTTCTTGTTGTTGCAGCACTGTCAACCATCTCGCAGTGATCTTAATACATCGACATTAACATTTTTTTAGTTTTGCTTCCTGGGGGTGTAAGGAGAAGGGGGAAGCTCTAGGATGTGGTTTCGCAAAGGACAGCATCAAGGAAATCAGTGTATCCCTTTACTCAATAGCAGGATGAGTCGAGGCTTGCCACCATCGTGCCATACTGAAATTTCACACCTCTACCTAGAGACACGGCAGCCGGTGTCAGATGAACAAGGATGTTTACGGATACACATTGATGCAGATGATGATCCTAAGGCAAAGATGCGGTATCGATTCATGACACTCTAGTAGCTGGTCATTGCGCTGTGACGTCATAATTTCTTACCAACTCGACGCCCGGGTCTCTTTTCCCGCTCTGCGTGAAGCGATGTGCGAAACATCAAATCATATGAAGGTGGTATTACGTGACTTTTGAAATCCGATATCAGGCGATTATAGTATGCCAAGTACATTTCGCTACCCATCATCATATTTCTTGCTCGAAAGGAGTGAACTTAGGTGAAACGTTTAATCCCTTCATCCCAGAACCATAGACCGTTTCGTCTAAAATGGATTGTAATCAATGTAAATCAATGAGTTTATAATCTGATATAACTCAGCATTAATATAATTGATTTGCTTCAGCAGTTTAGTCACTTTCACCAATTTGTCTCCTGTTACATGCAAAGTATTCAGTGCTTAGAACATCACTGCAAACGATATATTCTCAGTATATTCTGTGCACATTATGTGAGCAAGTGGCACCTTTAATATTTGTATCGGTTAATTGAACAAAAAAGACAAATAATGAAATATGACAAGAATCTTTACAAATAGATTTTGCTTGGATTTTTGTAGAAAATGTGATAATCTTGAAGTTTTTGTTAACGCATTCACATTAATACTTGTCAAAGCGCTTTGCATTAAAATGTTACCTATAGGTCATTGGTTTTAGTTGCACTTCCAAGGGGAACATTGTAGCCAGTGACCGTTTTATATGCGTCTATATACTTGTCAAATCCCAGTGATATTCTCCATTTTAAGAGAAACCCATTTATTCACCTGGATATAGAGAAACAATGTGGTAAAAATACCCAACCTGACACTGTTCTATTCTCTTGAATAATATCGCTGACATCTTTCTTCTTGGTCACTGCTGGTACTACTTAAAACCGCCCAAACAATAATGTACCGGCTACGCTAATTCTTGTGGGAGGTAGATACCACCTGACGAAGTAATCGCCACCTCCTCTTTCTTCGGTATCCCGTCCTGAACCCATTTGTGTACCCCCTCCTGTTTCTCCCATGCTCCTGAACAACTGGTCCTACTGAACGGGGTGAATGGGGCAAGTAATATGGAGTAGGCTCGGGAGGGGTAAATTAACTTTCATCAGAGCTGTTTGTCATTCGTTAGTTAAACTCAGCGTGGCATCTGGAAAATGTGATTTGGGAAGTTCATGTATTTTTTTCCTCGAAATGATATAGGAGATTCCTTGGGGGTTGACACCTAGCTGGAAATATAAAATTCATGTGTTCAACTTACCACCTCTAACTAATCAAATTTGGGTGTCTTGTTCATTCAGTCTTGACGAATCTGCTGATTGATAGATTTGGTAGTCGCTGTGATCCAAGTGGTACCCTTACCCTTAAGTCACATCGAAAAGGGCATCTCATTAGCACTCGAAAGATTCAGTTAACAGGTAATATCCTTACTTTGGTAATACTCTAGAACGTGAAAACGAATTCAACCCGTCTGTGAGTATGCGATGAGAACATTACATACCTGAAGCATCGCCTTTTATTAAAAGTTCGTTTGACCATACTGTGGTGTGAATATATATGGCAGTCAACTACGTTTTACTATCATATTTAATGTATTCAACTGTTGACATCAAGCAATGGTGAACATAGTATATGCCACTGCTTACGTCAATCAATGGTGTGAAGGCAATGCGGAGAACTTGCATCCCAGTGCTGACTCATTTGGAGAACAGAACAGTGAGCACATCCCACCGCTGACACCAATAAAAGTCAAAATAGCAAATTCAACATAACGTAGTGAACAAATCAAGCTGAACAGTGCACAGTGTAAACAAAATGTCTTCATAGATGTAAACCCTTCATTTGAAGAATAACAAAATTGTGTATTTACCAATCGGTTAGTTTCCTGATCAAGATATTTATATCTCCAGGTAGTTTTAGATGGGAACATTTCTGAGGTTACAACGACTTTCGTTGGGTTCAGGAAGATAGTATTCACCATTTTAATTTCGGAAGAGGGAATTATGGGAAAATGCTTTCCAGGAAGTATAATCATGTTGGTTCAAGATCCATCTCCTACCTTCGATGTTGCATCATCTTTTTGATATTGCCTTTTTATATCAGATCTTTCCCTGGAGTCGTATCCCAGTTGGTGATCTCTTAACTGCCACAACATAATGAATACTGTGGATTCTCGCACCCCATCATTCGCCGCCTAAACTCACGTAAATGGGCCTCATGCAGCAGGATAAATACGAAGAGCGTCTGTGGCAGTGGGATAGCTATAGTGAAAGAAAGGAACTACTCCAAATAACACATTAACTCCAGAAACAATCATATTTTGACCTGTTAACTGTCATGGCCTAGATTTCAGGGAATGCTTTTATCAGGTAGTGTGTCTCATGTTTAGTACTTTTAGCCCGGTGTCTAACTAAACAGTCGCGTTTGATGGGCATTACGTCGTCGTATCACTTCGCCCCCTTTCTCCCAATGCAAGGGTTGAGGGTTCGAATCCCAGCTCGGCACTATCGTCCTTTGATGCTTTGACCACTTTTGCCACTATCCACCCAGGTGTAAATGGGTACACAATATGCTAGAGCGCTACACATTTATAATTGGGGTAATAAAACTGGAGCGCCGGTAGCGTCATGGTGTGACGGACATGTGCGTTATATAAGAAGCCACCATTATCAAAGCAAAAAAGATACAAGTAGGCCTACATGTATATCTGAAAGAAATGTGCCGCCCTTGACATCAACAAGGACAGTCTGGTTTATGACATGCAGGAGGCACGTGATTATTGTGACTGAGCCTTCACAATGTTTCCATCCCCATTGTGATTTCCATTTTCGTTTCGTTTGATTTATCTTCATTGTCATATATTGATCATAATGTCATACCATGAGTCACTATTGTAAAGCTGCGCATGCGCCGTGCGAAATAAACTTGCTTTTGAGTCTTATACCAAGAGTATCAAACGTGTGCTAACTATCTGTCTTGAGTATTCATCTGTGCACCTTTAATTAAGAGTACATAACAAATTTGGCGACGAATATTTTATTCTTCAGTTTGTTAAAGTTCTGATATCCAGGAATGGCTACTTTTGGAACAATTGGTGAATTTCGGGAAGATGAATGGAGTTGGTCCCAGTACATTAAGCGTATGTGTCATTACTTCGACGTCAACAGCATCGTGGATGAGGGGAGAAAGCGATCCATCATAATGAGCGTATATGGAGCCTCAATCTGCCTACAAGTTGATGTCGGGTTAGGCGGCACCAAGAAAGCCTGGTCACATCCTAGTCGTCACAAATCTGTTGTTATGTATACTCCTAATTAATGGTACACAGATGAATACTCGAGACAGATAATTAGCACACGTTTGATACTCTTGGTATAAGATTCCAAAGCAAGTCTACTTCGCACGGCGCATGCGCAGCTTTACAATTGTGACTCATGGAACGACATCATTATCAATATATGACAACCATTTCCCATAGAAACATGTACAAAGGTACAAAATAATGATTAATAATTCTATGCATGTCATGCAGCCTTTTATTGTACTTTTCCACTACGAAGTACGGACTTTCAATCGTGTGATCGGCAGGTTGTCGGAATGTCCCTATTTCATCACACACCCCACTTTAAGTCGTCTATCATCTTTCCAACGTGACATGACGTACGACTTGTCTACCCATCATGTAAAGATGGTGAAAAACATTGTCATTGGTCCCATCAATTTACTACTTGAGTTTTATTGCTATCGTGACCTATCCTGTAACTACTCATGTCTTCATCACTTGACTGCTCCTTATAAAATGGAATATGGTATGAAAACAAGACAAAATGTAGTCTTTAAAGGAGCCGCATATGTTGTAGTCTGTTGTTAGTCAATGGAAATGAAGTCTACTCACTTCAGTATGTATTAAAACTGCAAGTCTTGAATGATTATTATACGCGATGCTTTGGAAAACCTACATCCAGGTAGAACATATGGGACTACTGCTATCATAATTCAGACAGCGTCTGAAGAAAGACTAATGTTTTATGCTGTTGATAGAGTAGAGACGTAAAATACCTGATGGAAAAATACACGATGGTTCTAAGTTCAGCAATGTAAGGTTCTTGGTCATAAATCTGGTTTCTTTTCTCCATTTGAAAGACCAATCTGCCTCTGTTTAAATGTAATGCTTAAAAAAACGTTTTCCGTTTAATTTTCTTATATTTCAATGATATGAATATGGTATGAAAAGTTCAGCCAAGTCGTTTGTCTTTTTTTCAGAGAATTCGGCTGTAGGTTACACCCAAAGAGCTACATGTATTATTTGTTATTTGAATACATTGTACTAACTCCGCTAATCTCTTCATTTTCCTCTTTCTTTCTTTCCTTTTCTCTTTCTCTCTCTCTCTTTCTCTCTTTCTCTTTTATTCATTTTCTCCCTCTTTTCTCTTTCTTCTTCTCCCTCTTTCTGATGTCAATCCTTTTTTTCTCTCTCTCTACTCAATTTTTTTACATCGTTACCATGAAGCATCATATTTGCCAACACGATTCAAAATGGAAAAACCGCAATGGCCCTCCAAAAATGTCTCACTCTCCAAATAGTGATTTTTATTGCTGGCGTCACAACGTTACAAGACGAAGGTAACCATCACTAATATCATATAAATTTGATTTGTCATCCATCATTGCCTGTTAAATGTGTAAACCTTTAGAGGGCTATCCTATTGTCAATAAAAGTATGTGTCGTTTATCTACGCCAAAATGAATGTATGTCACCTAGTGCGTGGTCACTTGGATTGTTCAACACCTCCTCTGCGTTGTGGCTACGCATCAAAACAGATTTGTCATACCTACTCAAAATGCAAATCTATATGCTTTAGAAATGTTTCCCAAATAACGTATCTTGGCACTCGCCACTTTTGTCATTTTAATCAAACATATTGCTTTGGATCCAGTGTCACTGTTGATCTCGTGGAATACAGAATACAAAACTTTGTATACGGCTTGATACAGAAAACAGACGGCCGTTATATATTGGATCATTTATAAATTGTGCAAATCTTCGACAAACAAGCCTAATATTCGTCAGAAAAAGAATGGCCTCTGTTTCGCATTTACTTATTATTCTTAACACGCTAACAACATTTGCACAGAATAGCGTCATGGTCATCGGATTTTCATATGGTACTTGGTAGGCCTACACAACTTATTCGTAGAAACGTTATTATATTTTCCCTTTTTTAGAATTACTAGATTCATATATCTTTGAGTTGTACCATCATTCAGATCGCAGATAATTATTTCAAAAACAGCATGGATATTATCTATGATATCTTCAGAAAAATATTTTTATTTCAGACTTCTGAATTCTTAAACAGTTATGAAGCGGAAAACATGGTCAAAACTGATAAAATATAGTCGTGCGCGTGATTTAGAATGAACTTGTGTATAGGTTGTCAAAAATATAAGCAGTCAAAATTGTTTTCGTCATTTCTGTTGAAGGATAATTGTAATTTGGAATTTTCCACAAATCTTTGAAATTAGACTTTTCTTTAATTTCGCTTCTATTGCACAATAATGGGATCGTGCGAATAGGCATGTTTTTCCATTTAGAGGTGATCGCATTAAACCTAAATTGTATAACGTTTAGGTTACACTCTGTGCAAAGGTTGCCACTCTCACACGTCATTTTTTCTCCAAGATACATTTTTTTCGACAAAAATCATGAACTATGAGTCTCGATGTCATAAATTTACATCAGGGCGACAGGACGGTGTTGATTCGACACGATAACATTATAGTGAGCATGAATGGGGAACATGGTCAGGATGGGTGGCGGTTTTATGGGGGCGGTTTTATGGGGACTGAGGGAGCATACAACGCGGAGAATAGCCAGCCCAAAGGGATGCTTAGCCCATTCCATCACTTATCAGCGTAGGTCGAAAATAACAGTCACAAGGATCACATAAATATGAATTAACAAATATGAATTAACAAACGTGAGAAGAAAGTTCAGTTATATTCATTGTGAAAATAATGAATAATGGAATAACCATTTGATATTATAACAAACCAAAGTAAACTGTTACCATTACATTGACCTTTTTTCGCTCTATGTAACAATATCTATAGGAAGAAGGAAATACACTGAAGTGGACGAATTTTTTTTAAAGACCCTATCCGATGAAAATACAACTTTGTATCAATGGAAAGCTGAATGAACATAGAATACAAATATAAAGAAGTTCAAAATATTTTCCCTTTCAGTATTGCACAAAAGCGAATTAAAACCTTATTTTCCGCACCTCTCCAAATTACAGGTCAACAGGGGTCAAATTCGCAGTTACAGTGACGACATAATATGTGCACCCGATCGGCTCGCCTACATAGGTGAGGCGATGAGCCGTGCTTAATTAATGCAAAGTCATTGTGAATATGCGTACTCAACATATGATGATGTCATCAATTCGATAGCTAGTTTTTAGGTCGACAACTCCCGATTTTCAAAGCTTTAGATTTCGAGTTTTCAGAGAGCTGTTATTCGTCTGACAGGCACTAAAGTAGCATATAATTGATATTATTGTAATCTATGGCTTGACAGCTTTCCTTTAATATATAATTCATCTATTTCATTTTTCACTTCCGACAGGGTCTTTAAGGTAGTAAAAAGTCATAGGCTATTTCAATCTAATCCAGATAATTCATCCAGATTAATCCAGAAAATGAATTTCTCTCATATGTATTTTGCGTAACCATTAAAGTGAAGCAAACTAAGTTGCGGTTCATTTAGAGATCATAAAGACTTCCATTTATTGAACAATGTGGAAAGGATACATGTTATTGTAAAACATACTGACCCTGCCAACTTAATACGTGACTAGCCTTTCATTGTCACCATTAAATGTATATCTATGATTGTTCATGAATAGATTCTGCCTTTTAGGGCACACCCATGATATGGGTACAACATGGATATCTAGCGGGGACATCGATACGATGAATCCATGATAAGATGTAGACATATCGATGGTTAGTGTTAGGAGAATACTTCTCATTAGTTGTAGATGTGAATTCAATTTCCAATGCAACATAATCAATGAAAATGAATACAAACAAAAAAACACAAACCAGGCGATAATGATCGAAACATATCAACATGCCAACATGTCACACAATCGCCAGCTCCTGACAAACTGGTACCCCCAGTGACCCCCTCTTCCAATACCGGCTTCTGAAATTTACATGGTTACCAAACATTGTTTATCCTTTCATCTCCCTGCATCTATACATCATAACGAGGGTCAAAGTAAAGTGTCTAACATTCTAATGGTTTCAAAACGCAGTAAATTAGGGGTCGATCTCGCTGCCCTACGATAAGGCACGTATGAACACCAATGGGGGCGCATGAAGATGCCTCGAGGGGTGCTGGGTACTACCCCTGTCAGGGAGCGGAGGAGGTTGGGCATCGCTAGAGGGGATGGGCGGGGTGATGCACCGACGCTACTTTCTATCGGAAACTTTGCACATTTTTATTTAAATTTCATATTTCACTTTACTCACTAAATGGTAAAATAACGTGGGTGAATAGTTTTATATCTGAGTTACTTTGGATTTCATCACAGATGTGATATTCTTTCTTTTTTTTAATTAAAAGAGAGCATGTGGAACAGTTCGTATCTCCCTCACTACATCTGTTTTGGCCTCCATAGAGATATATTCCTGTCTCATTTAAAAACGTAGAAAAAATGTAATCTTGATACAATAAAGTCAACTCCTGCCTAAAAAATATAAAACGGACTATAAATGTATAAACCAGAAATTCGAGTATTGCGGATGCTAGATGGTTAGAACCACCTTATTTGTAGAGATTGGAGTAGCGAAAGGGTGAAAGAAAGAGAGAGGGGTAGATAGAGAAAGGGGAGAAATAGCGGTAGAGAGTGGGGAATGAATAGAGAAAGAAGATGTGAGATAGAGATAGAAAGAGGGGGAATAGAGATATGAAGAAAGAGAAAGAAGGGGGATACAGATAGAAAGAGAGAGAACACAGAAAGAGAGAGAGAGAGAGAGGGGGGGGAAGAAAAAAACTGTGAGATAGAAAGAGAGGTATGAAGAGAGAGAAAGAAGGGGGTATAGGGATAGAGAGAGACAGAGGGAATGAGAACACAGAAAGAGAGATCAAGGGGGAGAGAGAGAGAACAAAAACTGTCGGTGTGGACAGGGCTTCCGATAATTCAGTTGTCAACACGTCGCACGGATGTTGAGGAGGGGGTTTTCACACCTCTACGAAAGAGGTAAACAAAAGCTTCTTTCTTTGCCTTCCATTAGCCGTGTACACATCAAACTCCGTCTGAAAGAAGGCCAACGGAATCTAGGACTTAGTTTTTTGATGTCATGATGTTAGCTGCTTTCAATTTAACATTAAAATGTGACTATCATTAAAGCCTGCATAAATAATCAATATTTTGTAACGCGTTGTCACCCTTTAGCTGCGCAAAGAGTATGTGTTCACTATTACAAACAAGATGATAGACATGAACTAACAGGACATTAACAAAATTTAATTATTGAAATGATTTTACCTATACAAATCGTATGAAAACATGATATAAATGTTTTATTTCCTTTAATCCACCTAAATCATCTTTTTTCACACGTCAGTCACGTTTTGTGAGACGTGGGAAGAATGTATGTTATTCATTTTTGGGACGGAGGCCATAATCGGCGTGGCTTTTCCTATACAATAAGTTGGGCTTATTTAGAAAAATGTGAACATGTGGGATTGTATGTGGAAGGCATGGTTTTATCCGGGGCATAATCTATGTGTTGATTTAACATGTCATGAATGGTGAGCCCATCGAAATCTCGACAAAGCCAACGTTTTTCTTCCGATTATACTCGAGCCGTTTATTTTTCAAACTGTTGGGTCTGAAATTCTTCTCATATAACCGATTTCCGCTAATATTTTGAGAAGAGTAAACGTTAGGCATACAGTTATTTAGTAGAGTTTTAATAAATGGTATCATTATTATTAACACTATGATTATTGTAATTAGTACGTAACAGTAATAGTAGAAGTAGTAGTAAAAGTAGCAGTAATAAAGGTAGTAGTAATAGTAGTAGTAGTAATAATAATAGTAGTAGTACATGTAGTAGTAATAGCCTAGTAGTAGTAGTAGTAGTAGTAGTAGTAGTAGTAGTAGTAATAGTAGCAGTAGTAGTAGTAGTAGTAGTAGTACATGTAGTAGTAATAGTGCAGTAGCAGTAGTGCAGCAGCAGTGGTGCTGCAGCAGTAGCAACAGCAGCAGTAGCAGTAGCAGCAGCAGCAGCAGCAGCAGCAGCAGCACCGCAGCAGCAATGTCAGCAGCAGGTGCAGCAGCAGCAGCAGCAGCAGCAGCAGCAGCAGCAATAGTAGCAGCAGCAGCAGCAGCAGCAGCAGCAGCAGCAGCACCAATAACAGCAGCACAACCCGCAGCAACAGCAGCACCAATAGCAGCAGCAGCAGCAGCAGCAGCAGTAGCAGTAGCAGCAGTAGCAGTAGTAGCAGCAGTAGTAGCAGTAGTAGTAGTAGTAGTATTAATAGTAGTAATAGTAGTAGTAGTAGTAGCAGTAGTAGTAGTAGTAGTAGTAGTAGTAGTAGTAGTAGTAGTAATAGTAGTAGTAGAAGTAGTAGTAGTTACTAGAGAACGTGACCACATGATCATTTTTTCCATTATGGTATTCACGCTTTATTTGTATACACTTTAAGACTTCCGATAGTTATTTTATTGAATAGAAAACGGAATCGACCTCCTCTTATGCAAACTATTCGAGGTATTTCGTTTACTTGAAAATCGTTTTGTTATAACAGTCTAAATGAAAGTCATGTCATTGGGACAAATGATGTCACATTTTAAGGAGTGAGATGAGATCTAAATCTCTACCTGGTAAAAGCTGCAGCAGCAGCAGTTGCTTCTCAAAGTCCGGACCGCGGTCCGCATCCGGACAGTCGGGCATGTCAATACGGACCGCCTCGAATGCTCTGTTTTAAAAAAAATTGTAGCTATTCCCATTAGATCGGATAGAGAACCAAAACATTTTTCTTCAGTACTACAAGTGTGATTACTGTAAATGTTAGGATTTAGCATTTAGGAAATGGAATAAAATGTCAGTACGTAGTACGACTATACGAATGCTCCTAAGAATTTTCGCGCGAATGGCATCCCATGTTTCGGACCTGGAAGCAACATCTGGACTATCAGCGAAAAAGTTTGAGAAATCCTGCCTTAGAGGGACAAGAAGTTTGTTTAGGAACACGTTCTAGACCTATTGAACGAACCACCGTCTTTCTCACACCATCTTATCTGTTCCGCACTTCTTCAGTAAAAATTGCAATAGGCATATTTTGCAGTCATAGTTATACATTGTATATAAAGAATCAGAATGAGGAATCTATAGGAATCTCTACTCGCTGAGTTCATATCTGGCTTTTCTTTGTCTCGTACATTTCTTTGAGAATAATTGATTGTTTGATCATGTTTTGTTTTAATGTTTGTATCTTGTATTTTACCGACTATGTTATATCTGTCAATTTGGAGGGCATTCTTGTAAAGCAGTGTCGAATCACCCATAATAATAGCTACCCTGGTAAAATAAGACTGAACAAACGGATGAATACAAATCAATCTCCTTTCATTTAAACTATTCGAGTCATTTCGTAGGCTTGGAAACCGTTTCGTCATGACAGTCAAAATGGAACTCAGATTGTTAGGACAAATGATGACCCTGTTCAAAGTCTTTAATGAGATCTAAATCTTGTACTGGTAGCGATAATATCAGCAAAATGGAACAAAGATTCAATCACTTTAAATCTTTGATTCTGTTTTTTTTAATCGATTGATATAGAAAAAGAATAACTGATATAGAATTATCATCTCAACTTCGGCCTACATACTCTATGCGGATATTTTTCATCTGATTTATTGAAAACTTGATATAATAAATGAACTCTACTGAAGCAGATGAGCGTAGAGTTCATTCTTCACTGGGTGATAAATTGATAATTCGTGCAATAATAATTATAGTAAGTGGGAAGTTGTAAGGGCTGTGTGGTCTGGTAGCTTATTTACTGTACCTTCAGTCGAAACGTTGAGGGTTCGATTCTCTGCCAAATCACTAACATCATTTACACTCCCTAGCCAATGTGTGAATGGGTACAACGTTTGCCTTAGCGCTAAAATATTGGGTCGCTGAGATAATCGGGTTGATAACACACTGTTAAGCGCTTTATGCGATTCATTGCAATTGGGAAGGCGCTATATGAATACCAGTCATTATCATTATTGTAGGGCCTATCGTTATTTCGGAAAGGGTACAACATTTAGAGAGTTCAATTGGGCTTAAGGGAATTGCAGTGATGGGATGAGTAATGTCGATAGTTGATGTGAGGCCGATGTCCGATCGCATTTTGAGTTCATGGGCCAAACTTTTTACTCCTTGCAAGGTCTAGACTACCATCACACAACGGCTGGTATCGATTTCCCGATTCATTCATATGCGTCGTCTGACAATGTCTTCCCCAAATCTTCGCCACTAACGTCTCATGTTTCCCCTCATGTTCTACATGTAAACCTCTATAACAATATTCACACCGATTCTTCTTCATGAAAAGCACCTATCGATTGCAGGGCGATGATTGTTCATCGTAAGTGGAGCGAAGCGATCTGAATTGGTCCGCATTGATCATGTGTGGTAGCCGCTCCTTCTGTTTGCGCTCCGTTGGATAAAATGTTCACCCTGCCATCGACCGGTGATGGGTTGTGTGTATTGTGTCGGTATCGACAGGTTGTCTTCGATCGATCCGATCGATTTCTGACTAGATGTATGATATGACTTTGGTATAGAGCGCAATGGCAGATATTAGCGATACACTTTACATTGCGTGCATTGTTTTGAACACAGCCATTGATTTACGTGGAGTGAATGCGCTATTTCTTTACAGTCATCATGAAGGTTTAATTATGACATATATTAGCATTGATTCGTAAGGGTTTCGTAACTTTTGTTCATGATGGAAAAGCTGGAAGAAGATTTGCAGATAAGCAAATTCCTTTAGTAGGCATGCCTGGTGGTGGTAGGCCTACAATAAAGCACACGTGATACGGGTCATTTATATAATTACTTGTACTCCGAGTAGGTAATTCAGCAATAGTGCGTGAAACTGGATTGAAAGCGATGGTGACGATGATTTGCAAATCGCGTAGCCATTTTGTTGATTATCAAAAACAAAAAATCGGAGATTCTCTGAAAGATACATCTTCTTGTTTTCCTTTCTTACCCTCCTTCATTGCATCTTTAGTGTTTCTTTCCCTCCTTTTCCTCAACCTATCATGCCTCCCCGTTATCTTCTTCTCATAAACGTTTTTGCACAGCTGTCCCATAATTTTTGAGTCGGTTTGCTCTTGAGACCGCCATCCCCACCTATTCCGGCCTCTCTCTTTATATATATATTACTTTCGTTTGTCCGCTGTGGTAATAATAATAAATATAATTATAATCATAATAACAACAACAACAACCACTTTAGATGTATTTATATAGCGCAGTTTCTATACAAATATTCTCTAATGCGCTTAATACAAAGTATATTATTTTTATTCCGGCTATAGCCGAGCGAGCCGCCATGTTGAGGCCCTGAAACATTCAAGGAATTCCTCCTGCCAGGTAGCCCTGCATCACCTGGACACCTGGGTGAAGAGTGGACATTTTTGATTAATGTCGTGTCAAAGGACGTAAGTCCTCTATCAGGAATTTTAACCCGTACCGTACCGCAATCCACACGTACTATCTGCGTTATCGAAAACCATTTTTTTCGGGTGGGGGCGTCTCTTTAGTTGTTGTTATTGTTCTGCCTACCATACACTTATCATTTTGTTTAATTAAGTACGTTCATGTATATAGCTTATATCAATGCATCGTCTTATAAAGAGTTGCGATTGATTAAAATCAATCTCAACTTGAAATTAATCACAACTCCTATTTCTTAAGTACACAGTTGCGATGAATTTCTAGTTGCGATTGATTTGAATCAATCAGCCTTATCATAGAGGGCCCAGGTCGGTTAGATGTTAGATTTCACAAAATGGTGGGGAAAATGCCTATTAAACTAAGTGAAGACAACAATTTGCATACTGCAATGCCAAATCCCTCACCGCTAATTGAACTTGTGGGCACGCACACACACGATGCTGCTTCTAGATCATTAATTATTCATAAACCTTCAATAATTCAAGATCGAATATGCGCTTTGTTCTAATGCCAAATCAAAAAGGTATTTTGACACCTGAAGAACATTCAGTATTATTGTTGATCGATTTTACATTAATTGATTATTGTGCTTGTAATTAACGCTCGACATACACGTTTTGATAGATCTGTTTACGAGTGAGCGCCGTTTGTTTTCTCGCAAGTCAATTGCAACAATGCTGCCATCTTTTGGTATGACATTGTGTCCTTTGTAGTGGGTATTGATTTCCAAGACAAACTTTTGTTCTTCTTTCTTTGGGAAGAGTTGGTGGAGGACATTTGGCAGCTTGGATTGAGCAAAACAAGTCAGCCGCATACACAGATTCGAGCGTAGAGAAGCTAGAGGAGAAGAGAAGAGAGAAAGGAGAAAGACCGAAATGACAAGTCAGACAGGCAAGGACATAAGTTATATGGTATGAAGGCAAAATACATAGATGAGAGGGGAGAGATCATGAAAACAGGAAACTAAACAAAAAAGGGCACTAAATAAGAGCAATCAAGACAAACTAAATAGGAGAAGATATGATGAACTTTAAGACGCGAGAGGGGATTAATGATATAAAAATAAATTCCCACACCGGGAATCGAACCCGGGCCGCGGCGGTGAGAGCGCCGAATCCTAACCACTAGACCATATGGGAGCTTGTAAACACACTGGTAGCTTCTCGATTGGTAAAGCATTTGTTCACCTCAGTGACCTCAGCACCTGACTTTCCTTATTAATATAGGTTTAAGCTACGGAGATATGAGGTTAGAAGAAGTCGGAATATGGAAATGGACTATAACATACATATACGTTTAAAACATATGCCGCCCCTCCCAACTAAGAACAACAAAAAAAGATTGATATAGAGAGCAAAGTGGAATAGAAATAACATTAGAAGGAATACTTAAAGATGAGAATAGAAATCTAGTCCTGATTTTCAATATAAACGATAAGTCAAATGAAATATATAGGAAAACGTGTACAAAAAGAATTTCCACACCAAGAATCGAACCTGACCGGGGAGGGGGAGAACACGCTAAATCCTCACCACTAGACCTATCATGGAAGATTATATACAGTTGTAGTATACGCAGTGGCGTATCATAATGTAAGATCATTACGAGAGCACTGATGTCGAGGGGAGGGCACTAATCTTTAAGGTGAAAGAAATGCGAGACAAGACTATCTGAGGATGGAGGGAGGGAGGATGTCGTAAAATCTTCTGTTCAGTGTTCCCTGTTATCTCTATCTCTCTCTCTCTCTCTCTCTTCTTCTTCTTCTTCTTCTTCTTCTTCTTCTTCTTCTTCTTCTTCTTCTTCTTCTTCTTCTACTTCTTCATCTTCTACTTCTTCGTCTTTTTGGGTGTTTTTGTCCCATGCCCCCTGTAGCTACGCCACGGGGTATACACCAAAAGAGGTTCATATCTACCGTTGATTTTCAAAGTGAACTTGAATATTTGTTTACCCTCATAGGATGAAGAGTAAGGCAATGAACAAGATCAAAGCATTTCAATTCAATTCAATTTATTTCCACTTTAAAAACAATTTACAAATCAATAACATATACATATGAATAATAGTGGCGGGATCATGAAAAGCACTAATTGGCTTATTAAAAATGACACCTTAACAAGTATATACATAACGGATTATACATTATAAGATAATATCAACAATTATAAGAGAAAAAACATAACAAAAACAACAAAATTTAAATTAAAAAAAAAAAAATTGATAAGGAAGAAAAGATGGGAAACATCAAAATATTCATCATTTATGAGTTCAGTAGGTGTCGTTTAACTAATCGTTTGAACTGTTTTACGGTCTTACTATTCTTGAGATTAGTTGGGAGGTAATTCCAAATAATTGGTCCATTGTAAAAAATTGAATTTTGAGGTTTGATTTAACGAAAAGTTAATGAAGAATTAACCGCATAAGGGAGATCATAAAGGAGGAATTACATTAGGAAGAAGACGGAACAAATAAAATATAGGAATGTGATAACGGACATAAATATATTATTTTTATGAAATACACATTAAAAAATTGTGTTCCCACACCGGGAATCGAACCCGGGCCGCGGCGGTGAGAGCGCCGAATCCTAACCACTAGACCATATGGGACCTACTGACATCTACGGGATACATTGAAATAACTTCACATCAACCCCTGATGATGTTCTTCAGTTGTTCACAGTGAACAGCTGTCTTGTCCTTTTATTTGGTGTTGATGGTGAACCGATGATAATGGTTGTGGTGGTGGTGGTGGTAGTGGTGGTGATGGTAGTGTTTGTGGTGGTGGTGGTAGTAATGATGACAATGATCATAATTATGATAATGAAGATGATGCTGATAATGCTGATGATAATGACGATGATGACAAGGAGGATAATGATGATGATGATGATGATGATGATGATAATGATGACCATCTTGACGATGATGATATTGATGATGTTGACAATGACGACGATGACGATGATGTTGACCTTATTTTACGGAGATAAAACAAAATATTAGTATTTAAAGATTATTTTGTACCAGTTTCAGCTGGATTTTATTTACAATATCTCATTTTGTACACGAAACATCCATGCGCGGAAACTGTGACTCATTTCTGGTGGTTAACGTTGTAAGGGTAGATCAACAGTCGACTAAGAAGTTAATTCATTCATCAGCACTGCGTATGTGTCCTCCCATATGGTCTAGTGGTTAGGATTCGGCGCTCTCACCGCCGCGGCCCGGGTTCGATTCCCGGTGTGGGAACACTTTTATTATTTTTACAGTGGGGAAACAGAATGGAATGATAGAACTTGTCTTTTTTTATCAAAGTTATCAAGTTATTCTACTCTTTCTTAGTTCTTTATTCATACTTATCATAGATTCTATTTCCCTCGCTTGAAAAAAAGGACTTTTTGAAAATGGACAAACATGTTGAATACAGCCAGGCCACTAGCTCTCTGAACATGACAACGAATAAGATATTAAATGCTTTACAATAATTGCGTTGTACATGTATCAAGATTGTTATAATTAAAGAGTAAAATTCGTTTTGGTTTTCTTGGATAGCATGCACTAATATAGTTGTTGTTAAATCAGTTGCATCAATTAAGAATCCCCTTTAAGAGACCTTTCACAATGGAGTAAGATGAGCAGCACGCGAGTTCTTAGCGGGCGTCCAATTTCTGTCAGGCCGGGAGGACGGGGGCGAAGTGATGTCCAAGTTCGTTCAGACGCTCCCCTGCTAAGCATGTCATCCATAATTGACTTCCAGCTTTTATTTCTTGGCGAGCAGGCATCGAACGCCTTTCTGTCCACCCAGATTAGAATCGGGAATTGAACAAGTGGCGTAGCTACATTGGGCAGGGGAGCTCGTGCCCCCTCCATCCATTAAGAGGCGAAAAGGTGGGAAATAAAAGAAAAAAGAAACCGGAATAGATAAAATGTAGAAGGGTAAACTGGTAAAGGAAAAGGGGAAAGAAGAAGCAACGACTATTTCGCGCACCCTCATCCTAAACAAGTCTTGTTCATTTGCTTTTCATTCTTCGAGTAAGACTGATGCCCCTCCCCCCTTCATGATTCCAGTGCCCCCTTAATGTCTGGACCCACGATATGCCACTGATCTGAGCAGCGTATCAATATCCGATTTAGGACCTACCAATTTACCAGGGCCCCGGGAACTCTATACTCTCTGCTCATTATTTTCCCGCCCCATCTCTGCATTTTCTCATACCACATCATTGCCCCCAATCTCTCTGTCTCTCTCTCTCTCCTCTCTTTCTCTCTGCCTCTCCCTTGTCTCTGTCTCTGTCTTTCAATCCCTCTCTCTATTTCTCTCTTTCTCTCTTTCTCTCGCTCTCTCTCTCTCTCTCTCTCTCTCTCTCTCTCCATTTATCTATTATCTCTTTCTCCCCTTTGTGGCGTAAACCCAGGATTTTGAAATAGAGGGGTGCCCCCGCGTGCCAAACTTAGTTGCTTCTTCGAGTTGGCCACAAAATAATGCGGCGAACGCCCCTCATGTGCCTCATTTTTCAATCCACCACTTTTCTCCCCTCTCTCCCTCTCCCTCTCTCTCTCTCTCTCTCTCTCGCGCTCTCTTTTTAAATCTCTGCCTTTCTCTCTCTATGTCTCTTTCTTTTCTTATTTTTTTTCTTTCTCTCTCTCGATCTATCTATTTCTAACACACTCACCCCCCAACACACACACACACACTCTCTCTCTCTCTCTCTCTCTCTCTTCCTGACTCTCCCCAGCTCCCTCTCTCCCCAACTCTCTCTCTCTCTTTACTCTCATCTGCTCTTCCCTCTCTCTTTGTCTTTGCAGTGTCTCTTTCTCTCTACGTCTCTGTCTTAATAGCTCTTCCCTCTCTTAGACCAGACAGTCACATAAAACATTCTTGTCTTTTTATTGGCCATATTTCATTTGTACTTAACATAACTACCCTTTTTCGAAAGTAACATGAAGATTCTTTGATTCATGTTGTTATGATTTTCGTACGATTTATCCTTGACCTTCGATCTCATACACATACCGAATATTCCGCATAGATTACTCGAAAAGACTGCAATTTTCACATTGACGCATTTGGTACTAATATATTTTAGCATACATCTGGGTATAGAAAGAAATTGGAAGGAACAGTTAGAAGACAAACAGCAAACTATTTTAAAAGGTTCATGAAATTCCACGAGATTATGCCATCGACCCTTCGAATACGACTTAAACATTCGCGGAGCTGGTTCTAATCTCGCCTATTAATATCTTAAGCGTGGAGATATATTCCCCAAAAATTGCTATTCATGTGATAGAAAAAGATCACTCTTTCATCGGAAAGAATTGATTTTTGAAACGTTGTAGCTTTGCTCTTTGCCGCCACCATAATACCGTCATGTTCGCTCCGATACCAGGGCCGTGTGAGAGATCGCGAGTTGAGTGCCATCATTAAATTGCCGTCCAATTTTTGGATTAAAATCGCGACGTATTGAAGGATTGATTTTTCAACGAGTTTTGCCCACACGTGCGCATAGTCTTGGTCATGTTGATAACATGAGAGAAACATTCATGTAGATGGTTAGATACGAGTAATATCCGCAAATATTTGATGCAAAATGGCAAAGGCGTATATAGGCCTACAAATATTATATTATGTGGATCTGTTTGAAGGCTTAGGATTAGAAGTAATACGATTCTGCGGTGGGTCTATGGCATAAGATTTTTTATCTTTATAGCACCCCCGCCCCTGTTTGTCAATTTATTTGATACACCACAAACACAATGATGATGTGAAAGTTCAAATAGAGAGTTATGATAGGCCTATAGGAAAGATGAATATAAAATAATAAAGTATAACTCTTCCAAATTCTAATATGGGTTATCTGGAAATGAAAATTGATAGGTATTTACCCAAAGTGGGGGATTTTTTTTACATTCTCGTAACTTTCCACATGCGTTGAGACATAACCCCCCCCCCCCTCCTCCCCTTTAAACACAATCATTGTTATTTATAGTGGGTCTAGCGATGACGCCCAAATACACTCCGCCCCTCCTGCTTTTAAATTTTAAAGATGCCTTTGGACATAATATGTTTTATAGTCCTGATATTGGTAGGTTACATTTTTCTGTTCTTTATTATTTACGTATTTATGTAGAAAATCAAACACCAATCACGATAAAGAGAGAGAGAGAGAGAGAGAGAGCTCCTGTATCATGTGTGTATATAGACAGCGTATTATATAAACAAGTTAAATGTCAACCCTTGCTCCTGACATTGAGCGGTGTATAACAAGTATTATGACTTCATTCAACAACTTGTATTATTAATCTGACTCGTGTAGAAAAGGCAACAACAATTTTTATTTGATAACCGTATCACAGTTCCCAGCGCGAAAGATATACCCCCATCGCCCTCACAGCAATCCCCTCGCAGCATCTTTTCCAAAATAAACCAATGCAAAGCCCTTCAATTATCATCCATTAGTTGCACTTTTAGTATGTTGGGGGCTTATTATCGAAGATCATCGAATTAAAGACGGAGATTAATTGCCATCGGCGTCTGTTTTTCTCCACCGGGGGCCAAGTGCAGGCCGGGGAAATCAAGTTATAGTGTCATCAAGCAGACGGTTTGATGCGAGGCTGAAGCAGCATATGCTACTATATATGTGGGACTATTGTATAGAATAATTTATTTATTCAGGGGGTGAGGTAATTTTACAAACGCTTAACGCTATTCTTAGGTTGAGGTGCATAAATCCGGTGTAGCACAAGCTTAAATGGATTTGTTACTGTTTAAAATATTGGACATATTCTTGTTACATACCAGGGCTCCCTTTTCTCCCTTTCATACTGGTTAACAAAACCTTGAAGTTTATGGATATGATTATAAGCATGAATAGTTCCTCTCAATTACAAAACGTAGGTTGACTACTTGTGAAATTGCACAAGAAAAACGGTCAAAATAATTTGCAATACCTGTCATATAGAACTTGTAAAATGATCCTTTAATGTGCTTTTAATCGTTTTCAGAAACGTAATAGACAGTGTTACAGTCGGGTCCACATTTTCCAAGACCAAGACCCCATGCCCGAGTCCGATTCCAGAATATTCAAGGTCAAGTGCAGGTCGAGGTAAGTGTCATCAAGCAGACGGTTTGATGCAAGGCTGAAGCAGCATATGCCATTGTAAAGTGAATATGTGGGACTATGGTGCAGAAGAAGATAGTTATTCAGGGGGCGATATAAATTTGCCATCGCCCTACGATGTAGTTGTTGCATAATGATACAGCAATATAGACGTATATGGTGACTTTTTATGCTTGCAATGATTATTTTGTTCAATGCTTGTATACTAATCTAATTTTGTTCTCTTTAATAACGATATGTTATATTTGATAGACTGTTAGCGTATTCATTAATAGCATTATGATCAGTACTTGATCGTTCATGAAAGTACGAAAAATATAATTTTGCATTTTAAAATATGGGATAATCCAGAATTGTGCCTTTGATCGGTCTTAGAAACATAATCAGCGCTGGAGCAATGTAGATGTAGAAGACACGAGCAAGAAAATGTGAAATTTATGATCTTCAGAATATTTTAGCCCAGAAGCGTCCATTAATTGTTATGCCCCCACCTCCAATAGCCATGCCCCGTTTTTAGACCAAGCAAATATGTCTTTGGTACCACTATGGCGGATGTAATGACTGAAGTTGCCAGGGGTGTCGCAAGAGGGCTGGGGTGACCCCCTCAAAAATGTTGTCGTCAACATTGTAAATTCTATAACTTTAATCTCTATTTAATACTTTGTAATACAAAGACCTTATGTCCTGCTAGTTGTCATATTGTTAAATCTAGAGAGCCACCCCTTTTTTTGGCGGGGGAATACTTGTTGACAAAACTGCCCTTTCTTTCAGCATAATCGTCGGTAAAATTCGTTCTGATGTCACTCCGCCCCCATCGCTAATATTTTTTTCATTTGATAGCCAGCCAGCGTATATAGCCTATACAAAGTGGACGTTCTCTATTATCATGTTGACTTTAAAACTCCTGCATGCATGCTACTGTTTAACTCTCACTTCACTCCTCACCTTGTCATCACGTGACTCGTATGCATAGGCATTGGTGTGAGGGAAGATGACAGTGATTACGCTAAATGAACATTTGTTTAATGTAATCAGTTATGTTAATGAGCTAGACCGACTGTGGTTATAACATATCAAACAGACCAGGAATTTTATACCCCCTTCCTGTGATGTTTTCTGTCCAGAGTCAACCCACCTCCGCCGATTTACTGGCCATCCATTACGCCATTACGCCAGCCGGGCCCTGGGAATTGTTGTTTGTGGTATGGGTTGAATTGGTGTATCTTGGCTTAGGAGGAGGAGGGGAGGGCAAAGTACGCTTGGTAATGACGATCCATGTAAAAGGGGGAGCCCGGGATGGTCGAATGTGGTTTTTTTTCTTCTTCAAATTCGTTGGAGAGGCGGGGGAGGGGCTGCCAAGAAGGGACATTTTGGGACGAAGAAAAGGACAGTTAAATGGATTGAATGAAATATCAAAATGAGGAAATGAAGAAAGTTGTAAATCCATCCAAATTTACAAATTTGGGTATGGTATCATACAAAATGCATAGCCTATACCTGCGAGCGAATGAAGTGAAAGAGCAAAGTCATTTGAAAAAATACCCGTTTCATTTAAACTTTTTCTGATGCATTTTACTCTTTCATGATTTGCCAATAGATATTGATGCGTATGCCTTTAGATATTTCATTTTATTTTATTTTATTTCAACACGGATCACTTGCTTCAGCCAATGGCTGTTCTTCTGCAAGTCAGTGCATACATAATAAAAAATCACATAAAAAATATATACAATTCTAAATAAGACGCAATACAAATTAAACAATTACAACAGTAAAAGAAGAGCGGATTTAAAATCAATTGAATAAAATATAATGAAAATAATTGTAATGAGCGTAATGAACAACATAATATAATAATTAATAAATACAAATATAAAATGAAATAAAATAAAGTAAAAGTTAAGTTAAAATTAGGAATTGAAATTAAAAATTGATATTAATGAGCGATATGGATTTCATATAATATTAGAGTAAGTATGCTTTAAAGGTACTATGTCCCATTTGCAGGCCCCAAAAAATGAAATGGTTAAATTCCAACGGCATATGAAAGACAATACTAATTTAGAACTTCCCTAAAAAAAAGGGGGGGCTTGAAAATGTCTTTAAGTGGGAAAATAACGACTATTAGTTGTCGAATCGACTTAGGAGCTATAGAGCCAGTAAGTAATAGTCTGATTTTCAGACCATTGTACCGAATGGTCGTACGTTTTATGCTGCGCAAAGATTCAATCAGTTTAATTTTGGCCATTACAAGAAGTGGGTTATTGATGTAGACAAATGCTCATGTACCCTTTACAGCTCATTTTATGTATGTTATTACCAAAGATGAAAAAGCCAGTCAGTCACTCAATAGTGTCTGACAGTGAAGTCTAGCAAGTAAACGGGTTTCCTTGCATAATTTGAATATTAGGACACTGCTAACGTTTAAATTTCACAGATAGGACATAAATGACATATTCATAATTCCTGCAAAGTTCTACAGAATTTGATGTTGGCTGCAAAAGGGACATAGTATCTTTAAGAGGTATAATTATTGTATCATGTTCCCCTATTAAATGCCCCTCCCCATTTTTAAAATTTATTTCAAGAGTAGTTTCACAATTGATGCCTAACAGTACCGATTTATAATTATGAAATTGAATTGTGAAGAAGCAAAATTGTCTATGAGAGCAATCCACTAATGCTTAGCAATCTTTTAAATCTGTTCTGCTGGACAGAAATTAATTACCGGGAACATTATCCCATGCCCCCTTACACTAGGCTAATGATGTGCAAGTATATAGAGAGTAAAGGTGTTGGTGTAAATAGCTAATGGTCGATGAGGCCAAACCCTTTCTCTAGCTGTACAATCCAGGGACCTCGTATGATGTTGACATTAATTCACTTAGACGACTTCGTTGTTTGTTGTTTCCTCGAGCTAACAATAGGAAGTATGTGTTACTATGTAAGGCAAAATGGAAGACAGTTTTAGCGAAATAACTGCATGAAAATTGAAAGCCTACATTATGAACGTGTTTGATTCCATGTTCAATTTCCAATAACGATCGGTCAATTATTCATTTGTTTACAAATTTCGATTTCATTGCTCATCGCACCTCGTTGCCCGAATATGAGGTGAGAATTGCCCAAACATTGGTGTTATCGAAATTCTCGGCGAGGGGGCTGCAGCCGCCCCCAGATCCATTATGCCCTTCTCCCTATTTGAAAGCATGACCCTTGACCCGCTGCTAAAAAAAACCCTCACCTCTCATCTCATTGGAACAGAATTGAACCTGGTAACAAGGAAGCGACAATACCACGCAGTACGACCCGCCATCTTGGATTTGCACTTTTGTTTTAACGCAGAGTTACACGCAACCATTGAGTACAGGGTAGTTCGGTGGAGGCGTTGATTAGTGGGTGTTAAGCAAACGGTTTAAATGAGATTAGATGATTAGATTACATCAGCCACGCGAGTCGTAATGTGTGATGAAGAGATAATCAGATGTTCATGGGGAGACAACGATGATCTTCGTTAAAAACCATTCTTATGTGGTCGATGTCACCCCCCCCAACCACACACACACACACACACACACACTCTAAAACACCGCACTTATTTTCTCTTTCCATCTCTCTCTCTCTTTTCCACTCCCTAATGATCTTTCCATCGCCTTCTTATCTTCCTTTTAATCCTTCACGCTTTTTATATTTATTTATTTATTTGTTTATCCATTTGTTCACCTTTTCTGTATTTGTATATTCATTTTTTTGGTGGTATTTATTTATTCATTTGTGTTCTTATTTTTTTCTTTACGTATTTATTTATGTATCAATTAATTAATTCATTTATTAATTATTTATTTGTAGTTTCATTCCCTCACTCTCTATCTATTTCTATCTGTTTATTATCTTTCCAGAATATTGATAGCCTCCTTTTCTCGATACATTGAAAAAATCATACATGACCACCTCGAAAGTGATACACTTGATGGCAGGGTGTATGAAACCTACAAGCATACTCCTACATCATGGACGTTGTCATTATTACCGTTTTATTATTTCGCAGGAGATATCAAAACATAGTTAGCCTTCCTTCATGTCGAATTTCACATATTCCAGGGAATTAAAAACAAGAAAGGCCAGGTTCATTGATTTTGAAATCGACTGAATTTGGTATCATTGTAATCAGAACATTACACTGAGTAAAACTATCACATTTGTGTAACTTGTAAATTCGTGCGAAAATTATAAAAGTTGATTAAACTTGACGAAATATCACCCCACTCGAGACCCCGAAAACATCGTAAGTCAGCTGATTTTTGAGTGACGTAGCACAATGAACAATTAATACAATGGGCCGCTCAGCTGATCGGTGCGCGATGCAGTTTGCGTGCAATTCACATGTATTGCATTGACTCTTGAGGACCGTACCCATTCTTACCCAACGTTGTTTACCTTCATCAAAGTCACCCTGAAAATATCGATATGGACGAAAACATACTTGATTTGAGTTTTGAGGAGATAGAAGAAGGAAGTACCTCGGACAACGACAACGACAATGGAGATTTGGGAGATCTAGACCTAGAAGAAGATCTGGAAGATTTTGCCGAAGTCGATGGACAAGCACAAGCTGTCGGGGCAGCCGCAGTCGCTGCGTATCTACATGAGCCCGCATATCACAGCCAGGCCAGCCGGCCCGGCGCTTGATCGAGCTAGCTGTGAATCGCGAACCGGACTGATCTAAGTCTTCTCTCGACTTCCACTTTCCCCATTTATCTATCAAAAATCTAAACTAATCGGCCTAATCAGACATTTTCGTAATGAATATTTGGACAATTATATGTAAACTTGTCGCATATTTTGCCCCAGAAGAGTCGTTAGTTCAGCATGCAAAATGTCTTAGGCACTCCCAGATCCGACACATACACGCTGAGCTGCCCTCAGAATATGTGATTATTTTCCCGATTTTTATGGTCAAATGTGACGGTAAATAACATAAAAATCGAATACACATTTGTAGAAAGTATTATTTATTCAGTGTATCTCATTCAAAGTGCCTAAAATAAAGGAAATATCACAACTGGCGGTAAATATACAAACAACGTTAACCCATATCTAAAAATTGCAATGGGTATCCAACATTGTCCCGAATGTGTGATTGCAGGTTGTTCATAATGTGACGTCATTTTATCGCATGTAAATAACGCCGTCATTTCACTTTGTGAGTGGGTTTTGGAAAGGGTATCAAAATTGCAATTAATTTATTCCTCACAATAGTGAGGGCTTTAAAAGTACTTTAGTCATTTTGTTAATGTTCTCAGCAATCTGTAGAGGTGTGATTTGCCCTTTTTCCAAATTTCAATGAACCTGGCCTTTAACGTTCCTTTGACATGGGAGGGTATGTATTCATATTAGGAAGAAGATTCTCATTACAATAACATTTAGCGTTAAAAGGGAAAAGAAAATGTGTTATTCTATCACTCTTAAAGCCCCTCTAACGCGTTGGGAGCCCCAAATTCGCAAAAAATTGATGGCAAAATATCACTTAAATTGTATCATAAATGTGAAAGAGGACTACATGTCATTTAAAGCACACTTCCGCAAATATTCCCCCCCCCCCTCAAAACAAAAAATGTGTTTGAAGACAAGTTTTCATAAAAGAATACATACTTTGGGTTTTCTGTTGTATGCAGAAAACCTAAATTTTGTATTCTTTCAGCAATATTCGACTTCAAACACATTTGTTTTGAAAATCCTTGCAGAAATGTGTCTTAAATGACATCCTCTTTCACTTTATGATACAGTTTAAGTGAAATCTTGTTATCAAATTTTTGAGGCTCCCAGCACTTTATAGGGGCTTTAACCATTAACTGATTAAGAAAAACGAAAGTGACCAAGGTGCTATCTAACCACAAGTTATCACCAATTTTTGTCTGCACTTCAGACTATGAGAGAGCGGCAAGTAGCCAGTGGGCACAAAACGAGACTCGTTGATGCCGCTCAGCCAAGCCGCTGCTCCGGGGCAGGAAAGTGTGCCATTCCAATCTGTCGGTGTTCCGTTGCCAGCGGCCCAAAGATGTAGCAAAATGATGATACAAGTATCCATTCTTCTCTCTGTTGATGTTATGAGAGCGAGTGGAGAAGAAAATGAGGGATGAGAAGATAACAGGGCGAAAATGCGGGAATTTTACTGCCTCAGGTATTTAGTGTTACACGATGTGGTGATGAAAAAAAAAAGTGTAACTGAAGTGTTGTATCAATAATACAATTACCATGTGCCACTTCGCGACAGACGCTTTTTGCCCTTCAATCACAGAATTACAGTGTAATACCAGTGCTCGGCTTAGGTGTAATAAAGTCAAATTTTGTTTAACACCGTGACCTTAGCTATTTTTAAAAACACATTATTTGATTAAGCCTAAGCTTACCAATGTGTTTTGATGAGGAAGCATTTTTTCCTATGCTTGTCAACATTTTTATCCCAAATTATTAAGCCTTGCTACTTTTTGTGGAAGTCTAAATAATCATCAAGAACTTTGAAACCTTTCTTCTACTTCATTTATCTTGTAATATTCGATGCTTTATTTGCAGATATAAAAAGGAATAGACCTATTTCGAATAGATGAAATTCAATCAATTCTGTGTTATCCGATATCAGCAAAGTCATGATGAATTATCCTTTCAGTTCAAGTAGCACAATGGAACTTTTCAGCAAGACCCCAACATGGGCCATGACATTGATCAAATTCACCAAATTCATATGATTTAACCATACTTTTCATGTCTCTTATCACTAAAATTCTTAGGAATCTCCTTCCTTTAATGAAACAAACCCCACCTTAAGACGTCACAATGTAATTGGAAGCTAATAGATGTCACATGACCTGCTATTCATCGATCAAAATTATTAGCAAACAAACGACCAGTTACGAAAGGGTGCCTGGGTAGGTCACGTGTTTCTGTGACGTCATACGGAGCTCACCAGCAAGTTCACAGACAGGGGATGACAGTGCCTGGTATAATGATACCCGGTAATGATATTAAAGATAAAGTTGAGTACCGGTCATGTAACGTAATAATGTGATTGCGAATGGTTGATTATGTCGTAAATAAGAACATTTCTGTATTAGGAGATTGGAATCATTGCAATTATAACAAAATTTACTATTATCTTGCTGACACACTATTACAAAGACCTTTCGAGAAATACTTTCACGGCTAATGTTAATACTTTTTTGTATACCCCACTGAAATCATGTTCGGGATTCGTAATACGTCATTGTAACGTTTGCACATTACGAAAAGGTGGTGGATAACGCTGTTGCCATAGGGGGATTTTTCGAAAGTCTTTGGAATCATATGCTGAGAGTCACCACAAGTGATCAAGACCAAGACTACAAAAATTTGGTCTCGAGACTGGTCTCTAGACCAACAACACTGATCACCAGCATTAACACGTACTTTACACAGATATGTGTTTACTACACGAGCATGTTGCATCCGAATTCGGTCCAAAGACGTAAAGTATTTATAATCGTAATTTGAATATGAGATCATGAGAGTACATCAAGAGCAACCCTTGTCATGGGACATATCTCCTATGGTATCATTCAACATTAAAATAACACGAATGAGAAAGACTATAAATCATTTTCATCTGAACCAAAGCTCGTTCTTCTCTTTAATCCTTGGCCATCCAATGTCCTGCATGTTGCACAGTCGAGGTCAACCGATGTTTTACTTTGGCGTCATCCGTCTTCTCCCGGTTGGATTAGAGATGACATTCGCCTGCAGTGAGAGCCAAAAGGGCGATCATTGTCTGGAGTGAGATATAGCCTTCTGTTTCTTAGCTAATCAACACGGGGGATTTTGATGGATCATTACTTCTGCAGATACTTTTTCCACGTACTTTGGCCTTCGAACGCGAGGTACACTGGAGTGAAATGAACTTATAACCATTGGCAGAGAACCAAGATAGTTGTATATTGCTCGAAAAATGCAGAATTAGTCTTCTAATACTGTCTTAGTGTTAGAAGTCTAGATCAAATGATTGATTTCTATATAGGATATCAATACCAATCAACACATCCATATAATTAGTTGTCTACTTTACATGTGCATGTTCCAAACGGGGCTTAGCAAGTCTTGACAAGTATGGAAGATCTAAAATAAAAATACATATTACAACATTGTCCACAGGTCTGTACTTTTTAATACCCTAGTGATACAGCAATCACACTAGGGTGACCGCTTCCAGACCGACATCAGGCCGACAACACACCGGACAAATAATCATTACATTACCCCCAATGGTGAAGAGTAGGTCGGTTTTGGGGTCGGTGTGGAATCGGTTTTCGGGGTGTAACTGAAGTATTACACAGACAAAAACTACACCAGACGGACAATGGACTGAATGAAAAATGAATGCCCCGAATGGGCAAGGTTTAGTCGGTTATCAGTCGGTTTGGAGTCAGTTTGACGGTGTGACTGGGGTATTATCAAGATCAGGGATAGCTCAGGAAAGCACATGTCCTGTACTCACACATTCTGCTCTAAACCTATTGTCTGACATTATAGATAATTGCAACATTACACAGTCGGGGATCTCTGAGGCAGACTACATGTATATCATTACAGTCATTTTGCTGCCGCCAATGGCATATCTAAGGAGAGCAGAGGGGGCATGTGCTCCCGGCAACATTTGAAACGGGTACCAAAAAAAGAAGTAAAAGAGAGAAAGAGACAGGGGAAAAGGGCAGAAAAGTGATGGTCCTCAAGGATTATATGCACCAAAATTTACGGTACAATACAGTACATAACGACACTGGCTGCCGCATCGACAAAGCCCCCTCCCACACACACACACACACGCACGCATACGCCATATCGTTTTTCAGGCAATTCATTCCCACATAATGGTCGTCAATTAACATTCTATAGTGGTAATCAGTGACGGTTAATTGGCCGTGTATATTGGCGATTCATCTTGGTTTCTATTTAGCACCGGTCGACATTACACGGCCCTATACTCAGCTTTCATTCATATTGTAAATGAGAATGGTTTTGTTTATACGTCGGTGAAAGATTGGAATTTCATTCGATGTGTCTGAATTTTTCTTGTGATAACGACATAACATACATAACTAACCAACAGACCCCCTCTCTCTCTCTCTCTCTCTCTCTCTCTCTCTCTCCCTCTCTCCTCTCTCTTTCTCTTTCTTTTTTCTCTATCTATCTCTCTCTTTTCTCTCTCTCTCTCCTTCCTTTTCTATATATATATATATAATATATATATATCTCTCCTCTGTAATTCGGTCTTTTCTCTATCTCTATTTCTCTTGCCCTCTCTCTCTCTTTCCTTTCCATCTCTATCAATTTCTCTCATTTTAACCATATCTTCCTCTTTATTTTGTTTTCTCTAATTCTTCTTTTCTCATTCCAAATTCTAAATAATTTCCTTTCTACTCGTTTTTCTTTCCTTTTATATTTTGGTATGTACGTGTGTAACTTTTCCTATTGTACATTTTGTTCTGACATTAAAAAAAAAAATCGACGACTCACATAATTAAAGCGACCATATTTTTAATTAACACGTTGTTTTTAGTTAATAGTTACAGATGTTCCTATATCTGATCAAACAATTCAAAAATAGAATATATTCGATCTATAATTGTCATGTTCCATTGTATCCTTCAAATTGTGACCATATTTTTATGTCGTCATCGAAGTTATTATAATCACCATCATCATCATCATCATTATCATCATCATCATCATCATTATCATCATTATCATCATCAATATAACCGTCAACAACAACGGCGCTACCCCCACGATTTGCACGGCTAGCAACATCTGATGGTGTTGAGCGGGTTATCAGGGGCTGATGTGAACTTATTCCATTGTATGTCCATGAAGTACGCAAGCTCCCATATGGTCTAGTGGTTAGGATTCGGCGCTCTCACCGCCGCGGCCCGGGTTCGATTCCCGGTGTGGGAACGCAACAACTTTTGTAGGCCTATGTATTTTACAAATTGGTTTATTGCGTGTGTTTACATTTTCCTTGATATAAATGATTATTTATTTTATATGTTATCCCCTCTTTTCACTTTTCTTTACATCGCGATATTCTCTGCTCTCCCTCTCTATATTTCATAATATATATATAATTTGATTTATCTTCCCTCCCTCCAACCAATGTGGGCAGAATGATAGTCCTCCCGATCGAACAAATTGCACGTAAGCTCCCATATGGTCTAGTGGTTAGGATTCGGCGCTCTCACCGCCGCGGCCCGGGTTCGATTCCCGGTGTGGGAACGCAATTACCTTTTTGAAGGCCTATGTATTTTACAAATTGGTTTATTGTATGTGTTACATTTTCCTTGTATAAAATGTTTATTTATTTTACATGTTATCCCTTCCTTTCACTCTTCTTTACATCGCGATATTCTCTGCTCTCTCCCTCTCCATATTTCATAAAATTTGATTTGATTTATCTTCACTCCCTCCTCTCGCTATGTTTTGCTATAACGGTCCGACCGATTTGGGCAAAATGATAGTCCTCTCGATCGCGTTTGCGCGTAAGCTCCCATATGGTCTAGTGGTTAGGATTCGGCGCTCTCACCGCCGGGTCGGGTTCGATTCCCGGTGTGGGAACACTTTTTTGTAAGCCCGTATAGTTACATATTTTACACTTTGGGTTCACCCGTGCGGTGTTCGTCACAGTGGTTTTGTGGTCAGGATTCGAAGCTCTCCCAACGTTGCGCCTGTTTACGATTACTTTATCATAGGAAAGTTTTACTTATCCCTTAAATATCGCCCCTCATACCAAGGGCGTAAATGCATCTTGTCAATTCCTCTCAAAGACTTTTCCTTATTACAGAACCCAAGCGACACGAGAACGAAATGCAAGTAAGGTCAATTCTCATCGGGACATTAATGAAAGCTATTAAATATCACGCATTAACATTTCATCACCTATTAGAGAAGAGTTGAGGATTGATGTTATATTGACGACAGTTGTCATGTTCCCATGATGTCCCAGGGGCTTAGCACCATATAAATGATGGGTTATAGGCTCTAGATTTTGTTTGTGTATTTCTCAGTGCTTCATGCCGCTAACTTAAAACCAAAAGAGCCCCACCAGCTAATGATGGTGTGGAATGGCTCGAGCCCCTTCATTAGAATGATGAACTACGTCCTCTTCTTCGAATGGGACCAGCGAGGCAGCGAGTACTTCATGCCGCTAACCTAAAAACAAAAAAGAGCCCCATGATGTTAATGGTCATGATGATTGTGTGGAATAGGTTTGAGTCCCTTGATTAGAATGATGAATCACGCAGTTTTCTTGGAGTGGGGCCCCGCAAGGAGCTGCAAAGACCAGTTATGGCCCCGACCTATATCTGCAGGCCTACAGCGACTTAACAACTGGGATACTTTGAAAGACGCAGGTTCAAGCTGAATTTCAAAGGTGTGACGTGATATAATTATGTACCGTTCATGTTCAATTAACCTCGTCCTATATAACAGATGCTCTATGACTTTCAGATTGGGTAGTTTTAACGTCAAATCACACGTGATCTCCATGACGTTGAAACGTGGCTTCAGATGTTGGCGATGTCGAAGTAAAGTGCGCGTTAATATTAAAGGTTTAGGATTGTTTAATGTTAAATATATCAATCTTCAACCTTTTGCATTATTGGTTTATTTCCACCATCAACAACACCACAACGAGAATCATCTTATTCCATTGAGTCACCACCACCATCATGATAATCATGATGATCACCATCTTCGTCACTAACATCATCCTAATTCCCATCATTAGTTTGTCCTCCTCATCCTCCTCCACTTCTCCTACATCATCATCGACAAAATCATAATCTACATTATTTACATCATTATTATAACCATTGTTCATCATCTTCCTCATCCTCATCACCACCATCAATCATCATCTTCATTTTTTGTTATCATAATCCATCATGATCAACCTCCTCCTTGTTATTATCATCATTTATCATCATCACCATGGATAATTAGCATTTATGTTCTTCTCATCATCGCTTAATTTTTCACTACAGATGAGAAACGTCAGTTGAGGCATCCACTTGTCTTCCGACAATAAAAAAAAAACACATCACCCTTAAGACAAGGAGAAAGAGGATCTCCCCAAATCTCCACGTCTTATTGACACGCAATTAGGAGATGTCGCTAAACCTAGGTATCTTAACAGCTGCCATGTTTACTCTACGCATCATGTTTGGTTTGCCCGATTTTCATTTTCGCTCTGCTTCATAAAGATGGATACACGCAGAGCTGACGAGCTTCTGTTTATCTGTCCGATTAAACTAATGTTCCGGAGAGGGTTTACCGGCAGGGATGCTGTATGTTTATCAAAAAGACTCCAAGTGCGATATGATATTTGAAGTGTTGACGTAACCATCGCAGGCTCATGACCGGTCACACAACAGTTGAATATGTTCATGGATGCAACATAGGTAACGCAATTTTTTCATCTGATGATGACGTAGACTGGAACTGCAGGAGTTTTTCATTTTCTTGCTCATCTTTTTATCAGCAGTTCATCGTTATTATGATGATTCATGACATGTATATGGCGCCAACATCGACAAAGTTATCATTATCATTATCATCATTATCATCATTATCATCATCATCATTATCCTCAAAGGTTTATACGTATTAATACAACCATCTGGTTAAACTCAAGCTTAGGGGGGGGGGCAAGACATTAATCGTAGTTTTACAAGTGAGGTACCATATTATACACGAAACTATCCAAAAGAGTTGAGGACGAATGTCACAACCCCCACAATACCGATCGACGCCCCAGAACCTCGGAAGCATGTGTCATACCAGGTGGTTATATTAATACGTATAAACCTTTGAGGATAATGATGATGATGATAATGATGATAATGATGATAATGATAACTTTGTCGATGTTGGCGCCATATACATGTCATGAATCATCATAATAACGATGAACTGCTGATAAAAAGATGAGCAAGAGAAAATGAAAAACTCCTGCAGTTCCAGTCTACGTCATGACACATTGACCGGTCAAAACAGAGGTGTTTTTCCCATCTTCATGGTTCGGTGCTTCGATCACGCTAATGCATGTGAGTTGCATTTGTAACTAGATGATACAGCTATTAAGTTATTCATTACATCCTATCTACGTTGCGACCACCGTCATCAAGGCAAAGTGACAATCAAATATTATGACAGTTTATTCATAAATTATCATCTTCACTTCATTGGACAATAATGTAGTTTCAAATGCCATCGCTATTCTGGACACACCTCCGTGATGTTGACTGTAACATAGAAGTGCATTTTCTATCACTCCAGGAGAGTGTTTTACAAAGACTAAGATCGACTTTAAGTTGGACTTAAATATGGCAGGCCGTTCATGCCACTGTTTGCTCTTACCATTTACTGGCATTGGTCTCTCAATGGACGTAGGCCTACAAATCATGGTCACAAATCTACAGAATTTACAGATTTTTTGACAATTCATTATTGAAGGAAAAAATATTATATAAAGATCATAATGGTGAGAGCAAACAGTGGCATGAACGGCCTGCCATAGTTAAGTCCAACTTAAAGTCGATCTTAGTCTTTGTGAAACACTCCCCTGTATTAATCTACTGGTGACCATTTCGTTAGAAATTGCATTGATATACTTGAACATTCTATATGATACATTTCACCTTATTGCAACACTATAATTCATAATTACAGTTCTGATCAAGCAATAAAGAAGCCGTAAAATGCTCTCCTGACCACTATTTCAGTACCACAAACCGTATACAATAGCTACGCGTAGCATTCCACACAATTTGCTTTTCTATAATTAACATTGGCATCCACGATATTAATTTGATTGACGAATGTCCTTGTCTTAAACTCTGTGTCGACAAGATCAACTGAAACAAATGGAAATATTTGTACACAATATTTGCTTGGCTCGTGAATTAATTATTCTGTCCTTGAGTTGGCCCTGTTCAACTCATCAGACGACATCAGAGGCGACGTCCGCACAGAGGCGCCTCCCGCGCGCGCTCAAACCCAGCGAGTGGCGTCCGATCCCCTTCTCGGCGTTGACGCCGTAACTCGAAGAATGGATCAGGGCACCACACTGTGTCAAGCTGAACTGCGGATGGTGGCTTAGCTTATGTATGGCAATGTGGACGGTGCTTTTAAGCGATTCTTGAAAAGAACACATGTGTTTTTTTTCGTTGTCGTCAAATCACCGTGTAATTATTCGAGACATTTGGTTGCCTAGCCCCATTAGGTCACATGTCTGCGATAGTGGCGTAATTATACCATGTGTTGTTTCAATGTCTGCCAAGCTTGGCGACAAAATCTCAGAAAACTACTCTACCTTCTCAGCAGTTCACAGGCATGACCGCATGAGGCTTAATTATAAGGCATGAAAGCATATCAAACAGAGTATGCTCATAACGGGTAGGTTTCGCATAATTTTTCAAGATTACCTGTACCAGCAGGTAATGAAGGGGATGAAGGGAATACGATCATCTTCATTTTTCTTTAGAAACAAAATCGCCAAAAGATTGTGGTCACCTGCACCTCGTTCCTTCTCTCATCCACTCTCTGTTTCTATTTTCTTCCCTTTTTCATCATGCCCTTCACACAGGGGCATGTGCACCCCATGCCCCCTATCACCACGCCACTACCCCCCCCCCCCATCATTCATCTAGACCTACCAGCATACACTGATCCTCTAGACCCTGACAGGGGTACCATACGCCAGCCCTCGGCCCGGTGACATCATTCTCTTCTCCGGTGGAGCTTGCCATCTTGCCGAGACTGGAAGAGTAACTTGAACCCTCAATGTTCACCTGGTCGAGGACACTGATTAAATGTCCAGGTGCACCAAGTCCAGGGATGAAGCACCCCGGTTTCACAACAGCCATCATGCCAAAGTTACTGATGACAAAGGACTTTTAGATCGCAATGATAAATCAATCTTTGTCTTGTGTCTGATCCAAAACAACACAGCAATAATTAACAGCCAAGAAATTAAAATTAGAAGGCTTTCTTGAGGTTGCACGATATATGCTCCAGCGACAATAGCTCAATGTTCGATTTCATTTACTAACCGAAATTAACCCCGAACCAAACACCATACCTTTACCCTAGCCCTAAACCTGAACCCAACCTAAAATCCAATGGCAACCCTAATCTTAACCCTACATCTTTGACAAAATAAATCTACTAAATGTCGGATGACCATATAGATCATCCGACATTTGTGGATAAGTCATAAACATATTTTGAAGTTTTTGATGTACTTGCTAACACGGTATTATTTCAAACAAATATGATGATACTGCTTAGTGGTTACAGACAACACAGGAACGCAAGAGATGAAATAATTCTATAACGAGTATTGTACAATGTTCACTCATATTCGACTTTAAAAATGAGACTTTCAATACTTATCTGCCTATTTGTATATGAATCTACATTGTATCATATTCCTTAATTTCCTATAATTGTGTACATCACCTTTTGAAAATGGCCCTAAAATATAGCACAATTAGCAGACTATCTTTCTCTCGAGTTTGTGAAGACGACCCCACCCTCAACCAGTATGGGCTTAATGAGTAACCTGGTATGAGAGAAACAGACCCTGGGGAAGTCGGTCACTCAATGAATCTATGTACTCTGTTTGACCCTAGCTCTAACATGATTGCGATATGAAGCATTGAATATAGGGGCATATCCAGACAATGTTACAAAGAGGGTACATCATAGGTAGGCTTATATTTATTTCTACACGAAAAACCATTCCCTTATAATTATATTTGAAATGTTAAAGATACGTCATAACAGAAAAAGAAGGATGTCCATATATCCTCTCTGTTAATTTTGTGAAGCCCTCCGAAAATTCGTCAAGCATGGTATTAAGTATTTTCTACATATCGCTTTTGCAAACTGAGCAAAACTTAACAAGTTTCTTACAGCTCCGTGCCTAATAATCTTTTTCTTAAACAGGTTAATGTTAACTTACTGTTCAATGAACTTCCCAAGCGCTATATTCGGAATGATGAAATGCATTTAAAACATCATCTTATTGGTTTGATTGATAGAATGCATTATATAATTCTTGATGTTATTATATCATCAGAAAAGTTAAACAGACACGGGTCGACTGACCTCCGTGAGATTTCGAGTATGCAGCTCCAATAATTATACCAAAACATACAGCAGGTTTATATATGCTTTAACCGTTCATGTTGAAGTGGTTCAATCTGATGCTGATTAATGTGGCATGCTCGTCGAGATTTGAGTTACGGCCGCGGTTAACGGACAACATAATCGAACTTTAATACATCGCTTGTACCATCTATCAACCAAATAGTTGAGGGGTCGATGGTATAGGGAAGAATGACCTGTTTCATAGTATCTTTAAGGAAAGGGGCCATCCCCATCCCAGAAGACCGTCAACTAACCAGACCGACGTGGGTTGTCAGTCTCGTGAACTCTCAGATTACTTTTCAAGATCTCGTTGCACCAGTAGTGTCGGTCTAGTGGGCTGTGGCCAAAGAAAATGTGCGTACTAGATTCAAACATGAAACACCTTGGAAATGTGACCATAGAGATGTATATTCGTCATTAGGTTATGTCACAAATAATCGGAAATTCTTATTGTCTGATAAGACATTGCCAAATAATCATTGCATGAATTGTTATTGTATTGGTTTGCATGCAAATTCTCAATGGCTTTTCCGGATTTTACTTACTATATAGGCTCGTTAGCGATACGGGCGTCTAGGTGTATATGCTCCCCGTAAAATTGTTTAAAGCAATCTAGACCAAAGTTGCTTTAAAAAGATTTTGCTTTTAAATGTTTATTTGTTCCATGTAAATCAACATAAATACATTTCTAATCTTATAACTTTAGATGTATTATAATGGCTAGGTATATACGGAAAAGAATTTCCAGATTTTTAAGGGTATAAAGTTTTCTCGATTTTTTTGTACCCTATGAAAAGAAAGTGGATGGTAGGTATAGCCAAGCTCGTTGCACCGCAATGCTGGATAAGTGAAAGATCCAAGTTTTTTTTTTAATCTCATTATATTTATATATACTGTATATATATATATATATATATATATATATATATATATAGGTTTATTTTTTAGACAAGCGCTAAGAAAAATGTTGCTGTATGAGATTTTGCCTTTTAGTCGAATGATCCAGTCTGAAATAAACTGTTTAAAGTGTTCACTTCCCACACCGGGAATCGAACCCGGGCTGCGGTGATGAGAGCGCCGAATCCTAACCAATAGACCATATGAGCTGACTTATAATCATGATTAATATAAATTCATTTCATCAGTTGAATTATAACAGTGTCTCTGTGGGCAATGAGGGTGTAGAATTCACAAAACTGTACAATGTTGAAACCAGCCCCAGAACATAGACGTGGGATGGGGAGGGGCAAAGTAGCATTTTGTCCCCAGTCAAAGTCAATTACATAGAAACCAGGTCGAATACAGTGAAGGTTGCGAATTCATAGAGTTTTAACATCTGAGGGGGCTACATCCTCAGCCCGGCCTCGTTCATTCTCACATGTCATGTAACTGTCATGCCCCAAGTGAATGTGACTATAATGTGTCTTGATATTAAGAATATTAAGTTTGTGAAAAAACGCTGAATTTTGAGATGTATTGTATACAATTCTGTAATATTTTCACGAAGATGGATGATGAAATAGCCCGAAGCTTTAAAACGGGGCACCTCAGTGGTTTAGAGAGAAAAATCATCACTTTTTGTACCCCTTTCTTCAGTTTTATAATGGAAAATGAATACCATATTCATCACACCTTTTCAATAAACGAAAAACAAAATATAAAGCTTTGACTTTGAAAAAAATAATGTGAGAAAAAGGAATGAAGGGTGATCAATGTTTGTGTCGTGACCAATAAGCCGTGAAAATTGCCCCTATCCTTCTAGAGACCCCCGCAAATACCCCCTCCAAAGTTATCTGACGTCATAAAAGGCCGTGGATGAAACACGTGTATACATGTTGGATTTAGGCATTTGAGGAGTGAATCGAAATGTAAGGGATATATTGGCAACAGCTCATACTTTTACCCCTTCCCCCCTTTTCCCCTGATTATCCCGGGCTATTCAGGATTTGAAAAAGGCGCTAATCCGAACACATACACGAACAAAATGCTTATGTCATTGCAAAGTGTGTAGTAATTTCAAAGTTATTGAAATCATATGTATTATACAAGTAGTAGTAATGGTTTTAGTGACAGTAGTGGCAGTAGTAGTATCATTAGTAGTAGTAATAATAGTAGTAGTAGTAGTATAGTAGTAGACGTAGTAGTAGTTGAGCGGTGGTGGTGGTGGTGGTGGTGGTGGTGGTGGTGGTAGTAGTAGTAGTAGTAATAGAAGGAGGAGGAGAAGGAGGAGGAAAAGGAGGAGGAGGAGGCATGAAGGCAGAGGAGGAGAAGAAGTGGAAAGCCTAAATATGTTTCAGTTTCAGTAGTGCCTTGGAGGAAACATGATAATGAAGGAGACATACCCGACTAAAATGGGATTTCCATATTCTTGATGCACAAGTATTATTAAAGTACAATGGGCATAATTATTCTAGAATATGGTTGAAAACTCATAAACAATTCCTACGCCGATGAAAACAGAAGCATTCACCCACTTTCCTGCAGAAATTCCCCTCTAACATCCATCTCTATGACGTCACAACACCTCATCGTTGACCCTAACCTTTATGATAATTTGTATAGATTCTGATGATTCAAAGAAGTATTGTTGTTTTGTGTCAAAGATTATTGTAATCTAAGATCCTACCACCCGCACCCCTACCCCAATACACTCTTGCCTATTAGTATTGTATTTGGAATTATATCACGTCGGCCTAATTTATTTGTTTATGGTAAATATATTTAATGTCCGAGACTAAGTTTATGGACAACCTGAAGTTACATGTTTATTAGTCTAGACGTATTGTTTGGAGAGAACAAAAAAACCTGAAGTACTATTTATTTAATTTGTTTTCAATTGTATGGTGATATCATGACGTACGTATCCTACAGCTTCTTCGACAAAGTCAATGCTGGTTAATTGGATGTACCTTACAGCCTACGACTTCTTGAATAGTGCACAGCTTAATATTACCAGTGTGGCATTGATAGAGTCATAATACAATTGTAGTAACATCTAATTAATCTAAGTAATACAAGTAGAGCGTTCATATTATAATGTTCTTTTTTATAATAATAACAATAATAACAATAATAATAACGACAACAACAAAAACAACAACTGCTTTTTTTATAAAGCGCTTTACCGGGTTCAACCCATCAAAGCGCTTACAGTATTATTATAACCCCGGTCACTGGATTTAATGACCATGCCGCACATTACAGTGCACATTCTCCACTCCCTAGTGAGCATTCCAGCTAGAAATGAACATGAAATTCATTCATGTACCCGACCCCTACCCTAGCAGTGAAATCTCATTATTGAGGAGGTATAAGATTGTGGTGCGGAGCATTTACATCAATTACAATTCACACCTCATACGAAATAAACACAAAACAAACGCTTTGACATTGTAAAAAAATAACAAATTTTAGTCGAACTTTGACAAGACCGTGTGTCCTCTATTCAAACTCCCATTTGCCAACTATGCGCATGCACAATGCGTAACCGTATAGAAAATACAGACTGATTAATATTTATATAATATTCGTAGTAATAATACAAGTAATCATTTGAATTTTTTAACCGAGTAAGACCGCGGTTCCCCTTAACAGTGAATGCCCATTGCCTTAAACTATTTTCAAATATTTTAAACATGAAATATCATTCAGAATAAACAAAGGGATATACAACAAGTCTTTCAATAAAAGTCTTAAGACTTACAAAAATACCGCCATCCATCTCGCACACAGATGCAGTATATAGTATTTTGATGGCGCATTTCCAACAGTGTGATACAAAAATATATATAGTACCCCAGTCACACTATAACGAAACCGACAACAGATTGACAGCAGACAAAATATTAACAACACTATACCGCGAAAGGCCCAAATTTGACTCGGCGTGTCGCGGATTCGGTTTGGCGGTACGACTGATGTATAAAATCCGATTATAAACCGACTCGAAACCGATCAGTTCTCGGCCATCTGGGGTCGACGGGAGGGGGTGACGTCGTTTTTGATCAGTCTGTCGTCGGTCTCGTATCAGTCTCGTTGGTGTGATTGGGGTGTAACAATGCCTTAAATGGGAAGACCAAGTACAAAGAGATGCACGCACTAAAGCTTTGCTAACAATGAAACTCGCGTGAGTCAAGATATAGCCTCCAGACATTCGCGTAGAAAAGAAACAAGTCAGGCTGAACTTGTCATAAAGCTCCTAACAATGTCGTAATAATCTCTTTCATGATACGAATGAATGAAAGCTTAAAGGCATAAACCAAGACCGAGCTTTTTGTAATAACAATTCACAAAATGTTTTAAACAAGACTGAAAAGATTTGTAATTAAAAATGTTAAAATCGAGTAATTTTGTTTGCCCCGTTATTCTCTTATATTTGATAAGGAAAAACAATATTTTAAAGATCAATCTATATTACATTAATTCTTTAGTTTTTAAGCTACACAACGCGATTCTCTTTGATATTAATGTTGAATATTGGTTATGCAATTTCATTGTGAGAAAAACTTTCTAGAAGATGTTCTGAATGGTTGGTTTTGTAGTAAATAGTATTGCGTTTCATGAGGGGCTGCAGTCGTGGAATCTGTAACAAACTGACTAAATATATTGCTGAAAATCACAAACCATCACAGGCATTGGACACGAAATGTGAGTACATAATATTTGAGAGCAGTTAAGAAAAATAATTTTGAAATGGACATTGCCAAAATGATATTCTTCAGCATGGGATAAAAATGGTGAGAAAACTCACAAATAAAAATTAGAACTAAACCTTTTAAATCAATCTTTTGAAACTGAAGTCGGGTTCTAGTCATGCTCATACATTGTAACAGAATCTAGCTGGAAGCAATTCGAAGTACATGATTATGTAGTAAGTCAATATTGTTGTACATGTATAACCGTGTTTCTGGAATCACTAAAATAAGAAGAAATGAACTGAGTTGTGCTGAAAAGGACTTACATGTGACCTGAGGTTTGGTGAAAACTTTTTCAGCTTTTACTTGTTATAATTCGAATTGGAGGGCATTTGAAGAGCAGTTTGAAGCAATTTGAAGAGACATTTTTGGTGCGATATTCTTCCAAACTTAAATAAAAGGTACAAGTAAGCTCATGAATTATTTTTCACCTCTATCAGACCTCGAACTTCTCTTTAATCCCATAACCTTTGACTCGTGTCTATGCGTGAGGCTTTCACAAATCAGCTGTTTTACCCCACCAAAGGCGGATCCTTTTGTTCCTTTATCATGGAGTCATGAATGACACGTCATAGTTCGTCAAATTAAAAAAAAATGACAATCGAATATTCAAACCATTCATTCCTCTGTGTGTATGTCTACCTCTTCCATATTTTATTCATCTTTTCAAAATGTGTACATTTTTAAATCTTACTTTTTATTTTGCTTGAGTTTCCTTTTCAATTTCGACTAATTTTTGAAATCCCCTTGTAGGCCTACTTGCGATTCTATTTGCCGAACTGATCAAAACAATTAGATAAAAAGCTAATTAATGAATGGTGTATATAAATGATTTTCAGACCCCCACCCCACCTCCACCACCCCCATTAATTTCAAAGTTACCTTTTTAGTTTTTACCTTTACTTATTTTTACGAGTATTATACAATGAACAAAGTGAAGGGGAAAAAAATAATAGCTCCAAGTTCCTTTTTTTTCAAGAACAATATACAGAACTAAGAGATGTTAAGTGCATTACATGTCTTTTTCACGACAACTTAAACAAGAATTAGGATGATTTGAATTGATATCAAAAAATTTACTTCAAATCAGTAATAGCAAATTTTACAAAACTAAAACTTTTATGATTTAACGTTTGTATCTTACGGACCAAGTGGGAGCGGAACGGTCTAACTAGCTAAAGGTCATTAATTATTTTGAAAGTGTATTAGAGTTGATCGTAGCGTCTTCTTTTCACGTTCCCTTTCTTCCTTCCCCCTTTTCTTCATTTTGTAATTGTTTTATTCTCTGTTTAACTTTTTTTCCCCTCCTCCCCCCTCCCCCGCTATTTGATTGAGGGGCAAGTGCCCCCGTGCCCTCGGTACCTTAACAAATCAGCATGCATTTTGATTGATTGATGAACTGAGGATAGAAAATGAACCGAGATACACCTCGAGATATATACTACTCCACTTGTTTCATATGTCCTCCCATGGACATTTAGTATACTCAATTTTGACGTGTTTTTTTCCTCCTGCAAAATGAATGACTACTGTTGTTTGGGGTAGATTACACTCGGTTATATGCTTTTTCGTAATCCTCGTTTTAACACACCCCTTTAAACTTTCTCTTCAGCCGTCTCTCTCTGTCTCTCCTTTTTCTTTTGGACCTACGGGACCCTAGGAGAAGACGTGAAAAAACAAACAAAATATAACAAGTGAAAATCCCTTCAGCCATTCACAGGGCAGCCTGGGGCTACATATCAATATTCATGAAAGGCGGAGTCTATTATGCATGAGGCATCAATCGTGTACACTCCAGTGACAGCGATGACAGATAATGTAGGCGGGGCTTAGTATACTACGATGAGTGTTATACGCTTTATGCATTGACTCAGCTGTATGAACGTGTAAACCGTATTTACCTAGGGCTCTGTGTGACGGGTTAACACTGGCGCGAGTCTATCGGCATTCAGTACGCCGTATCTCTGCCGGTGACGAGCATCGACTACTCCTCTCTGTCTCTCTTTCTCTCATTCCCAAGGAACCAGTGGAATATTGATACCTCCCGACCATCGCAGTCTGGTACATAAATGTGAGATTTTATAGTCGATCCTCTCATCTTGTTCCCGGCTTTTTCTGCAAGTAGATCATCTAGGTTTTACCCATCGTCGAGGAACATTGAAAAGATCAACCTTCAGCACAATCCAAGCCATCCAGCGCATGTCATTAGTTTTCTCGCAGACGACATCGCATCTCGGTGAATTTATGCTCTAATACCCAAATCGGATTACGCGCGCTTTATTTCATCGTTCAAAATCATCTCCTAAACAACTCCTCGCTCCATTTCTGGATTAATCTTTTTAAAAGGACAATCTTCTCTTTGTTTTAAGCCAACTGAACGCTAAGCACAAAGCAACATGCAAGGGCAAAAGGATACCACGTTCACCAAAATATTTGTCGGCGGCCTGCCGTACCACACCACGGATAAATCTCTCCGTGATCATTTTGAGATCTATGGCACCATCGAAGAGGCAGTCGTCATCACAGATAGGTCGTCGGGAAAGAGCAAAGGATACGGATTTGTAAGTACAGAATATTTTGTTACAAGGCATTCATTTTACAATTTTTTACACAGCCTCGTCTCTTCTTCCACCTATCATCATTATTATCATGCCCGAGTCATAGTGTTAGATGTAGTGCTTGAAAAGGGTAAATGGTATCCCAGTAGGTTTTATTCGGTTATATATAGCTCTTGTTTACATTATTGAAGGCAGAGATGGAAACGAAACTGAAATCACAATAGAATACGACGAAAACACAATGTGTACGCTTTAAGATAATACGTATTGCGTGGGCATTATTTAGTTGGGTCTCTCTATTTCAAAAGAAATAAGCTACACTGATCGGGCCGGCATCTGTATGTACAAAAATTTGATTTACCAGGTATTACAGAAAGGGGGATGTTTATGTCAGATGAACATACACGTTTTTCCACTTATGTACGTCATTGGATAACCTACAGACTTGAAAACGTCATAAAACATTGGCAATATCTCTAATTTTATAGATTTATTGACATCTCGGTAAGAGCTGGTCACGGGCACCTATATTTGAAGTAATTTTGTATGATATCCAGCTATGAGTGACACACAGCTAAATTATCCTATCTTTTATGTTCACCAAAATGGTTTTTCTCTCGGTAGTTTTACCTTTGATCTACATTCACATGGGACAACGGGAATCTCTACGGGTTGTATTTACATGCTCTTTGCAGCTGCAAGAGCTTTTTGGACCCTTATCGTTACATCAACATGTTTAAATACTTAACATAATGATCACGGCATTATCTGTACTACGACTTTGCCCGGCTACCCTTGGTTTTATGAACGAATTCGTCACTTAATAGGTAGTGCTGTTAATTGATAGAAGTCGTGCAGAATATGTTGGAGCATGAAGTATACTGCTGTAACCATTATATATTGCACGCAGTGCATTGAGTTGAGTGTGTTATGTCGCAGACTCGCAGTGCAGTGCATGCATGCACGACTAACTGCCGGTGAGGTATAGTTCTATAGCGTCGTTAGTAACAATAGTTGCCTACCATTAAAGGCCGCCTCCTCTTTGAAATAAATTAGCGATCGCATATTCAGTGGCGCTGTTGTTACAGCAATTTTAAAGATTAAGGTGAATTTTCTAAATAATATATGCTTTTAGTTTTGTAGTTATTGGGAAAAAGAAAGCGGGGTATTTTATCAGCACCTTTGTCTTGATATAAATGCCGGATACACTAATTCGAGTATTTTTAAAAGGTATCTAGAACTAAAGGAAATTTAAAACGGCCTAATTTTACTCTTTATTCTTGCTTTCAAGTGACAAGAAATTAAACCCGAATTGTTCATTCATGAGGAGACCTCTGTTGAATTAGAAACCCCCTTTTAAACCAGGGAAATAAACAAAATTCCCCCAAACGACTGAACACGGAAGATAATTATGAAGGACTGAAATAGATACGTGAGCATTTCCTTCACCAATATTTACTTGTGATAGACTGAGTAAACCGGGTAAATCTTGTTATTCCGAGTACTATCCATGCATTGACGTAAAAGATAACGCTGTTCTAGACAAGATAAGTATATCAAATCTACAGCTTTAGATATTGTGAAGCTGATATTTTAAAAAATCATATATCTATTTCATAAGGCCTATACAATTTTTGTTAAATTTTTGCCGAAGTAGGTGTAACATTCAAACGTTTAACCCTGAATTAATAGTTGTCTATCTTCATAACGTAGGTCTGATTTAATACAGTTTTTTTGGTGACAAACAAAGTCTGGAATTTGTAGAATGAACTCTTTAATTTCATGATATAAGTTGTATTATCACCCTCGAGCAGAAATTGCTCAACGTCATGGAATCATGCAGTATTCTCAGAATGTTTAAACTAATTTTACTACTCCATTTCTCAACTCCATAATGACCAAATTGAGATTTAAATTATTGGTTATTTTGATAAAATTTTACGTGCGGATATGATGAAAGAGATTGGTTCTAAAAACATTATTTTGACAATAAACATGGAATCTATCAAAAAGCAATACGTTGTGAGCTTTACGCATTCACGTTCGTATAACAGTGTATAATGTCCGTCCCGGGAACTTGTCATACAAAATCTCAAACATAATTATGGGTAAATTCGAAATCGCGCCTTTTTATTAGGCCCCTGGATATGACGTTCTCTCCTATTTCTCTCTCCCATTGGTCTGTATTTATCTTTCTGTCTATCCCTCTCTCTCCCCTGACGTTTGGTTTCGTTTTTGATGATGACAGTACTTATATGATGAGCTTTATCAGTCTATTCATGAGCTTCCATTGCGCGTGCCATATGAAAGATGCGCTCGGTAGACCATGGACTTTACCTACTGTTGCCGAAACACAATGACGAACTCGTTCATGGTACAATACACAAACAGTATGGAAAGCCGCAAGGGAGCGAGGGAGAGAGATGGCGTTCAATTCAAGATTAAAGGGCTATCCAACCCTTATAATAAGTTCATTTGTATGAAAGCAGAAAATAAGATAAACAGAATGGTGAAAGTTTGAAATAAATCGGACAAATAATGAGAAAGTTATGAATGTTTGAAATATAAGATCACTAAGTCTGTACGAATCTCTAATTGGCCTTCTTCCTTGAGGCACTACTAGAAATAGAATATGGATAGCATATCATTATAGGTCCTCTGAAGAGAAAAGATCCTCTCGAGTCATACATTTTTGAAGAAAAAAACACAAATATCTCAGCGAGAACAGAAATGTTAAAATAAATATGTTCCTTTTCAAAGGTGACGAATAGGAGAGAGGAAGCTAGGGAGGGATGAAAAGGGATAACATGGGAAAGATAGAGGGAGAGAAAAAGAGAGAAAGAGAGAAAGCGGGGGGGGGGGTGGTGAAGAACAAAACAGAAATAGGCACAATGCATAAGTATAATGAGTAGAGAAATATGAGCGATGACTAAAGGATTTTCCAAGATTTTCGTGAATTGAAATAAATGAAATGTACATAATTATGGAAGAGGAAAATGATGTATATTAGTTGTACTGGTAGATAATAATGTCTAGAGGGAGACCGTGATGAAGAGAAATAGAGGCAGAAGAAAACTCAGGAAGAAAGAAAGAAAGAAGGAGAGATAGATAGAAAGAGAGAGAGAGAGAGAGAGAGAAAGGTGCAACAGAAATGGGCTCCCCATGCGGTTTCAAAGGTCATAGCCATCCCCGGTTGCAGGGATTACTGTGTCGTTATCATAGAATCGAAATGTTCTTTTTCATGGGTGCGTTGGTCTCGCCTACTTCAACAAATATCACAGAAAATATGGATAAAGAATGGCCAAATGACTGGTAATAAAATGAATTACAAAAACAGCGTATGTTGACTTTTACACTATTCATATTTGGCTGGGCTCGAGATTTAAAAGTCTACAGAAGAGCAGGATATGAAAATGAACTGCGTTCCAGTATGATTTGCCTGAACGCAATATCGACTCGGTAATATTACGTGCGTGTGTTTGTGTGTGTTAAAGAGAGAGAGAGAGAGGGGGATAGAGAGAGAGAGAGAGAGAGGGGGTAGAGAGAGAGAGAGAAAGAGAGGGGAAAGGGGGAGGGGAAGGGGCAGAGAGGGAGAGAGATATATTGCACCAAACAAAAGGTTATTGGATGGCCATTTTGATTGATGCTGTAAGGCAATGAATTATTATGTCAACTATGATTGCGTAACATCTGAGAGTGACATGGCTGACTGGTAAAAGACGTTGATTACTAGCCCCTCCCTCTGGCGTCTCTCTTCTCTAGAGATAAAAGCTCACTGAAACAATAGAACAATGTTGTATACATAATCCCCACGTAGGGACTCGAATCCCACATGCGTAATTTAAGTCGTCAAACCACTCAACCAAGTTTTCCTCGAATGAAATTCGTTATGTAAATTGTAATGCGACATTATTTTATTCAGTTGCAGAGAGCAATTTTAAAATTCAACTTCTTAAAAAAGGTGCACTGGAACACTAAAATCACAGCAAGCGGAAAAGGTTTATGTATACTTTTGCAACAATAACAATTTACAGTTTGAAGAGCCTCAAATTAAATCCCCTTTGAGATCAGAAAGACCATGCCTTATCGGACCGGTTTTATCGTCCATTTTGTTCACCTTTCCCCTCGACGCAAACAAATATTTGTCCTTTCACGGATAATTCCTTTGTTTCAATCCGATATTTTGTTCCTATTCCCCCGGCGCTGTTTTGCTTGGCTATCGCAATTTCATATCTCAGCGCGTCCATCTCATCCTCTCGCTGGAGTCCGGCACCCCCGTGGCTCCGGCTGGGTTAACCCCTGAATGACACCCCGGCATGGCCATAAATGGTATCGGAGGGACTGTAGTTAGCCTAGAATGAATGCTATGTACTCAGGTTAAATGGAACAACTCGCATCGGACGGTGTATAGTCTTCGTCGTGGAGACTCGTGGCAGGAACTTGGTGATGGATATGATCGAGCGAGGGTGATATTTTCCCCTTTTCACAGGAACATCATAGATGGGCAATTAGTACATGTACACTTAGAAGGAGTCAATAACGGGGAATGTGTTTATAGACTAAATAATATGAGTTGTCATATTTAAACATCTGTGCAAAGGGTAGCCTGAATGGTTGAGCATTACAGAAACTGATTATATAGAGAGTTACCCAAAGACTTCTAATTTGAAATGTAGGACAAAGACCAAATTTGCGATTCGATATTGGCATATAAGCCTATCTTTATCATTTCTTTTGTTAATCAACATTAATCAGGTCTGCTTTAGAAGTCTAGGTATGATGATACGCAACCCGGACGCCTTGATTACGACACTCACATAGGCAACTTACCATCGCACAACGCACACGCGATAGAAAAACACACAGATTCGCATCGCACACCCACACTTTCTCCCCGCTCAGTGCGCAACACATATAAAACATACAATGCCAAGTTGCGCGCTCCGATAGCACGACACTCGTACTTTCCACGTTTTCTTACCCTCTCCTCTCTAATGTACTCTCTCTCCCTCTCTTTCTCCCCTCTCTCCCTCTCTCTCCCTATCTACCTCTCTTCCCACTCTCGCCTGCTCCCTCTCTCTCTCCCCTCACTAACTCTCTCTCTCCCTCTCTCCCCCGGCTTCATAGTCAACTGGGTTCAATTACATCGCGATTTATGAAATTGATGCAACCAAAATAATTCCAGATCCGCTCCGGCTCTCTCGTCCAACGCCAATTAATTCCACCTCCAGAATAAAAGCGCAATCAACCGACCCAAAGTCATCACACGGGTATCCCATTCCCAAGGAGAAAATAATTTACTCTCATCTCTTTATATATCCATGCTTGGTTATTCCTCTAGATGTATAATTGTGAGATCAATAGTTTCTCTGGATTAGGTTATTCAACGGTTTAACTTTTGCCTCGGGCAGCATATAAAACTTTCTATACCTAATTATGAATTCCAATGTCTAGCTTGTATGAGAGCACACATTTCATTATGATTATAATAAGCGTTGACACAACTCGCTTTGAAATGCAATTTCACCTTCCGAAACGCTCTGATGATTGTAAACTGACACGTGGAAAAAAAGATGGAAAAAATGAGCTTGGTGGTACTATCGTTAGGACTGAAAGTAGACGAGGGAACATCTCAGAAACATGTTGTCCAATTTATAAAAACACAAAATAATTAACTTGCACGTACCTTCCTGTCTTATTTATTGTACATAAAAACTAAACAAAATTTATTTTGGTTGCTGTCACACAAACAAGTACAAGTGCTTACAAATACTGTAAAAGATTATCACTATCTATTATGCTTCCAAATCAAGCTGACTAGCTGGCATGAGACAACCTTTAGTCATAAAGTCCATATCACCGTTTTCATAATCATCCCTTCCTCTTTTAGATACCCTCATACAACTGTAGATATTATTCGAATCTGAAGCAGACGTTCACATCAGGCTTAGCTCACTCTCCCGCATTTCCATTCCATAATTTACGTGAAGATATGACCCGAAGACGTTCACATCAGGCTTAGATAATACAATGCATGTACCTGGATTACTTCCCTGCACAGGACCTCTACAATCTATCAGTGCAGTATTATCAACAGTATTCTGCTTCTAAGTGCATATAAATACGATGGATAGTCATCAACTTAATTTTACTGATATTACTTTCAAACAAGTTATCATGAACACTGCACATGACGAGTGCGTCTAAGACTTTCCAACAAGAATCAGTTCAAGTTGTAATGAGATCATCGAGAACTGAACACTATGAAAAGCTCAGCTTATTTCATTGACTCTTTCAAATCTGGAAAAATTTAATCATAACAATAACAGAATTCTTGATATACACTAAACGTCTTTGATATATGTGAACCGCTCAAGTGCTTCTGCAACATATTTAATACGGTAGTTATACGCGCACTTAGCTCCTGCATAGTTTTGCCACTCTAATTTGTCAGTCATATGATATATCCCCGCACGCTATCACAGCTACAAGACTCCTTATCCGAATATTTGCTTCCACCGATAAGATGTCCATTCATTTTTTTTACGAAGCAGATAATATCACGGAGGGGACGAAAGATGATTATAATATCTGCACACAAAGAGTTGTGCGAACATAATGCTCTACGCATGTTGATTAGGTAATCAGTCTCTTCTTGTCTCTCCTGTTCTGAACTTTCTGTACCAAACCAATATACCTCGCTGTTTATCTACATGTAGCCGTATATGTACCCGCGTTCAAGGCAATTTCAAAGTCCATTTAAGAAATAGCACGATAACTCCAGCTGCAGACCTAGAGTCAATAACAGTTTGGAGATGAATTATCGAAGTGTAACACTGTATTGAATATTAGAGATCATGATTTACGATTTTTTTATTCAATAAATTTATGGATCTGAAAATGCTGACCTATTCACATTGGGACGTGGTAGCCGCACGTAATAGGTGAACACGTTCTGTAAACCATTATTTTCTGCGGGTATTTTTTACCCTTTCTCATGGGGTTTGAGCGAAACGGTGTCTGTGTATTTTTTTTTACTCCATACCCTGTGCTCATTCTACATCTGCTCAATCCATGCCCTCTCCCACTATAAATTATGTGGGCTTGTTATGAAGTCTGGAGATGAACTAAAAGGTGGCCTGTGTCGTTAGAATTCATAATTGTTTCGTTCAAATCGTGACCATGTACAATAATTTCACCGGCAGCTATGATACCAGAATGATTCATCTTGTTTTTCAGTAGCCCGTTTTCTCCTCATCAGTAATTCATTTAAAGGGAGATGGTAGTTAGTTTCCATGGGGGTGTTTCACAAAGATCCTATATGTCGAACTTAACTCTATAAGTTGGACTTAAAACATTTGGAGAGCCATTTGTAGTCTTCAAATAAAATACATTCAAAGCAAAAATTCAAGTATTTTAGACTTTTCATAAATTCCACATCAAGAACATGAAATCTCCTTGATCATAGAAAATATGAAAATGATTTGAATCAATATTTTATGCCTTTTAGAATAATTTTTACAAAATAATTTCAAAGATGCTAACGGCTTTCCATAATTTTTAAGTCCAACTTAGAGTTAAGTTCAACTTAGGATCTTTGTGAAACACCCCCCCCCCCATGTGTAGTAGGTCATTATTCGCTGACACCAGACTTTGGGTTAAATACCACTAATGGGTGTACAAGTCTCGCACACAGCAAACCCGTGGTCCCATCAAGAAATACCCCCTATAGTCTCTCGGAGAGTCTTCGAGTGAGGGAAGTGTATGATAATGACTTTCCCATATTGGGCAATTGGTGGAAAAGGCAGAGCATTACATAAGGCCTGTTGGTCATAAAACTGATGGCTAAATTGACAACACCTGCTATTGAGTAAACACCCAAATGGTTTCGAATTCTCCGTGAGAGCCCACTACTATGTGTCTTTAAAATCATGAAAACTTTATACATTCACCACTCCCTTAAATATAGTTCGGGTTATCTTAAATTCCGTTGCCGGTATATGCCATTCTCATCACGTGTAAGTATGCGTCGTTTGTGGCTTTGAGCCAATTATCCTAGCCATTACAATTTAGGCAATATGACGGAAGCACTAACCCTTTCCTCTCGTTGCAATTTCTTACTTAATTTCCAGGACAATTTCTTTTTTTAGCTCAATGCAAAACACCCTCCTAATTGAGAAAAAAAAAGTAAAACGGAAAAGAATCTGGAAGTGTGAACAGTTTTTGTTATGCATATTAGCTTCAAGTAATAAAAGGCACCCCTTATCGCTTGAAATACTTGCCCTACAAGATGAAAGAGGGAGATGAAAAATACTCAAGAGTCTGAAATGGAGGTTAAAGAAAAGGTGACCCGCCGATTGGTTCCAATATCTAATATCTAGCCAAATACTTCAACAGGGCAATATCCAAATTATCGCATGGCAATATGCAAACTATAAATGGGGGCATTCAGAGAAAAAATAAAAGATCGTATGGTTTTCCCAATTATTTCCGCGGTCGATTACTGGTTGGAATTAGCTCCGGTGAGGAGGGGAGGAGGGGGGAATGAGGGAGGGGGTAGCTATGGTGATTCAGCCGACTTATTATCCTCCAATAATCATCAGAGTAATTGAAGTAAAATAGAGGAGCTCGTTTAGATTGATTGTCCAACCCTCCAGCATCCAAAGATGATTGCTTTAAAATTAGTCTTCCAATCGTCCGCTGGTCTTGGCTTACCTTCCCGATGATTTTCTACCGTTCTCATTCCTTCATTAGCCCCTCCCCCACCGAATATTTGTGTCCATCTTCTACTTCATCTTGGTCGGTCAGGTCCCTGAAAACGAGTTCATTTAAAAATACAATGCTTGCCCTAAATTGTGCCTGGAGCTCTGTGGTATAATGAAAGGTAAAATGCACCATACATTAAGTGGCATCTGTCAATAGCCAGCTAATTATTCTGCCTCATTAGCAACAATTTCCAAAGAAAATGAGGAATAATAATTTCTGTCAACAGCGAACGGGACTTGCTTTGTGAATGAAAATAAAAACACCAATTTCAAGTCGTGATCGGTTGAGTTCTGCGTCGTATGACGAGGGCAAATTTCCAAAGTGCTTGGTTTTGTCTGTGCTTTCACAGCGTCTATTAGTACATGTATAAGAAATATGGCGTTGATTATGAAAGTTTTTCATCCATGGGTTCTCTTGTGTAATGTAATTCTTAAACCATTATTTAAACCCGAAAGCATCAATTACTGTGCACAATGCATCTTCATCATATTCAGGTCAGCTATTGCTGAAAACGAAATTAATTCATTAATTACTATCTCACAGTATTAGTATGGGGTGTTTTAATAATTGACTTCTAGACGGAAAGATCACAGACAAAAAAATACTGTATCCTTCAATAGAGTGATATAGAGGGAGAGAGAGGGTGGGTGGGGGGGGGTTGTACTTACAGAGTAAAGACTTGTATGTGCTATATGGGTAACGAACGCAACTGACTGTCTGATGAATACTGTATATCGAGGGAAATGCCTCAGGCAAGGGGAATTCAATTATTTCTATCATATTTTTTCTCCCACGGAATACCAATCAATCTCTTTCATCCACTTCTTTGAACTATATCAGAATATATTGGATTTCGGTGACCATTTATGCCCATGGCTACAACCAGCATGTACCTACATTTGTAGACACCCATTTTTAATTTTTGTTATCTCTCTATTTCCTCGAAGTATCATTTTTTAATCTTTCGGTAAAATGATGCAGGTTACGTCTCTTTGTCTCGTTCTGCCCTTCTCTGTTGACACTGGTGTAACTATATTATGGCCAAATATATTTCAAATAATTCACTGACCTTTACCCACTATGTACTTTGTATATCTCTCTGGGATATAAATTCCGAGAATGACGACTGTTAAGTGACCCTCTTTTTCTTCATAATGATGATGATTATGATGATATTAAAATGATAAGAATGACAACATTAAAAACAATAAGAAAAATAATGATGGTAATAATGATAAAATGATGATAATAGTACTACTACTAATAACAACAGCAACAACTATAATACTAATCATTATATAAAATACTAATGCGCCATTGATCTAGTTAACTATTCTGAGTCGCAGGACAATGAAAGGCGTGATTTACATTAACGAATGAAGAAGAAAACATGAAAATGTGACAATAAACTGTTAAAACTATTGAGAGCCTCCCTATACTTATTACTTCAAGTGCATCTTTCTAGATATTTAGTTATGCCTGTGCAGCTGTATACTTCATACATTGTCCTGTACACCTGTACATCGACTGAAACTTGCAATAACAGGTTGTTACAGATTATAGGATTCTCATACAATACAATGAAAACATGAACAAGAGGAAAATGAATATGAAAACTATTTCGACATAATCAACAGATATGAACTTCAACTTTAGATGATAAGATGATCTATCATGGATGCAACGAACAGATCAGATGTGTCATTTTATTTGGATGGCTACTGCTGGACTTTTCTTGCTCTTTTTGCCTTTATCTTTAGTTACTCTTCTTCTCTCTCTCCCTCACTCTCTGACTCTCTGACTCTTCCCCTCTCCTTCCTCTTTTATGTATAGGCATCAGCCGGCCATTGCCAAGTCGAATGATTTTCAGAGATGTCAAACCGATGTTATTTTGGTGGTTTTTAAATCCCACAAGTACTCACATAATATGAGGAAAGTCATTTTAAAGAGAGCATTTACATCTCACAAATTGGTGCTGATAGGTGGAATTTCTTCTTTAAAATACCCGATCGAACCCCCTATTGTTAATCTCATGTTTTGGCAAGTAGGGTTTAAGGCGTCAGAAAATTGTTTTATTTATTTTTTTATAGGAAAAAGACGCAGATGGTAAAACAAAACATGAAAAAGTGAAAAGCCAGGTATAATATTCGACTAATTCGAGCCCCAGAAGCTAAACCATATGCAAGGCAGAAGATACCAATATTAATATGTTAAAGAATATAAATGAGTAAAAATCAATCTTGGGTATTTTTTACCAAAATTAGGAGAATATATACCAATAAATTACATTGGATTTAGCCCCTTCGACCCACAATTAGTTACACATCAGTTTATGTCTGTCCCCATAACAATCTGATTTACTTGATGATTATTAATTTTAGTCCTTAAATTTGTTTAAGAATACTTAATGCACCTTTTGCAAGTAATTTTCCTTTAGAAAGTGCTTTCATTCTAAGATGGTTCCGAACCTGTTCCCAATTCCTTATTTTCTACGTACACATTCGTACCAAAATGGGGGCAGAGTACTTGCTACACCCCTTTTATACGTATCCCACAACTATTTCGATCGACGGGCGTGGCGATGATGATCATAACATTAGTTTAATGTCGTCCATTACTCATCAACGACACCTGTTAAACTTTTGGAGTCAGGTTAGCATATGTTGTGGTGTCTTCAGCGGGACAAACAAAAATAAATCCCGTCTCCAATGTTGATGTTTTAACACGAAGAGTCAAAGATGCATGGTAATGGCCTCATGGTTTTGACTGCATTTCGCAATATGCTTCGAAATATTCTAAAGGTTTTTTTTCTTGGCGAGGATAAAATCGACGAGCTAGCTCGCATAATGGCCAATAAAGGTGGCACAATGAGGAAAGGGGCATTTATTGCAGGTCATAGTGCATTTGGAGTCTTATACTTCATTATCCTCTCACCTCAAATCTTGTGATCAATGCTGTGTCTATGATATAAGACAGTGCCACAATTTCACTTTGCTTTGTTCTACCGCAGTACATTATATACCTCGAATCAAATGAATGATGTTTCATGATGTATAGCAAAGAAATATCTTCATTTTGTATTGTTCATCTGTCTCCCGATGTACATTATTTTCATACCTCGAATCAAATAATGAATGTATATAACAATCAATGCAGCATCTTCATCTTGTTTTGTTCCTCTGTCTTCCGTTGCCCAGGTAACCATGTCTGATCAGAGAGAAGCCGAGACAGCGACGAAAGAAGCCAACCCCATCATTGATGGCAGGAAAGCAAACGTCAATCTGGCCTTCCTTGGAGCTAAGCCCAGGAATAACCCAACCACAAATGGAGGTAAGAATCAGGCAAAAATGTACACCGATGTCCCTCCAACCCTCATCCCTCCCCTCTTGTGTTACACATCTCACTTCCATCTTGCAATATCTTATACAAATTCAACTAAACAATTTTGCGTTCACCGTAGGTCCCATCAAAAAAAAGTTTGCATAAAATTATGCCCAATCGTGACCATGCCTTATTTTTGTTTATTCCAAATATTACTATGAATTGCCGGGGGAAAAAAGAACGGTGCGTCGAGAAACCCTCAAACACACACACATACAAAACAGCCTGCCACAAATCATATTATATGGTTTGAATAAAGAATGTTGACGTCACATATTATGTAGAAGGGCACATATTTGGGGATAATGATCCTGGTCATCTTGAGGATATGACACTGTGAGAATGACATTGGGATTAGTGGACGAGCAAATCAAAACGACCTAGAATGAGAGCTCAGATAATAAACTATAATAATCAATTTTTAAAAATATTATTTTTCAAAATGAGATCCTATGATTCCAAATCCACCCATGTAACATGACAAATGACAAGTCTCATATCTTAACTAATGAGTAGAGGGGATGACGAGAAGTGTCGTAGCGCCTGCTTCATCAACTTTATGACGTAGTTAGGTCATCGATTAAAATGTTTGATTCTCGCCGTCAGTAATTGTACGACAGTGATCTTCACACAAAGAAGTGTTTTGATGTGATTAGTTAATGTCGATGTACTTTAGTCCAAGTGCTTACGTCACCCGATCCTTTGTAATAGATTAATGACCGGGTGAAAATGACAGTTTTATCGCTCGTAAAGATGCCCCCCCCCCCTCCTCCGCAACCGCGTATTAACGCTTTGGTCCATTGCACTTAGCTGTTGTTTTGTTAACATTCTTGAACGAACTCAGAAATCAGCGCAAAAAAAAAAAACTATGCTAGCACCGAATTATGTTATTGTGTTCATTTGAAGTAAAGACGACTATTTTTGTGTCATGAATGCTGTGAAAGGATCATAAAATACATTCCAAAGAATTAAAAAAAATGGTCTGTTATTGTTCAGACAATGATTACTCTTGATTCCCATGCCCGTTAATGAATAGGCCTACAGTATCATGTACGTGAGTCGATGATATTAAGTGCATAGCCATCGCACTATTAGTCAAAATAGCAAAGGTTATAGCCTTCGTAGTCATGATTTTTTCCAAATTTAAAGATTTCTAGATGAGATGATCATCTCTATTAATGATTATTTCCATTATTTTGTATCAGAAATATTGACCAGTAAACTGAATCAATTATTACGAAATCCCATCAGTTCATATATGAAAATCGACTTCCTTCAGAAGAAGTAAGGTGAATGCACCCGAGCGTCGGAAATTGGGTACTGTATCCACCACGCCGCCATTTTGATACTCCCAATATCACTACCTCAATGCATATGCACCTGGGAATCCCTTAAAAGCTCATTTCATTTTTTGCCCAATATCGCCTTGCATTGTGAGCATTTTCCGCTAATAAATATGTCCTCGTTCCATTGTCATCTCGGGGATTATCGACGCTGTTGCTAGTGTTCCCGATGGAGGCCTTGGCGTTACTTTACTGTGATCAGATGTTAATACTTGTCTACTGCTGGTGATATGAAATGAAACAAATAAAATAGAATTGTCAATAAATTGGGATCCCGCCAATTAAATCGACACGAACTTGGGACAAGCGATTTTGGCAGTAATTAAAAGATCGAGCCGTCACAAAGACCAAAAACCTGACGACACCCTTTCAGAATAAAGGAATTGGGTCAGCTTTCGATAGGATTGTGTGACGATGACAATAATGACCGAGGAAATGTCCGATTCAAGTTCTTGATTTCAATTACTACCGTCTCATAATAAGCTACAAAGATATGAACTTATTTTCACACCATGACAATGCAGTATGGACTTGTCCGTAACCAGAGATTGAACAAAGCAAGGTCAGTACGGACTGATATGAGCATGCAAGGCCTTCATATTGATGTTCATATTCGTAGGTTTTATATTTCATCTGTTTGACAATACACTCAGTATTATTGCTATCGTTTCAACAGCCTCCATAAATGTCATGAACTTTAATTATTCCTATGAAAATTTTAGATAGAAAAAAGGAGCGCGTGGAACAATGGTGGAAAATAAAACGATCTTGCCGCAACTCGACAATAAGAGCATCGCCGATCATGCTTTCTGTTTTTTCAAAATGCGATATCTGGGTTTGTCGTTTTTCCTAAAGACACGTTGCTACGAAAATAGAAGTATTGAACGCCAGATATTCCATTTGCTATTATTACATTCCACTATAATTCTTCCCGGTCACGTTTCACCCGCGATCGCGTGCCCATGTTTAGTCATACTCAATATTGCCCGCCGATATTTCCATTTTAGTTTCCATGGCGACGCCTTGTCGCAACCCATTTATGCCGTTCTGCCCTGAAAGAAGCGGTGTGGTCAGAAGACCCTGTAAATACCACGATATTTAGTTAGAGGAAGTACAGTAAGCCCCCCAAAAAAAAAAAAAAAAAAAAATCCACCGAATGGAATTATTTGGATTGATAAAACCATGACTTTGAGATAGCAAAGTGAAATTTGGTACCCTGGGTTGATTTATATTCCTTCTAGAGAATTTCCTAAGGAACCCTTCGCTCAATATTTGTCTCTAATGTCCGCTCTAGAAAGTGTGAAGCAGGAAGTTGCAGAGACTTTCGAGAAATCGACCCAAGGGCATTTTCAATAGCCTATTGTACTATCCCATAGAAATCATGTTCAGATTATAGAATAGTCGTTGTAATGGTTGCACGTTTCGAAATTGGGTCGACAAGGCTATCGAAATTACCCTACGTTGGTTTATTGAAAACCCGTACGATCATGTTGAAGAGGTTTTCATTTTGGGCATCTTCATTCCATAATACCAAAACCTACCCGAAGATGAAGGAATGGATAGAGATGTTACTTGATAATATTGGTCAGTCCGAATGTTTGTATCTCTGCTTCGATGAAGACTTATTTAGCTTTTAGAAAACCATTCCATTTCTTGAAGCCCTTTAATTAGAAATCAGCTTATTCATATTTGCCTTTACTTTTATTAGTTACATACCAGCAACCTCACAAAAAGAGATTAGCGTCGCTGCGATTCCGTACATGCAATCACCATGAAGCCGCGAACACCTAAGGCATCTAAATCCTTGCATCCTGTACAACATTCTTGCAATTTCTGTTACAATCCTCCATCAAATCATGAAACCCTTTTTTAGGATTGGGGGAAGGAAGATGCTTTGTCATCAACTAGAAATCAAGCAATGCCTATCACATCCCACTTCAAATCGACGACGATGTGAGCTAATCTCCCAGTGTGTCTTCGGGATACGCGTTGTAGGTTTCGCGACCTTAGAGAGATTAAGCAATCCAAATCAGCGAGGGAAAAACGACCCGAAATAATAAGAAATCACATTATCTCGATATTATTTCCACACATGTCTCCTTTTGTCGTCCGATCTCGGGTGCAAATCCGCCATGTCGTGTAAACACTTCTTAAATGGCCCTACACAATGTTTCCCCCTCCTTTTCATTCTTTACTATATAAGATCTCTTATTTGTCAACCGCAGGGTGGATCTTAATAACTTACGAGTTCTGGGCTCTTTTTCTGTTTTCTTGAGGAGTTGAATGAGTGATGACGTCACTGTGTACATGGTGCCATGGCAACCGCAAGCAAACACGTGGACATTTACCTGTATCAGGACCGTATATAAACACAAATCTTTTTAATTGTGCGATTCATCTTCTGGTGTGGGTTTAGATGCGTTCAAAACGTAACACTAGTAGATTACCTTGTCCTGTATCACAATGTATCAAGACGCGAATGAGCCCTGTGATGGCACTCAAAATGGAAAGCCTGAGGTGGTGGTAGTGGGGGGGGGAGGGGGGAATTCTTCAACATAGTCAAGTTCATTAACAACATTGTCGTTACTCGTTAGACATCATGACCTTAACCCTGTACACCATCTACCTTTGAGGTGCTTCTAATAACTTATATAACTTATAAATGCATTCATACCCATTCGCGAATCCGCACGAACGCGCCCTGAGATACATAATTTGCATAAAGAAACATTTCCTCATTTCATCACTCATGTCAAATCATTTAGTGGTCGAGGACTGCCAACTCTGATTCTGATCACAAATTCCCCGTCGGTGAAATATGACATGGAAGAACGATCACAAGTGCTATGACTCTTGAGCCTCCGCTACTGTGGCACGATTTGGGGATATTTCCGTGACTTTTGTGACGTCGCCAGTAAGAAATTGAGCATGGGCATGATAGGGGAAAGGAGGGATATTTGAGAAAGAAGATGGAGGATGAGACAAGGGTGGGATAAATGATATTTGAACTAATGATCTGGTGGTTTGTGGGATTTGTAGGGTCAGTGAGACATATTTTGTAAGATCAAGATGGAATGCCGTGAAGATAGACGAGATCCGTTCGTGCTTCGATTAGACCCACTTTGTGCCAAATTCACCTGTGATTTATAGTAGTAATTCCCATTTGATTCTTTGTCTCACATAAAAACGATATGTCAGAGTTACAAGTCAGATAAATTACAAATGACAACAGGCTACCTATAATGAAGAACGCTGCTAATCCAACAAACGTGAAAACACATCTGAGTGTCTGAAAAGTAATATGGTATGCTCATGAAAATTTCATAATGTTGCTTACCGATATCCTTGGATTACAAATTGTAAAACCTTCATTGGAAACTTAACCCTCGGTACGAAGAAATGTTAAATTGTCAAACGTCAATAAATCAAGAGTCTTCGCCGAATGATGATAAAGTATGAATCGTCATTAAATAAGCATGGCTGAGTCTCTTCCATATGACAAGGAAACATTGCAAATGATTAAAGTCCGATAACGTGTCATTATTTACCTTAACATTTATCAGGTACATACCTTAGTTTGGGGGTCCCAAAATGTTATACATGTATGAGGTTCTTAGAAACCTAGGTTGTGTGTCTACTGCGTGGGCATGGTTTGTGACATGTAGTCATTCATAACATGAGACGAATGCTTCAACAATATGGAAGCTGGATGACAAGTAAATTAAAAGACATGAATTTCTGGCTCTTTATTAATCCCAAATTCCCCCCCTAAACAAAACAAAAAATAGATAAGAAAAAGAAAGAAAAGAAAAAAGAAAAGGAAAGACGACATGTCCATCGTGAAACAAAATCATACATTTTACTGTCAAACGTAAGATGTGCAAATCAGTGACAGATCATCAAACCAGCTACGATTCGAGACTCTTTAAGTGTTGATTTGCTCATCCTCGTACCTAGAAATTAATGCGGGTATCTTTGCTGATCGGGAAACACGAGAAACTAGGACAACTGATAAGGATAAGATTGAGGTTCAATGTCCTTTTCATTCATAGCAAAATGCATGTCGCTTTTAAACAGAGTCAGCGCTCTTCTTTAATACAATACTTTGGAGATTGTTGGTGCTATTGATTTTGTTGTTTAGGTCCTTAAGGATTCCACACTCGAACATGTTTTGTTATTGCTGTTGTGTCGTTTTAGGTTTCAACATAGGTATTTCGTTGTCGTGATGTTGTTGTTGGTTATTTGGGTTTTCACAGACATATCATTATCAGTCAAGTATGTTCGTTTAAATATGTCTTTGAATGATAAATTGGTCATTGTCTGATATTCGAACCCGGTACCATGGATACAGAAGACTCGTGCCTGATCGACAAATGGTACCAAGATCTTTAAAATGCTTTTTTTTCATTGAAGTATTCTGGCACACGGTGCCTCTTGAACTTGAGGGTACTGTTTGAACCTGAAAGAATTTGATACGGATGAACAACAACTTGGAAAGAGTTGAAGAAGTTTGAGAGGGGGATACGACACCAAGTTCAGTGCCCCCCTTCTCCCCCGTAATGTCAGCAGTGGTGGTGATCCATGTTCACTCCCATTCATCATCAACATCTCGCTCCCATTTTAACATTCTGCTGACATTAATGTATTGTTCAAACTTGCAACATGATAACATATATATTTGCTGGCATTCACCTGCTAAAAATGTTTTTAATTGTGTAGATCGTTCTGAAAAAAGTGCCCGCTTGCTGTAAAGTCATCCGAATTGTCCACCGCAGTGTTTTGGAGGATGATTTGTGTTTCTGACTGTCATTCTAGATGGCCTTTTCATTTTGTTTGCTTTCATAAACATTTCGTCACGAAGCTACCATACGACAAATACACATCGTTTGTTAAACGTGATCGTAGACCCAGGTTCGGGTTTAAGTGACTTGGTAGAATACGGAATATTCTGTTAACCTAGCATATATAGGCTAGGAAAGCAACTCATCAGATTCATAGTCATCATCATTCTTTAGTCTCTACTCACCCCCATTGTGCCATTGGATGCTGTTGCCCTTTCAGTACAGTATGTTTGGCACATCCAAGAGACAGATATGATGGATATGAAAGCATGGTTACGGTTTGACCCCTGTACAACATGAAATCGTGTCTCAGTCATGTCACCTTACTCTCTGCAGGGGGAAAGGGGTCACGTGGGTTCGAGACATGAGGGAGATAGTCGGTATGTTACCGCGGATTAACATTGTTTACACGAGATCAAATCTTCGTGTCATGTTAGGGGGAAGATATCAGAAACAGCTGGATGAACGAACAAACAAAAGAGACAAATTAGAAACTTAACATTTTTTTGGTCTCTACATCCTTCGTTTTCATAGTGAATTGATCCTTTGAAATGATGAGGTAATGTAGTGTGAAGGTTGAGGTTTAGACGCACTTTTTCTTACTAATATTTTTTTTCCGTCAACATTCGGGGTAGCCTTTAGACGCCAAGGCAGCACGATCATGCTATAGGGCGACATGTATAGCTTGTTATCGTACGAAAAATGTCCCTATCTCCCCTGAAGATGTGTCGTAAAGTGTATAATATGTTAACCGTTTTGGGACGAGGATATGAAGTCTATTCATAGTTCAGGTCTGTAATTTGATTCGAAATAAATAATTTAAAACAAATGTTCACGTATTAGAGATGCGATTATATTGCAACTCGATTCGCAGCAAACCATGATATCTAAATTAGACATATTCATTCATTTATATTAAGATTACGCCTACATGTAGCTCTGTCAGTTACACGACTTATATACCCCAAAATGGTGTACACTGAATAAACATCATCATTTAAAACGAAAAAGAAGCATCGTACTTTGTAATGTTCAATGATACAGTCCATTTCGTTTACAACATTATGTTATCTTTACGATCCGAAGATGGTTGCGATTGTTTTATGAATTACATATTTTGGTCTTTCACCCATAAAACCCTTCGTTAACCTCCATGTTATTTTAATACGGATTAGATTACATCAATGTCATTATACTTTAATCGCAAGAATTATAGAACCTAACTTTGACATATCTTATCTATTATGTTGCTTTACAGCGAAAATGAAATTTGATATAGTGAAATATTATCAGATGGTATTGTTCGGAGGGGGCGGGGTGGGCAGAAGTCTCTTGTCGTTCTTTCGAATTTAGCGATTACAAAACATTTGAAAACGGAGAGACGGTGGAGCAGGAGTGGATGGTACAGACGTCGGTGATATTTGATATTTGATATTGGTTTCCACCCAATTACATAGCTATGCTCATTTACAATGTACAAACGTGAGCGGACAGATTGGAAAGGCACATTTTGTATACAAAATGTCTCATGCGTGTATAATGCATTGACAATGTAATGAAGATGGATAGGGAAAAGCTTGGCGTACATGTAGCACATGGGAGGGGGTGGTAAGTGTGGATTAGGAACCATCATACGGAATTAAAACATTGCTTTCCGAAATCAGTGTTCATGTTGCTTTCATTTATATAGTAAAGGGCAACGGAGGGGGGTGCTAGATAGGTATAGAAAGGAAAGGATCACCCGCAAATAAAACATTGCTTTGCCATAATCGATGATCCTGGTGCCCGGTGCCTGGAGCTTGTTGTTTGTACGATAAACGGCAACGGTAAATGACCGATAACTGCCTTTGATAGGTTGCATACGTATGTGTTATTTTGATTAGCTGTTAGGTGATTAAACCCGTTCAAAGGCGGATCCAACCCGATCGGCCAATTATGTTGAACGTACCAAGCTTTTACTATAGGTAAAGGTAACTGTTCTTTTACATGATATCACTGAAATGACATTGTTAGTATAAGGGGTGCATGGAAAACGAAAGGTCAACGCTCATTACCGTGAATCATTTTCAGTATAAAATTTCTGGATTTTAAAAAATCTACCTTGTTTGATTGTCTTTCGTTTGCCATCTCCTCATATCTCCCTGTCTCATCACTGGCTCTTTGTCTTCACCCCGTCACTCTCTTTCCTACTCTTCTTCCCCTCTCCTCTTCTCCACTCCCCTTTCTCTTACTCTCCCTTTCCTTTCCTTTGTTTCTGTTTTAAAAACAAATATATATCTCTCCCTCCCTACCCCCTTTCCCAACGTTCTCTCTTACTCTCCATCTGCTCCCATTCTCTAGACACACTTTGGTATCTACAGTATTAGGACATCCTTCTTTCTCTCCATCCCTCGAGCGATATCTGATATCTGGTGTCATGTTTGTACGCCGTAGCGAACATGAATGTCAACGCACACTCATAATGCTCCTTACCATGCATGGAGTTCGTTGGTAATACATTTAAGATGTCGACGGTTACACTTTCAAACGCTGGACGCACTCGTACAAGAATGGCATGACGTGTATAACGCAACCCTTAAAGAGCATACATGTTGAAACAAAGCTGTTCTTAAAAGCAATTGACATAAACTAAAACTTGTTTTTCCTTTAATAACGGGTTTAAAACATCCATGATGACTCGGACCCCTTACAGTACCTAGGCCATCACCAGTCTTATTCAAATATTGTAGACAGCATGTGAGATGTTCCTTGAATTAACCATTTACCACCATTAATCTGCAAACTACAAGTACCAGTTCAAAGAAATTTGAACAGAAGGCCTATAGGTACTTGAGCAGGGACGCATTCAAGTGCGAAAGTGGCGCCAAACTCGAATGGTTCCCCTGCCCCCACCCAACATTCGAAAACCATTTAACGAGACATTAACTCTCATCAGTAGAGCGATCGTACGTGGCCAATGTCAGTCGGTGCAGAATCATTGTGCCGTCATACCGCATCATCATGACATGATCTAGTCTAGTTAGACATCGACCATCAAAACAAGTGTATTGATATCCACATTAACCTTTTCAGAGACAATTACGAGAAGCAAACGCTAAATGCAAACGTATTACTTGATGTCCTTGTGATTCATTTCATCCCATTACGCAAATGGAGAAAGCTATCTTGTGGCCGCTGTGCTTCATTAGATATCCCCAAAATGAAATAAGTTAAGATGCCGATGTAGGATCCTCGGCTATCAAGTTTTCGCAACCCTGCACCCCCCCCCTCACTCTCTCTTTCTCTGTCTATTATCTTCTTGTATTCCCCTTCATCGTCACTTTCCCTTTCCTTAATCAGCTTAAGAACCTGAGACATGTTAACTCTCATTCTACTTTTAGCAAGGACTCTCGAGAAATGAACGCAAGGGCTGTTTCAATAACCTCATGTATAATTTCATAGAAATCATGTTCGAAACAGAGTGAACTCTTGATTCCACTCACTGTTTCTTTGACAATTTGAAACATTTTTTAAAATTCCATGTTAGATCTTCAGAAATAATTTTTTGAACGGAGATAGACGTGCCATTTCGGACGCAAACATGGGTCACAGTAAGTCATTGCGGGTCAAAGGTCCTTATTTGTTTCATTTGTGATGCTAATCTAGGAACGTTCGTTGACATACAACTATTCCTTCAAATAAATGATTTCGGCACGGGGAAAAAACAATGCATTCGATAGTAAGTATAGTACTTCTACTTAAATAAACGGGGGATAGAGCTTCCATGAATATCACTTAACTTGACATTTTGTGACCACGTCATGTTTTTTTACAAAAAATACAAACACATGTCTGAATCAGATGAAAAACAAGTCAATTTCGATTCGAATGATAGGTCTTTGAGTTATCTAATTGAATGTTTCGACCGAACTTGATTGGTTCAGCTAACAAAAAGGCGCGCAGATTGCTCAGAAGTGTTTGCCAAAATTTGTCGGGTGTCTTTGTTTTGACTTAATGTCTCGAGCCGTCGTGACGAGTGACGGCGGGAAACCTGGGGAACAAGAAATGGACTCTAAACAATCGCGATCGAGCTCCGATAATGTACCAAATCCCGCCTGTAATTTGTATTTTCTTCCCATCGCACTAGGGAGCTACGTTGTGGGATTCTTCAACCCTCAATATTTGATGAAGAGAATTAAAGGGGCGAAGTAAGTACTTACTTTCGACATAGGGTACGTCTGATTCGAGGTTGGCGAATATTCCCTCTTCCATTTCTCCCGCCTAATGCAAACCAGATCGTTTATTATCCGTTCGTTTTGGTGCCTTTACCAGTCTAGGGGTTATAAGATGATCCTTCGCCTCCTTAGTCACTCCACTATGGTACCTTGCAGACGTGTTGATGTCTAGGAGCAGCGGAAGAAAAAAAATCAGTTACTCGACATAAGAAAACCCAAGATATTGGGCAATTTGTCGCGTCCCTGTAACTCATTGTCATAGTATTGGAAACATGATGTTTTGGATGTAATGGTCTTCAGCTGTAATGGATTATGGGATAAACCCGACATCGATGGGAAAAGGACGAATTCCATTTAATGTAATGGGCAATATGCTTAGCCTGGCTTCGAAACGTTCTATTTTCAGTTAACTTCTATAGGAATTGCATATGTGGCTAAATTACGATAGAGACTGCATTTAAATTGATAGATGATAAATTTATAGATAAAATAGGTGATATCGTGAATTAGCTAAAAAGAAGATAATAATTTTATGTGAAATTCTGAATGAGAAAGGATTATTCTAAGTCTGAGCAACAACAAAAAAAGACTCAAACAACATACCTAACAATCTCAACTATAGTTGACAGTTTATCCCATTGTTATTATTCTAAACTATGTATATCTCATGAAACTGCACAACTTACAAATAGATCTTATCCTTGCCGTAATTTTGATGGTTATCAGAAATCTTCATTATCATTATCATTAAAATCACTTTCACTATTGCTTTTGTGAAAGGAAAAATTGTTACAAACATTCTGGATATAAGTCTATGACTCGTGTGGTATCTATATGTTCCATATCGGTGTGGGCGTAGTGTCCCATTTGTCCCATCTACTGTCTTTCGGTGGGGTAAATTGGAAGAGCTAAAAGGGCCAAGTCGAGATTTAGACTTCATCAACCGTTTACTGTTTCTTGGCTATCAACTTTCAGACGGATCGAATGGTACATTCCAAGAAAGACAAACTCATTCTTCAACCTCAGTTTGTTTTCATCAAAGTTTCTATGGTAACCCCCATTTTTCATTTATGAATTTTACTTGATTCGTTCGGGTAGAATAATTCCACATTTGACTTCCTAGACCCAATATCTACCGGCGAATTATAACTCAACATTAGCATTTTGCCATCGAATATGTGACATAATAATATTCAATGCCGAAAATTGTATAGTCTACTGAAATATTAAAAAGATATTAGATTAATGTCCCCCTTGACACAAAGTCACAAGCTGTCATCTGATGTATACGAAGGGATATCAAAATCCTTTAATATTTTCTAACTTGATTTTTTTTTATAATCAAGATCCATTTGAAATTAACATTACATAAGAATGAGATAATCGAAATAATCTTGTTAAGTTAAGAGTGCATTTTTCATTGTAGAATATTTCTCTCAAATTACATACCTCTCTGTACTGCTCTCGTTTCATAACATGTATTTGAGAGTAATTATCTGCTCAAATGATCTGAGAAAACGGGGTACATTAAGGAGAGGCAAGTAGGCACTCTGTCAAGTGCCAGCGACAGCTGTGAAGTCAGCCAGAACTTGGCACCTTGCCAGCTGGGACGCAATCGGCGTAATTTTACGGTCCGAGACCGCTAATGTGTGCCATCCCCTTGCCCTATAAGTCGAATTGACTTATTATTTATACATCTCCCTTCTATGCCAGTTTAGTCGGGCATTTGCTCCGGTGTACTGATCCGTCTGTTGGAATTTTAATTAAAATAGCTAGCAATTATTGCTCCATGCGTCCTGTTTGATAAAAGGTGATGTTTCGATGATAAATGACCAGTATAGAACGACACCCTCTTCCCATGATCATGGCGTTTGACGTGTGAGATTCAGTGAGCAGCTATCGTGATGTCACAATGAACTTGTGATAGGCCAGCCATTCGAAGCTGCTGATTTCTACATCATTTAGGGATGATTAAAGAAAAATCGTGTCAACATCTTACCCCCCTCCCCTCCCCCCCCCCCAAAAAAAATCTTTCGATGTGAGTAACTATCTGGCACTTATGTTCACTCGCGGATTAAGGGAGAGGGGGTGGATGCATCCAGCCAGTGCTCCTCCTTTGAAACCCAAGTGGCACACCTTTAATATACTACCCCCTAACCCCCCCTCCCTCCTCCTTATACACATTCCTGGATCCGCTCTTTCGTAATGTGTATCTCGACCTTCTGCCTAATTACACATTATGAAGGCACAAAATTGTGGTACATGATATATCATACTGCATATTATTATATGCACGAATTTTTACTCTCTCTCTCTTGAATCACATACCAGCTCCACGTATCAGCTATCCAGAAAGCAACGTGTAAGTCGGTGACAATATATACTTAATGCTCACGTAGACCCAGATTCAAGAGCTATTGTGACACTTCTATGTTTTCCGTCCAATGTGTACAGAGCTTCTCGCCTTCTTAAAGACACCCATTTTGTGCTGAATGGCAAGGGGAGCTATTTCTGGCAGACGGGGCTAAAGGAAGATTATGATTTCCTTCATGTTTACTCCCAACATTGCCTGTTTTTATACGGATTCCCATTGACTAGCCATCTCGGTATTGACGTGGTATGCTTGCAGTATTGTCATGGCAACCGTAATATTAAGAACATGCTCCACAAGGGAACCACCAGAGACATTAATGGTCTCCGTTAATGTTGGTGTAGTAAAAGCGCGCTTGTGACTTGATTGTGTGATGGTCATACCGAGAAGGGAAGATAGCTGATACATTAGTAACTGCATCAAGGTCTCTCTCTAATGCTATCGTTGACAGTACTGTCATTATTATTTACATCCAGCCCTATTTCTCGAATTAGCTTAGAGCATTATAACTTTTGAAAATGTTAATGGCGGTATTATTGCTCTGCTTTACGCGGCCTTGTATGCATATTACTCTACGTGTTATATTCATTGACATATTTTATTTCTAACATTCAAACTTATGCTTGCACAGGTAATACACATAATACCACTTGGCCTTCTCGGCTCTGCTTTGAATACGAATGCTATATGTCAGCTTTCACGATAATTACCCATGAGAGAGAGTAATTTCCCCTATTGTCCTTCATCAACCATCCCCAAACACAGCGAATGGACGTGTGCAATGGGCCAGCACACTCGGAAGGACATTCAAATGGTTGCTGAAGGTTACAAAAACTTGTGTACTAAACTTACCGCACTGAAAGTGATCAGCCAATTTGCCATCGATCCTAATGCGTTTTTGAAGCACGAATTCCTACGATGAAAACAATCTGAATAAGTGGATAGATTAATCACCTCCAAGGCCGAGAAATGGGTATTTATTTGGTCGTTAACCGTTTAAAAAAGTTGTTTGTTTCTCAGGAGATGTAGAAATGAGGTCAACTGTATCAATTAATCACATCAAGATTAACGGCGGACTATTCCCAACGCACCAGGAGATATATTATCATCAACAGACGAGTCAAACAATACTGAAAAGAATTTTATGGGAAAGGGTAACGAGTGTTTTCTTTTTGCCGTCATCTCTTCATTAGATATGAACACATTATCATGATATTGTTGTAAACAAAAAAGAAATGCAATAAGGAAAAGGGTATTGTAAATTGTATTATAAAGTAAAGGGTAGAAATATAGGAGGGGTGTGGAAGTTGCTTACTTTTTATAAGTATATCGCATCAAGTACTCGGTAACTAGCACATTGGCCGTAATAAATTTAACACCAGCTTCGGAATTCGTATACGCTGTTATTACATTGTATAGCATGGCAGACTGAATAGCTCACCTACTGAACCAAGTTTGAATGCCGCCACAGTCTCAAGTACCCGCCAATACAAACTGTAATTCTAATTTCTCATATGAAAGGAAAGTAGAACGGTATCAACTATGAAGATGTTTGTTGGGGGGTGTAACTAAAATGGGGGAGAGTAAAAATACAAACTAAAGGAACGTCTCTGTGCCCCTCATCCCCTCGCTCCTATGCGCTCTCAATTCCCCTGCCCCGCTTCTGTGAACGCGTTGCGATTCGTAAACAGTTTTCAAAACAAGATATTCGGTTATTGTTGTCAAACATGTTATCCCTTCTTAGCCGTGCCTAATCCCGTACTTAAGAGCAAAGTTGAAGAACTGTCTATTGTGCGTACCACCAGCGTTATATTAAGTGCATAATTGTGTATCTGTAGAAACCTCAAAGTAAAAAATGGACAATACGTTCTTTTAATTATACTGCATTCCACGAAACCGGTATTTTGTCATCAAAACTAAGTATTGTATAATGTTCCTATTATTGTTCGGTATTTGAATGGAAAAAGCAAATATGTTGCAGAATATGAAAATGATAAACTAAAGAAAGATCGGAAATGAAAAAAAAATGTCTTCGTAGCTGGCTAAATCGTTGTCCAAATGATATCTGATGAATTTATAGATGTTATTGAAATTTTGGAAATATAAGCGTTATACTGATGCATGGAGATATTAAGAACAAACTGCAAAACTTGTGAAATGTGAATGTCTCCCAAAAGTCATAACGTGTATTTTTATGTATTCTTATATCACATGAAATCTCTATACCATTTAGAAAGTTCTGGGCCAGCTTTGTCTCTCTTCGTTAAGATCTCATCCACACATTTGTAGCTTCTCATTTTGTCACCAGATTTAGCTTAGAATCTCTCCTCTCCATCGCAGTACCAAAGAACCATTTCATGCTTTTGAAAACTTACCACTTTTATCCCATCTTTTGCTATTCACATATACATGTACCATCAATAACCGCGCTTCCTTCGTAAAAACTCATCACAAAGAGTTTGTTTTTCTGCCATGCATGCACGGCTGTTTCCCCGTGTTTTCAGCATCCCTTTTAGCAATCATGGAACTCATCAGTAATGTTCCATTCTCTTTGATTACATCTCCCAAAGCCTGTGGCGACACAGAAGCCTTACTAGACACTGTAACACTTCTCATGACTCACGAAGTCTGTGGATCTTTTGTTGCTTTGAGAGTCCTAAACCGGTTTGCGGATCAAATATCGATTGCATGCTACAATTAGTTTTTTTCTTCTTTTCTTTCCAGCAAATTAAATAGATCCACTGACACTCGTCTACTTCAAATTGTACATTTTCACACCACCCTGCATCAGAATGTTTATCTGCCCATAAGGCCATTACACTGAATTCGTATTATCTATGAATCTTAAATGATTTTTTTTTTACATTCGTAATGCGGGAAATGAATGTCTAACTCGTTAATGTTTCGTTTCATTTTCCTCTCTTTTACATAGTTGACATCCGGGCATTAGCGGCCATGCGAAACGTTGCAGGAAACCCGTTCCAGCAGACGGCAATTTTCCAATCGTCGCCCTATGGGTAAGTCGTCTGCCTTTTTATGCAAAATAATTATTATGCAGTCATGAGTCAGATGTTATAAGGATACACCATGTTCTCTTCTTGCTTAACGATGTAATGGATTGTGCATGTAAATACGGACAAAAATAGTTACGGGACATAATAGGGAGAGTATTTTTGTATTCTTTACTTCCCTCATTTTTTGCTTCTCCTGTTTTTTGTTGGGCATGGTACTCTTGGTTCTTGTGAAGGTCATGTGAGGGTGCGTCCATGCCATCTTTTATTTACCTCAATCGATTATCCTTAATTTGCTGTCCATACGGTTTTAAATACCACGTCCGGCAGCACGCAGACGTATCTCATACTATCAAGACAGTAACATGAGATGACATGTCGCTGTCCATACGACGTGACACAACTCAGTTTGCTAAGAAATGCTATATTTCAGATCTTACTACGTATGGACAGCGAATCTGGATTGTATTTTGCTGCCCATACAATGTGAGATATCTCGGCGTGGCAAAAAACGTGGCTTGACACCTCTCAGCGTATGGACAGCAAAATCCAGTCGAGTAGTTATGGAATAAAAACTGTCATGGACGCGTCTTTAAAGGTGAAGGGAGGTCTGATGATGTTAAAGTGGTCTTTCGATCGAGGTGCACATGGGCGGAGGTGGTGGTGGTGGTGAACAGAGTTATGCACTGGATGGGTTTTAGGGGGCTCATAATGCGACCTCTAGTGACGATATAGCCGAGATGGGTTAAAGAAAATCATTCGTGATGACATATACGTAGTAATATTTATAATCAGTTTAAAAAGTCCTACTTCATGTATCTAAATCTTAGTGCTGTTTGGTGTGATACACTTATCGTAGAACTGCAACATTACGAAGTAGAAAAACAAGATTAGACTACAGGCTTCTACAATATAGTCCATTATCAATTATTCACTATTTATGTCCTATGAGAGTTATCCCTCTATATTTTTTAAGTACAACGTATTATTATGACGGGGTATATTACTCCAGCTGTAAGAAAGTAAGAAATTGAAGGGATGAATTAATTTCCTGCTTTACACTGATTTTAAGGAACTGTGCTCTGAACGTATATCAAATTTCTTTCACCAGCATGTCCAGAAAGGGACATCATGAGTCCCTACCCCAGTCTGCACCAACCCATTATGATATGAAATAGACAACATGATATTATAAAAAAAAGAGACATGCGATCACGCAATTATGATGATGTTGATTATCCCACTAATTACATCCCATACAAGGTCATATTCTATACCGAATGGCGATTAACTAATGGTGTTCAGAAATGTGGTAATTCATTCGGAACGAGCCTATAATACTTTTTCTCACCATCCGACCTGTATCCCATCATATCTACCATCTATCGTTGTAGTGTCCTTGTAATACCAGCGTTCTGTCAGTTTCACTAATTATTGGGCACCATACTTAAACCCGAGGATAATATCATAGTTCGGTTTTTAGATATGAACCAATAAAACGAAATGTTCGTTTACTGCCATTTCTTAATCATATGCAAGTCAATTTACTACCAGTACCATCATAAGTAGATTATAATTTTCAGTCTTTCTTTGATCACTTTATTATTACTCACATGAGTGATATGACAAAATCGACTTTTATTAATTCTCTGTTAGAATACTTTTCGTAATATCGAATTTCAGTTAGAATTGATGTTCTAAAACCGATTTGACGTGGTTAGAATCATAATTTTCCCTCACACTGCCTCAACGATGGAAATGTATTCCCTATAACGGCAACTTATAGCGCTAGTGTCCATCTACCTGGATAATAATTGACATCGACCTGCATCGACAGAGAGCTGTAACGTGTTTTTCTAATCGACTCCAATTTCAAAAACGCACAAAGCGTGACCAGTCTAATCTATAGCGTCCATTTTCTTAGCGCCTTTTTGTAAACTGCAATAATTATTTTCTGTGCGCTCATGCCGTACACTATGAAGTCATAATTTTCTGTCAGGCTCTCTCCCTCCCCTCTTATCAATCTGTCCTCTCAGTTTATCGAGTGTGCATAGCAGAGTACATTTACATCTATATATTTCTTTCTCGAAAGGGGATGAAAATTCGATACTATGTAATCTTTTGTCGCGATAATTGAGAGTCGATTGTGACTGTGGTCTGTCTGTATTGTCGTCTGCCTCGGAACCCACCCTTTCCGCATGAAGATTAAAAAAAAAACCTATCACTCTCTTACATTTTTATTGTTGTTATTTTCACTTTTTAGCTAATTACCTTGGTCGTGTTATTGATACCAGAGAGCCTTGCCATTTTTGTTGTGATAATACTCTAAACCAGATCCAAAAGTTACAGACATTATTGTTGCAGACATAGAGTAGGTGTACATTTTTTTTGTGGAGAGGTCAAGCAAAGTACAGCATATTCATTTAAACTGCTTCTAGAAATTTGGACTTGATCTCTTTTTATGTATGCCAAGGTTATGTTAAATGCTTTGAACATGAATTATTCTCTCTTTATCCTACTTAAATATGATACCATAAATATTAAAGTACGTATATGTAATCTAATCAGAGTGCCCACCATCTGAACCTATATAAGCCAGTAAAATACTACTCAAAAGGTTATGTTGATGGTAATTCTTTGCTCTTTGGCCATATTAGTCCATTATGTTTTTCTTCATACGAAGTTTTGTTTTATTTTAAATCTTGGATAAATCATGACAATGCACTATAATGTCACCAAAACTCTAGCTTAATCTAAAATTCTTATAGTTTTTATGTATATTACTTGTTTCAAGGAGGTTGATGTGGGGTCAGGGCTATTTTACTTTAATCTTACATGTTTGAAGAGAATAAAATAATGAACTTGTATATACAAAAGGGCGATCTTTTCTCAACCATGCAATAATTGACCACAGGAATACCCAGACATACAAGCATGGTCAGATTAAAAATATAGGCCTAGGCCTATATCATTTTAATTTCACTTCTCAGAGTTATTTCCTGAACTAAACCTGATGCCTCCGAGAGAGTCTTTAACTACCTATCCACTTCTTGAAAATCCAACTTGTTAAGATCTGGACCCACACCGATCCCCTCTCTCCAGCCCCAATAAAAAAAAATCAACCGGTAGCCCCTGAATACAAAGAATAGTCATAGATATTATGTGTAAATGTATCTTAAAATGTGCTATTGTGTCTATAGTTAATGACCCGCATGCCAAAAATGAATAATAGAGCCTTTTTATGAAACTCCAATATCTAACCAAAGCACAATCCATGAGATTATTGCAGTGGAGTACTTCGACTTCGACAAAGGCGGAAAATAAGCGTGACTTTATTTTATATCGTTGAAGTCTGCAAATACTATTGCAAAGAAGTACGAGTTTCCCCTTCCATTCCTTTTTAGCCCATTGTAATTATTCACCCGTCTTTGATTCTGCGACCTTCTTTGTCCTAGATGATGATAATTTTATTTATCCCACACATTCTAATATAATTTAAGATAGTTAAGATCGTATATTTGTATGCTGAGTGTCAAAGATTTATGAAAGGAATAAAATTATATTCATTTTATCATATTCATAAACAGCTCTTCAGGTCGGAAACCAATGCTGTATAAAAATAAACGCCAATTTCATAATCACAAAGGTGGGAAAGGTGCTCACAATTTGTAATGTTTATATTAGAGGCCTAGTGAATGTTCCGTTCATGAGCTTGCTTTAACAAAGGATAAACACGCAATATTAACTTTTAACAAAGCCTTGCATTACCACAAGCCAAAATTAATACCTTGATCCCAAGTTAGTAATCTCTCTCTCTCTCTCCCTCTTTCTCTTTCTCTCTCTTTCTCCCTCTCTCTTGTTCACAGCATGCCACCATCAAAAGTATACTCATTTATTATTCTCACTATTTTGGTGCTTTTTCAACGGCCCTTTTTTCCATGTTCGTTTACGAATTACCCTTACAGTTCAGTCGCGTGCACAAATCAAACGAGTTCACCCTTCATAAAGTAAAAGCATTCAAGTCGCGTGTCGTCTGTGAGTTCGCCCCCATCCCTCTCCCTCTCCCTCTCTCTCTCTCTCTCTCTCTCTCTCTTTCTCTCTTTCTACGTCTATCCCTCCTTTTATCTAATCATTCTCTTTCTCTCTATCCTCACTGTCTGTTTCTTTTCTTCTAAATGGCCACTGGCTACATAACAGATGACTCTGCGACGTGAATTACTGCGAAACATCGCCCGAACAGACTAGGGGAATGCCTACGAGCGCACTGAGCGCCTCGTTAAACGATCGTTTTTGCCCGCGTGACCCGAACTGGACTAACACACAGCCTTCCTTTCCTGATCAAATTAAACCCTCTACTTGTTTTTCTTTTGTCTCCCCCCCAATTTCCTCTATATCATTCAAAATAAACCACGAAAACGTTTAACATAAAAGCATGGCTGCGACGTAGTGTATTATTTATACACAGTTTTGTCTTTGATGCAGTAACAACGTAGACATTAAGCTGATGTGAAACTTTGTACAGAAAAAGATTTTTGTATTTGATATATAGAAAAACAATTTTTCAAATTAGTTGATAATCTATTAGTACTCGCATCAGAACTACCTATCAAGTTAAGTGACCCTATACATTTGTAGGATCCGTATTTTGTTGAAAATATGTGAGCAAATTGACAAATCTTCTGAACTTGGTGGAATCACCTATTCGGTTGTACGTGGTGGAAGGAACCTCTTTAGACGACACAAGCACAAGCCTATACAACACCCCCCTACCCAGTGTTGCATCCGGCAGTGGTCATAAACCTGCAAAAAGGGTGACTTATCCCTTTAAACCAGGTACGCGTGCGAGGACACCACTGGGTTGGTGATGCGGTCAGCACGACACCAGGCGAGCTGACTGCTGGCACGAGCCGAACGAGGAATAGGTGGAGGAGATGATTGATATACGGCCAGCACGTGGACAATAATTATAGCACAAGGGAGTGAGGTGTCCGAACTGACGGACAGTTTAGTGACGAGGGCACGCGACCTGAAATTGGATCTCACGATGAGGTCTTGGTTCCTGACCCGGCCTATAGTGTGTGGGACTTGTTTTGCCAAGGAGTTTGGCCTGGCCCCTCCTCCTTACCCTCCTTCTACATCCTCTTCCTCATCCTCTTCCTATCTTTTCTCATCCATCTCAATCTCCATCGCCCGTTCTCTCAACTTTTTGATTCTCCTCATCTGTCCTCATTCTATATGCTTGCATGCAGGTACGTGTATGACTGTTAGGTTCATACGAGTTACTCCATAATTACGAAATAGTCCTTATGCTTTATACATTTTAATTCGGACCTTCTCCCCTTCTCACTCTCCGCATCTCCTATATTTTGATTGCCCATATTTTTTCTGTCCCTTCCTATGAGTTTATCTCTTTTCCCCTCTCCCTTCATTTTCCTTTTCTTTCCCCATCACCTCCATCGTCCCTTTCTACTAGTTTCTCCTTCGCTCCATCTCGCCTTACCCCTCTCTCTCTCTTCATCTCTGTGTCATTCTCTTTCATCATCCGTCCCCCCCCCGCCCTCTCTGTACCCATCTCCCCTAATCTCTCTCTCTCTCTCTCTCTCTCTCTCTCTCTCTCTCTCTCCTTCTCTCTCTCTCTCTCTCTCTCTCTCTCTCTCTCTCTTTCGACCGAGTTCACGACCTTTCTTTCTCCCTGATCGAGTGACCATGAGGTCATGTGATACCCGAGTAGAAGGACTTGCGTATACACATATCAGTGACTATACTTTCCTTGGGATAGGGATGAGTAGGTTTTTCCCCTCTCGGGGGAAACATTCCTCCATCTAAATTTGGAGATCTTTTCTCGAATATTTTCTCTCCCGTTGATGAAAATGCTACCTATCTAGTACCATCACCCTCAGGAGTATAGGATGAATGTATTTTTTAAAATAATGATTGCCTTTCGTCAATTCTGCAGATCAAACTTTGGGATAAACATCTTTCGTAAAAGGCTCAGTTTTCTCATAAGGCTTGTGTAGCAGCTAAGCCCATGCACACGACTGTCGACTTTATTATTTTGAACGGTTAAATACCTTTCTCTTGTTGCTTGTTTTGGCAAGTATGTCGTTGAAACAGCGATGTGGTCGAGTCTCTCACAGTCTTACTAGTTCATCACATGCATAAGATCAAAGATGTAGGCCGTAAACATGGAGAATGAATTGTTTCTGTTCATTTATAATAGTTCAGACAAACGCTATTTTAACTACTTTTTGGAATATGGAGAATATTATTATTATAAGACTTGTGTGATTGTTGTATTGTGGATGTAGATGTGTTATTTGTATGTTGGTTTTTATGATGAATGGAAACAACGTTTTGTTTTCAATATTATGATGGTATACTGGGTATTGCCCCCAAGTTAGTTTATGCACTTGATGTTCTCTCTAGTTCTATTCACTCTTAATTTATATCTTAATCTATCACCTTTCCCCTTTGTTAGGTGACAGTAACCATGGTAACGAAACTACGCCCACTTCACAGTTGCCATGGCGCTGAACCACGCCCATGACAACTATTTGCCGTTAAAAAGGCCGCAATTAAAAGGTTCGAGAGAATGCGTGATTTTTTGGAGTTTTGTGAAGTGAAATTCTAGATTTTTTTTTACTTTGACATTTTTGTGGCGTGTGAGTGCCATATGTATCAAACTGTTAGCTCGTCCCTTCTGTTATTCTTTGCTGAACACAAACAGATTATTATTCTCGGTGTCTTTCAAGTTGATTGCTTTGTTTCTTGTTTCTGTTTTCATTTATTTTTGTTGATCTATTTTCTTCTGTATTCATTTATTTATTTACCTTATCCATATCTTCGCGATTTTGCAGTGGTGTGTGATGTGAATTCTGCTAAAAATTCAAACTCGAAATCTTTCCACTGTTTCAAACTAAAAACAAAAAATGTAGTTAATAAATAGGGGATTTCATATTCAAATACACATTTTAAAATACGATTTTGAGTAGGCTTCTTTCGTTGTGCTCGCAAATACACGGGAAACCGGTAGGCTCCAAGTTAAATTTTGGCTCAATTTGCGTCATATTTTGGCGCGCCAAAATTTGGCTTGCTTTTCAAAGCTGATTCCCCCTGACTAGTGATGATTATAGTTTCCTCCTTGTCCTTGATTGCAATAAAATCTCAATTCATTTTTTCTGTGCATGTTTAGAGTGTCTTAGAATTGATTGACAATTGATTGTTTTGGCGTCTAGTGAAAATTTTGTCCGACTTTTGATAGTTTCTATATATTTGCAGCGTAATCCTTTTTCATTTTGTGTTGCCCAAAGTGCCTTCAATTCTTTCGTGAAATAATACCCAAAACATTTATGATCCCTCATTTTTTTCTCAATTTTTACAAAATATGAATTTATGTATAGTCAGTTCAGGAATAGAGTTTATAAAAAAATACATGATACTTGATGTATCCTGTTATACAAAATAGAAGAAAAAAGCAAGAAGATTTAAACATTTACCTTTATTGTTGATCACCAAACAATATCTTTGATTCAATCCGAAATCAGATGAATTGTATTACGATTTGTCATTATGCATGGTCAGGGCATGATACTAACGTGTTACCCCTGTCTTTGATATTTTATTGCAATTTTCATATATTTTGAGCACCTTTTTGAGGTGAAACATCTAGAATATATCCTTTCATTCACTATTTTGTGTTTTAGAGATAGACCTGTAAAGAGATTGCAATGAATTCACACTCACCGCTACAAGGTTGTTAATATGTTTAATGGAAGAGAGAAAACAAAACAAATTTTTAATATATCGCGGATTCATTATAGAAATCAAGCTCTTTATAGTATGTATGTTCGTTTAATTGCCTACATTTTCTACAAACTATCTGCTGCTTATTTTTGTCTTATGGCATTCATTGGAAGATATTTGATATTTTTATGTAGATAGATTTTAGAGTCTCACAATGGAAAGGTAAGCATATACGTTTCTGATTGCTTCTATAAGTCACTAAGCAAACATAAACCAATAACAATTGATTCAATTTTCAAACAAGAAAGTCGTTTGAGGATACAAAGATATTAGTCAAATAATATTCATTCAAACGATATTCAAAATATTATTCAAACAATGATGTATACCCGAAAGGAAAAAAAGTATGTATTTTTAAAATCGAAATTGCAAGGGAAAGGGTCATTTCCCGACCTGGCATAGTAGTTGCCCCCACCGCTGAGTTCAACCTTACTAAATCCATTAAAGTTCAGCATAACTATTTTTACACGAGTCCCCTGCAAGACGTGGATCGTCTGTGTAAAGCATTCATCGAAATTGGTAGTGACGGCTGTGAATTATTTAGGGGACTCTTGCACCATCAGTATCATCATTTCCGTCATTACCCGATCCTTAAATAGGCAACGTCAATTTGCCCCCAATCGATTTTACAGATATTCTAATCTCTCGCTTGTCTTCTCCTCCTTCTTTCTCCCCAAACCCTAAAAATTCAGCAGTCTCCTATTCCCCGGACGAATTAGAAATATATCGACCGAAACCGTAGCTGATGATTATTGATTCTATTTTATTTGTCAGCAGATGAGTATACTGTATAGGCCTTTTCTTTCCCCGAATGACAAAATACCAAAGCAGGCTTAGCTTAGCATGCTTTGGCATACCCCAGTGAAAAAGGAGAAGAAGAAGAAGGAGGAAGACGACGACGAAAAGAAAAACAGAAAAATTACACGATAAGACAAAACGAGAAGAAGGAACAATTTCTAGTCTATCTTCATGATATTATTGGTCTGCACACAAAGCCGGCTAATCTCAATTCAGAATTCTGCTAAATGAAATATGACACTCAATAAGTAAGCCTAGATTTGTAGAATACGGGAAAAAACAAAGACTGTAATTTGCTTGTAATCGTGATGCGTTCACAATGGATATATTAAATGAAATGTTATTTGCCCACGCCTCTCTCCAAAGTGTATGTTTAGACAAAAAAACGGGGAGATAGAAGAAAAAGAAAGAAGTTCCTCAAATAATAGCCTTAGCTATTTGATAAAGAAGGAAATAAAAGCTAAAAATCGAACGAATTTACAGCAGAGATGTTTGTGTCACTGTGATGGGCATATCCTATCGATATCTGTGCTATCTGAATAAAAGGAAGGGTGGATGATAGTATTGTGTCAAATATTGACGAATTTAACCCCCTGAGGTGAAAAAACAGACCCCCGGAGACAATAAGTACCAAACCAAAGCGGATTTTGATCAGAAAAGAGATAATGGGTGCATTATTTTGATGAAAAGAATGATGACGGGGGGTCTGTAGTTGGATGAACAGTTGAACAGTTTATTACATTGATATTAAAGCTTGAAAAAGGCACAGACATGATATTTCAGCACCATGGTTTCATGGAAAAGTTAGGATATTCCGAGAGAATATGAATTAATTTTGTGACTGAACATCCTTTCATTTTAATTTTCAACATTGCATTGATTACGCGAGATAATTTGTTAATGCGCATGCGCGTAATCAGCTGATTCATGTGCCAGCGTAAAGTGTCAAGTTGAATTGGGAAAAACAATGAACAAATTCCTGAACTATCATATCAATGTTCAAACGTCTCGCCATTTTACAACTTCTTAGAGGGAACTGCCACGAAATACACAACAGCTCGGGATAAGGTAATCTCGTCCCTATTTTATCTATGTGACGAATTGTTTTTATTCTGAACCAACATTACAGTCCCAAGTGATGTTATTTGTGTTAGTGATATCGGGTGAAGATGTTGAAGTAGCGCAAATGTTCAGCTTTCAGACATTCAGGTGAAACTTGCTACTCTCTACAGCGTAATTTCGAATTCGGTTCAAGAATAAAGGCCTAATTACTTCGTGTTCCAGTATTCAGTTAACTAATCAATTATTATTTGTTATTTGATTTTTTTTTTTAAACAAAGGCAATTACCAAACTTACCAAAATTTTGGGGGATGAAAGGGGGAGGCCTACAAAGTACATGTACAACAACAAAAGTTAAGGAGGGGTGAAATTTACTCTGTAGAAAAAGGATGAAAATAGAGTAACATATATTTAATGAATGAAACTTAGATATTTATTGGTATGATTGATAAGATCAAAGTTGATTGAGGATTAATATCTTTCTAAAAAACAAGATAATTGTCCAGAATTAGAGTGGCTAAGCCTAAGTCTTAATGTGTGTTTTTTTCAAGATTGCTTTGTATCACTGGTTTGATAATGTCACGACTTGTATGTTGGCCTATATAGAATAGATTTATCAAATCCATCAGTGATGACAAGGTCTGATACATTCTCTATTTACCTCAGTACGGAAATTCAGAATTTTTGGCCGGTCACCAGACGATCGAGTGTGTTATGATTGGCTTGGAAAGTGCTCTGGGTGGCTTGTTTGGTTGCCTTTTCATCCGGCCAAACAAGGATTCACCTAGAAAGCATGCTATGATGACACCCTGTGATCCATATCATATCATTTCAAGGCATAAGGGATCATCACCCATGGAACTAGCAGGTATCTGTGACCTTCTGGCTCTAAACCAGCACTTTCACTTCATGATGCATACTCTCTTGGTGTATATAGTGTGTAATCTCTACCTAACTGAGGGTGTATCACCTCAGTGGTACACAAAGGATGATGATCTTGATGTACCCTGGTTATTAGCAGCCTGCTGATTTGTCATTGCCTCGTATATAGTCTTTGCAAGTCTTGCGAGGAGGACTGTCAGATCTCGAAAATAAACCCGGGTCGCCTTGTGATTTAGGCGATGGTGCAAACTGACCAATTATTCATTGGGCAACAATTTGTCTTCATTTGCCCACACTAGAGACATGTTTCAAATCACAAGGTGAACAAGGGGTCCTGTGACCTTAAATGGAGAGGTTTATCTATCTGTTATCTGTTAAGCACTTAGTGCATTCCAAGGAGCTTCCTTTGGCCTTTTGACCACTGGATTATAGCAGCACTGGCTATCTCAAATGTGTAGACCTTGAAGTGCTATATATATACCAATGTTTTAAAAATATCTATTGCCATTAAAATTGGCTTGTTCAGTAATTGCTGATTTCTGAGAAATAGTACTTCACTTGACTTCTTCAAAAACATATGAAAACATACCTACATATAATTCTTAATTTGTCCTTAGACTAAGGGACAGCACCTTGTATCCTCTGGAAAAGGTGCTATGTAATCCAGTTATTATCATTATTATTTTATTTGTATTATTATTAGTAGTAGTATTATTATTATAAATCTTTAGTATACAAAAAAGAGGTTCGAAACATTTGTATTTTTACTTGCAATGATCTTCACAAGAATTTCTTAACTATTTTTTTGCTTTGAAAATTAAAATTTTAAAGAGCAACCATAGAAATGATAAAGTAAAAGCTAATACAATCATTATTAGCACTCCCTTTTAGGTACATGTATCAATTCGTGTGCCAAAGATGTGTCATCTTTAAACAAAAATATCATACTGTAATAATGTCCATCATATTCCCTCACATCATCCTTTTACTTTCATCTTTCATCACCCACCCTGACAATGCTTGTACTTTTATCAAAAGAGAAGTCCGAGGTCAAATGCCTGTGCTAGAATTTAATTCTTGTGTTCCCCCAGCTGAGCTGTAAAGCGATTAAACCAGAGGCTTGCTGATTATGCTGATGAATAATTTGAACGTCAATGAGTACATTTTGCAGATCAAATGGCTGTTTTCTGATTTATCTTGTCTCTTGACGACTACCCGGTGCTCATCCCATTAATGAGGGGACTGGAGTCGGATATGTCATCAGCGCCTTCATATCTGCATTTTTGCGCCACAGTTCGTCCCCACTGGATGACGGCATTCTTTTTCTTCCCCCCTCTGGATTCAGGCTTCCCCATCTTTGCCTCTCTTTCTCATTCCATTTGTAATCTCTGATCACTTTGCCTTTTTTCTTTCTATTCATTTTTTATTATATCTCACCTGCACTTGATTGTGTGTACTTCCCAAGCCCTATTAAATACCCATAGTGTATTTTAGTTCCCCTTCACACCTCCCCCCCAATCTCTCTCATTCTATCTCTCATTCTCTCTCTGACTAAGCATTAAGCGTTGAGGCAAACTTAAACACAACTCTTGTTATATTTAGCCTCTCCATTTATGGTCTGCCCCTTTTATTGCTTTATAAATTCATTTATTAAGTCCAAAAGCTTTATTTTATCCCACCTCGGTCTTATACATTTTTCTCTTCCTATTCCACACCATCTTCCAAACCAGTTGGGTACCTTCTCTCTTCCTATTCCACACCATCTTCCAAACCAGTTGGGCACCTTCTCTCTTCCTTTTCTCTCTCCTCCCCTCTCCTCCTTCTCGATCTCCTCTTCAGCTGAACCCACACAGACCAGGGTAATTGGCATTTTCCTCGTGACTAATGCTCCTGCAATCCTCTGTTGCACAGCCAGCCTCCAAGTTCAGTGCCAACAAGGAAGAATGCAGAGACCTCTCTGTGCCATCTTCCTAAATCTCTATCTCTGTCCCTCTCTCTTTATCTCTCTCTCTCTCTCGCTCTCTCTCTCTCTCTCCCTCCCTCCCTCCCTCTCTCTCTCAATCTCAATCTCCTATTCTCTATCGCTTACTCTATTGTTAACCATTCTTCACAGATTTCTTTATGCATCTCACGAGCTGCATGCTGCTTTCTGACTTTTTACCTTACCATCTCCCTTTCTGTTTCCTTCTCTCTGTCTTTCTATAACACCCTGTCCCTCACTCTCTCTTACCATTGCTGACATCATCCCATCTGAACAGCTGTTTCTATGGGGTAGGAGTGTAATGTCAATTACATGGCCCCTTGCCTGACTTGATGCCATGTTCACATTAGATTTAGAGTTGAAGTTCAAGTTTGATCAGAGACAATTAATTTTCAAACTTGGAGGCAAAAAACAGTTTTTCGATATTATTTCATTTCCTACTGATTTTTCACCTCTTTGTATGTGTGTCATACAGCCCTGTCTTTACCAACTCTTTGGGAGGATCTTTTGGTTGCCAATTTACTCATTTTTTTCTTCATTTGCTGAAACAACACAGGCTGTAGCATTTTCTTTATTTGTGTCTTTTTAATAGGATCACTGACATCTGCTGAGGTCACAAAGAAATGTGAACAAAAATTATTGATTGGAAAGGGGCATACAATGTTACATATTATTGTTATATTATAAATCATCAATATGTACATAAATCTGAAGATAATACCAATATTTTGATAAGAAGAGTAAATATTTTCAAGGGATTCAATCACAAAATATGGTTTCTGTACTGCATGTTACACAACAGGCTTCAAAATTAATTTCAAGTATGAATGCTGATCAGCTCGCACAGCTCTATACTTTGGTGCGTTCCCCAACCCAGCCATATGATCTTGTGTGAAATATTTTAGAAGATTCCCACGTGGAGTCGAGTGGGAGAAGAAGGAGGTAGTTTTGGTGTCAAAACCGATTTGCACATGGCTGGACTGTCTCTACATGCACATACCAGAATTGCATCTTCACAGAAAGCAAGTATATGGATGCTATCTTCCCACAGATTGCTTGGGAATATCTTGGAGCAAACAGTAAAACTGTAGGAGAATTTGATTTATAAAGCTTTAATTAACCCCAATGTTGCTGCAAACTCCATTGCTTATTATTTTTGATGGATGGGATGAAAAAATATTTAAAGTGAAAGACAGGCAAACAAAAGAGAGCTCCAGTCCAATATGTGTTTATAAAAGTTCTGCCTGTATCGATAAGAAGTGTACTTTACCAGAAGTGTAGAATATTTTTTAGATAATTGAAACTTGGTGAAAGGATAGTGTCTTGGGTAATAAGGCAAACAGCAGTTTCAGTTTCAGTTGAGCATTCACTGCAAGCCTAAAAAGGGCCTGCATACCCGAAACGAGAATTGGTCATTTAAAAAGCCTGCTGCATCCTGCGTGCATGCCCATCTCGTTACCCGTCCCAAACAATCTACATGTGCTCTTTTCATTTCAAATCATAAATTGAGGAATATGGGTCCCATTTAGATCAAGGAAACGAAATGCATCCCCGCAGTCAGACTGTTGCCATTTCTTGGCATTGGTAGGAAACTGGACACAGATATTGCAGCACATGAGATGGGAAGGAGACTGGGTCAAGGAGCTAACATGAAAGGCAATGTCTGATCTCTCTTTCTCTCTCTCTCTATAGCATCCTCCTCTCTAAAATGCACTCCCTATCACTCTGTCTCTCAATCGGGCTCAGTCATTTCTTTCAATTTATAGATATGGATTTTCAATTGGAAATTTGTGGCAGTACTGTTACAGAGAGTACCCATTTCTGCCAGTACTCCATTTGGTATGCTAATTTAGCATGCACCGTCTTGGCTGTAATACCTGTTCTAGTTACCATCCATATTCTAGAAGATTGGGGTCGAAGGCACAATGAAGCGGACGTGAACTTTAAAGGTGCTTTTATCAAATTTGCGTCACAGCATGGTATATTTTCATTGAATCTGACATGCAGGATGACTGACCTTAAGTCATATATTTGGTTGTTCCTAACATTTGAAGGCTTCATTCTTGCCTAAAATCTTTACGTCCCGTTAAAAAATCGTGTTTACTTGTATTTAAACTGTTATACTTCAGATCATGTACATATCCTATTTATCGACCACAGACGGTTAAGAAAATGAAAATGCCATTGCTTTACAAGACAAAAGCAAAGTCTATGCATAGAACATCCAAGTTAGTGAGGAATGCTTAAAGAACTAGACTGGAGAGAGACAAGCAAACATTGAATTAGTATTACCTACTAATTCCACTGATGAATTTTGATGAATGATTTCTATGAATGAATTCCATTCATTTTTTGCAATTAACAAAAAAAAATATTTGTGCTTCCTCTTGTTATAGGCAAAAAAAGGAAAAAAAGAGAAAATGAGTTATCAAGCTTGCGAACTGCGATGACCCTGGGACAGGAAGTTTGTGTAAAATCTCTCCATTCCAGGTTTATTTGATATGAGATGGAATTCCCATATTTGGTGAGCAGGAGTCCAAAATAGTTGTGCCACGTGGGTGCTGAACTCTTTGTCCTTCTAGTATTGCAAGAGGTTAAATCTCATCCTCTCATCCTTTTTCTCTCTATCTCTGTCTCTTTCTCTTCCTCTCTTTTTGTCTTTCTCTCCCCTCTCTCCCTTTTTTCTCCACACCTTTTTCTCTCTTCCATATATCTGCATTTCTGTGTGATGACCTTTCTATGCTACACTTTGTTGTCTCAGGATCAATTTGTTTCTCCTCATGGTGCCTTGCAAATATATCTCTGTACATCTCTCTCTCTTTCTCTCTCTCTCTCTCTCTCTCTCTTTCTCTTTCTCTCTCTCTCTCTCTCTCTCTCTCTCTCTCTCTCTCTCTCTCTCTCCCATTGTCACTCTCCCTGACATCATTGCTCTTCTTCACTCTCTCTGTCCCTGTTTGTGCCTCTCTTTCTCTTTTTCTTCTTCAGGTATGTCTGTCCAAATGCCATTCTCTGCACTTACACTTTAAGCTTCTCTTATAAATACACTTTTGTTTTCTCTCTAGGAAGAGAGAGACGCGGATATTGTCCTCTGGTCATAAGACTTCCACACCCCATTCTTTACTCCACTTCCTTGTACAATATGATTTTGATTTTTAAGAGCATTTTTTTTGAAAGAGCTTTTTTTGAAAGAGCTTTAAGAGTCATTAGAAGGCCATAATTTGTTTAAAGATGCAGTTTTCTTCCATTCGCGCCTTCCATCCCTGGCTGTCTCTGCATTTTGCTTTATCTAAAACTTGCCTTCTGTATATATTTGTATTCTCTTCGGTTCCTCTCTCTTTCTGTCATCCTCTGTATGGATTCCATGCCTACATCCGAGATAATTTTGCACACTCTGAGACATATTTCCCTGGCTTAAGACGAAGCACAGCATGCAAGTTTGTGCTATAGGATGTAGGGCATTTGACCCAGTGTTTTTTATGAGATTTTTCAAAGAGAGAAAACACTGGTTATTGAGTTGCTGAAAAGTGAAGATTGAAAGAATCACTTTGGTGATTTCAATTTTCATTGCATAAAGCCAGTATGATGTGTATTTTCTTTCCTCTGAGTACCATATTCCATCAACCATGTGTACTCAGTAACCCATGCACAAAATGTAATAGGAATATCTGATTTTGCATTTGAAATATTCATGCGAGTATATAGGGGTCTATATATGTCTTTCAATTTATATCCCTTGGTGCAAAATATTGAATTTGTTAGAACGTTCTACCGAACCTTAAGAGTGATCGAATATGTATGCATGTGTGCAACTGAAGCTTTAAAGCCTCCCTCATGAAAATTCAATTGAGAAATGAAGGTTAATGGATACAGTGATACTAATGGTCAGCTGGAGAGCTTTGTGATGCTTGACATGATGGACTGTCCGTGATCTCCAGGCAAACCTCACCATAATCTCTGTCCGATCCTCGGATAGCAATCCCAATAAATCATAACAACAAGAACCAATCCCTCTTTACACCCGTCTTCAATCCCCCTGAAAGTTTACATTCTGACCATTATGCTGCATCTGTTTACTTTCGCTGTAAACCGAGCCGCCTGAATCGAGACCAACATCCATCCCATGTGCACGTCCTCATCCCCTGTTCATACCCTCCAGCCTGCAAGCAAGACAACCCCGACCCTCTCATGCTCTCCGTACAGGTCTCAGACTCTCCAAGAAATCCCCATCTCCCTGCTGTAATGCTGTGAGAGAAAAAAAGATTGTTGTCATCACTGTTGGCACCTCCCCATGTTTGGAGAGCAGCTTTGCATGGCCCTCGACCGTGAAATAATACCCAGCATCCCCAGTCGTTCGGTGCTGGCCGGCCTGGCGCTCGGCACGTTGTGTAAACCCGGTGCACAGGGACCGGGGCGCTGACAGTGGGCATCATTTTCATGGTCAACACACTGCTTAGAATGGATTTACCCCGCCATCTTAAGTCCCTCCTCTCTGTCTCTTGGTCTCTTGAAGATCAAACTGGAAGATAGATAACTGTGTTAAGTGTCTCTTCCACTCCCCCCCAATCTCTCAGTGATATCCACCAATGCCCTATACAACACATATTCAGTCTCTCCGTGATTATTGCGTACTACTATTTATCCATTTTTAAGTGATTTTTCTCATTGTCTCCTACTTTCTCAGTGTGGTTAGCTGCACAGTGAAGGAACCTTTTTTTTCTATGATACTACGTGTAGTACTGCTTAAGGTTAGAGTCAACCATGGGTATTCATGTTAGTCGATGCAAATAGACTTAAGAATGTCAAACTATTTACACCAGATTATGTAATTGAATAAAATCTAATCAGCGGTTCTTCGAACCTTGATTGTCTCCTCAGAATGATGCTAGTTTTGCTTCAGAAACTAAACTTTAGCGTATAAATTGCAGTACTGTGCCGAGCAATGTCTTGAGAATTGTTGCACCTGCATCAATTGATAATCTAGAACAATGTTGTTTTGATGATATTCTCCCCAGTATATTCACATCCATTGAGCCCGAAGCTATACACTTGGCTATATACGTCCCAAAATGAAATCAAACGAAGTACCCAAATCAAAGGGGATGTTGAATTTACTGGAAAAACATCAATTTTGCTCAAATGTAGGTTGCATCAGACCTTTTTTTTTCCTCTCTCCCTGTCTCTCCATTTTCATCACATTCTCTCTTTTCTATCCACCTCACTATTTGCATCCCACTGGGTCTAAAATAAAGAGTCCTCGCGCCGTTTTTGAGGGTTCAAGTTAAGATCCCTGCCGGGCATGATTGTCTGGTCTCATTTCATGTCCTTACTGAGTTGAACAAGTCAAAACATTATCATGAAGAAACAGGATATACGTCTCATTTTAGTTCTCCATATTCTTCTCTATTAAGAAAGAAAGGAATCTTGACAGAAAACATGTTCTCTTTCTTTGTGGCTCACTCCATTGTGGTGGTCTAGGTGTAGTATTATAATACTTGGCATTGTTTCAAATGTTAGATCCCTACTAAGAAATGCTTTAGAAGTGTTGGCATCCCCCAGAACAAAACATCATATTTCTCTTGTAAATACATTCTAGTTGCAAATGGATAATGTACAAGTCCCAACCAGTATTTAGAAAAGTATTTAGAATTTCATGAACGATGTATTAAAGTACCATACCTGATGTCTATATTGAAGCAATACGAGGTGATTTTCATACCATAAGGACAGATAAAGTGCAGATATGAGTTATTGCACAGGAGTGATATATACATGTATGTATTTCCCATTAAGAAAGCAAATGTCGGATTTGCATTTAGTCAAAGCCCATCTTAGGTTTAAATGGCAACTTAAGTAAAACTTGACAGGCGTTGTCTAAGATGATGAGTTTTCCTAATGATAAAGAAAGTAGGTCACCTAACCGTAACGACCTCCCACCTCTATCTTGCAAAAGTCTCATCTTAAAGTTTAGACATATCATCAACAGGGTATCATCCCCAGCTGAGACCATCGTCGTCATGCCGATGAAAGCTTAGATATGTTTCCCTTGCTCTCGCCTTGCTGCTAACCTTTTCGCTGATCCTCTTTTGCTACACTTTGGAAATCCCCCTGTCCTATGGCAGATAGAAACAAATTCCGTCAGCAGCCAAATCATGTAAGAATAAGTCCAGTGATCTGGTGTTAATGATCGAGATGACGTACCCAGCGGTGAGAGGGATAAAGGCACTGTAATTAGAGTATCAGGAATGTTATTATCCTCAAATTGGCAACAAGTAGAATTCAGCATTGACTAGAGGGGATGAAATTTACTAGACTTTCATCAATAGATATTAAGAAATTACTATAGAATTTAAAAACTGGTGAGAACATTTTTGAAATTTTACTAAAAGAAATGTCTGCAGATCTTCCACTTTCCCTTTTCTACAGTAGTTATTACTCGTATTATTATTGAACTATTTACTTACAAAAAATGAAATGTGAATTGCCCATAAGGTTATTGACCACTATATTGGTTCACGTCATCATAAATGTCTTGGTCCAAGTGAATTGCAATGATTTATGAATGGTATTTTACCCTGTTTTAGAAATCAAGTCCACATACCTTTCCTTTTGTGAGCTTTTCAAAAGATGACAAATCTGCCCACTCTTCACAGACCTATTACAGTCGTCTCGCTGAATGAGAGGTACTTGTTCATATTTCGGCAGAGATATTCAAATCAATCCAAGCCACTACAATATGTGCCATAAGTTTATTTGTCTTATAAATTTTGTTTAAAACCTGACTGTACAGTTCTGGTATTCTCATTTGTCTCTAATAGAGGCATATAAGTTTTGTGCTTTGAGTTTTGTCATATTATTTCCTGTCCCTATTCTCTTTTGCAAATGTTTTTATTTCCCCCACTGTTCGTATTGTTCAAATTTTGTGGTAAGCTGATGCTTAGCCATTTTAACCTAGAACAGATGTCCTAGGGCATGTTTCCAAAATATTATTTTGATAAGGAATAGGCCTTTGAATAGCTCAGGGGCTTGTTTCATAAAACTTGTTATCTATAACAAATGCTAAATTTCTATGACAAAATTGCTCTCAGCCAATCAGATGCCATGATTTCAGTAGCTTGTAACAGTAGCTTGTAACTTGTTATTGATATCAAGTTTTATGAAACAGGGCCCTGTAAAGGATTAGATAATATATGACCATCAATCTTTATACCCTTACTGTATGAGTGATATCTCTTGCACTGTGCAGTGTGTGTATGTGAACATCAACATGATAACTTTCTTAAGATTTGCCAGCAATAGGATCTGGTTCTACCCCTTATGCTCTCTACCCCTTCCCATTTCTACCCCTCTGACTCTTTACCCCTCTGCCTCTTTATTCCTTTTTCTCTTTAGACTTTACCCCTCTCCTGCCAGCTTTCCAACCCTCTCTGTCTCTCTATCTCACTCACTCACTACCTCCCTACCTCCTTTAGGGACATGTTGTAGTTCACAGACATTCTGGTACCCCAAGGGATCATTAAAATTCTAATGGCCATGTTAACTTGAAGACCCCTCTCTTTATAGCCCTATATCATTTAAAAGCAAGCCATTACTGATACCCATCTATCTCACAAGCAATCCAAAGTAACCTTTTAATATCCTTGTATATGTTTCCATCCTCTATTCTGGATGAAGGATATTGCAATTGTGACTTTAAAGTCTGTCTGAATTTGTTGTGCTCATCTAAGGGTAAAATTTCTCTGAGTTGCAAATGAAGTTTTACTCAGACTTTCCCAAAGATAGCAAAAGCATTTTGATGAGCGATTGATAATGACAATGCCTCACCAATCGATTTTCATGCTTTTTAAAATATCTAGTATGGCATATAAGTACTGTAGTAAACAATCTCAATTCAATATCAATCAGTCGCCAGTAGGTGGGTGATATTGACGCAATAAATCTAGGTCCTGCCAATGACTTGTGACAAGCGATTCACAGTAAATCCATCTTGACCCATTTTTACGTTAATCACCAATTTGGCGTGATTGCCCAAATGACGCCGTTTACGTGGTCCACCCAGTAGTGACGGTAATGTGATACGAACATGGTGTCCGTTTAGATGAGGTTGTTTTCGTCTCCCTGGTTCATGTATCAAGTCCAGGGAAATATTACCTTGGCCTAGATGTCCAAAGCTTTTAAAAGCAATCCTGTCTTTCAGTTTGATGGGTCGTGGACCAGCTATTAACATATACATGCATGCCATTGTAATTAGCCATATTCCCTTTAAAGGGATTTGATGATCATACCTCCTGTATGGATTCCTGTGTCTAGAGATGGGCTTTAGAGGGACATACCCACTGCTTCGAATATCTTTGAATATACTTGCACCTCTAAATTTGTGTCAGTGGCAGTTGTGCACAACGTCTGTGAGGGATACAACTCAATGTGTGAGCTACCCTGTAGGCATTATAAGTTAGAATGGGCATGTTCACATGCAATGTGATAGCATGCATGGTGAGATTGATGATTGGATCCAGTGTGAATATTCCTCCAAGATCTGATCAACAAGTCAAGAAAGATGGAAGATGATAGACAAATTAGATTAGGGGATCAAACTGTTATGCTCCTGTTAACACCATTCCCAACACACACACGTTTAGCAGCATCACATCTAGCATGTTTGACAGTTATAATGATGCCTAATTTATGCAATTATGCAGTCGCTCCATCACCGTTAACCACACGTGGGACTATGCAGGATTATTCTTTATACTCTTCATGCTTGGTGTTGATGCCGAGACCTTGAAGCTATAGTCACATGATCTGCACACCACTTCTCATCTAAAAGTGGATTGGGTGTAGAGTGTAACTGATTGAGTGTTAAGAAGAGGGTTAACGGTGATGAGGGTTCTGATGTACTTTCATAGAGGTGAAGAATGGGGGAGCAAATTAAAGAGATTTTAAATAACCATTAACACAGATACATATATCATATTCTACATACTTGTTATCAGTGCATAAGTTGGTATTGAATTTATTATTGATAGTTACATTTCCCTCTGATCATTCTTGTAACAGTGTATTTGCTCTTTATGTATTTACTCTTTTCTTTATAAATATACAGTTTGTTTGTTATTACATGTAGACCACATTATTTCTGTTCCCCCACGCCACATAGTTGTCTTTGGTTATTTAGAAATATGGAATTATGAAATAGACATCCATTTTCAAGATGAAGAATTACAATGATCTTGCGAGACACAAATTTTTCTGCTAAATTTGATCATTCTCTTGAAGTACACAGTATACATGTTGGTGCAAAAAACACCATGAACTCAGCTCGGCAGTCTCGCAGTATTACAATATAATTATGATAATCCAATATTCTGATGATGAACGGCCTTGGAACTCATACCTTTTGTGACCCTCATTCCAATTTTCTCTTGAATATAGATCTGAAACTTGGAGAGAGGGGGAATTGAGCACAAGGTATGTGATAAGACTTTCAAGGGAAACCTCATTTATTCTTCTTGACATCCGACTCTAGGCTTGTCAATTCCAATTTCTAAAAATTCTTGTATTTAATATATCTCTCAAAAATGGCTAAAAACATGCAGGGGGTTGCCAATTTAGATGTATTAGATATATTTTACATTTTTCTGCTTTGAAATCTTAAAAATTTATGTAGTGTACGATTAGAATGACTGAAATTATATTCGATATTCATATTTTCTGAATTGATGATGTCTGATTTAGGCAAACAAGGATTGAATACTGAATGTTCACATAAAATATCAACATTCTAGTTATTTCAATACTTTTATTTTCTAGAAATGTAGAATAGCAATGTATTTCTGTATGTTGTTAAGTTTAAATTGGATTTCATATTGAGGCTGCACGAATGTAATTGCAAATCCTGTTTTCGAAAGGTGAAAAATATTTTGTAGTTGATTGAAAGATTTAATTATCACAGGCCTATGTGCAATTAATCTGTGTGGGAGAAGCTATACGTCAAAACAAGAAACAATCTGTAAGCATGACTGTTTTATAATACATTTATACATGCATGGGGGAGAGGTACATGTTTTTTTCTACATGTACGGGATGGGGGTGGGGGTATAGGAGGGACTAGGGGAGGGGGTATTCTCTAGCAAGGTGATCTGTATACCTGCTACACGCCAGGGTAGTATTTTAAGCTTGCGGCATTCTTGTTTGTCAGCCTTGGAATGGGGGAGGGGTGTTGTATGACGGTATCAGTGTCGGCCTCAACCTTGATACGTTCCTTCCCATCAGGCCCGGCATTCATCAACACACATCATCCAATTTGTCAAGTTCAGTTGTAAATACATGTACACAGGTCCAACCTTATGCATTGTTTAGATGACCAAAAAAAGAATTGCCCACATATAATAATAAAAATAATAGTAATAGAGAATATTTATTAATAATATAGAATATATATATATACAGTATGGACCTGGTATACAGGGTTTCTTGTACATTTCAGGTTGTTGTTTAGTACATAGATCTAGTTCTAAATTGCACGTAGTTATTTTGTATTTCATTTCAACAAGAACTAAACATTTGCCTCATTTGCTCATAAGATTGGAGATTGAGTGTATATGACCCTGTGAAAATAATCAATGTAAATTTGTAGCTTTTTAATGCTGAGTTTTAATATGAAGCTTAAAATTAATTTTGTACTAACACATCTAATGTAAACTTGGATATAGTTTCTTTGGTAGTTCTTTAGAAAGATCTATATTTCAACTGACATATATCTGTAGCTTGTCTCAAATGTTTAGAAGTAGCCGAACTAGATTTAGAACACATCAGTGTGAGAATGTATGGCTAATTGTGGTCACTACTACAATATTTAAATTTAGATGCTTATCAACCTGAATTCTTTCTTTAGAATGTTTTCTGCATCACACGTACATGCATGTGTACATAAACTGTCATTTCCAGTATACACAGCAAAGTGAAGCTGTGGGACTACACGTACACATGTGTGTGTCATTCTCTGTATCAAGTTTAGTCCTCAGATTCCAGAAAGCGATAAATCAGTTGCAGGTTTAGTGGCTTGAAATATGATGATTTACTATCATGTGTGTGAAGAATTTAGACATGAATAATGTCAAGAATACCTGGAAATGTGCTCCTAAATGCTCTCTACTTATAATATTTGGGAGAACATCTATATGTGTGCAGTATCATGCATTAGATGAAGACATTTAATGGCTTAGTGATACATGTGTAATGTTGAAGTCATATCCATTAACGATGACTCAGTAATGTTACATTTTCACGGTGCAAAGTCATAATTGCACTCACATCAGTGTTAGATGTGAACGCATTATGGAGAAAAAAAATCGTATCTATAGTCCAATTAGCGATGGCACATCCGATCCTGGCGATTATTAACCAAGTGAGAAAATATCATCATTTGAGAGCTGAAAGTCGACCTAAGCTCGTCATGTCTTTCCCTTCTCCATTTCTCCGGACAGTCTCTTGCTCTCCTTGTCTTTATCTCGTCATCACGGAGTGGATACATGGGGACATACCCAAACAACATTTGCAGTTATGAAAATAAATGATGAAACAGCTATCGCAATTTTGACACGGCTAGTTTGTTTTGCTGGGAATTACTCAGATAATTGTAGTTGACATCGCTAATCAAGAATGTTGGTTGTCCTGAAGGGGGCCCCCTGATTTCATATCTCTCACATTATAAACATCTATGGCAGGATGGAAAATGATGGAAATTAACTCAAACAGAAACTCTCAAGTTTCCAAATTGAGAAGTAAGATGGAAATGTGTATTTGGTATATGGATTTGATAAGATGTAGACACAGGAGACACGTTAAAGTGCTTTCTCTTTTGCTTTTGCCCAATAAGGAGATATCTGTGGTCATGTAGTAAAGTGACTGAAGGGCGGAACTGTATCAGGAGGATTGACTTGTATGTAGTGATGAATATTACAGATTTGAATTAACATAATTATAGGCTTATTCTCATTTAATTCTAACAAGCTGAGGATAGTTCATTTATCATCCATTCTTGGTTCATGTGAATTCAGTCACAAAAGTGTTACCATTTCCCATTCTGCACTCAATAAGTTGCAAGAACCAATGAAGACACATCTGTGTAGAGATAATTGCGTGAAGGTTTTTCTTCCTGTAGACATTTGATTTATAATAGGTAAACAGTATAGTTAACAATCTGTTCTATTTCCATCTATCTGTATTGATAAGATATGCCACAAATTTTGTGTTACATTGCTCTCTCTCATATGTTATTTTCCTAAGGTGAGGAGGGGGATGGCTATACCACTGATACAGTGAGTGGTGTACAATTTTGTCAAATAACGCAGCAATAGGAATGCCCCATTTGAGTCTTTATATCAAGAAATGATTAAATTAAGTCAAAGTTATGCATACAAAAGGAACAGAATGTGCTCTAGTTTTCATGGTACCATCTCTATGCACACCAATTTTACTGCCAGCTCTTGCGTAGCAAACCTCCACTTGAGAGGGCTTCCATGCAACCCTATCGATTCACGTCAAGAACATAGTTGAGAGCAGTTCTTTACCACGAGGCACACTGGCTAAGGTAGCCAGCCAGCCAAGAGTCCAACAACATTAGCGGAATGTTACTGAACCTTACCGATAAAGGTTACCGAGCCAAGGTCCGACATTCGATGGGTAAACAAGCACCATCTGGGAGGGGATTTAACTTCATTTTCATGTCGCATTGCCAATTTAGAACCATCATTTGCGAGATGGAGGGTAGTTTGGAGTCCCTGTCCTGCTCGCTGACATTAATGTTACAAAGTGATGGCCGTACAATGTGTGACAGATTTTTTCCCCCAGCCTGCCATCTCGCTTGCTGATCATAAATATTGGAATGTTGATTAGTCCCGCTCTGATCGGACAGTGAGCTGAAATCTTGCAATAAAACTGTACAAAAATTAAACATTGTTAATTATTACTAGATAAAAAGATACAGTTTTTTTCACAAGAACTCTACATAGAATTTTTACAGAAACAATCAGATTTCTTCAGGCAGTTTTCTTAAGATTCTTTTCTCCCCAGAACTCTTATAAGCTTTTTTTTTCGAGCGAAGGCAGTCCTCTCTGATTTTCCTTTATTCACTTCAGGTATTCAATCTGCTGTAATTCACTTCCTTTGGAACTAGTCAATGGACATGTGTGAATGCATTACTGAGTAGAGTGTGTTATACATGTACACTCCATCTTTCATACTCTATCTTAATCTAATTTTCTATTTACTGAAATCCAATGCTTCTACCACATTCGGCAGATTCCGAAAAATCTTGATTTCGTATTTTCCAGGAGAAATCTCTTGGTTAAATCCTTCGCAAATGCACATCGAACACGGTGACCAAACTGTACAGAAGCCGTACGTGTGTTCGTGTGTGGTGTCTAGAGCACATTGTGCACCCGTCATCTTGCATTCTGTGCTCAAAACATATCTTTGTTGAGCAAGAGGCATACTCCAAAAGACAGTTAGAAATGAAACGATTCCGACAGCTGTTTAAATGAAATGAAGGACGTTAGATCAGACTCAGTAGGTGCTAAATACTTCTCCCAGTTTCTCTCTTCTAACTCCTGCTCAGATCTTAGACAGACCAATACCTAAAGGTCATGGTCAGGGTAGATTTGAAAGTCAGGAAGAAAATGGCCCACTTCTTGCTCTCTTTCTTTCTTTCTTTTTCCCGTTGAAGATTCGTCCAAAGTTCAAAATTCTGATGTTTGCATAATAGGTTTAGTAGGAATAAACACAACATGTTGATGTGTGATAATGTTGAGATTACATACATAAATTATGACTTTCTTTGTCAGTATGTGACCAACTGAAGTGGATCTGCTTGTTTTGCAATCTCACTTCATGTTTTATCAAAATGATCATTGTCTATTCAGCTCAAATGTTGCGAATTCCATGAAGTCTGTATCTATCTCTTTGTCTGCCTATCTCTTTCTCTCTCTCTCTCTCTCTCCCTACTGTGTGTGTGATTGGGTTTTTACAGACGTGTATCAATCAGATATGATTATTTACGTCTGGGACCAACGTCACCATCCGAAAGACGTGACTCAGTTTCGAACCTGCGTCCTCGGCTGAATCAGTTTGTAACTTCCACTGTTAGCTGGATTACAGGCGCACACCACAACGCCTACTGTCTGTCCAACAATCTCTTTATATGTACCGGTACAAAAAGTCATGTATCTCTCTGTCTGTGTATCTACAATCTTTGTGTGTCTCTCTCCTTCTTCCCTACTTGTCCCCCCCCCCCTCTCTCTCTCTCTCTCTCTGTATGTGTGTCACTTTGACCTTAATTTTCTGCATCTTCGTGTTGGGCTTTTCATCAGTTTCATCCTTTAATTGCTTGCCCCCGTCACCGCTTCACTCAACCCTCCATCAGGCATGACCATTCATTCCGCCACGTTTGGCCTCGGCGTAATTTGTGTAAGGCATTAGTGTTAATTGTTTAATTTTCGTCACTCGTAATCAAGATGGAGAGGAAACAAACACGCCAGGGCCATGCATGGAACCAGCATTCTCCATCAGTGTACCTTGACAACTAGCAAAAAAATTATCAGGCTCGCACCTTCCCCATTTGTGAAAGCGCTTGCTGTGTGGAGGTCAAGGGTCAGCTATCATTCCACTTCCCTTAATGACAGACGGAGCAGGGCTGCAAGTGCAACAGTTGCGTAAATGCTGATTAGGGGGCATGCTTTTTTCTTCTTCTTCTTCTTTCCAAGCTGTTAGGTGCTTAAGTGAACAGGCCTGCATTCTTCGTGATGATGATGATGATGAGGATATTTGGAGAGGAGAGAAGAGGGAGAGATGGCAAATGGGGATTGAGAAGAGAAGGAAGAATGAAACAAAGAGACAAAGAAGAAGCAATTTCTGAGAAAGATTTGTGGTCAAGGGTAAATTTAATCATGCTAAGCATTCATCCTCCACAAGTAATCATATGGAAAGGATATAACCCTTTACTATGATATTGTAGAACATCTAACATTGCAAGTAGGAAGTATGTTTTGTTTGCCATATCATAGTCGTATGTTGTACATTATAAATAGGATAAATAATGTATATGTTTTTATATCTACAGTATATATACATTATATACATTTTTCACATCCCAGTAGCCGCTAAGTGAGTACTCTGCATGAACATGTACATGCAGGTATATATATTTAAACATGAATTATTTATGGTAGACTACATAATGCATGCTGTAAAACAAAAATTTAAGGAAATTGTTCCAATCATGCTTTCTTCTGTAGATGTGAATATAACAAAATCTGTTTTGATGAAAAGCAAAGCAAATTTTAGAAAGTGCATGAACTGTACCTTGCCTAATGTCAAATAACAGGCAAGCATATCTTATGTATACTGTGAAACATTATAATGTGTTTTAAGACTGGTATGTGCAAATCACCGTAAATTTCACTTGGAGATATAAATTTTAAAAGAATGCATTCTCTTTCAAGCTTAATGTAGACAGTGGTACATTCCCAGTGAGGATATTAAGGAATCCAGAAAATGTCTAATTACATTCATTTTTAAGTCTGTAACTGCAGATATATGGTACATGTGAAGAAAGAGAGGAAAGGAGAGGGAGGGAGCAAGAAAGAATGAGAGTTATATTTTCCCAAGCCCTGATGACTGTAAAGATAGAGACTAAGCCAAACCATGTGCAACCCTTCTTCAGCACTCAACAATGCATGCTAGCTGAATGGCTAGTGTTTACTTTCAGCTCTCTCTAAGCACCAAGGTTATGCAATAAGTAGCAGTGTGGTGTTTGCATTAGTCTTAGTGAATTCAGACCCCATAAATGCATAAATAGAGGATTTCTATCTATCTACTATTAACTAGGCGTTGTGGCGTGCGCCTGTAATCCAGCTAACAGTGGAAGTTCCAAACTGATTCAGCCGAGGACGCAGGTTCGAAACTGAGTCACGTCTTTTGGATGGTGACGTTAAAGGTCGGTCCCCAGACGTAAATAATCATATCTGATTGATACACGTCTGTAAAAACCCAATACACACACTCTACAGGGGGTGTACACATTAATATTGTGTTGCTGTGTGTAGCAACTGCAGTCATTTTAGACAATGAAAAGTGACGTACATTTAGTAGTCTTAAAGATGCCGCATCGTGTAATGCATTGTACGCTTCTTGGAAAATAATGTGCTATCTATGATCGCACATACAGTGATCATAATTACACTTACTGTCATTATAAAATGCCTCTTAATTTATTAGCTTTTCCACTTACCGGTACGCATAATGGACTTAGACTTGTATGTAATGGATTGACACGTCCTAGTATTATAATTATCCTAACTTTTGCTATACATATTGTTACACCTTGATCACATGTACATTTAAGTATGTGGGACTAAGTATTAGAACCATCCTAAATATCTACTTTCCACTCACTCCAGAAGGTCTGTATGTTCTAGACTAAGACATGTGTACATGGTAAGGAAATGAACAAGGGTTGTAAGTAGCTTAAAGTGCAGGCCAAGCAAAGAGGACTCCAAATTGACAAATAACAGTCTATAATGAACTTTGGGGTCTTCTTGTACCAAAAGCAAACCTTTTTTCCCAATTCTTCCCAATTCTTTTCCTTTTCCCTAACTTTTAAGCCCATAAAATGGGATGATTTCAAGTGCATGTTACAAGTGCCTCTTTATTATCTCTTCTGTAGGTAAAAATTGGGAGCATTTCTTCTTTTCAGTGTCTCATGAATATTGCTTGAGATTATTGCAGAGAGTTGGAGAGGGAGAATGGGCTCCTTTCTTATACTGATTTTGAAGATTGGATTAGCACTGTGTTTGCACGTGGAGAAGTGGTGTGCAGTCCCTAAGTAATTGCTTGAGAGAGGGTTGGGAAAATCTGTTGAAAGTCTGTTGGGGGAAAAAAAGAAGGAAAACAAAACAGTTAGATTATGAATATGAGGGATTGGTTGTATACCATTATCATTGCCAAATATATATCATTTACACACCTACAAGTATGCCAACAGACTTTGCACATGCTGAAGGTTTTGTTTATGACTCTGTTCTACAATAAAATGGTAGTATGTTGCCTGTTGGTAAGTTTCATGACAATTTCATGACAAACCTCACTCCACTCACTGGGTATACTGATCATTATAGAAGCAATGCCTTAATAATACAGGAGATAAGTGATTGTAAATTAATGATGAATAGCTAAGCCATATGATATTAAATTTACTAATTACATTTGTTTCCATTTAATGCAGTATGATTCAGTATTATTGGTGGGAATATGTTGGCAATTCACTTTGACATTTTGAAGTCATTATCTCAATGTCACATCATTACCTTGTGGGCAGAAATTTTCATTTTAATATACATTATTATGTGCTATAATTGTCTATTTTTCATGCGCCATTCCATTTTATTGCAAATCAAACCACTATTAAAATATATGAAATTACTAATGTTTCCCTTTAATAGCATTAGGAATTTACGTAGTTGTATACATCCAATCTGCACTTAGCAGAGAAAACTTATCTGTCACAAAGTGGGCATCATTTAATACTTCATTTCATTATTTTTCCAGCCCCCAAAAGACTTTGATGACAAACTTCCAATTTTCATTGAAGAAATAGAAGTGACCCCAAAGTCCCTTTTGAGGATTGCCAGCTCGTAATCATCTTCATAGAAAAACACCTTGTTGTGCAAGTTGTAGTAATTGTGGTCTGTAGATCTTTCAGTTCCCATTAATTCATAGAGTCAATAGTTGGTAATAGGTCTTGTGGGAGGGGAGGGGGAGGCATGAGTGAGGCTGGAATCTGTAAGAGTTGAAGTCCAATAAGTCAAGTGCATTGTAGATTTGTGGAAGCAATAAAAAAAGACCCTTGTCTTGTCAAACAAACCATTGTAATAACTATGAGGACCCACTCAAAATCTGCTAGCAATAGTATGCAAACAACTCCATTATCTCTCTTTCTTTCTATCTGTTCAGTTGTCTCTCTTTCTCCCATTCACCCCATATGTTATTATTCAGCTTCTCTCTTTTTTTCAATTGTTCTGTGTCGGGTTAATTATTCTTTCTCTATATTGAGCGATTTATTAATGTTTCATTTTTTTATAGCAGAACTATACTCCATTCCCTCTTTTTGTATGGATCTCTTTCTCTCTATAGAGCTAACAAATTATTTTCTATTTACCCATCTCTTTATCACATTGTTGTCCTTTAATATCATTGAAATTCACCATTTGTGTGTAGTATACATGTTCCACATTTGCCAGATTTATCCATCTTGCCATTTATACCTTTAATTTCCATATATTAATGTCTGTTTGTCTATTTCTTTTAAAGTCAAACATTTTATATAAATAGAAATTGTGTTCCTTGTACCATGATAGTACTTAACCCTGACTATTGACAGATAAACATCTGTGTTGTAGGTGTTAAAAGGTTCATTAGAGTACCTCGGTTGCCATCATGTATGACCCCCTCGCAAACCTGCTAATATTAGATTTAACCCCCACACTGCCAGGCCAATTCACCATCACACTCACTCATGGAGCGACCACAAATCCCCCTTGCTCAACATGTGCGTGTACCGAAGCAATCTCGTCTATGTTTTGTCTGCCTTGTCATCCATGTATTAAAGCCATAAATATTTCACAGTTTAACAGTTATGACATGGACTGCTATCTCAGCCATTCTAAATGGGGGCCCACAGCCATTCCCCCAAACCATAATTTCTCACCGTAGAGATTTAGGTGTATGTGTAAAGCATGCAGGCATTGCTTGTATAGGGTGCCGATGTCTGATTCCCATCATGCAATGTTATGGACACATGGGTATTTTACTCTCAATACATAGATTATCGCAATGATTGACTTTCAGATGTATTATTATTATTCAAAATACAATGGATTTTTTATTTGAAATGTTCAGCAAAGGGTGCGAGTCCACGCAGAATTTGAAGGACAATATTGAAAATGAAACAGAAAATAGGTGCCGAAAATACAGGCAACAATAAAAAAAATTGTAATTCCTCTATTGACAGCAATTAGTGTTATCAAGGAGATACTGTAGTAGGAAGCTATATATGTAGTAACTCCTAGGTATTATTCTTCCACTTGAGAGTATCATTAGCATGGAACATCATGCCCTCATGTTTGTAAACTCACATTCATATTCTGTGTATACACTATACATGTTGCTCTTATGAAAACTAGGGGTAGACTATAATGTTCCCTAGACAAATTCAAATGCAGAAACTACCTTAAATATCCCTCAACCTAGATGCGAATGCTCCTGCTGTCTCATGCCATTGTCCACCACAACCACAAGTAGTACAATATATTGGTGGGCATGTAATATATCTATAGATGTATCCCAAGGTTGAATGAGATTGATCGAGGTAGGCCCATCCTCTTGACTCTACCTCTCTCTCTCTCTGCCAGAGGAAAGAGAAGGAAAACAATTTGAATGCTTTTTACAAATTATTGGCTTTGACGTGCACTTAGACCCGAACAGGAGATGGAGGGAAATACTTTTTATGATGCTTTCCTGTATTTCAGCAATGCCTTGCAGTCAGGCTGGGTATGCATATATCCAAGGCAGATGAATAATTTGACTCACTGTATTTGCATAGTATCGGGTTGATGCTGCAAGCAATATTGCAAGCTGTAGCATGTATTTCCTTGAAATATATTGTCAATGGAGATGTCCGTACTTTTTGTGGAAACTTCTTTGAATTATGCACATTCATATGTGATCCGTATGAATGTATGCTTGTAATTTTTCATGAATGCATTATAATCTGTGGAGTAATATTATATAGTATGAAACATTTTAATTTATTTAGAGAAATGCAAAAGAATGTTAAAATATTGTTTTCCTCAAATTAAAGTGATATGGATTAATGGAATGGGGGTGGCTATTTAATTTTATGAAATACGTGCCTGGCAAAAAAATTGTTTTATAAATTTCTGCAAATATCTTTGCACTAAATGATTGTAATCAAATACACACCATGCGTTCATTCCGCATAAAGTTAATCAAATCCAGTTTCATTCAAAATTGAGCTGTGCCAACGAAAACCAAACTTTGCCACCGATCCTGCCCTGAACAAATACAAACCCATAAGACTACCGCATTTAGGGACACAATGAGGACAAAGAGTGTCCTTCAGGAAACATTTTAGGGTGGATAAAAGAAATCTTCAGTGCCATGTCATTCAATATTGACTGATTTGTCATGCTACCGATCACTTAGTTGACAGAACGCTTTAAGATACACCTCAAAGAAAAGTGATATTAACACGAGACTCGTGTCTGCTTGGGGTCCCAGTCCCGTTTATTAACCCCTGGGTGCTAGTCATGTTTTGATGTGTGAATTTGATACTACAGGTGCATAAGTATTCATTTTGAATTATGATATGAACAGGGAATTGGAATAATAGCTGTTTTCGGATATAAACTCATAGATGTGTAGGATGAGATGTTGAAGTACACCTATTTATTTCTAAAAGGCGCATAATTAACTGTCTTAGGAAATAAATAAAAATCATTAGAAGAATCTAGTAATCACCTTGGTGTAAGTACAGACAAGATCTTGTTTATTACTCTTTAATGGAAGAAAAGATAGTGGCTTTTCATTTGAATTAATCGTTAGTTAATGTTGTATATTACCATAAATTTACAATGTATATCTCATATCTTCTAGACTTCTAAAGACACTTTGATAACTTGGTCTCTGGGTACATTGTAAGAACATTGCAAAAATTTAAATTTAAATTTATTAAAAAAATGTGGGGTTTTTCTGCAATAGAGAACAATTGTTAAAATGTGAGGGGTCTTTCTAATTTTAGAAGTCATCTGACCACTGTCACTATCTAGCCCAGCTCTTAGAGCCCGTTCTCACTCACTTTGAAAGTGGTCTTAGTTAGACCGCTCCAGAGGAACGGGTCTTGAGGAACGGTTTGCGAGGGTTCACACTCCGAGCAGTTTTTTATGGCTCAAACCGCTCCACGAGTCAAAGTGGTCTTGTTGCTATGGCAGCTCAAGTCAGCGGGTAAATTTTTCGCTGAATACTAAGCGTATGTACCGTACTACATGTTTCGCACGGACGTCACTAGCTCACTTCCGCTCAAAGTACGATTCCGTTCACACTCGCACGTTAGAGCGCTCCAAACCGCTCTTAATAAGACCCGTTCCTCAAGACCACCTCCTGAGGTGGTCTTCTGGAGCGGTCCAGAAGTCCACTTCCTGGACCACTTTGACTGTTCTCACTCACCTAAGAACCGCTCCTGAGGAACGGGTCTTAGTTAGACCGCTCCAACGAAGTGAATGAGAACGGGGTCTTAGTGATATAGTCCTTGTTGTGATTTGAAAGGGTTAAGGAGAAAGAGGAGCAATCCGATGTCTTTGCATTTGTCCATTGAGACGTCTTGGAGTCTTGGAGGGACACTTGAAAGTAAAGATTAAATAGAGAGATGATCTATGTAAATATCATAATTCATGATTTGATTGAATAGTTCTTGATGATTTGATTTGAAACGACCCTCTGGCATGATTGACAGATTGATTGATGATTATTGAGATCGAGATCAGGCGATTTTGATAGAATGATTGAATGAAATGGAAAAGTGGACTAAGCCTTGGTCCCTGGATGGAGCTAGGGACTGTGTAGATGTACAGTGTATGTGTAGATGTATACATGCTATTCCTGAACAATAGTCATGTGCGTCATCACAATGTTTTTTATAGTGTTTGTCCAGTTTGTTTTTTAAACTCTTGCACTGGTCAGCCATTTATCCAATAAGTGTTTAGTTGATCACTAGCAGGATTAGGAGTATGCATGCAGTGTGCAAGAGGTTATATTGCTTCAAAAAAAAGGCCTTCTCTTTTAAATTTATATATCATGCGATAGACACTGCGAAAACATACACTTGAGCGGTGAGAGAATTTGCGCTGGGAAGCTCAAAAATAGCTTTCGTGAAACTGAAAAAGAGCTCTGGTAATATAACAATAAAATACTTAAATATCACTGTGAGAAAATGGCACTTAACAACACCAAATCCTTAAAGGAGAGATACATTTTATGGATTAGTGTAGACTCCACATAAACAATGTTTATTCCCAAATTGAAGTACCTATAGTTTTCCCCACGTATCTTGCTTTTTGTGCCCATTATTTTGCAACCCCTTTACCATGCCTCAGCTGTGCAACCTCAATTTTCCCCTTTCACTTTTCTGACCTCTTTTATAATCCACCCATCTACCCCGATATCACGACATCAAAGAGTCCAATTCAGACTCCATCCTTACAATATACTGTTTGACGTAAATGCTCTAATTATGGCATTATTGTGGTATTATGATTGCTATTTTTCTGGGAGAGTGTTTCCTCACCATGTATCTCTATTACATCTATTTTGCAACTCCAGAAAATTTGTCCTTTGTCCGATAATCCTCTTTAAAGTGCATTATTTTCAAAAGAAATAAATGAACAAATGAGCGGATGAATGTAAACACATGTGGATCGGGGTCAAATGTCTCAATCTTACCAGGTAAAATTCGGAAGGAAGTGATTTGAGATTTGACTGTAAATTGAGTTCCCTTACTTGACTCAGATTGAGTACAAATGGTTAAGGATCTTGGCCATCTGCCTCTATTTTACATCATTCCCAAATCATCAAGATCTGCCTATCTTGTTTATTCTTACTCTTACTTGATAAATCAGTAAATGTTGTCCATTTCTGTTTATCACCAAAATCTATCTTCTCCTAACGTACTCGTGATTTAAACCTATCAAAATGATAACCTTGTCCGTCAACAGTCGTCCGTAAATCTGCCTCAAGTGTCCAGTTTTGAAAATTGCATGATGTGTATTGCAAGTAGACGTTTCCTCTCATTATACCCTGTATCGTCCATAGTCCTTTAGAACGATGTCATCAATTCCCACCACTCTGTACGCTTGCATCCTTCCTATTCAATAGAGAGACGACTCTTCCCCTTGGATCGTAAATCATTGAAATTCTGCCACTGGCTTACGTTCCTCACTCGCTGGGTGTAGTTGTACGGCCAACGAAGCTGGCATGCATTATATAGCCATAGACTGACAATGGACTTTCAGACTCTGCCTGCTTTTTACCTGCAATGTTTTCCAATTTGTCGCACTATCTATCCTATTCCCTGCAATATACGGATGACAAAAATTACACACAATGGCAGCCATTGAAATGAATTGGCAACTCAAAATTCATTAAGTCATTTGTCAATGTTTGACAAGGAGGACAATCCACTGATCATTTTTTTCGATTATCTTGATTATCATCACGAGGTAATGATCACCTATTGAAATATTCATAAAGAAATTTTCTGATAGTATTGTGGAAAAATGAGGCTTGTAATATACATGTAGTAGGCGTTCATAGAGGATTAAAAGAAGATGAGCTCGAAGTAAAACCAATATTTTTCGGGCAAAGATCTTAATCTCCAGAAATTGAATTGGTGTTCGTTTGGTTGAGAACAGCATGGAGTAGGGGACAATGGTCGACCCCAGCAGCAGCATCCAATACCAATTGATAGAAAACCAAGATCTTTATCTTGTTCCATTCATGGTCTTTTTATCATGTTGATACATGTGTAGTCCCAGTTACTTGAAGGCTCTTTTGACAATTGCAATGAAATCAAACTGTGTGTCAGAAAAACTTAATTTTATTAATTAATTAATTTATTTATTCTTTATTTATTCTTCTTTCTTTTTTTTGGGGTAGGGGATTTTCTTACTGATTACGCAATGTCATTCTTCATATTGATAAATAACCCTGTAATAACAAAACTTTCTTGCATGTTTGGTGCTTTATTCTAATATTCGCTGACTATGTTTGTACATGTTTGTATGTACATGTACTTCATATACATCAGAGTCCTAGCTGTTCCAATATGTTTCTAAGTCAAATTAGGTGCATGTTATCCATTCCTTTGGTCATGAACAAGAATGGATATTAAATGCTAATTGTTCAGATATGGGGCGGTAAACGTCTGCCGCCAAAGAAAAGCAGCCCCAGTTTTTTACATGTTTAAATGAATGCCAACTGCACGCAACACTGGATCTGCATGTATTCACTAAGCTCTGCATTATAAGATACAGAAATAAGAAGCATATTGCCCTTTACTTCGTCATAGAAAGACAAATATTGCCACTGTCTAGCCACATTATATCTGAATGAGCATTTTAGAGTGTGGGAATATGGGTAGACTTTGATGGCATATAACTGAAAACACCAATATACAATCTATCAAATGCAATTAATTCTTAATGCTACAGGATTATACTTGTAGATTATGCATATTAAGGGTACAAATTTGATATAATGAATTCAATAATAGGTTTTCACCATTGGAGAAAGACAGGTAATTCTTTTATGGCCTAGAAGCGAGAAGTACATGACCTCTATCTTTAAATTGTAAGAACAGAATAGAGATCTCTTTCGAATTCATCCCATTCAAAGTAGATCTCGAACTACATTGGTAAAGTAATATGTGTCATTGTCATGTACAATTCATGTCCTGAAGTCCAGGGGTGCTGTTTTGTGCCCCTTTCTTCCACCGAAACCGTGATCTGCAGACCCCCTCGACGGACCTCCTCAGACCTATACAACGGCGAAGCTCCGCGTGAGACCATGGCAGGACATGATCATCCAGCACCATAAATGAACTTCTTCGTTATAACCGATGAACCGCAACTGATCACCTATTTTTCCCCACCTCGCCCAATCAGCCATGTAATATATTGTTGTGGTACACTGAGTTGCTTGACTCGGCGACCTCCCTTAAAAAAACTGTAGCATCATCATCCCTTTTTAACCCCTCCCCTCTTTTGCGGCTGCCCCAGTTGTTCATTTGAGCCTATCGGGTCATAGTCTCATGCCAACATTCAAGTGCATCCCCTGTTCTCTTTCTACCCAATTAGGCATGCACTGTAGACAGTCATTGAGTTAGAAAATGGTCAGCTTTAGATGTTTACCAATAATCATAATGCCGTGGGACAACAAGCGACTGTGATATTGTATCAAACATTGTGACACCATACTTCCCTGAACCGCACGTCCATTAGAAAGAACTGAAGCATTCCTGACAACTAAAGGGAGATGGCTGTCCTGTGGTCAAATAGTTGGTTTATGTGGTAGATGATTGGAGAGATAACACCATCCATTTGTGATTTAATTCCATTGAGTCAACTTGCAGACAAAGTTACCAATAGCTATTAAACAAGAGTTTAACTTATTTTCATTCATAGAAAGAAACTAGGTTAATATTGGGGCATTTCTATAGAAGGCTAGGTGCTGCAGACCAGTAGACGCTAATATCGTCTGTTGTGTGCCAGAAGGGTGTTGACTCTGTGTTAAAGTATATGAACTAACAATGTTCTGGCTCTCAACAGACGATTTCTTCTTGAGTGCTAATACTAATCATCAACCTTGAATAAGCTATCTTAATGTCCAGTGAGTAGAAGAAGGGTGTTAGTGCAATCTTAAGTGACCTTCTTGCTCTGAGTCTGAATCAGTTCATCTGTCACTCAAACTCAAACTGAGATGTTGTCATAAACAGAGCCTGCTAAGTACAAACATTACCTCACTTTGTCCGCTAAGACTGAGAGCCAGAAAGGTGTTTATCTCATGTACTTTTTATACAAAGCTAGTGTCCTTTTGGCTCTCAGTGAATGTAAGATGTCATTGCTTGATAGAGAGGGAATAAGGCCTTTAATTGCATGCTTGTTGATTAACACAGTCTGTTTCTTGAGAGCTTATCTAATCTAGATGCGTAGCCATCAAACTCTAGTTGGCAAGCACAACCCCTTGTCAGTAGCTGTGCGTAACAGTGTCTGCACTGTGAGACTAGGCTGACAGGCTCTGTGCTTTAGCTGCTCTGGACACCCAGAGACTGTAGTAGGTCCATGCAGAGACTGAATTGTGGCAAAGTGTGAAATTATAGAGTCTGTACTTGCAGACTAATCAAACTCACAATACTGGGCTTCATAGCATTTGGCTTCACTACGTCAACATCTAGTCCTGATAATCACTGATCAACAGTCCACTTCAGCTGTCATTTATTTCACCTCAAGACTTATAGATAAAGTTGAGTTCTTGTCATGCGATTGTGAAATCGATCAGAAAAAGTTGATCATGTAGCATATAAGTATTGGTGTGTACTGCAAGGTTCTGGAATCATCAAAATGATAAGAAATTTGGCCCGGTCTTGGTAAAAGTAACAAGCAAAAAGATGTATATGGGACTACACAAACATGTGACATAAAAAATGTGGTCCTCATTTTTAAGCCGTTACGGTACATGTCATATTTAGAATATGAAGGCATTTGAAGAGCCATGCTTTTCAGGGAACATTTTTTCTCCGATGTTCTTCCACACTTGCATAATAGCAACAAAAATGCTCACAAATTATTTTTCACCTCTCCCTAGAACTCGACCTTCTCTTTAAACCTTATCCTAACATGACATCAGGTGGAGCCAGAAGGGCACCCATTCACCCATATCATTTTGTACAGACTTAATGCCCTTTCTTCTGGCTCCAAACAAACAGACAATGTTAACCTCAACAATGCAATCACACAGCATATATCACTTCTGCAAAGGCTTTACATCATTCTTGAATAGCATTGTTTTTTTCTCTATTTTCAACATGACATTGATGATCATGCATATTTACATGCAGTGATGAATGTGTGATGAATACACTTAAATTGAATAGTAAGATTTCTCATTTTTGATAAAAATTTGTATCAGAGATATTTTTAGCTCACATTTTGAATATTGAACTTTTCAATCTTTCATATGTTCATACTCATCATTTTATGGTGATTCGGAAACGCCCGGTTTTAGTAGGCAGTGGGTTAATACTTATCCAGGCCTGATAATTACCCGATTTAAATCGGTTTCCCGATTTTTTTTTTTTTTTCCCCCGATTTTTTTTCTCCCTGATTTTTCCTGATATTATCCCTATTTTCTCTATTTTTCCCGATTTTTTCCTATAATTCCCTATTTTCCACAATTTTCCCCAATTTTCTTACTCAAAGGGGGAATGTTGTTAGAAGCCATTTTTTTCTTCCCCTGAACATTTTTTTTTTAGTGCTCACTATCACCCCTGTTCTTATCTCTTATCAACTCTGGACACTTTACCCTTTTATCATTTTTTTTGCAGACAAATGTTTAATCTGTTTCACTCATTCTCTTTATGGGGTATTATATCCATGTTCTGTTACAAGGTCATTCTAATCTTTTGAATTTCTTATCATGATAGCATTAACACCTTTTCTTGATTAATGGGCTTCAACTATCACTGCAGTGGGAACTTTGGTCTCATAATTTTAATTTGATGTCTAACATACTCTGAACTTTACCGGTATATCATTATTGATTATCTGTCAGAAAACAAATAGACGCCTATAATTAGGAACATTTTTTGCAGACTTGCTCGTGTCTGTTTCTTTATATGTATATTCAGTTTTATGTACAGCATGTGCAGTATACATGGACAATCAAAAGGAATGTATATACGCACCTTGTATGAATGAGTGTGATACTTAAATACACTACATGACAAAAGCTGGTTGTTTTTTGTACGTCAATGCTAAGATTGATATACAAGATTCATGTGCAAAGATGTTTTTTTTATAAACAAATGAAACAGATCACATTTCAAATTGTTTTATTTTTCAAAGAATCATTTTTTACTCGATGAGAGTTTCCAAGGATAAAATGCCACCCATCATTATTAACGATGCGTAATTTAAGGGAATATTTTCAGTGATCTTTTGAGATAAGTTCACATGTATTTCAGGTTCTAGAAGATAGTTCTCCTATAAATTGAGCTCTTGTGATGAGATTGAGTTCAATTACCCTACCCAATTTTCCTATTATATACACCTGAAATACCTGAATCAAACTTTCATACATCTATAAAATACCTGAATCAATCTTTTCTTATTTAACTCATGTCTAACTTTTCTTCTGTAATTACAACCTTTTTGAGCTCTCTGATGTCAGGATAAGCACTTTAATGCCTTTGATCCGAACCCATTTATCTATCATTTACCCATGTCATTATTTCTCCGTACGTACGTGATGAGACGAGACCCCTAAAGATAATGATAAACTAGTTCAATGTCATGTCTGTGAGCTTCATGTCATTCTTCATGGAGCATCCCCTACAAAGATATTAGGTAGCATATTAGGGCAAGATTGAAGTTTGGGGACAGAGAGATGTGATGGGTGTTGAAGAAATCAATGGAATTCATCTTACATGTAGTACCTTTTCCTCTTTAAAAATGATTTTCTGAACCTACCCACTTAAAAGTCTTTCATCTTGGTTAGGATCTGTGCTCACAAAGCACAATAATGTGTTCTAACACATCTCGCAGTTGAAACAGTGTCTCCATGTGACTAGTTAGTTTTATATGACTTTAAAGCTCCAGTATTCATTACCAGTTCACGGTTTCAATACAAGAAATGTATATCCACCTCTATCAGGTATCCACTAAAAGAGAAAGTTTAATTCTGGTTAACGATCACCTGATATGAACTTGAGGTTGAAAAGACATTCCTAACCTTACTCTACATTTGTTTATCAGAATGGCGGAACGATGGTTGATATTTATTTCTTAACAGGTAATCTCAGTTTTGTGTATTACAAGATTCTACCTGCTCCGTACTTCGATAACCCTCACCTACCCTACCCCTTCCCCTCAAAGACCACAAGTCGTATAATAGGACATGTACATGCCATGTTAGCAATTGTTATTGATGAAGAGGGCAAAGGATTGAATGTGGGTTTCTGGAGGGTATGTCATCGCCAAAAATCAAGTGTGCTCTCCTCTCCCCCGAGGTTAGCCCCGAATGTGACCCCTTTCACATTAGAAAATAAAGACAAACATATTTTGGGTATAATAAACAGGCTCTTGTGTCATCTGCATTCTGTCATTTCTTGGTCTCCCAAGAGAATTTTTTTGATGTTTTTAAACTTGTAGTGAACTGTCAATTCAGATCGTGCATGGCCTAAGTGTGATACTTTTCATTTCCAAATGAGTTAATATATTTCCCCCTTGAATTGAATTTTCTTCTTTTTTCCCTTTTCAAATTCATTAAGAATATTAATTTACATGTAGGCTAGTAGCATTCCTGTCAGAAACAGGTTTTCTGGTATCCTCACCCCTACTCCACTCAAAAAGGTTGACAGAATACAGAAGTAGAAAAATAAATCCTCATATATACTATTTCATCTAATTACATCTCAGCAGGGTCCTTGTGTACGACTCATATTCTACTTTTATCCTCTCTGTGCACTTGACCTCTTGCATTAGTTCATTAGGGGGTTCCCTCCCAGGTCAAATCAAGATCAAATCTAGAGTGTGGATAGGAGCCGTCTAAGTACTCTGATCTGCCAGTGGTATTTATCATCCCCGCATCTACCTCTTCGTCTCTGACAAGCGAGCGGCAAAAGAGGACATTTTACCCCAAATCCCAGTGTTCTAATGGAGGAAAAGGTTATGATGCAGAAATATGTGTCTTTATTCTTCGTATCGCTGGTATGGAGAATCCTATTCAACCGGTGGTCTACGTGCAAGCGTACATGGGGAGCTTACGTCATCTCGAAAGGGTGGGGCCGTGGAGTATTTTGTTATCCCCGACCAGGAGAGCTGGGGTGAAAAAACAAAATACTGCAGACACAAAAGGCTAATTCCCATCCCTGGCATGGGAGAGACCATGGGAGAGAAAAGAGAGTGAGGGAGACATCAAACTACTTTATTAAAAGGAGAAAAGGATTTGAGGACAGGGAGATTTGAATTGATATCAATGTCATTGTTGTTGAAAGACAAGTGAAGCATGTAATATTAAGAGGAGAATAGGAGGGACTGACTGGAAAGAAAGAAGGATTAATTCAAGAGTGCGTCTTTGATTCATACAGATACATTTATTGGATGTGCCGCTTTGCACTTTTGCAACTAGGTCAGACTTTCCTTTTATTCGTAGAAAGACTTTATATTTCTAGTTTATTCCTTCATATATTTTGTTAATAGGTAGGAATTAAGATATTTTACCTGACATTTTAGAGGACACCTTGGAATTCTAAGTTTTTCCAGCTGTTAAGGTGCTCTCTTTTTCTTGTTTATCATTCTCCACACACATTGAGGAACTCATATTAAATAACATATCTAGAATTTTTTCCTCTTGTTTCAACAATCATTAGCTGAGCCTAAGAATACTTTGACGTACACCCTCTGGTGTTGAATTGCAGTCTCCTTCATGATCTAGTTTATGCAGATCTTTCGAAATAGTCAGGGCCTTGTTTCATAAAACTTGTTATCAATAACAAGTTATAATAACTGTTATAAGCTACTGAAATTGTGGCATTTGATTGGCTGAGAGCAAATGTGTCATAGAAATTTAGCATTTGATATTGATAACAAGTTTTATGAAACAGGGCGAAGATCTTACTTTGAAAACATTGACCGAATATCATACCACTGTCATTGTTTAATGAATCAGGATTGTGGCTAACATAAATCATATACAACTGTATATATGGTTATCAGACTCTCCTTTTATATTGAAAGATATCATTTAATCTGGCATAATTTTTTGGTTGTATTACTTTTATTCAAGATAAGGGGACAACAATACCATCAATATTATGTGCACTTTTTATTGTGTTGTGCAAATGAAACGAAATGCACATCGCTTGACATGGAAGAATTTGTGTTCAATGTAATTTAGCACAGAGGTCAATGAAATCATCGTTCACGGACAACAGCCAGGACCCCGCTCGATATCGCTCACTGTCCCCTTTTCGCATTTTGGTTTGTTGAGGATCAGTGCTGGTGCTAGGATAATTCTTCTGGAATGAGGAGAATCCGTTGTCAAGACCAGATACCCCGCTCTTGGCAGGCTATTTTTGTTGCCAGTGTAACTTGCTGATACCTGACATAGATAGTCCCGTCTGTAGTATGCCGTCATGTGGTGTCTTTTTAAAATGCTTCTTTGTTTGTTAGTCATCCTCCAGCCTTAAAGGTAAAGACTAGATCAAAGCCAAGTAGGTTTAGGTCACTGAAAGGACAGATTATAATTAGTATTACCCGTATATCCCTCAAAAAAAAAAAATTGTTCTTGGATTGGTCAAGAGCTCTTCATGTAATAGTAATAATTCTGTTTAGAAAATTCTCATTGACCTAATTAGACCCCATTTTGTTAGTTACTACTATCAGACCGATGCCTTTTACCCAACAATTGACAAATACCCTGCATCACTTTTTCAGACAAAAAGTCAGAAAAATGCTTTTGAAAATATATGCCAATCAAAGGCCTTTATCCCTCCAGTGACAAGTCTTTCAGTCCCTCACGTCTTTCTCTATAGATGGGACTATCCGTTTTATACAAGATATTATATGAGGTTTATTAAATGCCAATTAGATACTGTGAACAGGGAGACCCCTTGTTGCTCTTTAGAGGCAATCTAAGCTCTCTGTTGCCCCCCTGCAGATTTATTAGACATAATTATGTCAAGTAATTCATATCTCCTTTCCATGATGTCGATTGATTACTCTCTCTCAATCAACAGTCTCAGTTCATATTTCTGATTTATGCATGTAATGTATGTCAGTTCTCCATTTTTACATTGACTTCATATGTGCCCTATCTTAAGTTTTTTTTTTGGGTAGATTTGTTTTATTTATTTTTTGGTGGGGGGTGAGATACACTTTTAAACCTAAATTAGGTCAGCTATGAAATTTCCCATGCTCAATTAACTGCAGAAAAAAGGTTCCTAGCACTGTGTTTAATAGGATATGCACTTTGTAGACTCACATGTTGATAAAAACATGTTTTTGCTTGATATTGCTGTATATGCCAGCACTTGAAGTACAATCGATGGCCGTCGTGCTGGATTTATGTGTTCTTTTTCTTTCTCTTATTGACTCTACCATCATCAATATGTTTCCTCCATATGTCATCATAACAATTGGTTCTTATATTAGTTACAATCCGTCATTTTATTCCCTTTGATATCAGTGTAAACATGGTCATTTACGCCTTTAAAGGGCCTATATAATTACGCTTCCTGTACATGAGTTGACGGACTTAATGTGTACAGTATTCAATTTTCCTACTGACTGATGAATTTACCTCTGTTATCTGTAAAGAATAATCATATATTCATAAATTGGGCGCCTTTGAATATTTGAAGCAGATAAATGGCGCCGTCTTGCTGGATTCATGTGTGTTCTTTTTCTTCTCTTTCTCTGTCTCCTGTACACCTATTAAAAACTTGACTTTACCATCCTCAATGTGAGCCCTCCATATGTTTTCATAACAATTGATTTTTATATTAGTTACAATCATTCATTTTATTCCCTTTGATATCAGTGTAAACATGGTCATTAACGCCTTCAGAGGGCCTAATTACGCTTCCTGCACTTGAGTTGACAGACTTAATGTACTAAACTTAACTTTTCCTTCTGAACTGATGAATTTACCTCTGTTATCTGTAAGAATAATCATATACTGGTATTCATAAATTGGGCGTCTTTGAATGTTTGGAACGGATAAATGGCGCCATACAAGTGCTGTGGATCATCATCATCATCATATAATGATCATTGAATGATGCATTGTGTAGATCGTATAGAATGTTTGGAGCCAGAAGGGCAATAAAACTCTGTAAAATGGTATGACATAATGCCCTTCTGACAGACAAGATGGGACTAATCAAGATGTTATTCTGTCAACATTAATCCCACTGCTCCCTTATAGGGGGTCAGTGATTATAAAATACGAGTCTTGATATTAAATGTTTTATCATTTTTTATTGGTCTAAACAGTGAGAACCAGCACAGTCAACTACGGTGAGTCTATAGTGTGATGTCCCTATGCACCCTCTCCCTATTTTACCTGTGTGATATTCTAACTCTATCCTCCTTAGTTTAATATACTTTCATAAAGTCTTTTTGATTCACTGATGATAATACAGACAATTTTTCCACTTGATATTCTATAAAATTGAGAATTTTTCAAGGATATGAGCTAATTCTTTTTCTATTTCTTGAGACTTTAATACTTCTTTCATCACAAATATTTTATTCTTTCGGACATAACCTTGTGCAAAGGAATCGATTTCTGATTGATTTTGATTGAGAGTGTTATTCTATATGCTGATTTCTCTTTCCTCTCACTTCTGTAATGTAGTGGAGTTTTCTGTAAAATTGTGCCAAATAAGTTTTTTTTGAAAATATTGATAACTGAGGTGTAAAAGTTTACTTTTGGATGCTTTAGGTTTGCTGAAAAAAATCTATAGTAAATTTCATGATGATAAACTTTCAAGATGAAAGAAAAGTAAATCTTCAGTTTAACTTCCTCCTACACAAATGTGACCTTTTTTTTCTTTCTCTATTTTCTCAAATTTATTTATCATTCATTCATCGCCCAACGTATTTCTCTTCGATGATCATAGCTTTCATTTTCAAAGCTTGTCATATTCCATATCATATTTTTCCTTGAATAAATTTTCCTCAAGTTTATCACGCCTCATTTGTGCAGGCTCAATCCCTCTCATTCTTTTCTGACCTCATATTTTGGGGCATAAACTGATTTATCACTATTTTGTCACAATGTGGAACATGCCTTAGTTCCCTCTGACCTGAGAGTTGTTTGTCTAACATTTCATTCCTCTTTGTTTTCGTTGAAATCAGGCAACATAAAAAAAAACCTCAACGTTTTCATGCTCATGAACAGAAACAAATACTGGAAAACCTTTACCCAAGGACCAATTCTATTTTTTTTTAAACTGGATTTTGAGAAACTTGTGCATTAAAGACAAACACAAATCGAGCAAAATCATAACCTTGTTTAGCATTTTATTAGAATTTCATGAAATTTAAATGTGCATTCAGAGCCATATCAAAATATGAGTCACTAAAAGTAAGAGCATTTTAGGCCTAAAACTACTTCAACAAGATTGATTTATTAATGATAAAAATCATAACATCTTTTAATTTCAAATATATCTGCATGATATAAAGAGTATTGATATCAACCACCCCCTCATTTGAAGTGTGCATGTCAACTTTATTACTGTTTTTCTGATTTGCTGTGCCTTATATCTTTGATGATCGACATTTCTATAACCAAAAATTATGTGATGTTACAACTTGTGTGATCTGCAAGAGTCATTAAGTTCTACTTTTTTCCTTTTTAGTACAGTCTTTACACAAACTGTGTCTTCATTTGTGCTTTCTTCAAATTGAAATGCTTATACTACATGTTGCCTAATAAGATTGATTTTGTAAAATGGAATGTAGAACACTTTTGAATTTAATTCAAATGAATGTATTCATATGAGTTATAAGATACATGTATATCTGATGTATAAGTTATATCACCATACTGATTGATGTATCATATAAGCAGAAGTTGTGTTTGACAAGATTATTTTCATGAACAGAATTTAAATGCGTAATATTTGATAGATTTTCATTCTTAAGATATTTTAAAGGATAAAGGTAAAATTTAACTGTACATACATTCTTTCCTGATAATGGATTGTATACCTAAGCATTACATAAATGATAATATAAAAGGAAAGTTTTCAGGTAAAGTGAATGCGATCTGTTAAGATCACAGTTCTGTATCTTGTTAAGTGATAAATATTATACTTATCAAAAACATTGATGAAAATATAGGGCATGACTTTCCATAGCCATTTCACAAAATTCAATTTGTGGAGAAATATTTTTTCTAGGTTATCTTCTGCCCATATGACTAATGACATGTCATTTTAAATGTTAAATGGTTTAATTATCTAAAAAAGATGTTGTGTCATTGATAAGATGATTGACTCAATCCGAAATCTTTCTCTCTCTCTCTCTTTTTGCCTAACCAAAAATTTGAGGCTTGATTGTACTGACCTGCAGTTCGCTGATGTTTTGGTGAAGTTTTATTTTCGGGAGGTGCTGGAGTGTGAGAGTTCTTTACATCCACCTTTGAAAAGGACGGAACACTTGATGACTTTAAGACCTTTAAGGGGCAGGCCCTCCAAAATAAGAATACCCATCCCTCCATAGATCTCCACCCCTTCTCTATTGCTGGAGTCTCCTTTTATAACCCCATTATATTCTCTACTAAATAGGCCCACAACAAGAAACAGTGGGTGATGTCTTCTATGTCTTCGGTGGAGAATGGAGAAGAGAATTCTTTCTCTGAGAACCCCTCAAAGCCAGGGGCGAAAGTTTGGGTCATTTGGAGGAATTAAAATGGGTTAGTGGAAGTGGATTTACTTTTGTTCACCTTTTCTGTAAGTGGCCATTGTGGAGTGAGCATTGACTCAGCTCTTTCTCTACATTGCCCAATTATTCTTATTTCTAGGTATATATCATCTTGTTCTTCCTTCTCTCTCTTTCGCTTGCTATCACTATGTTTTTATTCTTCATTTTCTCCCTCATTCCCTACACAGATTTTTTCTGTTCCCTTCTTACTTTCTTCCTCTTTCAAACATAATCTTTATCAATTATCTTGACCAGTTTCTGTATTTTCTGTGTTTTCCTTGAAATTATCTGTAAAGCATTCATTAAACTGTAGTCATGTGAAATACTTGTAAAATCATTTATTTTGAGTGTAGATTTGAGTCCAAATCTATCAAATTGTAACATACATGTAGGTCTGTCCCAAGTGCAAACAAATGTATACTTTCTGCAGCATTTTCTTCCCTTTGAACCATTATGTCTTTATAGTTCACAGCAGTGGCACAGTTGTGAAGATGCCATGGGTTTCAAAAACACATCATTCTGTCACCATTGTAATTGTCTGCCAGAAGCTATAAACAATTGATTTTGGGGAGTGGGGGTTGAGTTGAAATTATTATACATAAATTTGTTGTTTCAAGCAATTTTTAAGATAAATATGGGAATAGGTTCATGAGAGGAAGCCCTCATTCTCTCTTCTTCTCTTTCCCTGTCTCTCCTTCTTGAATGTTTCTTCATCTCTCTCTCTCTCTCTCTCTCTCTCTCTCTCTTTTCCTGTCTATCCAGGAACAATTCTCTCTCTCTCTCCCTCCCTCTCTCTGTCGAGGATGGGCGAAATTGAAGAAAAAATAGACAAAGGGATGAGGGTTGGTAGAAGATGAATGGTCCTGCTTCTCACATGGGGGTAGGTTAGGGTCAGAGTGGGGTGATGATCGTGGTAGTCATGAATTCATGTGAATGGGTGTCTAGTCTTCATACATACACCCGTCACCGTATATTCTAATCGGACCATGTCACCTTCATACAAGAAAGACTAGGCATGGGCTCCTTTAAAAAGTATGATATTTTAAAAACATATTATGGTCCAACATAATGTAAATAAGTCTAAATTGTACTCTGAGTTGAGTGTTTAGATGGTTGTTTACAGGGTTTGACCATGTTGGGTCTGAATGGAAGCCTAACTCAAGTTTACAGGTGTCAAACACCATAAGAATGATTTGCTTCAAATCAACATTTTCCTGATATCTTGGGTTCAACTCTGTGAAAGAATTATGAGATGTTTGGGGCTAAAATTGTAGACAAATAAAGCTATAGATATATGTTGCAGATAGCACATGACTATATGCTGTGGGAATGAAAAGCGATAGAAAAACAAGATGGTGTTATGATTGGCTTCTCTGATGAGAGCTAGAAGGATGTTAACTCATTGTGAATATATTGGATTTAGTGCCTTTTTGGCTCTTGACAGACAAGGCTGTAGATTGCATACATGTAGTGCCCCGACTTGATCAATTTTGTAATGATGTATAGGCATAAGGCATGTACATGTAGGTTGAAACCCAAGACTGCCAACATGAAGACAATTAGTGATTAAACCTGCTTATAAATAGCATTCTATTGCAAAGAGCAAACACATACTTCTATACTGATAGTTACCATATATTACTCATCTGCCAAAAGAGCCCTGTATTTGAATTTGTTAACGCATTCTGTCTTGAAATAGCACTTTTCTCTCAAGGCCCATTTCTTCCATGAGTATAATTATTAGCTAGTGAGGAAATGCATGTGCTCATGCATAAAATCTATCCAATGTTTACAATGAGTATATGGTGTATGTCTTTTGCCTTGAGACACCTTCCTGACTATTGATCAAAGCATCTTACCCAAATATGTACCCAGAGTATAGAGATGTTGTCATAATTAGATTGGAATTCATTAGAACTTTGGAATACTCCCCTCCTCCCCCCCCCCCCTTTCTTATTCCCATTATCACCAAGACCAGATCTTTACTCTCCTTCTTAAAACATGAGGCTCTGGATTTAAATGGCCTGACAATGGTCAACAAAACAGGGGCTAGGGAGGAGAAAGAAGGAAAAAAACTTGTCAGTTAGCTGTGAACAAACAAAAACAGACACTGCCTTCTTTTAACGACAAATTTAGAGACATAGGGAGCCCTGGGTGTAGTGAAAGAGTGATAATACGCTGTGGACACAAACCCTTTGGTTGGCACTTGCTAAAACAAACTGGATATGTACTGAAAAGAGTACAGTAAGTTCCATATCCTATTTGTACACATTTGTGGACCAGTGATCTTAAAGTTGTAGAGCTGAAGCGGGCAGACTTTTGGTTTAAATGGTGAGGAATTGATGGACAAAAGTAAGGAAAATGTTTTCGTTCCTGCTTGTGTTGCTTTTGTTTGCGAGGAACGGCCTTGAAGAAACAGGTAGTCATTTAGAAACATGCTATGCTCAAATTGACTTTTTAAAAGCTTGTATTGGATAACATACTTAACATAATGATGACTCATTGCCTGTTTGGTAAGGAATGTAAGAAAATTGGGAATCTATTTGTGCTTGTATTTGTTTTTACTTTATTTTTGGGGTACCTTCAAAGAATTTAGTAAAAGGATGGATTATCACCATTTTAAAGTGCTGTGTATTTGTGTCTGAATGCATGTGTAGCATCAGAATAGACATCGATATGGTAGAGATTCTCTGAAATTAGGAAACAGGATTCGGGAGAAGGATGATATATACACCAAAATGAAGAAAAAAAGGGCAGAAATAGAGTAAAGATATCAATAGAATGAGAGAAGAATAGGGAAGAGAAATTTGGGACAGCAAAGAGAATGGAACAAGTAGATTACAAGGGGGTTATCATCAAATTGAGTGTACCTCAAAAAATAACTACCATTTCTTTGAAGCAGTGGCTCGCAATGAAGGAAATATGTTTTACTATCATCTTTAGATGTCATGCAGTAGCACATGTGTTACTCAATCAGAAACTAGCAACATCATGTCCTGACAAGCTAGAGTGCATCCCAGTAACGATGGCTAGCTACCTGTCCCTAAGTCTGTAGTCAACTATTTACCCAACAAATTGACAATAAAAGGATAAAAGAAGCGGACAAGAGCATTCCTTTGGTCCATACCTGTTGTCTCCTGATTAACTGACCACTCACTGGACAATGCTGGACATGGTGTGTCTCACTTGCATGGTCCCGTTCACATTTAGGATCTTAATTTAGAATAATGGTAGAATTAGCATGTTTTTTTCCATTCAGAAACAGTAGTAGACATGGTCTGTCTCCTTTGCATGGTTCAGTTCACATTTGTATCTTGATGTGGCATTAGGAAGATTAGTAATGGTTTCATCCATTTAGGAATGGTTCAGCTTGTTTCTTCAAGTGAAAGAAGTAGGCGTAGAAGAAAAGGGATGGATGACAAAAGATTGGAAGTATTGGAAGGAGATAAATATTAAAAGAGAATGATATTAAAACTGATATTGAATGTATTAAGATTAATTGTACTGAAGGGTAATACAAACATTTCAGGGGTATACATGTTTTCTTTAGGCACATAATGTGCAAAAATCTTTAAAATGTGAAACGGTCCCTTTCCATGGCTGTGTTTACTCCTCCTTAATATGACCCTAATCACATCTATTGTTCTATTCTTCCCTTACAATTTGTCTTTGAATTTGATAGAGAATTCTCCTCCCAGTTCTTTGTTTGTTATACTGACTGGACCTAGCTCTTGTTTGATGGCCTTGTTTACTTCAGGGGCTGCTGGAGTGTGTTACTATAAGGCTGGCCCCATATAGTACTGAGTGTCTTGTTCCTGGACTTAAGCCAACAAGAAAGGTCTACGTGTGACTGGAGGATAGTAAAATCTGTGATATATATTGACTATTAGATAACTCTAGGCTACAATTGTTAAGACTTTGACTCCAGTAAGGCTACTTTACTAGTTGCATAAAGTTATTTTTACAGTTTGTACTGCTTCTTCTGCTGCTGCTAAAATTAAGATGAATACTGCTGCTCCTGTTGCTACTACTTCAACTCCTAATACTGGTTTTACAATTTCTACTAGTTCTTCTACTTTGACATCTAATACTTCCATGTATACTACAGGTACTTCCTTTTCTACTTCTACTTGTACTTGTACTTCTATCTCTACTACTATTATTACTACTATTTTTTAAAATTCTTTCTACTGCTGCTATTAATACTACTACTACTACTTGTACTGGTATTACTTGTACTACTTTTCTTGAACTACTTCTACTTATAATTCTTCTATTTTTTACTGATACTTGCCTACTTCTACTTCTAGTTATATTTCTACTAATACTTATACCTCTGTTTCTACCATTACATCTGCTACTTCTACTACTTCTACCACTTCTGCTTTATTACACTAATTGCATTTTTACAACTCCCTCTTCCGGCTCCCACTTCTTATCGAACTGTTAAAATCAACACTACATATATGTTTACCACTCATATTATTACAACTCGGCTCCCATCTTAAAAATAAAGGAATACACCGTATAAGATGAACATTTTGTTTGCTACCCGTCCCACATGCCCCAAAGTGTTTACTCTTAATAATTGCACCCCTACATCATTGGGGGAAGGGGTGTAACTCCCAAATGGGAAGACTTCAATGGGGGCTAATCCTGCTCTGTTTTCGCCCCTTACACAATGGGGATTGTATACTCCTCTAGTGTTTGGTACCTCCTGGGCCTACTTTATTCACTCATTTGGATCTCAAGGCTCTGTTCACACTCGGAAATCATGTCATTTTTAAGGTAAACCCCAAATACAATGTTAGTTCTGAAATGGTATAAAAGCCTATCTTTTTACAAGGCATGATACGTGTGCACACTAGTTTCTGAATCGTTAAACGCCTTCAACGTTTAAAACCTGAAATACATAAATAAGATAATTTGTGAATAGATTTCCTATTTATCTTGTGACTTGAAATACCCATAATGCTTCATATTCTGGATATCCAGTTGTTATAGTACAAATATTGCAGAGTAGTTTACACTATCCCATTCTCTTTGTAACAAGTACCTTCATGCTTGTTTATGTAAAGCACAATATAAATTATTGGAATGGATTATCACTTCTAACTTTATCATATATATATACACATTTATTCAAGGAAGAGGCATAACAGAGAAAATCTCCTTTTTTAATAATTTATTTGGAAAGAGGGTTTTGCATGATCTTGTCTCACTCTCTGAGATTAAATCTGAACTTCAATATGTAGAGTTGTATTAAAGTATAGATTTACAATTTATCACCTTATTTTCCTTCAAAACAATATGACTCTAGTCTCAACAACACACATTTTAAAAGAGACCCTCTTTATGTTGCCGTGTGAATAAATCTTACAAGGGTAAGACTAAAAAGCTCCTCCATTCACAATCAGCGATGATTGGATACACATTTCCAAGACAGCTTCGGTTAATATCCCGAGGAAGAGCAAACATACCTTGCAAAGCGAGCGAAAAAATTGGAAACAAATTCTTTATCCTTACCCCTAGCTCATTCTCCCCCATTTTCAAAGAATTCAATAGAGGATGCAGCTTTGGGAAGCTTGTCTGTACACATCTTAATAAACTACAGTTCCTTTTTTCCTCCTTTCTTTCTTTTTAAATGCTTTTCTGCTTTTTTTTCTCCTGGATTTGTAACTCGTCAAATGAGGAAAACAAGAAAATACCAGCATACCGGTATATTGTGTTTGGAACAACTTGATATGACGTCTGCTGGCCAAAGCAGACAAAATTAATAGGCTATACCTCTAAGGGAAAGTGGGTAATGGTTTTCTATCCTTAATAGGCTTGTATGGTGGTCATTGTGGGGGGAAAGAAGCGATTTCAGGAATAATTACAGATCAAAGAAAGGGAAGGAAATTTTTGTCTTTTTCACCTAAAACGGGTGCAGATCTGTTTTGCTTCTGTGTCGTTGTTTATGTGGAATGAGTATTATGAATCAATGAATAGACAGAACTGTGGGAAAAACCATGTTTTTGTCATCAGTTTCTCCTGCTTTTGAACAAATATACCATATCTTGATTTCTTCTCTCTTTTTTAATTAAACAGAATGAACAAAAAAACTTATTTTGTTGTTGCCATAACAGAATACAAGATTCACACTGTTATCTGATAAGGGATTGAAATATCTCCCACACTCGCTATCTCTCTTTCTCTTTCTCTTTCTCTTTCTCTTTCTCTTTCTCTTTCTCTTTCCCTCTTTCCTCCCCTCTCTCTTTTTTCTTCTTCTTTTTCTCTGTCTCCCTCTCCCTGTCTTTTCCCTTCTCTCTCTATCTATCACTTTGTCTTTCCCATTTCAAATTTGGTACTTTCTAGCTACATGTACTATAAGGGGAAGGAAAGAGATACAACTATTTCATTCATACTAAACTATATCAGATGATCAGATAGTATAATCAGTCAAAGTAATATATATTCTAAGCTGGGAAGCTATCTCTCATTCTAGTATATGTGTACTAATTGTGTCATTTTTTACTCTGGATCTATAGACAAATATACGTCTCAAAAGAATTAGATGTATCTGTCAAAATTATTGTATTATATTATAAAGCTCAGGTGGTTGAGAATTTCCAAATAGAGTCACTTGAATTGGATCATATTGTCTGCTTAGAGCCAGAAGGGTCTATATGTTTACACATAGTTAATTCCCTTCTGGCATTCAGCAGATGATATGCACCCTCCCATTTCTAGACACTTCTGTGAGAAAGAAAAACTCCATGGAAATTTAAAGGCTACATGAACAATCTTATCACCTGAAATCTCATACCCACAAAGCAAGTTTGTTTCTGCAGTCACAAATCAATACCTATAAAGTATAAACCCACGGTTTGCTTTCTTGTTTAACTAACTATTTATCATTCAATTGGTATTGAGGTTCTGAAGTTCACACCCATGCTGGGAAGTGTACATTTTTGTCCAAAATTCAATTTTTAGAGATGTAGAAAATAACTGAAACAGTGGTATATAGTTGATGCTGAAACATATTCTAAAATGCTCCCCTATTTTCATTTAAATTTCACAATAACTTTTTTCTAGATTTTATTTTCAATTTCTTTTCATTATAAGGATTGTAGCATATTTTTAGTTTCATTATTTTTGTTGAGATTAGTTTATATCAAAATATCAATATTTCTCTCATTTATTATTCTCTCTTTTCATCTCTGCCAACCATCATTCACTGTCTGTCCACCAGACCACCACAATATATCATTCAACTTTTTGTACAAATGAGGTGAAAATAGCATTTTTCCTTTTGTTAGCAGAAAAAGATACAACCTTAAATTTAGGACAGGATGAATAGATAGAAATATATTCTGGCCAAAAAAAGAGGATTTGACTCCCAGAGTTGACTCTCTTTGTAAGAGTTTGTTTTTACCTTGGCATACTTGATCATACTATCAGTACAGTTTGGAAGATGCTGAGTGGTTAAGGACAGTGCTTCTAACAATTACTGAAATGAATGGAAATTACCTTAGTTTATTAATGATAATAATAATAATACCGGGGTAATCTGGATTTATATGAAGCGCTTAGAGATGGTATTTCGTAGTAAGCGCTATCATCCCAAATTATTTTTAAAATACTATCGTTTGATTTCAGTTTCTTTTTGGTAAAAAGTAGGAAGACTATTTCTCTCTGTGTAGCCCATTGCAAAAGACAATACCTGAGAAATATAACAGACTTTTTGTGGGACTGAATTCAAGACTAGGGGGCTACCTGGATGCTGGCAAAGATCAAAGGTTGGCTGGAAGCTGTCACAGGTGAGCGATTTTCGTTTCGAATCCTCGCCTGGGCTCCAGACCACCTGCTTCTGCAATCCAGACACTTGTCTTCGGGTGAGTTCAGCAGGAATGGAAAATATAATTTTGAAACGGTGTTTGCAACGTAAATTGTTTACAGTTGCCGTGAATCTCCTCACATTGGAATAATGTGGAATAATTAGCAACCTTGCTGTGCAGAATGACCCAGTTCACTTTAGTGTGGTCAGTTTTGTGGCTCCCAACTTTTTGAAAGGTAGTGTTGTAAACTTTCACCCTTCTTTCACAAACAGGGGGCCCCTTTGACTCTTAAGGTTATTGTGAGTGAAATTGTGCATTTGTTTTCATCTGAACATCTGAAACACTACATGTAGCAGATGTCTTCCTTGAATCATGTCTTGACATAATTTTTTTTGTGTATTCATTTATTTAGCATTATATTATAAATTTCAGTCTTCTTTATACAGGGTCGCCTCTTCAATAACAAATATTGTGCTGCTAATGGGCTATGTTTGTACAGTAAAAAATAAACAAATAAAAAGAAAATACTGACAAATATGCAATACTAGTAAGTGAAAAAGAAACAGAAACAAGCTAATGAATGAGAATAAGGATAAGGTAAAACTGATCTCATCATTTTTATCAGATAAAATGTAATCTATATACATGTATATACAGCTTCATAATTACATTTATGTACTGTACATGTATATATACCGGTAGGTGTATTTTATTTCTTTGACAAGAATATTTAATTCCCTGTGCTTTAAATTATATTTCAAGGAAATGCTAATTTCTAGTAAAATTTATTTTCATTTGCTTGAGCAACTTTTAAGGCTATGCAACATTCTTACTTGTAAATCAAAAAATGAAATGTCCATGTTGCTCTCCTTATATATCATTTTGATTGAGGGGGTTCCTGTCCTCTTTCCTTATATCCTGTCTTTAATGTAGGGGGGATTCCCTCTTCCCTGATATTTCACAATATATTTAGGGCTTTTCTCAACAATGAAAGTACAATTTTCTTTCACATGTCTGCCAGCTGTCAGAATGATAAAAAATGCTCTTATTTATTGAGCATTGCTAAAATTATTTGTTATTCATTTTGTTTGAATGAACAAACCTTGAATTGAAAGCAATGCTGTACGTTGTAAATGATGTACCAAATCATAGCTATTCTCTATTTTCATAATTTCTATAAATACACACAAAGCATAGAATTTTGTTAGCCCCACCACAAGAACCCCATCAATTACAATTATTGTGTGATTATAGTTCAAGCATTCAAATGTATAATATACACCTGTAAAGCCTTTGTTGTGTTCCAAGAAGTCTCCGTCTAAGATCCTGTTTCATTTTTTTTAAAAGGAGAATAGGGCATGGTCTTTAATCCTTCCCTGGTAATCATTTTACTTTCATTTTTTGCTACTTGTATCATATTAAAACTGCTTTCAAAAAGAAAGAAAGAGAATATATTTCAATCCAGTCATTGATGCTTTCATCAGAAATCTGCTCCCCTCCTATAATTTACAAGTTTAGGGAATTCCCCCTTCCCCCCACCAGGTACTTAGAAACTATTTGAGGTATCAAATATTGCATTGTTACATCATAATTGCTTCTCTTAAAGAAAAATATAATCAGTTCTAAATGAAGATAGAAGTAAATTCTAGGAGGAGAAGTACTTTAACTAATACTGTTTTCTGGGTCCCGGATCATGATTTGCTATGAAAGAAAATCTTCCAAGCAACTTATCCTGTCTCTGGCCATTCAACTTTTATTGCTCACAGCATTTCTATGCTCATGTCAGATCCAATTATACTATTGAAATTCCTCATAATGTATTTGCATGACCAGTTTAATATGGATGATTATCTTGAAGCTGCCTCTTTTGTGGGTCTTTATCTTAGCTTTATGAGCCATTAAATTTTAATTTTTCCTATATACAACTTGGTAACCTGGTTTTGTTATTGTAAATATTGCTCCTGTCCAGGCCATAAAGTTATGAAGGGGCAGTGTTCTCTGAAGAAGTATTTTTATAAAATGGCTGTGGAGCTGGATGCATACTACTTGACCGTACGTACCGCAGAAGTGATATAAAACAGTTAAGATAAGAATGAGTGTGAGAGCATCTGATGAGGAATAGCCATATGAAATATTGAGGTGAATAGAAGGAGAGGGTGATGAAGTAAGGAAGAAATAAAGATGGATAAAATCATAGAAACAATAAGAGAGAGAGAGAGAGAGAGAGAGGGGGGGGCAAAGACCGACATACACAAAGAAAGAAAAACATTAGACGGAGAGATGAAGAGGGCCGGGAGGGCTACAATACCATGGAAAGCATGAGTAGGACATAAAAATCATAACAAATCATCAAACCCTGCTCTGTTTACTAGTGATGGTCTTTCAATATTCTGTCCTAGGACATCTGTCATCAGTAGTAGATGGACCATATCCCTGTATAGCTCGTTAGAATACTGACCTGCAAAGAGTCAGCCCCAAATTCTTTCATTTTTCCAACAAATTTTCCCCCAGATCGTCTGCGATTGCAAGAATGATAACGCAGTCAGCTGGGCAACACCGACAAATCAAATCCGGTCCATTTCCATTACCCTGGAAATACCTGTCCAATCTTTTTCCAATTTTGTTGCAACAAAAATGATCCAAAATATCCCTACTTTGCCCCAGATTCTGTCTCAGTGTTGTCCATTTGAGGGCAGAGGTCTCAGGCTTGTTAAAGCCAGCGTAAAATGAGGAGTGAAACTGCCCTCTCTGGGGGTAGATAGCCATGCTGAAAAGATTGGCTAGTTTTGGAAGCTAAGGCTCGTCAACAATTTTTGTCTCCTTCTAGACCTTTCCCTGGCCACAAAAATACTATTTATCACTTTTACCAAACCATAGTTCCCACAAAGGTGATGAGGAAAGTACGTCATTTTTATAACCTTCCAAAAAATAAGAAGACATTGTCACCATGAAAGAACATGTAATGTAAGCAAATATTTTTTGATTAAAACATTTAGGTCTTATTAAAATTGGTCATCAGTTATTGGTATCATGCACTGGTAAATCGACAAGTATGGTTTTTTTTTTAGAGTTCAAATGCCATTTTTCAGACCCTATGTCTGAAAAAAGAGATGAAATGATGTATTTCTTTACTAAAATGGAGAAAGGAAAAATGATATTTTGATTCTGAACTATAAGTGTTTGTCCACTCCACAAAATATACCATTGAAAATTATGATAAATTGTTTGTTTGTTTGAGACTGAAGTTTAACAGCTATGCTTTAGTATTGGTCTTTTATTGTAGGAATTGTTTAAATAAGGTTAATAGCCAAAATAAAGTTGCTATTATGGGATTAATAGTTTGGTGGTATTTGGAACTCATATTGGCACACATCTATAATAATTCAATGAGCCATTCAAATTGTATCAACCTACATTCTTCCTGTCCCCAATTTTTCAAGTGATTTACAGCATAGACTTTTGACAGTTCTGCATTCATAAAAATGAACCAAATTTGACCTAAAATTGGATTTTAACATGCTTCACTGTCACAATAATAAGTGTAGAATATATTTCCTTTCATGCTTGTTTAACCAGTTCATATTCACAATATAATCTCTCTCTCCCCCTCCCCTCTCTCCCTCTCTCTCCTCTCTCTCTCTCCCTCTCTCTCCCCTCTCTCCCTCTCTCTATCTTTCTCCCCCCTCTCTCTCTCTCTCTCTCCTCTCTCTCTTTCTCTCTATCTACCTTTTTCTTCTACCCTCCTTTCCGTCTCTCTCTCCCTCTCTCCCTCCCTTCCCTACCTCCCTCTTTCTCTTTCTCTATATTGCTCTCCCTCCCTTAAGCACACACACACACACACACATACCCTCTATTTCTCCCCTGCTCTCCCCTCCCTCCTCCTCACCTTTTCTCCATCTCTGCCTTTCTAATTTGCTGATTTGCACGTATACAATTACACAATGCATATATACATCTACTCAATTTGTATAATCATGTTATTGATAACAAAGCTTGTTTTCCATCAAATCAATAAATATAACCATTCTGAAATGGTTTTATGAAAGGAAAAAATAAACACATCACCATTCACTTGTCAATGTTGTTTTATCTGCATCAGAATTTGAATTTTTAGGATGTATATTAAATCCTGGACAAAAAGATATACAGCTATGATACCTATTTCATATGCAGTGTAAATAGCAATCTATTGTCAGGGTGTAAGGCATCATTGAACAGCATCAGAAATGAAGATTAAAGTCATCCATCGCTGCTACTACTCTAATTTGCCAAATTGAATAGCTGCATACTCAACAGTTATAGAGCCCTCATCCAGCTTTAATAGAGGGTCGATACACTTTGTAACGGCAATGTAATTTCCCATCCTGATGTCATGCTTCTTGGTGCACTCCGTGAATGTGTATATTCCTGTCAGTATGCAATTTTTTTTTCCCTCTCTTACATTTTTTCCCAAGGTCATTAAATGCATGGATGCTAAGTAATTAATTACAATTTGTAATGTACCATATTTAGTGGGATGTGTAGGCCAACCTGGAAATGGTGGCAAAATTAAAGTGATATTTAAGTGCAATTGTGATCCCCTCTAGTTTTTATTTTATTCCCACATACTGGATTATATCAAATTTGTAAAGGGAGGGGTTACATTAAATGATTTTAGATGATATTTTATTCTAGTGTCCTGTTTTCAGAGAGGGATTAATAAATGATTTCAAACTACATGTGTCAGCTATCATTGCACCATGGCCTTCAACTTCTACATGAATATCAAGCTGGGAAATACAAGCAACATATTGTAAAACTAGAAACTCTTGTGACTTGGTAATGATAATGGCAATTTTTGTGGCAAGAAGTTTCTTAAATTTCAACTTTTTCATCATGGGACTCAATCTTATTCCAATTTTTTGTGTCATGAAACTTTCTGGAATCTCGAACACTCACAAAGTTCACAGATGTTTCTGGTTTCACAGGAGATAACATACACGTACAACGGATGATATTGAGCACATGCAATGGTTGTCATACGGCACGCTGGGACGGTGCATGGAGACTAGAAGAATGCTCGATATCTCCTGTAATACCCCAGTTGCAGCCAGGGTACCGGTAAATCCAGCCCTAATTCAGCTCCTCCAGTCCTAATTCAGCTCCTCCAGTAACGGAGTCAATTCATTCCTGATCCCTCCAGTCTCATCGGGAGTTGATTGTTGGAAAAATATGGCTGAATTGGAGAAATCCTAGTGGGAAAATGGGTCTCCCCGGCCCTGCCAGGCTCAACCGTGGATATACCAAATAGACAGATGTATAGCTTTGATCTTGTGTGAGATTGGTTGTAAGAGGGTTAACTTTGGGGTATGTCTGTTAGGAGTGCCAGCTGCTTTGTGAGCTAGCTGAGTCACAACATATAGGTCGAAGCAGTATCCAGGAGGGAGGGGGAGGACGAAGGATGGAAAGAGACTGCGACAGACAAACAGACAGCGACAGAAGGATGGAGAGAGAAAAACAGACAGAGAGATAGGCAGAAAGGGAGAGAAAGAGAGAGAGAAAACATAGACAGAGAGAGACAGACATACATATAAAGAGATGGAGGGATGAGAATGAGAGACAGAAACATATAGAGAGAGGGGGAGCAGGTGAGAGAGCTGAAGGAATTAGTAATAAAGATGTTTTTATAGTGTTTGGAGTCAAAGGCAACAAGGCTAGTAGGTCAGCGCCTCTCTCTTGGTAATGGTCTATTGTATGTTCAGTTCACAGTCATTCTTTACTCATTATTTTCTTTCAGAAGTGAAGAAAGCAAAAAGCTAAAGTAGGTTCAAATTCTAAGAAATGAAGAGCTTTCCTGTAAAAGGATGCTTCAATTTTGACCTACATATGTGGGACACAAGTCACAAATTTCATGAAAGATCAAATTATTCCATTAACTATCTTCAGTAGATAAACAAGATCTACTGTAACCAGCCAATCTGTGGGCACTTGTTCTTGAAACATACGTGTGTTCCAATACGTCTTTTTGTCCATTTTCAGTATGGTATAAAGGTTTAGTTAGTTAATCCTCTCAGGCTCCATTCAGGCTCTACTTTCTTACCTTGCTGCTCTTGTCACTATAACCACACATTTGTAAGAATTCATATTTCCCAGACTTCAATCCAAAGACAACTGATTGGCGAATGGTTCTATCTATAGACGTATTGGTCCTATCACTTCAACAGCCTGGAGTAATAAGGCTTTTTTTTAACATTCACATTCATGGATCTATCCATCAATAACTGCCACAGCTTGCTTGAATTCATGTTGCATGTCAGCGATGATAGAAGCCCTCCATGTCGTGTGATACGTGCGACGGTGACGGGGAGCTTCTTGGGGACGGGCTCCCGAAGGAACACCCGCGCAACCTACTCCAGGTCCCAAGGAGGGGGCCAAGGGCTTAAGCTGGTCTGTTGGAGAAGCCAGAGAGAGCTTGTCTTAACGATGATTGGTCTTGACGGGATGGTGATGGGGCTAATTTTCTAGAGGTGTGAGAGGATAAACGAGGCCAGGAGACATCCCAGAAAATCAAGCCTTTTTTTCTTCCCTCCTCGTTTCACAGTATCTGCGTTGTCGTGGTTACTTGAGGAGCTTCATTAAAGCCTAAGCCGCAGATGGTGTACATACGTGATGATATTGGGGCCAAACGGCCCGGTGTTAAGTGACTGAAATGTGGCAAAACTTCACACCGGTCTCAAAGGATTGGAAACAAAGTCTTCTTGTGAATGAAGATTTAGTCCCTTACAGTATATCTGTTCTTGATTCTAAATTCATTTTCACTTGGATATCTTCATTTCTCAACTTTATTCCTCTGCTATTACTTGCATTCTTTCCCTCTGTTTTCAATTCTCTTTGTGTTATATCTCTTTTGTCTCTTTCACTATTTGAATCTTTCTTTTCATCTTTATTATCTAATTCTCTAATATAATATCCAAACCTTTCTTTTTTGTCTTTTTCTATCTTTTTCTCCTCATCTACTGTTTTTTCAAGATCTTGATCCTGACCATTGCTGTACATCTATAGCTATACCTCAAGTGTCTTTATGTGACAGAAAAAGGGAGTTTCTTTTCAAAGAATTTTTTACAAGGAGAAACACCATTTTCTCATGACACATAAACCTTTGAATAACCTTTTGTAGGTAAACAAACATGTTATTTTTTATCTCCTGTGTCTTACACATGAATGTAAAACATAAAATGCCTTCCCACATGTAGCTAAATATTTGGTTTGAAAACAAAAGCAAGCTTAGTCAGCTGCACATCTAGAATGTATCTAGTTCTGATGTAGTCTGTTGACTAGACCTATTGACAATTTGAAGTATAGAGCAGAGAAAGAAAACAAAATGTCTGAGTGGAAAAGAATAGAGAGAGAAGAAGGGATCAAGACAGAAAATTTAGTTGCTACTTAATTCTTTACTTCGTTAATTCGTTTCCAATTCCAGCATATACTACAAATCTCTCCTTTTGAATTATATCTTGGGCTATGAAAACACCTCAAATCCAGCAAAAATAGCTTGTATTTTGGAGACTAAGAACAGTCGTTGAATGCTATTTTTTCATGTGAGAAATGATGCACTTTCACTATGGGATAACAAGAAATCTGATCCTCTATTTGTCTTACCCAATGTTAGGCTGCCGAAGACAAACTTTAGATGACTTCTGGACTAAACATGGCATAACTCTTCCAACTCCGGCAAATCGAAGAGGCCTGTCCAGCTGTCAATCATAGCCCGTTTCCTTCATGTTTTCAACATATGCACCGATTTGAGTGACAATGTAGTGGGGGGAATGAATACCCCTAATGCGATATAAATGTTTCCTGTGCTATGTTAGCAGCGATCCAAAACATATTCTGCGAACCAAAGGCAACTTGATCATGCATTTTATGTCAGCAGATACCTGGATTGAATCCATTATAGCGTACAATGATACACATCAATAAATATTCATTTTGCTTATATTCCCAGGGCATGGGCGCAAAATGGTACTACCGGTAATGTTGAGCGATCATTTCTTTAAGGCATGTCATGTTTCTTGGGGTATCAAATGGTTGTTTATCTGCATTGTACATCATGTATGCATATTTCTAGATTTTTTTTTACAGAGCTAACGATTACTGGGAGGTCTTGCTACTGTGGTTTTCAGGTGGCAGGTGTATTAAAGTGTCATTCCATTTTCTCTATCCCAAAACCGTCTTCATTTTGTACTTGTATTCTTTGTCCTTTTGAATTATCCTTTTGCCTAAAATTCATACATGTATGCCCAGTGACATTTTATTGTTTATTTAGTTGTGTCATTATGTCTAAATTATTGTTCTGATTGTATCTTCCATGTACAGATACCAGCAGACGCCGCTGATCTACCAAGCCTCTCCATACTACGTCACCCAGCCCACGTTTGCTACCGTCCCCGCCCACTCCCCGACTGCTACCCAGCCATTCATCGACTACACCTACGCCGCACACCAACAATACAACCAGGCGGGAACCTTCGGTGAGCAGTTCAGCTACGCCAGCACGCCCCACGGCTTCGTCACGCCTGCCTACAACCTAGCGGCTGTCCAATCGACCGGCTCGCTTCCCACCGCCGTCAACCAAGCAGCGCAGTTCTCGCAGTTCCAGGCAGCCCAGCCTACAGTTGCTGCAGATCATACATGTTTGCAATAACTATGATCCAATGCCACCGCGATCGCCTATCTAGATTCTTCTTTTTATTTTTCGTTGGAAAGGGAATTCATTTCTTAGATTTTTGATGGAATCTCTTTCGACTGGAGGACATTTGGTTCTGAAAGCATCTTTCAATTCTGTTTATTAGCCACATTCACAGGTATTGTTCGTGAACTGCAGAGGGTTGCAGCGAGACGGCCAGGCTCTCCTTTCTTATCGACTTGGTCAGTCGTGAGGAACGTGACACATGGAGAGCGATACCTCTGCCGTTAATCGCCTTTCCGTGTTGTCCATCTTCACAAGGAAATATAGAAGACACGTGAGAAAAGGATGTACTGCCATATTGCACTGTTATGCAACATATAGCATTCACACAATTTGTACAGAGAAATTATGAGAAGTAAACTTGTTGGAAAAAAAATGTTTGTGATTTTGTCTATGTCCTATGTCAGTGCACCTAATGTATTGTGTATTCATATTATACAGTCAAAAACTGTCTCATATTTGTAGCTATTTAAGCATATGCCTTCATTTTTGTTGTTGTCATTGGTCATTTTACATGCGAAAAGCAAATTCAATTTTATATTGTTTTTTTCTTCTGTTTGGATACTGTTAACTACAAAGTTGGTAACCCTTGTTCGTATTCTATCACATCTGAAACGGGTTCCTTGTGCATGGTTATGCTTGTTGTAGTAATGGCTTCACCTTGAAGGAGGTCTTAACTGACATAGCACCAGTCACTTCTCACAAATATATCTTCAAAAGAATTGCATTTACTACCCACTATCTTATATTCAGCCCAATTTATCAAACCACACCTAAGTTCTTGACAAAAAACATTGCTTCTTCAATTTCAAATTTTATCCTATGGACAGAATTGTGAGCAAAAGAAGAGAACAAAATATTAATGTAGAAAATCTAGCCAGCATTTAGTAATCATTACATCGTATTATGTACTTATTGGTCACTTATATATGTCACCTTGAATACATCTATTTATTTGCGTGACGAATATTAATACTCCGTCCAGCTGATGATAAATTGTAATTAAAAAAAAACATGAATTGAAATGAAATGTGCAAGCATGCCAAAATAGCGGCTGATTTGGAGATGAAATTCGTGCTAAATATCTGCTTTCAGAAAATGAAGAGAAAAGCGAAATGCAATGTGTATTTTTTTTTGTTCTCGGCATATAATGCGAGAGGCTTAAGTATATCTATCACCAATTTTTTTTTTCTTTTTCTTTTGTAGATTATATATCAACCCAGTTAGACCCCTTTTTCATTTTATTTTTGGTTTCAACAATAATCACCTTTTGCACCTATTTAATTGGTATCACAGCTAGATACTAGCAGGAAACATCTGGGGTTACTTCTAATTTAGCCCCTCCTACTTGCTGCATATGCATGATTATGCTATTGAGTGACTCATTTCTATCTTATGAGCAAATAAAGCTACAATTTTTGTTGAAGGAAATCTTTTCATTTCTTTTTAACCTTTACTTTAGCTCATGTTTTAAAAACATGCACTCATTTTTATTCAGAGAAAACAAAAATCAGAAATAAAAATTTTGTTATCCAGTGCTCGTTAAAAGCTGTACGGGGTTAGTTCCTTTCACACATGAAAATCGAACAACTTTACTGGCAAAATTCAATCGTAATCTTCCCTTTTTCGAAGGAAAAAGAGAGAGGGGACGGTTTGTGGGGGGAGGGGGAGGGGGAGGAAGTGCCATGTAGCAATGTCATGTAACGTCTTTTATTGGATAATCCTCCCAAGTAGTTTCCAGATTAAAGGATTTAGGCCTTAATCTCGGGTCCCCCCTTTACCCCGGATCAAAGAGCGAGTGATGGGTTAACGATAGAAATTGACAAATCGTGTCGTTTCGCCCTCTTTTACACCTCCAGTTATTGAAACTTGTCGTCGCGGATTTCGTCCAGCCCTCGTTTTATTTTTTTTCTTGTGAAATCTTTGGGGTGGTGAATTTTGTAGTTTGCTCATAGTATCCAAGAGTCTGGTGGGATGGAGGTGTTGATTTCATGTTTGACATGACTGTGAGGGGGAGAATGGTGGTATGGGAACAAGAATAACAAACATGTTGGACCGTTGGCCTCACCGAGTATGGAATGAAGAGGCCCCTCCACCTCATCCTCGCCGTGCGACTTCCAACTTGGGTATACTCAGGAACTTTTCCTTCACATCAAAATTCAAGAGTACTTTTTGCACATGTTACCCAACATTTCTTCTGCATCCCTGCTATCTCTCTTCCTTCTTTTTTAATACATGAATTCTTCCTTAATTTCTTTTGTAAAGGAAAGGTTTATTAATGTCCTTTGAAATATATGTGGGAATTGTCAGTACTAATGATGGAGAATAATGATGACAGTTTGGAAAAGTACTTCACAGAATATGTTTTTTTTTTTGCTTTAGGTTTACTACAAATAAGATTGTGGAATGTAAAGTGATGGCTATTTGAGGATTATTTATAGCTTTCTGAAGAAAAAAAAATCCTTTAAACTGAATCATCTAATGAACTCAGCCTAGAAACATTTGCAGAAATGCTATCAACTTAAATTGATTGTTTAGGGGGCTCTAAGAAACGCAAGACAAGTAAAAGCACATGCTCTTAACACTATATTACCAATCAGCAGAGGATATATCTGCCCTTGATGATGAGAATAATATTTGCTGAATGACCTATTTCTTTTTCGAAAAAAAATCAACATGAAAATAAATAATTGTCTCTTCTCTGTTCTGTCCTGTGATAAGTATGTCCTTTTTTTGTCCTCTGTACTATGGTAGGTGCACTATGGTTGTATCTGTGCATTTTATGTATAGCAGAGAGAATCAGAGTTATATGAATGTTTTATGACATGAATCCAGATTGTTATTACAGAGATTTACATGTAGTACATGTTTATGTCCAAAAGGGTGAAAGATTGTAAATGCTGAGGACAAAATTGTTTAGAAAACAAATCACTTATGATATGAAATTTCAGATTCAGTGTACTATTATTATTACTATTATGGATATCTATTTGGTATGATTAATTCTCATTTTCATATTTAATATTCAAGCATTATGTCTATCAATATTATTATTACATGTTAATAACTATGAGTAGTGTATATAGATAAGGTCGATGGTTTTATATTAAACTATGTAGATATTCAAAATGCAAACTTAGAGTAGTTTTAGAGCATATCTAGCTGTAATAGATATTGTACAAGTAATATATATGAATGTATTCTTGATATAAGTACTTGAATATACGCCATGGGGTTTTTCGTATGGAACATGCTTTAAGAATGTATAATTTTGAATTTTTCTGAGCAGTCTTCAAAGCTAAATTTCCTACATAATGTATCAAAGAGCTATTTGTTACAATATTCTTCATACAATTTGGCTCATTTTGCCGATGTGAGGAATATTATTCAGTCCTGTGCTGTACCCCATGAAAGCTGAAGACATTGTACAAAGGATGATACAACAAAATGTCACTATCTATTTGTTTTTCTTTTGGTCATCAAATCTTTTCAAATAAAAATGAATTAAGGTATATGAAACCTGTTCTTACAAAGAAAGAATGCTTGATGCATCTAATCATGAAATACAGTTTTTGTATTGTTTGGATGATATGAAAACAATTTTTTTGTTACAGTGACTTATGGTGTCTTGCAACTATCTGCATGCTTACAGTAAAAGACTTAAAATGGGTTTTGTCCAGTGTTAAATCAAAATGCTTTTATACCATCAAAGAGAGGGAAGAAATATTTGACATCTGTAGCTGACGATCTTTCAAACATTTCTTTGTGTAACGAAGGACTTCCTTCTGTCTATGTTCATCGAAGGATTCTAGTTAACATGTTGTAGCCCTAGACTGTTCATACTGTTTAGAAGAGTAGGGTAAGAACAAAACAGAACTGTGCATTTATTGATAAGCTGTCAAATTGTTTTATATATATGTCGAGTAAAATATAATGAACAAAATGTCTTGTACAAATAGTTAGCTTAACAAAGGAGGTAAGGGGTAGTTAGATATAGATATCAATTGTTAAATGTTATGATTCGTACTCGTCGTCAGATATTTACAAGAGCTTTGGCGTCGGACAAACTAGTGTCTTTCGAGGACAAAATAGCAATTAATGGTAATTGTATTAAAGTACCAAGCATAGGCCACTTTTAATCTTATTAATTAATTTTATTATAAGTATGGAAATTAATTGTGCATTTATGTAAAATATATCTTAGAGAATACACCAGAAACTAAGAGGGTCTAACAAATATTCTAATTGACATTCATTAACTTCGTAAAATCATTTTTTGACTTGATTTTTTAAAGGACAGCAGCAAAACAAAAACCACTTTTCTGATTTTGACACGCAGTCACAACCAACAAAAATGTTGATGAAATGTTGAAAGCTAGCTGATTATGTATTTATCAAAAGCAATAAAAAGACGTGAAACGAAAGTCGAATATCTGATGGAATAAATATGACAATCTTTATAATTGCTTTCATTTTCTTTGTACAGAATAGTTCTCTCTTTTCTTTCATTTTATACCAATATAATCATTTTTTATTTTTTCTTCTGTTTTTTTTATAAATCTTTCGCCCAATTTGTCATCTGTTTTTTGCGTAGTGTCGGTAATGAACAAAAGAAAAGCAAATAACCGCTGTACTGTACGTTACCACGATGGCCTATGCAATTCAACATGTCTTCCAATTATACTACATGTACTGTAAATTAGCATCGTATTTATAATCGTAGCTCTCTTTTTTTTTCATTGTTAAGATTTGAAGGGGCTGTTCACATTGCCAGGTAATCATGATTCACTCCGTGTAACACACATTCAACACAGTTTGGAGCAGTGTTAGTCTCTGAAAGTCTGGATTGCGTGAACACGCCCCACGTAGGAGAAAGCTGTTATGGAAGAAAGAAAAAAAATGGCAAAACTATTACCATGTATATTCAGGGTAGGTTATTTGTTATGCCACCATGTATGTCATAGCTTGGCACGAATATAGTAAATGTAAAATTAAGAAAGAGAAAAAAAAATGACATCGCCAATAAATTACAAGGAATAAATATGGAACAGCTGTTTGTTGGTGTGTATTTTTAACGGTGTGATATGAAGGAGAGTTTGGATTTTTGTGAATGAGTCATGAGGTGGTTAAAGATGGAGGAATATTTGTGATTCAGGAAAAGGAGAATTTATCTATTTTCAAATCAATGTTGAGGACAGACAGTGTATTATTGACTGAGGTGATGCTAATGAGTTCGACCATGAAAATGGAAAAGAAAATGATTAGGATGATCGAGTTGGTACTAATTATAAAGAACTTGATGATGCTGGATGGTGATGATGATGATGAGGCGGAGGAGGAGGAGGAGGAAGATAATGTTTAACATGTTGGTATTTATGATGAAAGATGATGGTGGCGATGATGAAATTGGTTATGCTGATGATGAAAATGCTGATGATGAAAATGCTATGACGATGGTGACGATAAAAACAACAGTGATGGTCAGTATAATGACAAGATACTGGGGATAATGATGATGATGATGATGGGATGAGGAAGATAATTGTGGGAATGTTGAGGATGGTGATAATGGCAATTCTAAAGATGACAATGATGATGGTTGTGAATAGAATGTGACCATCACCATCATCATTGTCATTATCTTGAAGAATGAGGATAGTAAGAACAAGGATGGAAGATGTTCTAAAAAAAATAAAAAATTGAGTAAGTTGGCAAGGTGACCTACAATAAAATATATGGGCATTACAACATTGGACATAACCTTGCATCCCACAGAAAGAAAAAATGGGGTTCGAATTTCAACATATTTTGGGGGATGAGGGTGGCCTCTTGGTCCATGGAGTTGAACATCGGATCCGGATGGTACAGGAGGAAAGACGATGCGGTTTGTTTGTCTATCAACAAGTTATGGACCTTTGCATCAACTGGCCTACATGATATGTTAGGGGCTCCTGAATAGGGATGACTTGACGACAAATAGATCAAGATACATGCATTGCTGGCAAGGATGATGGTGTTGGTGAAGATGATGTTGATGATGCTGCTGCTAATGGTGATGGTGATGTTGATGATGGTGATGGTGGTGATGGTGATGGTGATTATGATAGCGATGATGGTAATGTTGATGGTGATGATGATAGTGATGATGATGATAATGGTGATGATGGTGATGGTGATGATGGTGATAATGGTGATGATGGTGATGATGATGGTGATTATGATAATGGCGATGATGTCGATGATGATGCTGGTGCACATTGTGATGAGATAATGAAAGAGATGACAGTAGGGGCTATACTATTCTGATTGTTGAGAATCAGTACCCCCCTACATTTGTTTGTTTTTTTTCTCTTAAATTCCTAATGCTTTTGATATTTGGTGAGCCAATGATTGAGGCCAGATTCCAAGATAAATCTAATTATTTTCCTTCTCTTCTACGCTGTTTTCTATCTCTCCTAGTCTCTTCTCCTGATAACTCTTTTCACTCTTTGCTCTCTTCCCATCTTATTTCTCTCTATCTAACACAATCTCGCCCCTTCTCTCTCTATCTTATTATTAGTGGTGGTTATTTTACCCGACTGCTAAGAAAGCAAAGCTGCTTATTAGTAAGCATCCCTCTCTCTCTCTCTCTCTCTCTCTCTCTCTCTCTCGCTCCTTGTTTCACATTGCTTTTATTGCATGTATCAGCTGATATGAAGTTTCTTGAATGGATATGCAACCATACAATGTACATTAAGAAGCACTAGAGGGCGCTAGTCCACAACTTTCATTAGGCAAGTTGTATCATTCTGAAATAAAATCTACCAATATGAAGTCGTTGATGAATGGATAAGTGCCTGTATGGATAAATAAGTAGTTTGATAGATTACAAGAGAGATGGTCTGGGAGATAGACAAATAAAATGTCTCTTAATACATTTCCTAAAAACACCACAGCAGAACTACTGGTCATTTTGGCCAGTTTTCAGCAAAAGTATAATTGTTTCACAGGGTAAAAAAAAAAGTCCTATCACTCTATATATTATGATTGCATTGCTTTAATTTATTGCATATCTTCATGAATTATATTCACAAATACCGAGTAACATATATGACTTTAAAATCATGATTTTTCTGCATCTTCAAACAATATTCAAAAGTACAAAATCTTCCAGCTGAAAGGAATATCACAAACATTAACTATATCAAATAAACTGTTTTTCAAAAGTCTTTTATCTTACAAAATGTTAATATAAAACTGAAATATATTCTTTACATATCATTAAGTACTGCCCCAATCAAAACGTTTTTAAAATAATGCACATAAGAGAAGGATCCTATGAGTATGTGCAGTCATTGTACTTAGAGCTAGTGGTCTTGGGACTAGAACATCCAGGGTTCAAAACCCCTTTTGAATACTAGTGCTCATGTTTACAGCTTTAAAGGTGAAGTCCACCCTAATATGACATGACAAATATGTATAACTTTCCTATTTTTAATCAGATATTGCTCAAACTTTCACTTATTTGTTTCTCTCATTTTTCTGCTTTTATTAAAACCAACTTAATATCAGGGTGGACTTGCCCTTTAAGCCTCTATTACCTCGTCTCTTCGACGGAATTTTAAACAAACACTATCTGTGGCTTGATTACACAGCAAAGAGCACCATACATTTCTTCCTTTGCATTTGGAATCATGTCCATAGATTCATACATGTAAAATATATACCTAAGTTTTGAAGAAAAAAAATTATATACACATTTTTACCAGACACAATTTGACTTCCTTAATTATTTCTATGGATTATTGACAAGAAAATAAGATATTTTAGCAAAACACAGTTGTGTCTTTCCCCACGGCTTTTAAACTGGGCTGGGGCAGGCATGCAAAACCGTCAAATTTAATACGTTGATTTGGTACATGCCATGAAAAAACATGAATGCATAGTAACTTCGTAAAATGTAAATATGCGGCAAGATTTAAGTATTTAATATTGTTCTAATTACTTGGGAAGAAGGGCCCTCTAATCTAGTTTCATAGCATTAGATCACATCACAAAATTATATATTTCAGATCAAAATCAAAACAATAATATGATTCTTCAAAAACAATGGCTGTCTAATGAACTTGGCAAAGTCAGGACTTGAAACCCTACTGGATAGTTTCAGGCAAAATACTCAAAGAGGTTCATTCAATATTTTTAGGTTAATGATCATTAATGTATAACACACACACCACTGCTATACTTTCTTTGTTGTAATTTAAATCAACATAGCACATTAATGTCCACACACATGCACACTTGGCGCATTACAAGCAAGGTATACTTACATTTTTGCATAATTGATACAGCAGCTTTGGTACATTTGCTGGGAAGGTAGATCCACAGATCTTCATGCACACATAACTATATGACAAATTGATAGGCTATTTGTTCATTCCAAGAAACCATTTGGTTTTCACCTGTGCTGGCTCAACCAATATGGAATAAAATAACTACAAAATTACCATAATTCACAAAGAATCTTTTCTTTTTTTCAAATCTATGCAAAGGCCGAGTTTTAGTACTTTTCATTTACTATTAAACAAAGTAATCATTTGTGTAATGTTTAGGCCCTATTTAACCCAAGCCCATATATATGTATATATTTTTACTGTATATGTATTTTGTATAAAAATTGAATGATTGTAAAATGTATTTCATTCTACATTTTCTTCACTGTTATTGTTTTGCCTCCCATTTCATTTCAAATTTCATATAGTGTGTTCAAGTCAATTTTATACAGTTTTTATGAAAATAAAATTGTCAGAAAGAATAGTGTCCACAGCACAAATGCACCCAGGGACTAAAGGCTAGTTCTTGGCTGTCTGCTATTCTATATGAGAGATGTCCACTAGCGTCCACCCCCCTCGACCGTCTATGACAAGCTCAGCGTCATGGAAACGTTTGAGCGTGACATGATGACCTACGCTGATCAGGGTCATCTTTGCTTCTCGACAGAGACTGTAAAGCTGGGCCTCCTTTTCACTCGGTACTGCGCTGGTTGCTTCATCCAGCACTGCCATGGTGAAAACAAATAAATGATGACCGTCATTCATGATTATATCAAGAATACAAAACATATATATATATATATATATATATATTTTTTTTTTAATTCATTATTATTATCATCAAATTCATTGTAAACTGCTCAATTGATTGACATACATACCCTAATTAATTATGATGTTAAATACAATCACTTTGAAATATTGTACTCATGAACTCACATTATTTTATTTTAGAATAATATGCAATAATTTGATTGTAGCCAACTGTTATTCATATATTTATTTATGGTATTAGACTCTACAGTTTCTTCGACTTTGTGTACATTATTTCAAACATTGTTATCCCCCTGTTTGTATTTGTATTTTTATTTGAAATACAACCTCAAGATTTGGTTGCAATAAATAAAGAAATAATAATATATTGTGCAGTTCCTGTATGAACATACTAGTTCTTGTATTGCCCTGGACCCTGTTTCATAAAACTTGTCATCAGTAACAAGTTACAATAACTGTTATAAGCTATTGAAATTGAGGCATTTGATTGGCTGAGAGCAAATTTGCCATAGAAATTTAGCCTTTGTTGTTGATAACAAGTTTTGTGAAACAGGGCCCGATTCAGGTCCATTCTCTTTGGTCAAAATGTGGGAAATATTACGCATAAATGTCAAGTACAATTTGAACCTTAATGCTAATCTAGAGTTCTAGCAATGTCGAGAAACATTGCACAGAATCACTCCAAACTGACAGAGAATGTTCAAGACGAATCCATGAGGATCTGCCAAGCAAAATCAGCTGAAAAGGGATAATAGCTGGAAAATAGGCAAAGAGTACCAAGCACTACATCATGTAGTCCCATATTTGTATTCATGTGTTGTGCCTTTTCATTGAAAGTAATTTCTAGTCAATTTTGGTTTATTTGATTACATCTTGCTAGTTCCAACAACTTACATGTATCTGTAGCAAAAGTAACAAATCACCAGAAATTAACTTTTTTTCTGGAATTTTTCTGGAAAATAGAGTTCCGTTTCCAAAACTCAAGATAAGCTGCCACATGAAAGATTTGACAATATTAATCTCCTATAAATTTGATTGCCACTTTCCTTCAGATTTTGTTGCAAGGATATCGTACAGTGTGGTGGGTTTAAAGGCAATATAATACTTACAAGCAAACTTGGGTCTCTGGTACAGCAGTCTTGCAAACGCCAAACACTGGGCTTCTCCAGGCGTTAACACATCATACCAGTTCCAGGAGACCGGTGTATCTAGCCCATCACAACGCTGGACCAAGCCCTCAAGGCCTACCTGGTCCAGGATTTGACATGGATCTGGGTCCTCATCAAATAGACTTCTTGAAAATCTCATAGAGTTTTTGGATGGGTATGTTATCTGGAAATCAAAAAGGATCATATGAAGTTGAGGTGAGCAACAATATTTTTTCTCCATTAGAACAAATATTCTAATTACACAATCAGTATTTACTTACCTTGTAAGATATGATTGTGTAATCAGAACATTTGTTCTCATCTACTCTAGAGATTAGATGAACTTCTTCAAGGATGTGATTTCCATGAAAGCTAAAGGGTCCGAAGCATGGGATTCCATGCACGCAGAAATTCTTCCAGACATTCATATACATCAAATGAAGTAGAACAACTAACGTTACTATTAATTGCTGGAAAGTCCAACACGACTCAAATATTGATCAATTTTGGTTCAGACTCAGACAGTCTACTCCTAAAATTTACAGTAATGACACTTGTAACTTGTACACCAAAGAAAATGAGGCCTGTTTTAGTTCTATATCTGATCTACAGAGAATTGTTACAATTTAAAAAAAAGATAATGATTAAAATAAAGCAGAGCCTCCCAGACTTTAAGAAGCCCTGTTTAATAGACCACTGTTAGCTTTGGTAAGCCCCAAAACTTTCCATCAGATATCTCTGATTTTTTTTGCTAAATACTAAGGTACAAGCATGAAGAATTACTAAGCTGCTGTGGGTTTTTTTTCTCATCAAATGGAATATTAAACAAACGAGAGTTAAGAAATGATTAAGCCTAACCCTAACCCCCCATGCCTGAACTAGGATGTAGATTCTCATATGTGACCAATACTTGTAAGTACCATACATATAGCCGTTTGTCAGGCGTGCAGGGAGCTATCCAAAAGAACAAAATCATGTGTTCCTTTCAGACATTTGGACCAACATTTCATTGCAACCCATGGATGGGAAATCAAATTGTACAGGTATTTTTTGGGATACAAATAGAACAATATGAGACTATGTTTCAACAAATTTTTCTCTGATTTTACTTGACTAACGTGTTCATAACTCAGTCACATCATTTAAGCGAACTCCAAATGAGCCAATAACTCCAGTCATTCAGGGTAAATTCAGAGAATGTAATGTTTGTGTTTGGTCTGGTATCGGTTTGACTGAAGTGGTGATCCAACATTCGCTCCAGTGAAAATTGCTCTGGGCATTATTTCGTTAAAAAAGGATTCAGTTTTGATTATGGTTGCAATTGGGTTTTTAGGTTAGGGTTGGGTTTAAGGTTAGGGCTAGGTATAGTATTGGGTTCAGGGTTGAAGCTAGGTAATTACCACAAAGAAATTGTTGCTGGAGAATGCGTTTCACAATTACAAATGATACTTCATCAAGTCATTGGAAATATTGGTACCTGTTCCATCAACGTTCCATCCGATAGATAAGCCTTCTGCGGTAGGAACATGATGTCACGTGAATGTACTCCTCTCTGCTCCACGGTACCACTCATGACTGGCCACAGACCATGGAGAACACGGAGAAGTGACGTTTTACCGCTCCCGGTTGAGCCTGTGATCAGGATGTTACGTCCTTCTACCACTTCTAGGGTCAGATCTGGACAAACGACAGTGATATCAAGAATACAGTACCGTTATACTTTATTCGCAAGAATTCTATTATTTTGAATTTTGTGACTGGTTGTAGGGTTGTGAATTTTAACATTTTGTGAAAATGAGCTGGCGATGCAAGTGCAAAAACGTTTTGTAACAAACCGAAGTTAATGATCACAAAAATAACAATCATGAAAATATTAGGTAATACAGTACCGGGCTCGTATAGTCAGAGAAGAGTTAGTCAATCACAAGTCTTCTATTAACTTTGTTTTTAGGTTTCAATTTGTATTTGTATTTATATTTCATCATGATAAAGCAAATAAAAAATAACCTAAGGTTCATTGTTTCTTCTATTGAGTCTGCTGAATCCGGATTTCATGAAATTGTGACCTACCAGCTCAAAACTGTTTTTTGTTTGTTTGTTTGTTTGTTTGTTTGTTTGTTTGATTTATTTATTTCTGCATTTTTCAACTTAATAGAAAGTAATATACAAACTAGGTACATATATATTATTAAAAAAGTCAAAATACAAATATAAACATATTGTAATATAAATCAATTAAATAATCATACCTTTAAAAAACCACATAGTTGACAAATCATTTCAAAATTGAAAAAAAAAAAAGTTAAAATGCCACTCTGCATTTTATGCACTTCCTTTAAGTTTCAAGCAGAAACAAGTTTTCCAAGTCCCAGAATATTAGATACGATATCAACATTTTGGCAGTATCAAACTGCCTCTGGAAATGAAAACATTAAACACCCTTTTGAGTCTCATCTATATTCCCAAACCTTTGATGAGGATGTCCTCCTTGGATGGAGTCGCCACGGCAACCTGGTCCAGCTGGAATGCAATTAGACTGTCTACGCTGCTGACCTCCTCTTCCTCCTCTCTTCTTCCAGTAAGCCCCTCCCTAGCATCCTCCGACAGGTATTCCCTGTCCCTATCCATCTCTGAGATGAGGAAGTGGGTGTCGGAGGTCAGTGGGTTCACGTCGCTGTCGGGATCGAGATGGAGGATGTTGCGTGATGATTCATCTGTTTCAGGAGACTTCTTGGTGTTGGGCGATAGCTTTTCTAAGCTTTCAAGAAGCTCCCCAATCCTAATAGAGAAAACGGTATAAATGAGATGAATGAAGCCATGAAGGCATCCAGACAGAAACTGGGCTGATAGCCCTGTAGGTCTGTTTACTACCGAGATTTATAAATTTCCATAAATCTTTAAACATGTTGCAGTATCTTGATGAGTATTAACCATTCCTGAAAAATGGAGATTAAAAAGAAAATCATTTTACAATGTCTACATGACTGTTGTTATCTTTACATTGTCTTTAATATCTTACCCAGGTTTCTGCATCTGTCTGTCTCTCTCTATGTGCCTAGTAATATTCCCTTCTACCCTCTCCTCAAAAATTAATTTATCAGGTTTGACAAAAATTACCTAAAGGAGATTCACTAAAGACTCTCAAATTTGAGGTTGCTCCGGTTCATAAACACAACCTGTTATAGTGGAAAACACTTCGTCCTTCGGATAGGGAGTAAAATGGAGGCCCCGTGTAGAGAAGAGTCACCACCTTTGCATGTTAAGAACCCACTGCACTATTCATATAAGAGTAGGGGGAAACCCCGGTGTAGTGGTCCACCTGCACACTACCAATCAGTTATCCTGGGAGCCTCCCGAGGGTTACAGTGATTCAGTTTGCTTTTCGCCTCCCAGGCACAGGTGACGCCAATAATTAATAATAATAATAATATTAATAATAATTATAACAAAATGCTTAGCCTCAAAGTACAATTTGAGTTACCTTTGAAAATGAGGTAAATGTGTGCATTTCAGATAAAAAGAACATACAAAGACATATAACAAAGTTGAAGGTATACCTTGATGGTACACCTATATCACATCATGTACAGTCATGCATACAAAAGCATCCATCTGTACCAAGAGACCTCATTCGATGTATTTTTCAAAAAATGTTACCTGGGGTGTGATTCACTAACTGGGAACGATATTAGAAGAAAACTGAGTGAAATTTTGCATAAGACAGAAAAAAAATCATTCATGACTGTTTCATGTAGCAGTGTCAGGATTAATACGAATTTCTGTGGGTATAGTTTGTATTTCTTTACGCTTGTTTCGAGTAAAATGCCAGGTTTAACGTACGTAATGTACATATTGTTAGACCTACTGTCTCCATGGCCATGCAGCTAGCAATGTAGCAGCAGCAGTATTGACTTAGTCGGAGGATTAAACCATGGGCTAAAGTTAGTCCGCTTTCGAGAATACCACCCAAAGTCTTTAGTGGTTTACATGTTGTTGGCATTAAGTTAGGCCTACCCTATCATAGTATAAATCAAAACGATTAGATAGACTATATCACTTTGACAGTGACTAACAATATCTATCTTCCTGTACGTTTGCTTTAATTTAGCTTCAGTTTGACAGTTTTGTCTTTGCCAAAAAGTGTTGCTAAGAGTGATCACGATCACTCTTAGCCTTAATAGCGATTTTAATGCTAGCATTAATCCCAAATGCCTTAGTGAATCAGTTCCTAAAAGCGATATTGCTCTTAGGAGTGATACTGAGCCTAAGAGCGATTTTATCTCATTTGGGATCGATTTTAGCTGTTAGTGAATCACCCCCGAACACATATGTTAGAATGAACTGCCCTAAAAAAAAAGACCATTTTAGCTGTTAGTGAATCACCCCGAACACATATGTTAGAATGAACTGCCCTAAAAAAAAAGACCATCTGTCTATAAAGACCATTTTGCTTGTTTTGCCTCAGTGGTCATTATAAGCAGGTTGACTGTATGAACAAAATAAGGAAAGGTTTTGTCTCACCTGTGAGTATAGCCACCTATATCAGAGATCTTGGTGGAGAGATCAATCAACTTGGAGAAACAGCTAATCAGGTACATGGTCTGGAAGGAATACTGGGGACAAAAATAAAGTAATGGAGACAACGTTATTAATGCTGGTATATCCGAGTGATGGAAATTGATGCAGATGGAAGAGGAGATGGAAATCAAAAGAAAAGTAAGAAAGAGTTGGTTATGATGTGATTGAAGTAAATCAAAATGTATGTATATTTATGATTATGATGATGATGATGATGAAAAATGATAATGTTAGTGATAGTAAAGATAATGATGATGGTGGTGGTGGTGGTGGTGATGGTGGTGGTAATGATTATGATGATGATTATGATGATGATGATGATGATGATGATGATGGTGATGATGATGATGATGATGATAATGATTGTGTTGATGACAATTACAATGATGATGACGATAATGATGGTGATGATGAGTATGATAATGATCGTGTTGATGATAATGACAATTATAATGATGATGATGATGATGATGATGATGATGATGATGGTGATGATGATGGTGATGATGATGATGATGATGGTGATGATGATGATGATGATGATGATGATAATGATTGTGTTGATGACAATTACAATGATGATGACGATAATGATGGTGATGATGAGTATGATGATGATCGTGTTGATGATGATGACAATTATAATGATGATGATGATGATGAACAATGACAACAATGGTAATGAGGACAGACGATGATAAAAATAAGGAAGTAGATAAAAATGACGAAAATGATAACAGTGATGACTGTGAAAATGATGAGAATGATGAATGAAAACTATGATGCTGCAATTATTGTGCATTATGTTTACAATACTGATGATCATAACACTGATGATGACAAGATGACCAAGAGTGTGATGCTAATGATACTACGGAAAGATGAATAGATGATGACATTAACAACCATGCTGGTGATGATAAGACTAATGATAATTTACAAGCAAAAAAGAAAGTATGACAAAGGAGGTGCCTTTTCTACTTACAGCACTGATAAGGCCTGATATCTCTGAAGCAGGAACCCCATTGTATACTCCAGCAAATATTGGTATAGCTATGATGACGTAACTCAGAATACTGCCAAGGTAATCAAACAGATTTACAGCAACTGCAATATAAAAAAAGAGACCAACATTAGGCCCATTTACACAGCCCAAGCACCATTTTGAAAAATTGTTGATTTTTTGGTCTACCATTTACACTACTGAAAAAACCCATTAAAAATGTTGAAGTTTGCTCATACCGAATTTGTGGTGAGTAGAGCGCATGCGCGACTCGTCGGTGCCCGGCATGCGTTAGCACGAAGCGAGAAGTGTCACGGAGCAAAAATTGTTGAAACTTTGGCAGGCGTTTACAAAAAACCACACTTCAGAGGTGGATTTTTCGTTGTGTTTGCCGGTAGTTGCAATGCAATGCAATTCAACTACCAGCGAAACACCGCAATGTGAGAAAAATCTACAATGTTTGGTTGCAGTATAAATGCAGCTATTGAATTGCAAATTGTTGTAAATATTTGATTTGCCAAGTATTTAATTTCAGTTCATATTTTCATCAGGCATGAATTTTTTAGGGGAAAGTAACTTGTAAGCCCGTAACATCAACCAATTTTTTCTTCTCAGAACTATACTGAAAGAATACTGAACTTCATTGTATTTTGTAGAAATGGTTCCTTTTCATGTCAGAATAACTAACTGTCCTTAAAGGAATATTCCATTTGGTGTTAAAATCTTGCATTATCTTCTCGTTATGAAACATACAAAGAACACATTCATTGATAACATTGGCTGACCAATACAGGTACCCACCATTGAGCCAGAACTCCCAGTTGGTCAGTGTCAGCTGGACATCCACAAGACTGAAGAGCTTGCGGTCAGCGTTGTCTTTTTCCACTTCACCGGCTGAGTAGAAGGCTACCGATTCAGAGTTGGCCCTCAGCTGGGCATGCTTGAACCTGAGAAAGAAAGATGAACATCATCTTCTATTTCATCTCAAACATATCACCTGCTCATCAATACAATGTTTTGGGTTTTGGGTCCACAAAATATAAATTCAAGCTCCTGTGAAACACTTGTATACAGACCACTCAATGGAGAAAAGAAAAGGGATCCTTAAAATCCACAAGTGGTCATTATGTACAGAATCCTTTAATACTTATTTCAAGGAGAAATAATGTCCACAGACAAAAAGAAAATATGGCTGCGATAGCACTGTATATTGAATTATCTGTAAGCCTTTAAAGAGAAGGTTGAGTTCTGGGAAGAGGTGAATAATAATTTGTGAGCATTATCATTGTTATAATGCAAGTGTGGAAGAACATCAGATAAAAAATGTTCCCTGAAAAGCATGGCTCTTCAAATGCCTTAATATTCTAAATATGGCATGTAATAGCATAAAAATCGGGACGGATTTTTATGCCACATGTTTGTGTAGTCCCATATACATCTTTCTATGTACAATGCTTGTAACTTTACCAAGACTGGGCCAAATTTCTTATCATTTTGATGATTCCAGGACCTTGCAGTACACATCAATACTTATATGCTAGATGATCAACCTTTTCTGATCGATTCCACACCGTTTCTTTCACAATGCAATCGCATGACCAGAACTCAAGTTTATCTTTAAGCTACAACATGATACATTGGACCAAATAGAAACAGACGATTTCCCTGAAGGCACAATATAAATGCATCAAAACAACCAATGTCATGTCTTTTCTAATGCAATACATTTGACAATATTTTGATAAGTACAACAATGTATTTTTCTAAGATGATACATTACATTTAAATAATTTCCATAAATAATCCTAAGTCCAATTAATCAACAATTGATTGGTAAGTCCAAGCTAATTTGTCCTATATGTTACTTACCACATCTCAGATATTAGTAAATCTGTTCATTGTGTTGAGTTAGCCATTGAGTTAGAATAGCCCAACTAGAGCCTAGATAAGACCAAGTATGAAGTTGAATGACAAATTTAAGGTTTAACAGTTGATGTTCAAAATACCACAATACTTGGTAACCAATGGGAATCCAAATGACTAAATACCTTGGACTTGCCCAGGTGTGTTCATATGCTTTGACTACAGACAGACATACCTGAAGATCCCTTCTTGTTTCTCTTGCTGGTAGGTTAGATTGACCACTGGTGACATGATGAATCTATTGATGACACTCCCAACGATGAAGTAACAATAGATGACCAGAGGCCCTAGGTAGCCGGTGCTGCAAACGAAAAAGAAGGAACGCTTTATTCCTGAAGTCCAACATAGTGTCTATTTTGCTTGAGAATATGGACTTGTTTCTAAGGGCTCACATTGTATTTTGAGTATAAAAATAATGATAAAAGTCGTCAGCATCGATACTGATATTCCTGAGGGCCCTGCAATTATTATTCCAGAATTTGTCAGGTACCCATTAATACACCTAGGTGGAGAGTGGTAAATGTCACAGGTCGTTAGTAACGGGCTGAGACTTGAACCCTCAACTCCGGGACTCAGAGCCAAGTGAATGGACCACTATATCATGACACTGCCAAAACTGTTATTGTCCAAGTGGCTTGAGGAATCAAATGTTTAGTACTTGCTGCAAGGAAAATGTGCTATACCAAATACCTGGTATAGATTGGATTGGGTTGGATTGAAGAGGAAGAGGAATAAGAAGTGAGTTGAAGAAAACAAAGCAACAGAAAAAAAGGGAAAGGGGGAGAATAATACATGTATAAAGATTGAAAATAGAATAAAAAACAATAAAGATGAAAAGTAAGAAGAATTGGGAGGAAAAAAAAAGGCCAAACTGAAACAAAAAGGAAAGAAAATTAGAATGAAAAGGAAGGAATATGAGTTAGAAAAAATGAAGTGAGAGATTAAAAGAAATGGTGAATAAATGGCAAAGAAGAGGAAGAGTTGCCAAAGCTAACAACTTTTTTTTCTGACTTACATTTCATATGTAAGATAGGTGTAAGTTGCAATCGTGAATGGCGACACGATAAGGGTTGGAACAACCAGGCTCAGTTGATTACAAAGCCTCTCCACATCCTGGGTGATTCGCTGATCTCTGATTGTAAAAAATATATATGGAAGGAATACAAATGTTACAATGTTAATCTCTATGGTACTAGGCTAATAGATTTGAGAACATTTACCTTAAAAGAGCTTTCAAGAGTAAAATTTTTAGCTTTTAATTCACTTTGTTGTCTGAATAGGCCTTCAATATCTTCTTTGGTAAAAAACTTCACAATACTGGTATTTGTTCTGTTTCAGGAAAGAAAATCTATCTATCTTGGTAGTCTTTCTCTAATATAAAGTAAACCAATGGTGTTGCCTGGCAATATTTTCAGCATCCTTGATCAATACAGGATTGTGCATGGTCCTTCCAGGCAATGTCCCTCAGCTAAAACACAACACATGTTCATAAAGTAAATATGCCATACAATTAACACTTCAAACAGACATTCATTTTTATGATTGAAAATATATATCTCTATTCAGCAAAGACAATTATTTTCCTCCAAAATTCCTATATCTCATACTACCGAATGAACCATTTCCTCCTGTTTTATTCTCATTTCAAGAGAATCATGCTGTGAAATGTTTGAGGACAGTATCATTATCAGTAATTAAAAGATGAAATTTGAACACTACGGCCCGTATTCTACTAATATTTAAACCTGACGTTAGGTTTAGGCTTTGGTCCAAAATCAGATTTAACAAAGGAAGTAAGTCTCAGGTCTAAGTTTTCCTTTTGTTAAACATGATCTTAGAAGCCTGTGTCAGTGTTAACTGAATAAGTAGAATTCAGACCTTCGTGTACCGGTGTGTACTTACGTGTTATCGACGTTGTCAGTTTGCAAAACATTGAGTTTGTAGTAATTAAAAGCCTTGAAGTAGAGTTTATGAAGATGTGCAGTCATCGATTCTCTCCATCTTACATACAGTAGCTTGCTGATGTACGTCTTGGCACTCTTTATCTAAAGTATACAAGTAGACAAGTAAGATAATGTAAGATCAAACAAATAAACATAAAATAGAGATCAATTTTTTTCCCCACTATCACTTTATCAATAATCATCATTATCAACAAAGAAAGAAATACAGTATAAATTAGGGCTGTGCATAACTGTGTAATGAGGTACTCGAGTACACTCCCAGCCTTGCCTGCGAATACTCGAATACTCGGACGCCATTTTTTTTTAATATTTAAAAATAAAACTTAATACCTAGCTAGCCATTATTTTGGTGATTTTACTCACACAAATAAGCCATTGTTACCTAAGAAAATGATTATGTCGCAATGCGGACTTTGGACTAGGGCAGACATTGTCACCGAAGAAAAGGATTATGTTGCAAAGCGGACTTTGGACTCGCGCAGCCATTGCTACCGAAGAAAAGGATTATGTCGCAATGCGGCCTTTGGACTCTCGCCGCCATTGTTACCAAAGGGAATTATGTCAGCGCTTTGGAGGCCTAGCTACCTTGCTCAGAAAAGATCTCCTGCGTAATAAATCGACACTTTTTATTAATTCTCTTCCCTTGAAATTAGAAAGGTAGGTTAGCTTTAAATAGTATTCTTTATTTGCATTATGTTGAGACACAGAGATGGTTGTAAAACCACTGAAAAAATAGCAACAAAAAAAAAAAAAAAATGGCGGCCGAGTATTCGAGTACGAGAAATCGTACTCGAGTAGCTGTCAACAGTGCAAGTATTCGGGTATTCGACTACTCGTCGCAGCCTTAGTATAAATGATTGTATGAAATTAGAGAAATAGAAAAAAGCCCAGGCCATGTCTTATTATAGATGATGCAGGGCTGATCAGATAATTTAGCCTCCTTCCCATTACCTTGCTCATTTATCTCAAAATCTCATACTTTTGAAGAAAACACTAATTTGGGTTATCTTTTTTCTATCTTGTTGCTGATAAAGATTTGGACCCATTGACATTATACATTATCACATACTAATGTTATTCCAGGGGTAAGAAGTGGCACACAAATATTACCTGTCAAGAAAGACTGTTTTTCAAATGTAAGGGGCAAATCCCACAAGACTTATTTAATGTATATCTACATTTTCCCCCCTGAAACAGTAGCAGGTATTTTTAAGGAGAAATTTCATATCCATCCAGAAAATATCTTATGCCACATAATTACATTATTTGTATTCAAATTTGTCAATATACAATTTTCTTAATGCCTGCCATGAGTTAGTATGTGCAGTTAGACTTGCTTACCAGGGAAATCAGTATAATGTAGAGCAGAGATTGCCATAGGACTGTAAGGAAACCAGACCAGTCCCGAGCAGGAAGAACCACATAGAATTGACTGGGGATCAAGCCTACAAAGTAAGCTGCACCTTGTTCTGTAAAAAAAAAGAGAATGAATCCTGATCAGGGCCCTGTTCCACAAAGCTTGTTATCAATAACAAGTTACAATAACTGTTATAATTGTGGTATCCGATTGTGATTGATAATAAGTTTTATGAAACAGGGTCCTGGTTTAGGTGTCAATCAACACGAATTATATGACTTTCAAGAAGTACTATTTCACATTGTGTACTTCTTGCATCAGGTATCACAGAGGACAAATATCTCTGTGATGATTAGTTGCTAAATTAAATTTTTTAATTAATTCAGAACAATTTAAAATTCAAACCAATTTATCCAACTTACAAACAAATATTAGTTTTAAAAAAAAATACTCTTTACTTTTAGATAAGGTTCAGAGGCAAAATGTTATCATCCTCAGGAAACCTTTATATCATACATACAGAAGAAAAAATGTTGTCTCTGAAACTTAGCAAACATCGAGTCTTTCCTCAATAACTAAGATATAAACTATTGTGATGGACTTTGGGGCTTGGGCCTTCCTTCCTTCCTCTTATGCATTCAAGTGCATTATCAGAACTCAAGATAAGCCACAAAGTTTTGTTCACCAATCTTACTTACCTCCACCTGCGATCAGAAGTAGCAGGAAGAAGAGAATTGTCTGAGCCGACTTCCATGACAGGAAGAGGACCGGCAGAAGATGGCCGAGTCTTTTCATAAACACCATATCTAGCTTGTACCTGTAATAAAAATGACAGACAGGCAAGATAAACATTTATATAATGAGACAGGATAGAAACCATGATGGCCTGTATTCTATTTCTAGGAAAGTTTAAACCGGACACTGGGTTTAAAATTTTGTCAAACATCAGGTTTATCAATAGATGCTAGTCTGAGGTCTAACTCTTCCTTTTATAAATACCAAAGGTTGCATTTAACTGAATTAGAACTTTAGAAGAACAGACAAATGTTTTATGGTTCATCAGGACAGAAAGTTAAATGGAGTATATATAAATATAGATACAAGTACAGTCATTATGTGTGTACTGTGATTTAAAGTACAAGTCCACTCCACTGAAAAGTTGAGCTGATTAGATAGACAAAAATCTAAAAAGCCCAAATATAACTTGGTTTTGGAAAATGGTGCTCAGATTTATTTTTAATAATTTTTTTTAATGAGCAAAAACAAGTTAATGAGCGAGTCGGTTGTGACGTAGGGTCCTCACAACACAGATTCGTAATGTAACCAAATTTAATGCATACGTCTTTGTGAAGTGCCTCGATACAAACTATTTCATTCACCTGATAAGAATAATGAAACACTATTATTCTTATCAGGTGAATGAAATAGTTTGTATAGAGGCACTTCACAAAGACATATGCATTAAATTTGGTTACATTACGAAAATAGCCTATTGTCAGAATGTATACCGCTGGCACTTTCGTTGTGAGGAGCATACGTCACATCCGTACAGCAATATAAATGTTTTGCTCGAAATACCCGAAACAAAAATCGCTCTTAAAAATCACCTGATTGAAGTACGCCCGTGATATTTGGCAGTTTTAACCTTTGATTTATTTACAACATGTTATAATTTTTGAAAATCGGAGTGGACTTGGGCTTTAAAGTGAAGTCTAATTAGGGAAGTCTCCCCTGATATCAAGGTACACATGTAGCTTCAATAACAGCAGGAAAATACAAGAAATGGATCAGTGAAAGTTTGAAGAAAATCTGATACATTATTTCAATACCGGTATGTATTTCTGAATTGGTAACTTATCATACTCAATTACATGTACATACTTTGTGAGGAGTCTGAGGACCTCTCCCATTTGCTCTGTGGTAATAATAAAAATAATAACTATATTTTTAAAATCCCAAATTTCCATTTTATCGTTAAAGACTTAAGAAAAATATGGCGCTAACGCTCATATTTATACTTTGACCGTAACTCCGTGGAGATACCCTACTAAAACACACCTAAAATCAAGTAAATATTCATGTTTTTTTTCAAATAATGGCCATGATTTAAAAGTTGTATGTTTCTTACCTGGATCGTGTCAATTTTCTTATCTTTTGGGGAGTATTTTTCCTAAAAATGAAGACTTATAATAATACACTTTCTCACAGGATTCATGGCAAACTGCTGCACAATACAATTGCATACCGTACTGGGGTGCGCGCGCAACCCACCGTCGATACGTGTATTGTGCAGCAGTTTGCCGTGAATCCCGTGAGAAAGTGTATATTATAAATCTTCATTTTTTAGGAAAAATACTCCCCAAAAGGCAAAAGATAAGAAAATTGACACGATCCAGGTAAGAAACATAACGACTTTTAAATCATGGCCATTATTGAAGAAAACATGATTATTTACTTGATTTGAGGTCTGTTTTAGTAGGGTATCTCCACGCCGAGTTACGGGTCAAAGTATGGATAAGATTGCATTAGCGCCAAAAATACTACTAGTCTACTAGCTAGTTAGTCAGTTTGGCCAATCAGCTACAATAATGGAAGAGGAACCAGAGGCAGAGGATCACAGTGAATCATTCACTTCACTTTTCCCTCCCAGTCACTGGTGATGCCAAATAATTTGAATAAGTGACAGACAGAAATCGAGTCAAGATCTTGTAGTGCATGGCACATTGCTGTTCGCTTTTATAAAAATAAAAAAGTGGGCATAAGCTAGGCCGCCGCCAGGCGGCCAGGCTGGCTTGCGGCGGCGGCGGAGCTCGATGGTACAGCTAGTACCGAACCCAGCTGGACAGGCTATGCCGCGATCAAGTTTGCGCATTGCGGGTACTGACTGGTACGGATGGAGATTCGTGATCTTCAAGACAGTTTTCAAAATCATTCGAATGGATACAGAATATCAATAAGATGGAAAAACATAACAATACCTCTTCGGAACAGTGGACATCTCCTTACTGCAGCATGAAACAACCATCGCACAAATTTAAGAGGATTTCTCAGTTAGGATCGCTTTCTTGGCCATCATCAACATCATATCATATCACGGTATGCTATGTAAATGTAGACTTCTTCCTGGCGTTGAGAAATATTTTATTACATAAAATTGTGAAATATTTCTTGAAAATCATCAAAATGAACACAATCTTAATATGTAATAGTATTTTAACAAATTAAATGTATTTAATTTATTTTTATTCATGATTGATGCAAATTTCTCAAGTCATTTTCAAAAAGAAAAGATGGTATCTCCAGAATTAAGACTACAGAAGATAGGTTATGCAATGTATCTTATGGAAAGCCAAGGCAAATAAATGTGCTGGTACTAGTACTACTAGTAGCAAGGTAAATTGCTAGTTTTTACAAATTCCGAATCGAACGGTCCTATATATTATTACTTACAGTTTATTTGTTTAATGGTACAGCTTAATCAATTATTCCAAATATGAGGTAATATCTGTAAAACAATTGCTCCGCATGTATCCTGCAGTACGTTTTTCACTGAGAGTCAAGATTCTCCGATTCGATTCCCGATCTTGAGCTGATGAGCTCTAGACTCTACACAAGAGTCGAGGTTTCTGTTAACGTTAATGCTGCATGCTGAAGCCTCAAGCTCAACGTAGCCAACCAGCCAACAGCATCAGTCATGCCTTCTCATCTAGTCATATCATCAGTGGTTACTGTCACTGCCGGAGCCTTGGCCCTGCTTTCCTTCTATCTATACAAAAGAAAGTAAGTCCATGAATGATGAAGTCAAGTTGTATCTGAACTTCTGAACTGAAGTTAGAGTGAATACACCTTTTCACGGTTAAGGGCGCCATCTTAATTTAAGATAAACAAACCATTGACCTCTAGAGGTCAGGGGTTTACGCGTAATTAAGATAGCGCCCATGCAAAAATGATGTGAGCGCACAGCGCAGGCAGTGATGTCATCAATGTTTTCAGATGCCTGCGCTGTGCGCTCACATCATATTTGCATGGGCGCTTTCTTAATTACGCGTAAACCCTGACCTCTAGAGGTCAATGGTTTGTTTATCTGAAATTAAGATGGCGCCATGTCTGAGCATGCGCACTTTTGTAACCGTGAAAAGGTGTATTGAAATTTGAAGGAATGTCAAATGACAGATTGGGGGGGGGGGACACTGCATAGCTGCATCGCTATCCTGGCTGTGTATTAGAACCTGTTTTATTGATCTCAACATTTCAAACACCACTGTACAAAACTAAACTGATTTCACTAAAAATCGGTACTTTAGTGACAATTGATGACACCTAAATAGTCTAGCAGTAAAATACAATTTTTTCAACTCACTGATGTTAGAAAGAATAATTTAAAAATTAAAATTATGGAGTCCACTGTCAAACTTTTGAACGTGTGAAATTGCTGCCTATTTGCACATGGTACAGCGCTAGAGGTCCATACGCAGTCTCTCTATGCTTTGCTGGAGTGGGGGTCTTTAAGGTCATAACTCATAACATCAATGGTTACTGTCACTGCTGGAGCCTTGGCCCTGCTTTCCTTCTATCTATACAAAAGAAAGTAAGTCCATGAATGATGAAGTCAAGTTGCATCTGAACTTCTGAAGTTAGAGTAAATTGAAGGAATGTCAAATGAAAGATGGGGGGTCTTTATTAAAGGTCCCAGGGTAGTGTTTAATGAAACTGTCATAAGTACAAGTTTACCAAAATCTCATTGAAACACCTGTATTAAAATGAACACACGTTTTAATGGGATGTCGGTGAACTTGTTGTACTTGAGATGGTGAATCGATGCCCAGGGGGTTGTTTCACAAAGACTAAGATCGACTTTAAGTTGGACTTAAGTATAACAGGACGTTCGTGCCATTGTTTGCTCTCACCATTATGATCTTTAGATAATATTTTTTCCTTCAATAATGAATTATAAAAAATGTAAGTTTTGTAGATTTTTTACCATGATTTGTACATCCCTTGAGAGACCAATGCCAGTAAATAATGATAGCAAACAATGGCATGAACGGCCTGTTATACTTAAGTCCAACTTAAAGTCGATCTTAGTCTTTGTGAAACACCCCCAGGTCTTCTTCTTCTTCTTCTTATGCCTTGTTATGGATAATCTGCCTCCTTCAATACTAAAGATTCTTGCAGATGTATATACTGGGGTGTGCAGGTGGACCACTACACCGGGTTTTCCCGTACTCCTTAATATACAAATAGTGCAGTGGGTTTTTAACGTGCAAAGGTGGTGACTTTCCTCTACATGGGGCCTCCATTTAACGCCCTATCCGAGGGACAGAGTGTGTTCCACTTAGCATAGCCTGCGTCTATGAAACAAGGGGAGGGGCACGTTAACACCATCTCCATCATATCATGATGTGAAACAAGAAGAAAGCAGGCAAAATTCTTAACAAAGTTAGCAATCAGGGCCAATTGTTGAAAAGACAGAAAGCGGCTTGTGAAGCTGAAATTTTAAGGATCTGACGATCTGAGACAGCATCATTACGGTAGATAACTTCACGCAGGCGCTCGCCCGCACGTAACCCACCATCGGTATGCACTTGTATTGTGCAGCGGTTTGCCGTGAAACCTGTGAGAAAGTGTATATTAAAGTGTTTGTTTTTCAGAAAAATACTCCACAAAAGATAAGAAACACAAGGACTTGTAAATCATGGCTATTATTTGCAGAAAAGATGAATATTTACTTGATCTTTAGGTATGTTTTAGTAGGGTATCTCTATGCCAGAGAAACGGGGTCAAAGTAGGGATATGATTCTGGACAAACTCCAAAACTTTATGTCAACAATATAAAATGTAAGATATAAGTTAAGATGTGTGGACTTATTCTAGAAAATGTCCTGTACCATATGTACAAATATATGCTGTACTACCGGTAGTGTACTTATGACCGCCGATTTTTTTTTTTTACTGTTGTGGCGCATAGGCCGCACCCAGACTTATTGATATTTTTCTCTTCCGAAAATACTGCGGCCTTTACGCCGGCAAATATGGGGTATGAAATTGTCATATGAGTTATCTGATTGATTGAAAAAAATTAGCAGAAAATATCTGACAAACCTACTGTAGACATACTATAATTTCACAAACTAGTGTATATTTCAAACTGAATCTTTGCAACCTTCCACATTTCTTTTTCATTCACACAACTTAGTCAGGAGTAAATAAAACTGTTGATAGAACTCTACACATATTTATCTTTACCCACTCCCTCCCTTTTTATTATATATTATTTGTTGTTTTTGTTGTCTATTTACTGACAGATGTAGGAGTATATCGGCATCAAGGGATAAGATGAAAGAAGAAATTTACCATCCTGTCACAGATGTTAAGAACTATGACATATTTGTAATTGAGTCATCAAGCACATATCACCAGGCTGTAGAGAGCTTTGCAGAAGCTGCCAAACAGATGAAGGTATATGGGGGGTTTTCTTTGCCATTGTTGCTGGGTTTTTTTTCTTCTTCTTTTTCTTCCTCTTCTTTTTTTTCTTCTTTCTCTTAGTTATTGATCAGAGCTCATGTAATGAAAATATGTTGTTTGGACATTCCAGGGCAAGTGATCTATCAGCACACGAACCTACAATGCTAAGCTGTAAGCGGCTTTAATTTCCTGATTTTCTTTTTCTTCCATAGCAGGAAAGTGAATAAAATTGAGATAATTAGTTATGATAAATGTGTAATACCTTGCTGAATTCATTTATTTATAATGTTATAGAGCTCTTGTCAAACTCTTTTTACCATCGATTTTAAGTAAATGGCTTCCGTGAAGTTTTATGTATGAGAAATTACGAGAGATGACTCATTGGCTAGAGGAAAGGTTTTTGTCTTGCATGCGTAGCAAAAGCAAGACATAGGCGCCTTTTCGGTGACGGCGGCGGTGGCGGCGTCAGCGTCAACATCAAAAACTTAACCTAAGGTTAAGTTTTTGAATTTTTAATATAATTTTGAAAGTATAAGTTCTTATTCAATGAAACTTGGCCTAAAGAGTTATCAAGTATCCCCAATCATGTGAGTAGAATTTCAGGTCACAAAGTCAAGGTCAAAGGTCATTTCAGGTCAACAAACCTGGACTATGTTGTGGCAACAACATCAAAACATTCAGATTTTGAATTGTTATCATAATTTTGAAAGTATACATTCCTATTCCATGAAACTTGAACATAAGGGTTATCAAGTGTCACCAATCATGTGATTAGTCTTTTAGGTGACAAAGTCAAGGTCAAATGTCATTTCAGGTCTGCAAACTTAGACTTTGTTGTGGCATCACCATCAAGATTTTGAATTTTCAGCATAATTTCAAAAGTGTTTGTTCAAATTCCATGAAACTTGTACCCAAGGGTTATCAAGTATCACAAATCATGTGACACAAATTCCAAAGACGAAGACAAGGTCAAAGGTCATTTTAGGTCAGTAGACTTGGATTATGTTTTCACAACTTAATATGAGAATTAATAAATCAATTTTTGTTATTTGTTTATATTTCATGAAAGTTATCAATCTTGGTACAAATAATAGTAAATAATTCTTCTGATGATTCTTAGTCAACATTCACTTCAAAATGCTGATTATATTCAGAGGATTTCATATTTGGGGGCCCTGGTTAATGGGCCACCCTGCCTATAAATAATGTCCCAACCTCAATTTTTCATCATATCGAATTGCATAATGCAGGCGAGACTGCCGAGAGCATTCCCTTGTTTAGATAGATAGAATCTTAGAACCAAGTCAGTGTGCTAGTGACCATAGGTAAGGCACTGATCCTGAATTATATTGTCTCTCTGATAGGACGTCAAGTCATTTGCTCCATGTGCTTAGCTCAAAGCATACCTGTTTCATTAGCATTCAAACAATCAATCTGAAAGCCAAAGAAGGTGAACAGGATCACACTTAACTGTGATGGAACTTGCCACTACTGTGCATGACCTTTCACCCCTGTGCTATGGATTGACCTATTAAATTAATGTTCCATTGATTCCCAGGTTATAGGTCTGGACTGTGAATGGGTGACCAGAGATGGTCAAAGACAACCTGTGGCTCTCCTGCAGCTCTCCTCCCCTGTAAACCAATCCTGCCTCCTGTTCCGTCTCAACCAGCTAGATGGAGAACTTCCAGAGAGTATCCTCACCATCCTCCAAGATCGCAAGTAAGATTTAAGAAAAGTTCTACATGATAGGGATGGTTACGTTAGGCTGCTGCCAAAGGGTGCTTACAGAAATCTCACTGGGTGATGACCACTCATCCAATATCGCCTGCATATAGCCAGCAAACCTTATGTCTCGGCAGAGGGAAAAAATATTGCTGAGACAAAATTTTCACTTCATATTCCAAATTTCCTGAATGTATGGAATAGCTATTCACCAAAGAAGAGGTTTGATCCCAGTGAGATTCTAATTTTCATCTACTGGATCTCGTAATTTTGATGCTATTGCTTCAGGGCGATTCCAAGCATTACGCATTGACATTTCCAGAGAAGTTTCAATTATTGAAAAAGAATATTATAGACAATTTTTATAAAAAATCTACAAAGTAATAATATTATATATAAACTGATATGAGTTACTTGTACTTTCACGACTGTTGAGATCGATTCCTATGATCAACCATTCTGCAAATTTATAAAATATTGAACTTCAAATAGCTTTGTTGCAGAATGACCAAAAAATGATGTAGATGTACAGTTAGCAGCTAGATTATTCATACCCCTTGTAAATTTGATGTTTTTTTGTAACTCAAGAAATAAAAGTGGACTTGTTGGATTAGGGCCTGTATTGAATATATTTAGATGTAAGTCACATTCTCAAGAAACGAAAAATCGGGACATATCAATTTTCCACATTCCGGTACTTAAAAAAATTACAAAACTTGGTAAGGGTATGAATAATGTAGTTGTTATCTGTTATGTTAAACAAACTCGTACATTGAGCTATTTATGCAGCTCCTTGTGACATGAAAGACCATACTGGAGTGTTAATAGGATCATCGTATTTTGTTTTATGTTCCGATAGCACACTGAAGGTTGGTGTGGGAGTGATTGACGATGCTAAGCGCCTTCTCAATGACTACCAAATCATCACCCACGGATGCCTTGACCTACGCCACCTCGCACTGCGACACCTGTCTCGACCTTGAGAGGGCGCTCCCTTAGTTTACGGGAACTGGCCAGCGTTGTCCTACAATATGAAATGTCAAAGGACGATAGGGTGCGTTGTGGCAATTGGGAAGCAGTTCCGTTGTCTAAGGAACAAATCAATTACGCTGTGGAAGATGCAGTCATCGGGGCAGCCATATTCTTACGAGTCGTTGCCTACAAGGTGAAAATAAAACAGTTTGAGTCATTTCTTCAACCAGAAACATGGAAGAGCATTTCGTCCATGTGTCAAGGAATCATTGACATGTACCCTGATATGAAACAGCGCACAACAACAAACTCGTCTCCGAAGAAAGCAACAAAAAATTCAAAAGTTGTTTTCAATAATTTGGAAGAGCGCCCTCTGAGTAAAGCATATAAGACCAGGAAGTCAGTGATGTACCACAACTGCCGTCTTCTGGCACCGGACGATACGCTTCTCTGCACGTGCGACAAGAGGAAAGCACTGTGGTATATCGGGAAGGAAATTGGGGAGCTGATATGCGAGGAACCCTTGACGGTGAGGCTCTTATTTGAACCCGCAGGGGTCCCTGGTCCTGATAGAGAGTACTATCAGATTGAGAAAAAGAACATATGTGTAGTGTGTGGCCGGGAAGACTCCTACATTAGGAAGCATGTGGTTCCGCATGAATATAGAAGGTGAGTCTAGCCGCATTCTCACATAATGCAGTCAATTACCCCAAAAAAGTGCTTCAGGAAATTGAAATCATTTACTTGTATAGCACTTCACATTTTTGTATCTTATAACACATACTTGTAGATAAAGAAAAATACTTTATAGAGGGGTCTTTGTTGGAGCAGATACTGCTTTTTTTTTTCCCACCCCTACTTGCCATTTTGTTTACATGTAGTTTTTTCCCTGAAGGAATTTCATTTAAGGTGGTTTACTTCAAGTGTGAACCAGGCTTTAGAAGGCGATTTCACAGGAATCAAGGAATTTCAAAACAAATCTCATGCTAATGTTTGAGTAGTTCTCATGTTTGCCAAACAGACCAAGAAAGAGGTCCACTTCTCTTTTAAAATGATGATTGTTTTGTACGAAGCACTTCAGTACGTTTTCCAAATAGTTCTATAGATGCATGTAGGCCTACTGGTATGCATGATTTCCACTAACTTTAACTTTCCCTGGAAAGATTACATACAGCTGTTTTTTGGGGCCCTCATGTTAACCATCTTGTTCCTTTTGAAGTCATCCAACTATCAGAGGTACATCCATGTTGGTCTCTTTGCAAATGCTCTTTAAGTATGTGATTTTCAGTAATTTTATCTACAGATGTAGGATACATAAATGCTCAATAAATACATTATGTCACAAATATTATGTCACAGATATTTCCTCAAGCCTTATTTTAGTTTGATGATATTGATTTGTACATTTATAGGTCATGTTATCATTATCTACTTTCTTGCAGACACTTTCCGCAGAACCTAAAGATGCATTCCTCACACGATGTCCTCCTGCTATGTCTACGATGCCACCAGAGGAGCAGTGCATATGACAACTACATTCGGCAGGACCTCTCACACCAGTACCATGCCCCCATCTGCAACAAGACCAACGCTAAACGCCTTGAGGATCCTCAAAGAGTACAGGTCCGCTCCAGTGCAAGGGCACTAATCCGCCACAAGAAAGTGAACAACCTTCCAGAACATCGAATACAGGAATTGATAGACCATCTACAAGAGTTCTTTGGGGTTGACGAGATAGACGATGCCCTCCTGCAAGAGGCGGTTTCCATGGAGACGAAAGTGACCAATGAGGATTTTGTTGGGTCACACGGTTTGAAGGTCGTGGAGGAGGTGATGAAAGTGGAGGATGGATTGCATAAGTTTGAAAAGATGTGGAGGCAGAACTTCCTGGACACGATGGATCCTCAGTGTCTCCCGGAGTTGTGGTCTGTTGATCATCTGCATGAAGTATATGTGTCCAAGAAGTGAGATAGGCTTCCACAGATGGATAGCCGAATATCATGCTGATTTTTTTTTTTTTTTTTGGGGGCAGATACCATGCTAAGCCAATGGGATTTTTAGATGATGATAAAAGCCAGAATGTTAAAGGTAATACAAAGTTTTGGGAATATTTCAATTTTTGTGGATCATGAAATTTAAAATTTTCATTATCATTGTGAAGCCTAGTGTTAGAACACTCAACTCTAACAAAATTGGGCTCTAAAACACTTTTGATTTGCAGAAAAAAAAAATTTTTAAAATAAAAAAATTTACCGGTGCTCCGGTAAATTTGGTATAGCTCCCTCTCAGTTCGAAAATTTACATGTCATCTGAAGAGCATAACACATATATAACACTATTGTCAAAGTGTAATAATTAACATGTTTTGACACCAAATCATATTACCAGACAAATCAAATATATATAATCATGAAGATACATTTTTTAAAGTCAAGTTGCCTTAGTGTATGATTTTTATACTGTCTCGTTAATTTAAAAAAAAATATATTTGTCTGTACACTGTAATCGTAATATATAATTTTATAATCGATCAGGACGCCATCTTTACTGCAATTACTGTACTTAATTCAGTACGTAAATCTATGCATTTCCTGCTCGGTCCTGCCGGAATATTCAGTGTTGTTCTCTTTAACTTATTTTCCATTTCCATCTCTTAATCGTTTCTGTGTTTTCAAATTGAAATGCATTTGTTATGACTCGACTATGCTGTTTCGCCAGCTCTGTGAACGAACGGGCCGTGTCTGTACGTTGTGGGAGTGATTGTGCATTGACACGCTGGCATTGATCCCAGGCCCAGTGCAGTGTAGTATAGTATGTGCGTTGGCATGGCTTGGCCCGAAGACGCATCCCAGGCTTGCATTTTCTGAGCACATGTATTTCGGGATGATCTCAAAATACCCGCGCAAAGTCGTTGTACAGGGACAGTTTTGGGTAATCATTTATAGACAGAACGTAACATTATTTATTTTTATTTCTTTATTTTAAAAAGAAGAAGATACGTTTAATCATACAAACAAAGATTTAATAATCAATAATTAGGTCGACTTGACGTTTTCCCAACAGTCAATCATGTACTGCACATTCTTATTTTGAGATCATCCCTTATTGAGGAATGTTGTTCTGGCACTGACTCCCGGGTAGAGGTCAGAGAGGTCAGTGATTCGTGAATTGCTACACGTGTTTTGGACTAATATCTCCCTTTCCGTATATAATATATACTATAGAAAGAGAGTCTCTCTTTCTATAGCCGTGGACCTATGTTACTCTAACTTGATATTCTCTCTCTCTCTCTCTCTCTCTATCTCTCTCTCTTTCGCTGCTATATCCCTCTCATCTCCCCCTCCTCTCTCTCTCTTTCTCTCTTCGATATCCCTTCTCTCCTCTCTCTTCTCTATCCCTTCTCTCCTCTCTTCTCTAGCCCTTCTCATCTCCTCTCTCTCTTTTCTATCCCTTCTCTCTCTCTCTCTCTCTCTATCTTTATATCTCCCACTTTCTATCCCTCTCCCTCTCTCTTTATTTCTCTACCCCATACCATTCTACTCTTTCTCTATTTATTTCTCTTTCGATGTATATTTCTGTCTCGATCTCTCTCTCTCTCATCGCTTCTCTCTTTAATTTATCACTCATCCCCTTCCTCTCTCTTTCTCTCACTATTTCTCTCTCTCTCTCTTCTTTCTGTACCCCTTTCACCTTTTCCCTCTCGAATTCGATCTCCACATGCTTGCACTCTCTCTCTCTCTCTCTTCTGTATCCCTTTTCTCTCTCACTCTCTCTCTCCTGAAGTATCCCTTCTCTCTCTCTCTCTCTATATATTGATCCCTCACTATCCTGTTACTCTCTCTCCCTCTCTCTGTCTCTCACCCCCTCTCTCTTTCCCCCTCTCTCTCTCTCTCTTTCCCCTCGCTCTCTCTCTCTCTTTCTCTCTCTCTCTCGACCTATCTCTCTCAATTATTACTCATTCATCTTTCTTTATCTCCAACTTTCTTTCTCTCTCTTTCTGGAATTGAGAAGTTGGGCCTAAGCCTAAGTGAATTGGATGCACACAAATACAATAAAAATAAAAACAACAACTGCATATTATTGTGAAGCTCGAAATAATCTAACTTTCAAATTTGATAGGCCTATTATTATGCAGCCTGGTGAGTAGAACAATTCACACTATTTTTTAATGCCATTATGGTATGCCCACTAAACGCATGTTGAAAAGCATTTGTTTTGCTGTCCAGACTGATAATCTTCAAGTTGACATTGGACCTTCTTACCCATTTATCAAACTGAGAGAATGGCACTGTCCACTGTCAAGTGAAAAGATAAAGTAATGTAGATGAATTCAGGGGCGGATCCAGCCGGCGGCAAGGTAGGGGGCCTAAAAAGGTGCCCACTTCGTGCGAAAAATTTGAAAATCGTGCCGTCGATTTTTCGCTCAGGGGGGTGAGCACAATTTTTTTGGCACCCGAAAAAGGTTTTCCATCCGGGAAGAGTTATTTTTCCACCGCCACCACCAAACCTCCCCCTGGGCGCCAGGGGTAGTGAGCACAATTTTTTTTGGGGGGCATCCCTAAAAAAAATAATTAAACAAAATTATCACAAAAACGATAGAAGATCTCATTCGCGTGAAAGGGCCGTATTTTTTTATTGGGGGCATGTAGATGACGATGATATCACAAGGATAATAATAATCACAACAAACGATAGAAGTTCTCATTTGCGTGATAGGACCGTATTTTTGGGTTTGGGACGTTTCGTTAAATTATTAGAGAAAGAAGACGATTCGTTGTACCGTTCTCGACTCTTAATCCTTGTCTGAATTGAGTTTCCCCCCTCGCGCGAAGCGCGGAAGCTGACGTTTCATTAAATTATTAGAGAAGAAGACGATTCGTTGTACCGTTCTCGATTCACTTCCCCGGAAGCTTTGACGTTTCATTAAATTAGAGAAAGAAGACGATTCGTTGTACCGTTCTCGACTCTTAATCCTTGTCTGAATTAAATTTAACCCTCCCGCGCGAAGCGCAGAAGCTTTGACGTTTCATTAAATTATTAGAGAAAGGAACGATTCGTTGTACCGTTCTCGACTCTTAATCCTTGTCTGAATTCAGTTCCCCCTCCCCCCCTTCCGCGCGAAGCGCGAAAGCTTTGACGTTTCATTAAAATATTAGAGAAAGAGGACGATTCGTTGTACCGTTCTCGACTCTTACTCTTGTCTGAATTCAGTTTCAACCCCTCCCGCGCGCAGCGCGGAAGCTTTGACGTTTCATTAAATTATTAGAGAAAGAAGACGATTCGTTGTACCGTTCTCCTCGATTCACTTCCCCCCGGACAAAGGCGGCGGAATGACTTCCAAAGTGGGGCACCAACAAAAAGGGCACTTTCTGGAAAAAAGGGCACCTTCAAAGGGAAATCTCAAAGCGAAAAGATACAAGTTTTTAGACATTGGTATATACCCCTATATTGTGATTACATTATCAGGGGTGATTTTAATATTTGTTTCTCTTTATACATCATATAAGATATTGGTTAAGCATCATACTTTGCAGTTGGATGCTATGGTCTGAAAATTCACTTGCGAGCGAGCAAAGCGAGCGAGGAAAATTTAAAGATTTGTGAGGTCGCAGCGCGAAAATTTACATCTTATAAAGAGGAAAACCCCAATCCTGATGGGATTATAAACACATTCTCATAACGGAAGACTGAAAAGGCCTTTGATAAGTAACATAATTATAACATCTATAATGCGAGCGAGCGTAGCGAGCGAGCTTTGGGGGAAATTGCTCTTAGTCGCTGGAAATTAGGGCACGTTTAATAATGAGAGGAAAAGGGACACTTACCAAAAGGGATAAGACACTTATTAGAAAAGAAAAGCAGCACGTGTCAAAGTACAAAGGCTAATTACCAGAGGTGAAAATGGAGCACTTCTTACACCTAAACAAAGAGGCACTTATGAGAATGGAAAATGGGCATTTGTCGACGGAAAAGAGGCACCCATCAGATTTTGATAGGGGCTTTTATAAGAAGTGAAAAGGGGCATTTATGAAAAAGGGATAGGTTCCTTATTAGAAAGAAAAGGGGGCACGTATCATTGTTAAACTGGTAATTATCAGAGGTGAAAAGGAGCACTTATCGCATCTGAAAAGGGGCACTGACCATATATGAAAAGAGGCACTTATGAGAATGAAAAATGGGCACTAATAATAAAGGGAAATGTGCATTTGTTGAAAAAGGGGCACCGATCAGATTTTAATAGGTGCATTTATCGGAGGTGAAAGGGGGCTTTTATTAGAAGGAAAGTGGCTCTTATTAAAAAGAAAAAGAGGCACATGCTAAAATAAACGGGGCACTTATCAGAGATGAAAAGAGGTAATCATGAGAAGGGGAAGGGGCACTTATAAGAAGGAAAAGGAGCTTTTATTAGGAAGGAAAAGGGGGACGTGTCAAAATAAAAGTGACATTTATTAGAGATGAAAAGAGCACTTATCAGGAGGGAAGGTGCACTTGTCAAAGTAAAACGAGTATCTCTCAGAATTGAATAGGGTCATTTACAAGAGATGAAAAGGGCACTTATTATGAGAATGAAAAGGAACTATTTTCATAGGTAAAGGGGCATTTATGAGAAGGGCTCTTTTTAATGGGGCACTTATCATAAGGAAAGAGGCACTTATTAGAAAGGAAAGGGGGCATGTGAAAAGATAAGGTGCGTTTATCCGAGTTAAAAGGGGTAGTTATTAAAAGAGGAAGGGGCACTTCTTACAAAGGAAAGGGGCACCTGTCAAAGCAAAAGGGCACCTCTCAGATTTGAATAGGACAGTTATCAGAGGTGAAGAGGGCGCTTATCAAAAGTGAAAAGGGCGCTTCTCGTACCTGAAAAGGGGCACTTACTAGAGATTAAAAAGGGCACTTATGAGAATATTGCAAAGGAAAATGGGAACTTGTTGAAGGAAAAGGGGTAAGTGTCAAAATAAAGGGGCACTTATCAGAGGTGGAAAGGGAAGGGGCACTTTAAAAATTAATAGGGGCACTTGTCAAAGTAAAGGGCACTTTTCCTATGTAAAAGGGGCACTTTTACAAAGTTAAAGGGCATTTTTCCTATGTAAAAGGGGCACTTTTGGGGTTCTTGAAAAAGTAGGAGGGCACTGTGCCCCCTGCCCCCCCCCCCCGGAGCGCCGCCTCTGCCCCCGGAAGCTTTAAATTATTAGAGAAAGAAGACGATCCGTTGTACCGTTCTCGACTCTTAATCCTTGTCTGAATTAAATTTTCCCCCTCCCGCGCGAAGCGGGGAAGCTTTGACGTTTCATTAAATTATTAGAGAAAGAAGACGATTCGTTGTACCGTTCTCGACTCTTAATCCTTGTCTGAATTAAATTTTCCCCCTCCCGCGCGAAGCGGGGAAGCTTTGACGTTTCATTAAATTATTAGAAAAGAAGACGATTCGTTGTACCGTTCTAGATTCAGTTCCCCCCGCGCGCGAAGCGCGGAAGCTTTGACGTTTCATTAAATTATTAGAGAGAGGAACGATTCGTTGTACCGTTCTCGACTCTTAATCCTGGTCTGAATTCAGTTTCACCGAAGCTTTGACGTTTCATTAAATTATTAGAGAAAGGAGACGATTCGTTGTACCGTTCTCGACTCCTTTTCCCTTTTCTTCCTACGTCCTCTTATTTTTTCTCTTCTCTCTCTCTCTCTCTTTTTTTGGCCGGCGTTTTTTTTTTGGGGGGCGACTGCCCCCACCGTCCACCGTTAGATGAGCATCTAGGGGCTGGCCTTAGGGCCCCTGATGGGGTCCAGGGGCAGAGCCCCCGGAATCTCAAGGGTTTTAGGCATTTAATTACGGTCAGATGAGCATATTGTGATACCTTATTTGTGACACAGGCCGTTTACTAATAGGTGTTGGGTCCAGGGGGCGAAGCACCAAGAAGCTCAGGGGTTTCAGGCAATAAATTACGGTCAGATGAGCATGCATATTTTGATATCTCATTTCTATTACTCTTTTTCAAAAAGGTGAGGGGGTTCGAGCCCCACCCCGAGCACCGCCGTTCCGCAGGTCCTGACATGAATGCTTCTAAATAAGCATATTTTTTTGCCCGTCTGTAAATTTGGGAATGAGTCATTTTCCAACAAACGCATACAAAAGTATAAATTATAAAAAAGTGCGAAAAATCCAGGAAAATCATGTCATTTCAGCAACATTTGTAAATTACTGGTATCGAATTAGAAATAAACCACGTTTGAATTGTATTTCGGTGGTCAAATCCCGGAAAATCATGTCATTTCAGCAACATTTGTAAATCACTGGTATCGAATTAGAAATAAACCATGTTTGAATTTTATTTGGATGATATAATGACAAGGATAATAACCACAAAAACGATAGACGTTCTCATTACCGTGAAATTAAGAACCATATTTGTTTTTTTGATGGGGTTATGTAGATGTTGATGATATGACAAGGATAATGATATAATCACAAAACGATAGAAATTCTCATTTGCGTGAAGTGACCATATATTTTTGTGGGTTTGGGTTATGCATGTAGATGAGGATGATATATATGACAATGATAATAAGGGCCTATAATATTTCGGAGAGAGATCGAGAGAGAGACGCGGTGAAATATAATTGGTTATAATCCAAACGGTACAGGAAAAAAAAAAAAACGACGCTAGTTCAGAATCATATCCAAATTTCGACCCGTAACTCTGGGGTGGAGATACCCTAAGTATTACGGTAGATAACTTCACGCAGGCGCTCGACCGCACGCAACCCACCATGTATTGTGCAGCGGTTTGCCGTGAAACCTGTGAGAAAGTGTATACTAAAGTGTTCATTTTTCAGATAAATATTCCTCAAAAGATAAGAAAATTGACAAAAAACAGGTAAGAAACATAACGGCTTTTAAATCATGACCATTATTTGAACAATCGATGAAGATTTAGTTGATTTTTGGTATGTTTTAGTAGGGTATCTTCACGCCGGAGTTAGGGTCGAAGTCTAGATATGATTCTGAACTAGCGCCAAACAATAGTACCGTGTTTTAGGAAAGAGAGAGGGAGAGGGAGAGAAATAAAGAGAGAGACAGGGAGAGACAGAGAGAGAAAGAGAGGAGACTATCTAGATAGACATATTTCTTGTATTTCTTACATGTAGGCGTATATCTGAACGATTTTGTGGTCATTCATTTTCATATTGCTTTCTTTCCGATATTCTTTCCTGAATACATTTCAGACATGAGAATTGAACAAATAATAAGAGTTCATGTATCCCGTAGGCCTACTGGAAACTTGTCTATTATACATGTATATTGATCCAAGAGCTGATCAGTCGAAGCTGAGACTAGATTGAGACGGTTGCCGAAGAGGGTTTTACCATGGACCTACTAATCACGTAGGTCTATGCATTGTGCATATTGAACGGCAACGGAGATGTGTATCTGATTCATACACTACACAGACACACACTGTACCATGGATATAAGCCATGCGAATACAGTCCCTCCGCCGCTCAGCGAGGTCACCGCGGTGTCGAGGCTTGCGCCGAGACGTAACACAGTTTCAATATCGATTATACCAAGGACCATGTACGACAGTAGATGGCGCTAGTAAACAACACCAGGGGCTGTTTTATATACAGGCAGCTTGGAACTAATAATTGATTTATTAATTACTGTTTAATTTACTAAAAAAAAAATATCTGTATTTCAGCAGTGGAGATTGGTTAAAAATATTCCTATAACATCGTTTTATAAGATCAAACAGTTTCAGAGGAATTCAATATTTTTACCAACACTTTGTAATACCTTTAAGCAATGGACTCTAAGAGACATGTGCAGTGTAATTAGTTTTTATATTCTTATCCCTATAGGACAATTCATTCCATCAAACTACATGTAAATACTTGAATAGTACTATTCATTCTTACTCAATACTACAGCATTGGAGAATAGAGATATGATCAATTTTCAAGGGTATTCTCTTTAATTGTATTGTCTGTTCAAGGATATTCTGTTTGTATTCCATCAACCATAACTTGCAGTCAGTTATCTACCAGTAAGCCAAACTTCACTGGAATTATGCTGCATCTTTCTTTTATAAAAGTGACTTATTTTGATATTACAAGCAATTCAATTTTACGATTTTTCATCAAAGAAAGAATATACATGTACATGTATTTTTGAAAATTTAAGTCCTCTGTGAAACAGCTGTTGTCTTCCATTTCATTCTAGAATACAGTTTATATTCATCACTAACTTCTTTTTTTTTTTTTTTACTGATCTAGTTATCTTTTATCAACTACTTGTGACATTTATTACAAAATTGAGTGCAACTATGAAGGAGTCTTGCTGCAATACTGTTTTTCTTGTTCTTGATTTTAACAAGAAGCTACCTCATAAAAAAATGTTACTGCACTACAAAGATGCCACAATATGTCAGGGACATGATGTAACACATATGTTCTGTTTATCTTCGAAATCTTTATGCAGATCATCATCACTTACAGTTACAAATGATGTTTGTGTATTAATGTATGAAATGTGCCCTTTTTTAAATTTTGGTATTTATGCCATTTCTCAAAAAGATATAGGTTGATGTGGGAGAAATAAAACTTGATTAATAAATTAAAAGAAGAGTGGTTAGAATTGTCACAAAATATACATGTAAGCTGTTTTGAAAGAAAGTGGTTTTATCTATATCCTTGAAAAATCTTCTTTATTAAAGTGAAATAATGTTAGGATAGTTAAAGGAAATGAGGAAGAGTTGGATGAGAATTACTGAGATGGACACTTTTTGAAGATGAAGAGTTTTGATGTAAATTGTGCAAGTCTGAAAGGGAGATAAAAGTGAAATAGGAAGAAGAAACAAAGCATACACTGCAGAGATCGGAATGTTATGAGAAAGAGTGTAGAAAAGGAGAGAGATAGTGAGAGAAAGATTGAGAGAGAAAGATTGAGAGAGATAGAGGATGGTAATGGGTAAGAGGGTGAAGGACTAGGAAGAGAACAAGGAAGACAGAAGGGGGGGGGGGAGCGAATTTCTTTCACTTGTCTTCTGTAAAGTCCCTTATACATATATTTGTGTACCTTGATTTTCCATTTGGGGGGGGGGGGTATTCAACAAATGTTTTCATTTCTTCAATCACAAAACCGCAAGATTATGCACTCACTCATTTGTTATGCATTTAAAAAAATTATAAATATATTTCCATTCAAAATAGAATGGCACCATCAACACTTGACAAAACTCAATTGGAGTATACAATTCCAGACCTGCCCACTCTAAGTAGAAATACACAGCCCATTACAAGCTATAATGTTTGTTTATTCAACAAATCATCCTCAAAAAATATGTTTTGACAGTTGACACAGCTTTTCCTACAAATTCATAATCAATGTTCATGTATTTATGCACCAACAAAGCAATGCTCATGTATGATTTGTATGATTCACAGAGACAAATCTGTCAGTGTAGTTGATTATACACGATATATAGACATTTGGTGAAATGATGCCGAGTACACGGGTACACTGATTCTTATGTATTTTGATTATTTTGCATGCTATCCGTGTATAGAGCCATATTGTTCATACATCATGCAAGTAAACTGCCTTGAAAGACAAAATAAAACAAAGGATCAGTGATAAAATGAAATGACAAGCATAGTATGCAACATGTATGTATCTCGGAACATGCAGAATGCCTTTGTTGCATACATCTACATTTTTAACCCCCACCTGCCATCAAATGCATAAAATGCTCTTATTTTGCGGACATGTTTTTTTTTAGGTGGTTTTAATACTGCATTGTGAGCAAGGCTTAATAAATACATGTACGGTACATGATTGACCTATCTTCTGACTCGTCCACCTCTTACTTATGAGCTCAAGATACCGTCCAGTAAAGGTTTGAAGTGTAATGATCAAAAGAAATTATTTTGCTCTCAATAATATGGGTTCCATTTTTCTATACTATGAGTTATAAATATTTCTTCTATGAAGAGATATTGCAAGTTCAAATACACTCTTAATAAGCAAAAGAGCAACCCGTATTAAAGCAGACTAGTCGAAGCATCCGTACATGCTCGCAGTAGAATAGGGCACGCAAAGAAAGTCCAATGGCACCCTATTTATTTTACCCTTTATTTCTTCATACTTTTTTTTTTTTACTGTTAACTCATAAAATGCTAGGATAAATTGTATTAAGGTTGGTTTTACACATTCTTACTGTAGGCAGACTATTTTTATAGGCGATTGGTACACTTTTAACACAAAAGTATAATCCCATTTTGAAAATTGGCGTTAATGCCACATTCAAAACCACAAAACTGATGAGTCTTCAGTTTGAAAATGATAGTGAACATAAATAACATGATAAAGCATGTATATACTGTACTTGCAATTAATGTTTTGCTTTTCCTTTCCTTTGGATCAGAATGGTACAGAGACTAGAATGAGAGGGAGTAAGATATCAGTATAGACAGAGAGAGAGATATATATCAGTATATACAGAGAGGGGAGAGGGGAGAGAGAGAGAAGGAATGAGAAAAAGTGTAGAAAGACGGACATAAAACGGAAAGACTTTGGAAGGCAATGGGTGAAAATGAGTCGCATTGAAAGTGTTCAGTTGTCCAGTGTTGATTTTTTTTTATACAGAGGAACCTTATAAGTAGAAATAATTTGGCACACACAAAATAAACAAAATACAATTGTTACTCTGAAAACTTAAACAGTTGAATGCTAAGAGCTGGGACTGGACCTTGAACTTTAACAAGGGATTGTTATAACAGTAACCTTCATATAATGAGGTCCTACTGGATTTATTCATATTTCTGGAATAGCAATGTTGGTATTGAATATTTCCCTTTTAATCCACATGATAACAAGAAAATTAAAAAAAAATTCCATCCTGATGTGATGCACAAAAGAATGTGATAGACATAAGGGAAGTCATGGGTATAATAAGCATTGTTTTGCGACAGAAAAAGAGGGGGTTGGGACCTGCTCAAATTTTGTATGCATTATCAAATCTTTGGTAAAACTGGTATATTATAATAGAAAACAAAATATTTCAGCAAATTTGCGGGATTCTGTGACAGTCCGAGAACCAATTAATAGATAATAAATCTACAACATGCACAAGAAGTATCCCTGTTTCATAAACAAGTTACAATAACTGTTATAAATCTACTGAAATGGTGGCATTTGATTGGCTGATAGCAAATTTACCATAGAAATTTAGCATCTGTTTTGATAACAAGTTTTTATGAAACAGGGCCCAGGTGGAACAGTCTACAGACAGTCTGCCCACCTGCTTGCATAGTGAGGAGAGCCAGAAGTCTGTGTTACTTACACCAGCTGCGGGTAAAAAAAAAAATTAAGCCTCATTCATGCATGACATGGTATACTGCTTATAAAAAGTAAATTGAAATATAAAGTGTAGTGCCGTTCACACTTCTCTACTTTGTAACTCTAGTACACTTCAGGGCATTTGTGCAACCACCCTTTTTTACATCCACTTGCTTTTGTTTTTCTGCATCGGGTGTTTTTTTTTCAGGTGGTTTACCGTGTTTACCGTGGTTTACCGTGTGCAAAGAAGGACCTTACAGTCAAATTATATGACCAACTCGTGAAAATCAGCGTGAAATAGCCAAACCATGAATTTTCTGCAAAAACTAAAAATACGGGCAACAATGAGACTCCGTAAAAATAAGAAAGGAAGGCCATTTGTGCACATTTTAAATAATGGCTAGCTTACCCTAGATGCATTTTATAGCATACATCACATATGTATACATCCATCATCACTCTCCTCTAACCTTCTAGCTTCCTATTATACATGTAAGAGGATAGAAACTTGTAAGTGGTACAGTCAAACCTGCTTTAGTGACCACCTGTCTACAAAGACCACCTGTCTACAAAGACCACATTTTTGGTTTCCCTTGAAAATGGTTTCTCATTGAAACATGTACTAAAGGAACCTGTCTACAAAGTCCACTTTTTGTGTTTCCCTTGGGCGGTCGCTATGGACAGGTTTGACTGTATATCGCAAACTTCACTTTTTTAAGACAGAAAATTAGCTATGGAAAACAATTCTGTGGTTCAATGGCAGAAGTGAAGAAGATGAAGTTTTAATAGTTTCTTCTCCCGCCCATCAGTATACCTTGAAGGTTTGATATCATCCTCCTTTCAACTTTGACCTTTAGTCCACGACACACGCTACATCCTCGTCCGTATTCTGAAGTCTATTTGGCATTCCAAGGACAGAAAGTTGTTTCTCCAATCGGAAGGCACTATTATACATAAAGTTTTAGGTCTGTCAGCATATTAAAGTCTTTTTATTAAATTTGCAGTGGAAATCCTTTCACTTTGATCTGCCTCTTCCTTTCCCCTTGACTGGTGCTTTCCCTTTAGCAGGAGCTTTGCCCTTTGACCCTCCACCACGACCTTTGGCCCCTGCAGCTTTCGGCTTGGCCTGTGATGCAAAAGAGAGGGAGTAGTGGATAAATACTTTTCATGTGATACACTCAAATGATAATACATGATCATCATATTATTAGAGAACTTTACAGAAAGAGTAAGGAAAATGTGCATCAATGAGAACACCTTAAAATCTTGCTGAACATAAAGAATGAGTTTAAAAATCAGCAAATGTGCTAAGTTTTCAGGCATTTTGAGGTCTGTCTGTTCTTGTCTGTGATCTTAAATGCATACATTTTTAAATCATAAACAACTCTACCCCTCACTATCTCTCAACTCTTACTAGTGAGAAATAGCAAGTGCTCTACATATCGGTACTTTAGACTTCACTGAGGTGGGGAAAACTCTTCAAGGAACACATTCATGTCTGAGCTCAGCTAAACAAACGCATCACTGACAAAAGTCAGTGAAGAAGAAGAAGAACTAAAATTTGTAAGTGCTCACCCTCAATGCACTGACGTCATCGTCCCCATCGCTTCCTTCTTCCTCCTGTGTTCCCTCGTCCTCTTCTCCTTCCACTTTCAAGAGACCGTCTTCTACCCCCGCCGCCCCTCCTCCGCCCTTTCCTTTCTTTTTCTTTCCCCCTGCATCCACGGCATAGGGGCGTGTGCCTCCTTGTTGTACAATCTTGTGAAGGCAGCTTTAACCTTAAAGGAGGCGAGAGAGAATGCTATGAATTCTTCCAAATGCTCTTACTGGTTACTGTGGTAATTGATTGGTTAAATGTTTTTATCTCATCCACCTGTGACAATGGACATTTTATGGATTCTGATTTCAGTAATTAAAAATAGCAGCAGCCAAATTTTGAAAAATGAACACCTTTAGTGAAACCCTTCAACCAACACTAAAATGATCACATTTCATTACACATCTTTTACAGGCATCCTAACTTTTAAGAATTCTTACATCAATATTATAATTTGATTCATTAAAGCATGCTATGTCTCTCACAGGCTGTTCAGTGAAAGTTGATGTAGAGGGAGATCTTTCTACCTCTTAAAGATTTTGACCTATTACTGGCTTCATGAATGATATTTTATTTATAACATATACAGATAGGAAACGGTTTCACGATTGACAACAATGCATGACTATAAAGAGGTGGATACCAAGAAATAGTAAGATGATGAATTTTAGAAAAATTACTAAATAATTAAAAACAGAATACTGAATTTACCCGTACCATTTGCAATTCAGCATTTCAATATGTTTCATGACAATCCAAAACCTCTACTAAGCCCTGTGAAAATAACATTCTCAACCATTAAAACTTTGGTTGCATTATTCGCCTCTCTGCATGGTTGCTCGTTGCAACACATAAACTTTTGCACAAAACAATAGGCACATATTGACAAAGGATTGCTTTGTGAAACACAATGGCGGCTTTGCAAAATTACCTATTTTCAGACTTGATTATCCTAATGACAATCCTTTTAACACTGGTATAGATTAATTTTGCACTCAAAACAGTTGATTATCTTAAAACATTTTTATATCTATCCCATGATGTGGCACATGGAGATTACTTGTGTGGCATATAAAGAGTTAACAAGCATACCTTGGGAGCTACTTTGCCCATCGGAGCATTGAAATCAGAGTATTGCGTCACTTCCAACAGACTGTCAAAGTCTTCCCTCAGTAGATCATAGCTATGCATCAGGTTGACGCTATCCGGCACCCCATCTGCCTCCCTCTCTATCATCGGTTGCGTCAGGAACTTTCGAAGGCGAGGCAAGTACTCCTGGTTCAGGCTTCGAATCGAAGCCGATGTGCTGTCAGAGGAACACGAAAGATAAAAACATGAATATTTCTTCTTCTTCTTTTTTAATTATAGGAATTCTCTACATCATCTTGAAATAGCTGTTATTGAAATGTCTTTACAGATCCCTGCAAGGATTGATATGATTTGGTCCAGAGTAAAGCTTTGAATCAAATCTGATGTACTGTTGGAACGACATGAATGAAAAAAAAATCAACGTTTCGTCAGTGGAACAAATTCTCGACATCATTTTTGAATGGCTGTAATTTTAAGATTTAGACACATCTGTGTACACACAGCTGTCCGTTGTATTAACACACGCCTGTTGCATGCAGGGATTTACATCCCACACCAGGATGTTAATCACATTTTACATCTTATCTGTTTGATATTTCATGTAAGGAGGGTGAGGGGCATTACCAAAACTTTACAATGGCTTTTAAGACTTTGTCTAAGACCTTGACAATTTCGATATCTATGGTTCAGACACCTTCGCCCGATATGTACCGGCAAACTTAAGGTACCTGCCAGTTTTTTTCGATATTTAGAACTGATGCCTAATGATTTAAACTATCCTGATGATCTTGTTCAACAAGGAAATATCTTCATTCTATTACCTTTTCCTCATGTGAACTTGCAATTCTTGTAAGAGTCTGAAGTTCTTCCCTCTCGTCGAGTTCTTTCCAAGCCAGCTCGGGAAGTTGATCATGCCTCCCATGTAGCCTTGCATAGTCGTGCCCGGTATCACGCTGGCAAATACAGCCTATAGGGTGAGAAAGAGGTACTAGAATAGGCTTTTTTCGTAATGTGAATAAATTTATTGCATACGTCTTTGTGAAGTGCCTTGATACAGATTATTTCATTCACCTGTTACAAATAATTGTATCTCAATAGTCAGAATGCGAATCACATACAGTATTTATAGTTACTAGGTATGACAAACATTATGGCTTGCTCTACCTAACAACACATAACATATGCAGTTTGCATTCTGACTATTGAGATACAACTATTTGTAACAGGTGAATGAAATAATTTGTATTGAAGCACTGAACAAAGACGAATGCATTCAATTTGGTTACATTACGAAAATGGCCTAGATTGAGTCTTACATCACATAAGACAGATGTGGGAGCACGGTAGTATATTGGTAAAGGGTTTTGTCTCTCGTACGATAGGTCTCGGGTTTGACCACTGACCACTGTTCGGTGCCGACACCCTTGGACAATGTGCTTTGCCCACTTTTGTCACTCTCAACCCAGGTTTATCAAAAAAGGGTAACTGGCTATACTGGGATAACAATAACTGCAAGGCCTGCAGGAAGTGCAGTATTCATACTGATGTGGCTGCCTTGAGTAAGAAAGAACAATTTATGTTTCATTATTCATCTTTATGACACTCATAATAATACACTGTCTACTGTAAATCTCGGTGTATAAGGCGCACTTTTTTTTCCGACGGGAAAATCAAAAGTCGGGGGTGCGCCTAATACACAGGTACAGGATATTTTGAGTCCTCAAAATGCTACTTTTTAGTGGTTTCCGAAAATCTCTGTGTCTCAACATGAATTACATAATGCAAATAAAGAATAGGATCTACTATTTGAAGTTAAACTACGTTCCTAATTTGAAGGGAAGAGAGTTTTTTTTTTTTTTTTTTCAGTCTCGATAAATTATACCCCTTCACAAAGCACTTTGCCGGCCGAAGCTCTCCCGTGTCTCCAGCTCACTCACCCTTCTCCTGCAGCTCACTTACACGGGGGATATCGACTCACCACTCGAAATCTAGCCTGTCCAAATTTCGGTTTGGACTCGAGAGGAAAAATTTTCTGTCATCTTTAGTTTTAAAAACAACATTGTTACTATTCTTTTTTACTTTTACTTTTTGACTGTAAAGTCGTAATAAATAAATATCCTTCCCAATTCCCTGCATCATGGCTTGGGTTTCCGAACCGCACGCTGAAATAAGAGATGAATCTGAGATGGTGTCATCAAAAAGCAAACCCAAAAGGATTTTTTTTTTTTTTTTTTTTTAAATCTCAAAAATAGGGGTGCGCCTTATACACAGGTGCGCCTTATACATGGAGATTTACGGTACAACTCTGGTGATATGCACAGTATCCATGCTGCAATATTTATCCTTTTCAACAGGTGTGTACAAACCAGTTGTAAAAATTGTGTTGTAGTTCATGATTTTCAAGGCTATAAACTTGGCAATTTTTGAAGTACATGATGAAAGTTACTGGTTGTCCAGAATTTAATAATCTCTTCCACTTCTCGTAATGCAAGATGTATCATTCTTCCTTGATGAGGATTCTATAAAAGGAAATAACTTTCAATTTAAAATTGTTTCAAAACAAATTCTACACACACACTAAAAAAAATTATTAAAAAAACACTAACATGTGAGGAATTCATGAGAGTTGAAGCAAGATACGAACACAACGTTTTAGCATGAAATGTTCTCAGCAAGAAGGAAAACAAATAATTAAAATAGGCCGTACCTGTGTTGGTAGCAATCTCCAACAGTTTCTTGTCCTGATTGCTTTCTCCACAAGGTCACTTTGACACATGCTGTCAGCTGCTTTACTCACTAAGTCTAACTGCTTCTTGATGTCTCCTCTGAAAGGAAATGATAGTGAGAGATGACATTGCAGCAAAAATGACTTCTAGGAAATGTCAAGTGTAAAAGAAATGAGCAGACATCTCATCTTTAAACTAGATGGAACTTCAACTGCGCGCAGTCGATGATGCCTCCGCAATAGAGCAATTTTACAAACCAAAATGGAAGCAATTTTTAAAATTCAAGTTTGATTGTAATCCATCTGTTGGTTCTAATGATAACGCACGCGATCACGAGCTATTTTAGGATACATAATGAGCCCTGTGACTTTTGACCTCGTGACCCCCAAATCTAATCAGTTCATTGGCTCTGCAAGATACATACATGACCCAAGTTTGGCGGTAATCCATCGATCGGTTCTTGAGATAATGTGATCACAAGCTATTTTGCATACATAACGAGCCCTGTGACCTTTGACCTCGTGACCCCAAAGTCTAACCAGTTGATTAGCTCTGCAAGATACATACATAACCCAAGTTTGGCGGTAATCCATCAATCGGTTCTTGAGATAACACGATCACGAGCTATTTTTGCATACATAACGAGCCCTGTGACCTTTGACCCCAAAATCTAATCAGTTCATTAGCTCTGCAAGATACATACATAACCCAAGTTTGGCGGTAATCCATCAATCGGTTCTTGAGATAACACGATCACGAGCTATTTTTGCATACATAACGAGCCCTGTGACCTTTGACCTTTGACCTCGTGACCCCAAAATCTAATCAGTTCATTAGCTCTGCAAGATACATACATGACCCAAGTTTGGCGGTAATCCATCAATCGGTTCTTGAGATAACGCGATCACAAGCTATTTTAGCATACATAATGAGCCCTGTGACCTTTGACCTTTGACCTCGTGACCCCAAAATCTAATCAGTTCATTAGCTCTGCAAGATACATCCATGACCCAAGTTTGGCGGTAATCCATCTATCGGTTCTTGAGATAACACGATCACGAGCTATTTTTGCATACATAACGAGCCCTGTGACCTTTGACCCCAAAGTCTAACCAGTTGATTAGCTCTGCAAGATACATACATAACCCAAGTTTGGCGGTAATCCATCAATCGGTTCTTGAGATAACGCGATCACGAGCTATTTTTGCATACATAATGAGCCTTGTGACCTTTGACCTTGGACCTCGTGACCCCAAAATCTAATCAGTTCATTAGCTCTGCAAGATACATCCATGACCCAAGTTTGGCGGTAATCCATCAATCGGTTCTTGAGATAACACGATCACGAGCTATTTTTGCATACATAACGAGCCCTGTGACCTTTGACCCCAAAGTCTAACCAGTTGATTAGCTCTGCAAGATACATACATAACCCAAGTTTGGCGGTAATCCATCAATCGGTTCTTGAGATAACGCGATCACGAGCTATTTTTGCATACATAATGAGCCTTGTGACCTTTGACCTTGGACCTCGTGACCCCAAAATCTAATCACTTCATTAGCTCTGCAAGATACATACATGTCCCGAGTTTGGCGGTAATCCATCAATTGGTTCTTGAGATAACGCGATCACGAGCGGGGACGTACGTACCTACGTACGTACGGACGGACGGACAACCAGAAAACATAATGCCTCCGGCTACGTTGTAGCGGAGGCATAAAAAGTTGAAATGATGATAATGATGGTGGTGATGATAGTGGTGGTTGTTGTGGTGATGGTGGTGGTAGTGGAAGTGGTGGTGGTGATGATGATGGTGATGGTGATGATGATGGTGGTGATGATGATGATGATGATGGTGATGATGATGGTGATGATGGTGGTGGTGGTGATGATGATGGTGATAATGATGATGGTGACGGTGATGATGATGATGATGATGGTGATGATAGTGTGGGCAAGTAAGATGTTGAAGAACTGGAAGGTGGCTATGGTGATTATAATGTGATCAAATTGACAATTGTGATGATTATGACAATTAAATTTCTATGTCATCTCATCTGTTTCTTACCTTCCTTCATCTGGTATCACATGAAGATAGTTCTCTTGCACAAAGAGCCCTGCGATGGAGTAGTCATGGAAGAACAAGTCCATCTTATCGTTGAAGCTCATTGTCTTCAGGTCTTTGGAAGAGAAGACTTGCCTGGCTACATCCCAAGGGCCCTGCAAGGAAGACAAGATACATCAATTAATGGAACATAAGGGGAACAAAGATATACTTGACAGGGATGAGGAAAGGACAGAATGGAGCTGGACATACGCACACAGAGAGAAGGAAAAAGAGTGAGAGAGAGAGAGAGAGAGAGAGAGAGAAAGACAGACAGAGACAGATATAAACAGTTAACACACACAGATAGACAGAGGCAGACAGACACACATACAGGAAGACAGAGAAAGAGAGAGGGGGAAGCCAGGGAGAGACAGAGAGATGGAGACAAAGAGAAAGAGAGGAACAAGAGACTATGACAAATAGAGAGAAAACAGAGAAAGTGACAGACAGACAGGAAGAAACAGACAAGATTGAGGATTAGAGATACAGAAAGATATATGGATGGAAAGTCTTCATGGGAAAAGACAGTGTATCATTAGTAATTTGCCCATCCTTGGCCAATGTCAAGAACCAAATGGTAATGTCCAATGAGCTACTAAACTACTTGAAGAATATATTTCTACATGAGGGAGAAAACGATACAAGATAGAGGGCAAAATATAAGCTCTGTACTTCCTCTCAAGCCAAGAGTGCTTAACATTGAATTGAATTGAATTTATTCACCACTTTCATAAAAACATACAAAGGCAAAGAATACAATAGAATATTTCTTGCAAACACAGATAAGCCAATAAAATAGAAAATACACTAAAGGAAATTACGAAGTGGTTGGATCATCATGTAATTTTTTTTTAAAGAATGTGAAATGATAACCAAAACAACATTTTTTTTTTCTTCTTGTACTTACCAGTTTCAGATCTTTCTTTGCATTCCTTGCATCTGTATTCATCTGTTCAGCGTTCATCTTCTTCTGACCTGCACTCCACATGCTCAGGTTATGCAATACCTGGAGAAAAATGCATTAAGGAGGTAAAAAATAAGTCTAAACACTTTTTTCTACTTGTACTTGTAAAGACACATTTAAGGCACATGGATAAATTTGTTGACATATTAAGAGGAGCTTCATACAGGGATGTACAAAACCATCCACTGATGCTTTGCTCAGCTTGCTGTACTTCTTCCACAGTGACTGTGAATTGAAAATGATACAAAACTTGAGATCAAACTGATACTCTAAATCCTAGATTACAAAATGTTATCATTAATACATTCATGAAATGAAGACAATAACAAAAAAGAGGATTTAATGTATCACTATAACAGATTCCAGCAGCAAATAATTGCTTGCTTTGGAAAAAGGTGAAAAGTAGTATGTGAGAGTTCAAACTAACCTGTCTAACATCCTGGTTAGCAGCCATGATCATGCCTTCTAGAGAGGCGGGAGGAAGGGTCAGACCTTCTTTGTAAGCGATGGACATCATGGCAGCCTGTTAGACAAAAAAAAACATGGAAATACTTTTATTAATGAATACTTCTCCGAAGAGGACTTCAATACGAATTCATCATTAGAATATCTACACTTGAAAATTCACTATGCATACACACAGGTTCTTTACTTTATTGAAACACAGATATGCTGAAACTACAAAATAATAATCAAGGAAATTTTAAATCCATTCACTTGTTTCTCCAAATAAATTTGTCATCCTTTGGACTTTAGTTACATCATGGTAGTCATGATAGTGATGATGATGTCCATAGACAATCAAGGTGTCTTTTTCAACTTAGTTTCATCGTAAAATTCATCACCATATCACCATCGTCATCATCAACATCATCGCTGTCGTCGTTGTCGTCATCATCATCCTTTTAATATAATCATGTAATCGTCACATCCATCATCACCACTACACATGCTTCATCATAACAGCACTAGCTCCACCACCATCACCATCATCAAAATCATCACCATACCACCGTCACCATCATTATCATCATCACCACCAACATCCTCCTCCTCTTTCCTACTTACCTTTATCTGAGGAACCCTTGGTCTTTGGAATCTCAGATCAAAGCAGTAGTTTACTAGAGATCTGATCTTCGGATGACTTCGATCATTGCAGATACAGATGATCGGTGTTCTCGTAGTCTTGATCATCTGTATGAGCTCCTGCATGTTCAAATCAAATTAACATTACATTTTGGGCAGATTACGATACATGATAAAAGGTGGAATGAAATAAAATCTTCATCAGGTATTTTATATATCCCTAACTCCACAACAAACATCATTGTATTGGAAAAAGGCCCTGAATCAAATCATCCAGCAGTAACAGGATCTTCAATCCTACTTTATTTCTTTTGGCGAAGTATTTTGTTACTAGTGCAGCAGTGAATGTTTGCCACAGTCTCACGTAGCTAAATGTATAGGCCTTTGAGTGATCATAATCATACCTGAATTCCTCCTCTGCCTTCATGTCCAGCGACACCACCCGCCTCAACCATGATCAGACAATGATTGTAACTCTAATACGGTGTTTTCTTGTCACTACACACATGTAGTCCCACATATAAATCTTCTGTACAACATTCAACATATTTCCTTTCCCACCTATGAAAAACCTGTAGTCCTATGTTTTTAGACATTACTTGTAACTATCACTTGTAACTCTCATTGGTAACTCTCATTTGTCATACTTTTGTTACTACATATCTGTAGCCCCACATATAAATCTTCTTCATGTACAGCCTTCAATACTCCAGTCCCACATATTCCTTTCCCTGCTATCAAAAACGTTGTACTTCAACACATAGATATCTCCTGTCAATCATAATCATACCTGAATTCCTCCTCTATCTTCATTCCCTGCTACACCATCCACCTCGTCCATGATCAGACAATGTTTGTAACTCTCTTCTGTCGTCTTCTTTCCACAGCCCTTCTTAAACATGTCGGAGATGGATTGGTTGTCGAGCGATTCTGCAATACCTCCTTGTAGGCTCTTCTTCCCTCTAGAATCACTGGCATTTTGTTCGATAAAGGAAAAGCCAAGTTCCTGTGCGATACGAAATAAAGCTATAGTCACAGTTTGGTGTCTGTGGTCCCAGAAACAGCTTAGAAGAAAAACATATTTTGGCACAGTTCAATTTGCCAAGATTCCATTTTTCCTTGAAATTCTTCCAGAACTACCATGATAAAAACAACTCTCATCTGATAGTCATAATCCCCCCCCAAAAAAAAAAAAATGCTGAAAGTCTTTAGTAAAGATTTCATGCTTCTTACATCATTCTAATACGGGGTTGAAAAAAAGTTGACAGCAAAATTCTAAGATTTCATCTAAGATTTCATCTGAGATTTCATCTAAGATTTCATCTAAGATTTCATCTAAGACAATATTCAGATTGTGATGATACTTACAATAAGTTTGCACTCTTGTGTACATACAGGTCCCAATACATCACATATTTAATATGCCATGTAGTAATAAATTCAATCGATATACATAAAGGGCTGTTGCCATCAAAGAAACAAAGACAACATTTTGCCATACCGGTAATACTTATATTCCTACTGTCATAACTGTACCTTTGTTCCTTTGCAGTAACTTTTACACTGACATTTAATCCGATACATTTAAACTGTTAATATGTATTTGCATACGTATGGAATTTGAAAGGAAAAGATATAGAAATGGTCCTCTTAAAGGCCAGGTTCATTGAAATTTGGAAAAAAGGCAAATCACACCTCTACAGATTGCTGAGAACATTAACAAAATGACTAAAGTACTTTTAAAGCCCTCACTATTGTGAGGAATAAATTAATTGCAATTTTGATACCCTTTCCAAAACCCACTCACAAAGTGAAATGACGGCGTTATTTACATGCGATAAAATGACGTCACATTATGAACAACCTGCAATCACACATTCGGGACAATGTTGGATACCCATTGCAATTTTTAGATATGGGTCAACGTTGTTTGTATATTTACCGCCAGTTGTGATATTTCCTTTATTTTAGGCACTTTGAATGAGATACACTGAATAAATAATACTTTCTACAAATGTGTATTCGATTTTTATGTTATTTACCGTCACATTTGACCATAAAAATCGGAAAATAATCACATATTCTGAGGGCAGCTCAGCGTGTATGTGTCGGATCTGGGAGTGCATGCCTAAGACATTTTGCATGCTGAACTAACGACTCTTCTGGGGCAAAATATGCGACAAGTTTACATATAATTGTCCAAATATTCATTACGAAAATGTCTGATTAGGCCGATTAGTTTAGATTTTTGATAGATAAATGGGGAAGTGGAAGTCGAGAGAAGACTTAGATCAGTCCGGTTCGCGATTCACAGCTAGCTCGATCAAGCGCCGGGCCGGCTGGCCTGGCTGTGATATGCGGGCTCATGTAGATACGCAGCGACTGCGGCTGCCCTGACAGCTTGTGCTTGTCCATCGACTTCGCAAAATCTTCCAGATCTTCTTCTAGGTCTAGATCTCCCAAATCTCCATTGTCGTTGTCGTTGTCCGAGGTACTTCCTTCTTCTATCTCCTCAAAACTCAAATCAAGTATGTTTTCGTCCATATCGATATTTTCAGGGTGACTTTGATGAAGGTAAACAACGTTGGGTAAGAATGGGTACGGTCCTCAAGAGTCAATGCAATACATGTGAATTGCACGCAAACTGCATCGCGCACCGATCAGCTGAGCGGCCCATTGTATTAATTGTTCATTGTGCTACGTCACTCAAAAATCAGCTGACTTACGATGTTTTCGGGTCTCGAGTGGGGTGATATTTCGTCAAGTTTAATCAAATTTTATAATTTTCGCACGAATTTACAAGTTACACAAATGTGATAGTTTTACTCAGTGTAATGTTCTGATTACAATGATACCAAATTCAGTCGATTTCAAAATCAATGAACCTGGCCTTTAAAGGTATAGACCAGTTCTGGTCATATGATTGCATTGTGAAAGAAACGTTGTGCCGGAATCGATCAAAAGAGGTTGATCATCTAGCATATAAGTATAGGTGTGTACTGCAACGTTCTGGAATCATCAAAATGATAAGAAATTTGGCCCAGTCTTGGTAAAGTTACAAGCACTGTACACAAAAAGATGTATATGGGACTATATACGCGATCGCGATATCTATCCAGTCCAGATAGATATACTAATTTACCAAATATATTAATTAGTAGGCGGTTTCCCGGCAAAATTTGTATCATCACGTATTAGTCAAAACATGTTCTTTCACATGATTGGTAATAAGAGCTTCCATTTCATTTTTTTTAATGGGGGCGTTACCAAAACTGGTCTTTACCTTTAAATACATGTACATGTACAGTGAAACCTGTCTATAAGAGACCACCCAAGGGAGACAAGAAAAGTAGTCTTTATAGGCAGGTGGTCTTTATGTACAGGTTCCTTTAGTACATGTTTTAATGAGAAACCATTTTCAAGGGAAACAAAAAATGTGGTCTTTGTAGACAGGTGGTCTTTCTATACAGGTGGTCACTAAAGCAGGTTTGACTGTAGTTGCTTCCTACTAACCTGGCAAACCAGAGTAGCTGTTGTTGTCTTGCCAACACCAGGGGGACCAGAGAGAAGCGCTGCTTTGAATGCAAAACCAGCATCCCTGTTGAATTTAGCTGTGAAACGAAAAGAATCTTTAATTATCTCGATGCAGGGTTGCGTGCTTATAGATGATATCATCTGGTAGGAGCCAGAAGGATGTCTATCTCTTTTTTTGTTTTAAACCAATGCAATAGCATTCTTCTGACTCTCAGTAGACAAACTAAAATGAAAATGTAGGCTAAGAGAAATATCATGTAACACAATATTACAACAATAGTGGCATCATAGATATAATAACTTTTTATTAAAAATCTTAATCAGTCAAAAAAAGTTTGCTGACTTAAACTTGCACCTTTCAAACATGACTTGATACTAAGTAAAAAAAAAAAAAAATAGTAATGTATTTTTCATAAAAGCAAATTTGGCATTTGACAAGGTTTTAATTGTGCTTGTGATAAGGAAATAGGTTTATGAATATACCATTTTTCATTCTTATTTTCTCTTAAAACTCTTTGAGCACATTCATGAATACTCCACCTTTTTCTTTGTTGTTCCCGTAGTTGTTGTCGTTCCATCTCCTGAGCCAGATGAGTAGTTTCTTGGCGTTGCTCTTATCTCCCTGCTGTCCGATGATGGTCTTTGTACTGACTGGCTTATACTTATCCACCCACATCAGGCTTCCTGCTGCAGATTGGCCGCCCCCTGACGCAGGCTTTGAACTTTGACCTGACTTACTGACATTTGATGAGGATGATGATGATAATGATGATGTTGATGTGGATGGGTGAGATGATGGCTCCTTCTTTATTGCTGTATCTTTTGAATATGGTTTCATACTTGGTGTTTCTGGTTTGGCTATCATCCTCTCCGGCTTTGTTTCCTCCTGCTTCTGTCAAACACGAATGAACAACAGGAAACATTTTCATAATTAATAACTTGCAAATGATAATCTTAACCTAAAGAAAAGTTGGATGCATAAGCAAAATTTGGTATCCATTACGTGCATTCAGGATGGTCTGGCATATCCTCCAAAGACAACTACTCCGGGCTATATTTCATCATAGATTTAGGGTTGCAATTAGGTTTTAGGCTAGGTTTAGGGTTATGTCCACGTTTGGTCCAGGGTTGAAGTTAAGAAATCAGTTAATGAGGGATATACTGACCAAAGACCAATTGTCACCATAGCATGTGTCATACAACTGCATTCAATACCTCAATAAATTTTGCCTTAAAGATACTATGTCCCTTTTGCAGCCAACATCAAATTCTGTAGAACTTTGCAGGAATTATGAATATGTCATGTATGTCCTATCTGTGAAATTTAAACGTTAGCAGTGTCCTAATATTCAAATTATGCAAGGAAACCTGTTTACTTCCTAGACTTCACTGTCAGACACTATTGAGTGACTGACTCTTTTTATGTGGTAATAACATACATAAAATGAGCTGTAAAGGTACATGAGCATTTGTCTACATCAATAACCCACTTCTTGTAATGGCCAAAATTAAACTGATTGAATCTTTGCGCAGCATAAAAATACGACCATTCGGTACAATGGTCTGAAAATCAGACTATTACTTACTGATTGCAAACACTTAAGTCGATTCGACAACTAATAGTCGTTATTTTCCCACAAAATAACATTTTCAAGCCCTTTCGTTTTGAGGGAAGTTCTAAATTAGTATTGTCTTTCAAATGCCGTTGGAATTAAACCTTTTCATTTTTTTGGCCTGCAAATGGGACATAGTACCTTTAAAATAAGAATGAAATACTCAAGTTATGGTGTTAATGCAGTGCTCACCTAATTCTGTCTATTCATCAAAGACATACATCTGCACATTTTGCATGCTCCTTTTTGTTCTAGTAGCATGCCATTTTTTTCTTCAGATGGATAGAGAGAGAAAAAAAAACAGACATGGGTACAAAGAAAGATGTTATGTGTCAAAGAAAAAGATATGCCACTGCTTACCTTTGCCTGCTGCTGAGGTGCTTGACCTTTGCCTTTGACCTTTGACCCTCCTTTCCCTGGTCTGGTTTCTATCATTTCATAGAGTTCTTCCTCCTGGATCTGTTTGATCCTGAATTCTTGTGCCTGTCATATGATGAGATGATTAAGAACATGGCTCGTTAGATAATATTAATTTACAATGAAAATATATGATGTGCTAAGAGCCAGATAGGAATCATATACATTGTAGCACTGAGTTAATGACCTCCTGTATCTCAACAGACAATATTATCAATGATCATATTACTTTGGTTTGGTATAACAACCTTATAACAAGTCAACGCAAAGCATAGCATCCCCTCGCCAGGTACAAATGGCCTATATTTAGCAATTTTTGAATATTTAATGAGCTGTCACCTTTGACCTGTGAGTACATACTCAACAACATTACCTACGTTTTTGAATGAAAAACCACACTTTCGCATATATAATTAGGTATTTTCGCATATTTAATGAGCTATGACCTTTGACCTTTGATCTACATATTCCAAAATCAAACTGAGGCTGTATTTTGATACCATGCACCTTCATATCAAATTTCATTAAATTCCGTCAAACATTACTAAAGTTAACGAACAGAAACCAGATTTGTTAGGAACGGAAGGACGGAAAGAAGGATGGACGGCAGCGTTACTATATCCCCTCCGACTTCGTCGGCGAGGGGATAATAAGAAAATACCTTGTTTCCTACACAATATACTGAACAACCTACATTGTACTGAAATTTTTTTGGGGGATTGGTGATCTAACATTTGCTCAAAGATTTTTTTCCCACATAGTTGGTCTGGGATTGTGTTAGAGTTTAAGTTTAGGGTAGGGTTAGTATTAAGGTTAGCATAAGGATAAAATATATTGTTGTATCCAGGGATGAAATTAGGAATTTGAATACCGGTAGAACCTTTTATGTACCGTATTTGCCGGCGTAAAGGCCGCAGTATTTTCTCTTCCGAAAATATCAAAAAGTCGGGGTGCGGCCAATCCGCAACAACAGTTAAAAATCTGCTGTTAAAACAGCACGTAATTTCGTACATATGGGACTCCCAACGGTACAATGACTAGATCTATACCAGTAATGGTACAGGACATTTCTAGATTAACTCACACATCTTACCGACTATTTCATGTTGCATTGTTGACATGAAGTTTTGTCGATCTCGTGAATAAACTTCATTACCTATTTTTAACAAATTCTACCGGTAGATCTAGATTTAAGTCCGTGCCATTGCATTGCTAAAAGAAGGGACCGTTACGGAGCTACCGCGCAACGCAACTGCGCATCTAGCCAAAGTCGCAATTTTGTATTACACCGCACATCGTGGTAGGGGTATTATACATGTATGTAGGATACCAAATCTGCCTGCGATACAGTACTAGCTTAAAATCGATGAAAATTTGCAAAATTACGATCATTTTTGAGGTAAACTTCCTGTAAATTTATAAGAATATTGATGAGTGTGGTATCAGTTTGTAGAAAAAAATAGTGTTCTACGAGATAATTACGCTTATTTTGTTTGGTCCGTTTGTTTTTTTTTACCTTTTTTTTTTTTTTTTTTTTTTTTTTTCCTCTACAAAATGTCAAAGTTGGGGGTGCGGCCTATGCGGCGGTGCGGCCTAATCGCCGGCAAATACGGTAAGCCTAATTTTCCATGTACTTTCAGGATAGAACTTTTTATATCAACCTGTTCTTCCATGATAACACATTTAGCGAAAATTCCGTTAGAATATTACATTGTTGGCTCGAATTGTTTCACTGACCTTTGCCACCTTAGACTCTCCGGGTTCTCGGCCAATCACAAGATGCGTTGTCTTTTTGCTGATGCTAGTAGTGAGTCTACCGCCGTGCTGCTCAATTATCGCCTTGATCTGATCTTTGTCAAAGTACTCTAGCACTCCAGTGAGCACAAATGTCAAACCGGACAGACAGCCATCAGCACCCTAGGAAAAGAAATATGAACAGATGTTTTGTTGTCTTTCATAAATCCAGTATCTATTTGAGATCAATTCATACTTCTACTACTCTCCTTATCACTCTTCTCTTCTATATTTATTCAATTATAATAGCTAAATAGTGCAAAGATCTTAGTTTAGTTTTCATGATTATTGAAATGTCATATTTCTTTTACTTACCACCAACTGTATTCAGATTCAATTCATAACTTTGTAAACCACTATCATATTAATACTTCCTTTCTCTTAACCCCTAACATGAAAATACACTCAGCAAATCTTTTAAATTAGATCAATTACTCGTTTCAAATATGTGGGATATTGAAACGTGATTAAAAGTAAGTTTTCCTATCTTTTCTTTTTAGCAAACTATAAGACTCGACTTGAGATAAGAATTGAGATTCATAGTTTCCATGGTTTCCATGGGTGCCATAGTTTCCCCAAACATGCTTCACAGGGTATTAAGAACAAGCATACCCATGCCCACACCTTCTATAAGCAGAACATCCTTTTTTCAGAAATAACAAAAGAAAAACCACTTCTACCCACCTTTGGTTCTTCTCTTGAGCCCAAGGATCTTGGCCCCTCCCGATTCAAGTAGCTCTTGTAGCCTGCACTACCCCTTCTCTTCTCCCCCTCCCCACCAGGGGGGCTGGTCGATGTCTCTACCTTACTCCTTGCATCTTCCTTTCTTTTGGGAGGAGATGTGATCTCTAGCTTGGCCTTGGTGGTGGACTTTATGGGTGCACGTTTGGTTGGTGGGGGCTTGGTGGGTGTGGATCGAGTCACTCTCTTTTCTGGACTTGCTTTCTCATCTTCTTTTGTTGAAATCTATATTTTTAAAAATCAATTCAAAAATATTGTCACATAAAACTTAAGGTTTGAATAATTATACAGCTTGATTTAACGAATAAACAATACATGTATGTGATTCCAACAGATCAACCTGTTAGATAAGAATTGTAATTGTATTTGTATCGGTGTAAGATGTATCCTCTGTAAACTCAAGCTCAAGTTATGTCGAATTTAGTTTACTACTGGTTAACATGACTCAAATATAATACTGTAACTTACTGGAACAACCTGTAATAAGAAGACCATCATGAACAGAGAACAGAGAACAGACCAAACGATACCAAAGTTAAGCTAGATAACAGTGTATTCAGCCTCGACACCAACATGGTTTGTATTTCCAATCTTCTCTCAAATTGTACCTCCCTCGTGCAGTTTTGCTTAGAGCCCCTAAAACACATGTCCCTGATTCACGCCTTCTACATCTGACATTCCCTTGCACACAAGTAGCAATTTTGAAGGTTACTCTCCTATATAACTAACCCTTATGATTTAAATAAACAGAGTAGAAGGATTTTAATAAACCTGCTTTAGCAACCACTTGTATATAAAGACCACCAGTCTATAAAGACCACATTTTCTGTTTCCCTTGAAAGTGGTTTATCATTGAAACATATGATAAAGGAACCTGTACATAAAGACCACCTGTCTATAAAGACCATTTTTTGTGTCTCCCTTGAGCGGTCTTCTGTAAATCTCGAGAATTAATATCACTCACTCTACTTTGTTGTCTGCTGCCTGAAGGGGTATCCTGGATGGTAGGCTCTGTATATCTAGACTTCTCCTTCTGCTTCTCTCTGTCTGGTGTGTCCGGAACAAGACTACCTGCCTTCACCTTGGCTGCCAATTTGCTCGCAAGTCCTTTACCCTTAGCTATACAAGATGATGGATATGAAATGGGAAGGTCAATTTGCTCGCAAGTCCTTACCCTTAGCTATACAAGATGATGGATATAAAATTGGAAGGTCAACTTGCTTGCAAGTCCTTTACCCTTTGCTATACAAGACGATGGATATAAAATGGGAAGGCCAATTTGCTCGCAAGTCCTTTACCCTTAGCTATACAAGACGATGGATATAGAATTGGAAGGTCAACTTGCTTGCAAGTCCTATATCCTTGGCTATTCAAGAAATTGGACACAGCAAAATGTACTTTTTCTGATCCCAACATACCACTCATTTACACAAACAAAAAAGGGAGAAAGAACACTAAGATTTTTGCACCATATGTGAGTGACTCTTTAATGTTCAATTTACTTCAGATACTGAGAAAGTCAGCTACAACTGGCTGAGTGATTAGGTAATAGATGATGTTAGTCAAATCTCACAACATTGATGCATGGACTAATTACCATTTAACGATCTAAGAGGAAATATGATATGACAGCAAGAACTACATGCTTGACTACACAATTAAACTCTGAAGTCTATGTGGAAACTGTTTTGTATACACTGATGCTGCAATTAAACAATTTATGCTTATGAGCATTCGGCATCGATTTTCTCAGGTTGGCAGCACATCCAATTCATTTTCCACTTCCTCTTCAGAAGATCTTTTTGTCACAATGAACTGAAACAAACTAAGCACAGTATAGGCAAATAAACAAATAACACATACCTTTAGTCTTGCTGTCATATCATCAATCCAATATTCATATATTGATTGGTTTTTAATTTACTTGAGTTGTTCCTTTTATTTTTTTTCTCACTCACCTGGTTTGTCTTCTTTCAGAGGTGACTTGTCTTCGTCCATCATGCGAAGGGTGGCTTGGAAATCCTCGTCATCATGCTCCTCATTCTCCAGCCTAGGTTTCTTGGCACCTCCATTAGAGATTGGCTGGTGGGAGAGATGCAAATGAGATAGGCATTGAAGGGGGCAAATCAGCGTTGGCTTCTACTTCTTCTATTGTTAATCTTCAAAGGGCTATGCAGCCTATAATGAAGATCTGTAGAAAGATTACCACTCGTGTTTGCAAGCACACTAAACACAGAGTTTACACCCTACTCTCTGCGAGAAGTGTAGCATATTTAATGTGCATAGGGTGTGACTCTCCTACACACGGGGCCTCCATTTACACTCTAGTCCGAAGAATGGAGTGTTTTCTCCTGAACCCGAGCCAGGATCCAGAACAGAGGGGAGGAGTGCGCTTACACCCAACGCAACAATCATTTTTTCATTTTTGTCTGACCAGCGCGGAATTTGAACCAATACGCACAACGAAAGTCATGCATGAGAGCCATATATGGAGAAATTCAAGTTTAAAGATAAAGTTCGGTTCTGGTCATGTGATTGCACTGTGAAAGAAACTGTCTGGAAGCGACTGGAAAAGTTTGATAGCACATCATTATTGGTATATAATATGAGTGTTTTTTTTTAAATCAACAAAATAACATATTGACTAGGTCTCGCTGAAAGTCACATGTACTGTACACAGAAATTGATAGATAGGACTACACAAACATGTGGAATGAAAATTGATCCAAACCTTTTAGCTATTTCTTGTCATATTTCAAATATGGAAGCATGAGAGGAGCCATCCTTTTTAAGGGACATTTTTTTCTATTATATTCTTCCACACCAACATTAAAGAAATTAAAGAGCTCACAAATTATTTTTCACCTTTCCAAGATTTCAAACTTCTCTTTACAGCTATCTTGGTAAAAAAAAAACCTGTCTTTAACTATTTGTGCATGCAGGCAGACAGGCTCTGAAAGTGCCTGAGCTTTAATACTAACCTGTACCTTCCTAGCAGGTTTCTTCACAGACCTCTGTACCGGAGAGCTCCCAAAGAAATCTATCGCCGAGGTGGCTTTCTTCTTCTCTGGTGTCGGCTCGGGCAGCTTGGTTGGTCCCTTACTGGTCTTGGTCTTCTTAGGTTTGGGATCTTCTTCATCTGTGTCTATGTAGATATCAATAAAGAAGTATTAAAACAACGTGAATGATGAAGAAGTACCGTATATGATACATGTACTATCAATTTATTTAGGTAGATCAAGTGCATAACACTAGTTAATACAGGATCTGAAGGTAATCTAAATCCATTCCATCTGAGAGTGTACAAGTTTAAGCTAGTTTCTCCTCTAAACTTTTCTTTCACCTATCATTCCAATATGTACTAGTATGAGATGCCAGCAGCAGAGGGTGGTATTCTCTTAAGTTAAGCTGGGACTAAGTCCAGAGACTCCAGACTAAACAAGAATTTTAGTTCACAAATGCTAGGTTTTATCTTCCTCCTTCAATATTCATGACAAAGATAATCTACCAAAGACTTTATTGAAATTCAGTTCATACTCATATTATCTTTTTCTTCCCATTTCATTGCAAAATTAATTTTTGTGACACTTTCCATTGCAGGATTAAAATAATGTGTACAGGGAAAATGAGTTGGCAACAGGCACTCCATAAAAGTGTGAACTAGTTAAGCCGAGCTTAACTTAACTTAGTTCGCGCTATCGGAATACCACCCAGAGTCTTTAACCCCGTCATAAATAATCTATTTATCATTGCTACATTCCTTACTGCAAATCAGCATCTTTTTATAACAAGTTAAAGCCCAAGTCCACTCCAAAAATAACTTACCTTCAATAGAAGCAGAAAAATCAGACAAACCATCAAAAAAAGTTTGAGCAAAACCAGATAACTAATAAGAAAGTTATGAATTTTTAATGACATGAAAAACTTTGAAAATCACTACACAAATTGGCAACTCACTCATGAGTCTGTGACGTATGGTCCTCACTATCCTATCCATTTATCCACTAATTATTTTCTTTATATTGATAATATAAATTTCCTATTTTCACCCTAAGAATCTTATTTCTTCACACCAGCATCCAAGTTAGATTAATAGTAATATGTTTTTCTGTGGATGCACAAATAAAGAGTAATTTTTGTCCAGTTAAATCATGAAAAATTGAATTTTGATAAACTATTTATATGAAAATCAATAATAATAGGGTGTCTGATCGCGCACCCGATGTTGTGTGCTAAAATCCTTCCCATAGAGATTGCACGCAGCCCTATGCAGTCTATGTGCATTACGCGATCATGCAAAATTGGTCAAAGTTTTTTTTTTTTTGAAGTTCAAACCTTTATTCTTTGTGATCCTGAAGGTGATACTCAATAAATGAGGTGTCATATGAAAGAGCAGATTAATTCCAATATTTCCAGAGGGGCGTCATCTCGAAATTCTAAAAATATCTTGGTCAAAACAGCTATTTAAACATTGTTTCCTGGCTAACTCCGAAATTTGCCACTTATGAGATATGACGCCCTGGCGATAAGTAGTCCCAGTCGTAAGGAAAATATCCCTACGCTTATTTTTCGCTAGCCCCAGGGATCACAAACAATTACAGTTTGAAAATACCCTTCCCCACATTTTTCGGATCAGCTAAGTAGGGAGGCGTGAGCTCGCGCCGGCCGAACCCATGGTGATAGCGCGTAAAATCTGCACATGAATATGCATCGGGCGCGTGTCTACAAACCCGGAAGTGGGTGCCCATTGAAGACAATGGATTGCCGATCGCGCATCATTTAAGCAACACGCGTACGCTTGCACGCGTATGTGTACGCTTGCATATTGCGCAATTCAGCTGTTGTGCTAAATTTAGCAAAACAACATAACTCTGCGTGTACGTCTTTTCGTCGATTCTTACAAAAAATGGATGAATATTGTAGGGAATTGAAGGGGCTGTAACTTTTGATAGAAACATCGGTGAGTCTTGAAATTTGAAATGTATTATTCTGAGTGAATAATTTTTTCAATTATCCAACCAAAATGGTGAAAAACGATCCAAAAGGGAAAATTGAAAAATCGTTCAGACACCCTAATAATAATGAAATATAATATTCAGAAAATAGTATCGATTCTTCAAAATTCATTAAAAAAATTTGGGAAATGTCATGCACGCAATATGATACAAATCATATAACCTGGGCAAAGGCATGGGGAAATCAAGTTTTAGGGGATAAAAAGGGAAATTAATGGGATTAAACTATATAAAGCAATTGATAAGTTGTGAGGACATGACGTCACAAACTGATAACCATCTTGGCAATTTGTGTTGTGAATATCACTGTTCCATAGTTTTACATACTTTTTCAAAAATTCATAACTTTCTTATTAGTTATCCGATTTTGCTCAGACTTTTTTTGATAGGTTTGTCTGATTTTTCTGCTTTTATTGAGAGTAAGATATTTTTGGAGTGGACGTGCCCTTTAAGATATAAAATGTGGCTACCGGTACATCAAAGTAAATACGTCAATAATATGTGTTCATGATTATCTACTACTTTAAACCTTTTCAGGATTTTTCCAGATTGAATATATTATTTGTTTAAGAGATTGTCACATCAATCATTTTTCAATTTTTTGTTTTGCTAGCTTCTACATAGAAGAAGAAAGTAAATTCTGTTTTTAATGTGAGAATTTGACTTGAGGTAAACTGTACAAATCATCAAGTTGAACAAACTTGAAAAACAAAGCAGTTTATTCAAGTGTGGAAGTTTAAAGAACATGATATAAGCATTATTTAATGTGATGTTTTTAAACCTGAATTGCGCTGCCTGTCCTGGAATAGATTTTGTTTCTTGTAAAGTACAGTCCACCATACATTACTGTGTATTGTTGTACTATTTGACAGATCTGGTGTGAAGTACATGTATGTGCATGCAAGTTTCAGAGAGCCTGGGTGCTACAAAACCAATTCCTCTCTTTCTGGGAAATAGCACCTTCACTTACCAGAGTCATAAATGATGTTGGATTTCTTCATCTTAGTCGGTTTGGCAGAGTGGCGCTGCTTCTTCTCGAACCTGGCAAAGTCTCCATCATCATCATCATGTTTTCTCTTTCCTTTGCCATTATTGTGTTTGGTTGAACTGGAGGATGCAGCCTGCTTATCCCTACCCGGGCTGCCAAAAAAGGATCTAATGTCCTGGAAATAGATGAGATAATAAAATATTGTAAATACTGATAACAATAATAATAACTAGAACTGCAATTGTATTACAACGATATGCATGCATCGACGCCCGCGTTTCTACGTGACAGACGAAAGAGCATTTCTCTGACTATCCAGGGCAATTTGTGAGAGGTCTGTAACATCTGGGATAGTGGAGATGAGAAGGTCTGGGCAGTCACACATGAGTGATTTCGAGAAGAAAAAAATAATTTAGTGACCTTGATGGGATACTTGAGATTTTGCCTCAAGAGGTTTAAAAGGAATCGGGATAAATCATAAAGGAAGGGACCTAGAAAGGGCTCACAAGCACTGCGTGCAAAATAAATGGGATTTGGTTGAAAGAAGAACACGTCATGAGACATGACACATGCTGTGGCACATATGGCCTTCCATACTAACAGAATCATGCAGGGTGTAAAATGGTGTTTCAAGTGCCCCGGCCCCTTGAGAGATTTTCAAAATCCGGCTTCGAGATGCCCTGCATTTTCAAATGATACCCAGAATATGCTTGCAAAATTTCAAGGGAAAAAATTCCGGAAAGGGGGCAGAAAAGCATTCTGAAAAATGACGTCAAAGCCAATAGTATATATACGCATTATAAATATAATTGCGCGGAAACCCAGCAGAATTAGAATTCGTAATACTAATACTAATAGATCTAGACCGTATTGTGGTTGTGGCCCTTGTTAAGTTGTTCAAATGCGATTTACTCAAAATTTTCTGTGTGGACATATTCCGTAAATGGTATCATTTGAAAGGGCATTTCATTGCGGTCAGTTTGATACCACTGTCATCTACGCATAATGTATTGCATGCATGTAAGCCCGTTACATGCTTGCAGTATTATGCGCGAAAATCTTGTATCACTTTTCTGCAAAACCAAACATCTCGCTCCCCTCTCATTCTCTGTCATATTCACATTAAAAAATAATAATAAATATGGCAAGTCAATATCTTGTAAATGGCAATGGCATTTAAAACATTGAATAGCCATAGAAATATTATATCAGACCCTATTATATAATGTGCATATCAATTATCAACTGCATAATTATGAACCCTTCATTCTTTCATTCATTCATTCGTTTGCAATGTCAACTGCAACTCAACTGTCAGTGTCAAGATCAAGACTCATCAACGAAGAGGTTGCAACTTGCGCTTGCAACTTGTTTTAAGATTTAGAAAATGTTAGAATTAGATAGAAATTCTGTCAGAAGGCTCTCACTGTTATATTTATACTCGAAGTTCATAACGACATCTCTAAAAATCTATAAAAAGCTATATTTTTACCATAGACATGATTAATCAGCTGTTCTAATGAAGCCGTCGTCAGTCAAATACAACCATGTTGTTGTCATTCGCGCCCGCGCGTTGAAGTAACGTTCGCTGTTCCCCGGTCGATCCACTGCACTCTATATTACTGTACGTGCTTTCACGATCACGTAAAACCTTGTAACTTGTAAGTTATAGAGTGCACGGGGACAGCCTAAAATGACCACCTGATCGCTCAATATATCACGTGATATGCCACAACCTAAACAAAAATTGTTGTATTGCCCTTTGCGACCGACCAAAAAATCTTAAAATCTACGGTCGGCTTTTTTTTTTTTACCGTTTTTTAGACAAAAAATAAATAGAAAAATGTGTATTTTGTTTGTTTAAATGGGATTTAAATGCATAAAATCATCAAATTATTCCCAAATCAGTTCTTATCGTTTATCGCGGGGTAATAGGGAATGTTGTCTGAAATGGGAAGTCACCAATTTTCCACGGGATTTTTCTTGGGAATCCCGCCAGCCTCTCTCAAGGGCGTTCCTCAGGCCTTCTCAATCTTCGGTGGGGAGGGGAGGGGGCTTGCAAATTTTTACTGAATTTGGTTCCCTGCATGGGGATATCCACAATCGTGACGGCCCTAGCTCTCAAGGCTCCCCATTTGGGGAGGTTCGCATCCGTCCCTGAGTGTACGCCGATGAGTTCCTTGCATACGTTTTTTGTTTGTGTGTGTGTGTGTTTGTGGGATGGATGATGTTTCAGGATCGTCTTCGTCATTTTATATTTGATTGATATCTTGTACAGTCGGCCTCTATATCACCCTACCTGGATGAGTGTCTGAAAGGGGATACTTTCTAAATGTATAGGCTCTACGGGACTGAAAGTCCCGGGGGGTCATAATTATGAAGGATTATTTCGTTTTGGGCGGACGGTAGACAATTAAAGTACAAGTCCACTCCAAAAATAACTTACTTTCAATAGAAGCAGAAAAATCAGACAAACCAATCAAAAAAGTTTGAGCAAAATCGGATAACTAATAAGAAAGTTATGAATGTTTGAAAAAGTATGTAAAACTACAGTTTGTGACGTCATGTCCTCACTATTTATCAATTGCTTTATATAGTTTAATCCCATTAATTTCCCTTTTTATCCCCCAAAACTTGATTTCCCCATGCCTTTGCCCAGGTTATATGATTTGTATCATATTGCGTGCATGACATTTCACAAAATCTTTTATGAACTTTGAAGAATTGATACTATTTTCTGAATATTTTATATTCTTAATTATTGATTTTTATATAAATAGTCTATCAAAATTCAAATTTTTCATGATTTAACTGGAAGAAAAAAACCTCTATATTAGTGCATCCGCACAAAAACATATTACTATCAATCTAACTTGGATGCTGGTGTGAAGAAATAAGATTCTTAGGGGGAAAATAAGAAATTTACATTATCAATGTAAAGAAAATAATTAGTGGATAGTAAGGACAAGATGTCACAGACTCATGAGTGAGTTGCAAATTTGTCTAGTGATTTTCAAAGTTTTTCATGTCATTACAAATTTATAACTTTCTTATTAGTTATCCGATTTTGCTCAAACTTGTTTTGATTGGTTTGTCTGATTTGTCTGATTTGTCTGCTTCTATTGAAAGTAAGTTATTTTTGGAGTGGACTTGCCCTTTAAGATGCTCAAAATAGTGGAATCCACTCTCAAAAGAGAAATTAAACTACTACTTTCGTGTGGAATTTACAATCATAATTTGGAAAGGATTCGACTCCAAAAGAAGTGATCCTTGATATCCTTTTAAAGAGAAATCCAACCTTGATAGAAAAATATTCTTGAGAAAAGCAAAAATATCAGAAAATCAGACTGGTGAAAGTTTGAACAAAATCTGAAAAACAATGAAAAAGCTATGAGTTTTTGAAAGTTGTTAACACTATGGGTATGGGTTCTTCGAATTGGCTGAATCGGTAATGTCTCTGTGATTTAGTGGCGGACAAATTTCCCATTTGTTCCAACACACAAAATGAATAAAATTTCATTTTTTCCCCAAAATGTGTGATTTAGGAGGGTCTTTTCTTTTTAGAGGACCTATAATGATATGCTATCCATAATTTATTTTGAGTAGTGCCCTAAGGGTGAAGGCACTTCCAAACAGAAGTTGATTATATTTGTGTACACGACAAACGGGAGATTTATCCGCGACTACGTCACAATCCACTAACCAAACTGCTCATTTGAGATTAGTGATCTCATATTTCAAACATTCATAACTTTCTTATTATTGGTCCGATTTATGTCAAACTTTTGTCATTCTGTATAATAATCCTATATTTCTGCTTTCATACAAATGAACTTATTGCAAGGATATGATGTCCTTTAAAAGAGTGGATTTCCACTACTCTGTATTGAGAGAGTAAAAATAATGCCCTCTATTTTGAAAAATGGTCCATCGCTCCTGCATGGACTAGGCGGCCTAGGCCCTATTATTCAGAGGCCCGTAATATCTCAGAATCAATAATGAATTATGACTAACCAAGAAGGAAAATAATACGACAAAAAAAGGGTATTAACTATCGAGTAATAAATAGAAGATGTGAAAAAGGAGAGTCTGAAGTGACAACCTACAGTATGAAAAGTAAAAGAAAACAACTCCTAAACACATTAGGACTGATCATGTCTACCGAATTATTTCGATCATCTCTTCTCTTTCTCTTCCTTTTTTTCCATAATTTTTACTCATTCTTTTTCTCTTTCACTTCCGCTTTCTCCTTCATTTTCTATCTCTTTCCTTTCTCTTTCTCTTTCTCATTTTCTTTCGCATTATTTTCTCATTCTTTTTCTCTATCTCTGTATGTCTATCTCTATGTGTATCTCGCACTCTCTCACCACCCGCCTATACCATTTTCTCTTCTTCTTTCCCTCTTTTTAAACACCAGGGACGCCACCCTTCGGGTCGCAGCCAATCAGCTTGTTGACCTGGCGGCCGTGTCCTCCATTGGTATGACACTTTCTCTCCCTCTTCCGTGCTCTCTCTCTCTCTCTCTCTCTCGCGCGCGCGCTCTCTCTCCCCCTCTCTTCCTTTCTCTCTCTCTCTCTCTCTCTCTCACACGCGCACACCCAAATGTTCACGCACGCCCTCTCTTATTACCCCCATTTTTTCTCTCTCTCTCTGCCTCCCCACCCCCTCTCTCTCTCTCTCTCTCTAACTCTCCCTCTCCATCGAACCCAATGATCCGTTTAGGCGTATACCTCTAGCGTATGTGAACTTCAAGCTCCATTATTAGTGGTCCAATATCCCTCGCTCCACCGACGAAGAAAGTGACAAGCTTAAATTAGCCGTCCCAAGGGAAAATCAGATCTTCACGAACCACCTTCCTTTTCATTCATTAATTTTTCAGTCAAGAAGCTTTGATAGTTTTAGACCTATCCGGATTTGAGATAATTAATACTTATACTTGTTTATCATCATCACCATTTCCTTGTGCTCTATATACAGCTATTTTGGAAACAACCAGGTTTTGTTACAATGGTGTAGCTACCATATTTTTGACAGGATCCAAAACCAGGGCAGTAGCGATCGCCGCCCAGCCGTTCGATTCACAGCTGGGATTCTCCATTAGTGTCTCTCTTTTCCCGCGTTCTGACATCAGACTTCTGATTCATAGCAATAACAGACCAGACAGACGGGATGTCGGCGGAAAAGTAAGTAGGCTATAACATAGATTACATTTGAATGAAGTAAGCTGGTCTCAAAAATGGCATTAGGTCATGTTTATATTTTGCATACACGTCTATAAACCATTTGCATATTGATTTTATTGGTATTTTTGTCGGGCCCACTTCCAGATTCAAGCAACACGTCTATTCAGTCAGCGTCATCCATGAAAATTACCTCATTTTTTGTTCATGTATATTTATTACCAATCTTAATAATTCACAAATGATTCTTAACTGCATGATAATTCGAAACCGTTTTGTAAAATATAAACACAAAATGATATATAAAGCTAGATAAGCCTTGTCCATTGTGTCTCGATCGAGATTTTACTATTTTTTCCACCCGAATCCTGCAGCTCTTGTTCAGAAATTTCATTAGGGCATGTTAGACAGGGCAAAAGGTTGGGGTCATGTTTGGGGTCAATGTATTTTTCTCCTACAGAACCTTTTTTTTTCTTACACACACTATATTTACTTTCTTCTTTAAAAGTCCTTTGTACTTGAACGTAAAACTGAGGAAAATAACGTCTAACCTGACCAATGAAATGATTTCATGACTTTTGTAATAATGATAATCGAAATTATCTTTGCACTGACCACTGCCATGAAAATATCAACAGAACAAACTTAGCCACCAACATGAAAAATATAAACTTACTCAGTTTTGTAAATAAGACATTCGTTTTACCCGTCTCTATCTCTGTCTGTCTGTCTGCCCCCCCCCCTCTTTCTCTCTCTCTCTCTCTCTCTCTCTCTCTCTCTCTCTCTCTCTCTCTCTCTCTCTCTCATTGTCCCTCTCTTTCGCTCTCTTCCCACCCTTCTCGTTGAAAGCCTGTCGGTCATAGACCTTCTATGTTTTGATTCACAATTCGTTGATAATCAAACACAAATCAAAAAGGGATTATGATCGCAGATTCGAGTCGAGGAAAGAATTTAATAGAGCTTGCGTAAACTGAGTTATCTACTGTGGCAGGGATAAGAAAGCGACTGAATACTATTATTATCCATCATATTCTTACAATTTAGGCGTAAGATATATTTTCGATCACGGTTGATTCATCAGTCAAAGTTTTCTAACACTTCTCCACAAAAATAGATCTTTGAGTCATTTACCCTGTTGTTTTTCCTTATTCCTAGATTCTCATTTTCCGAATGGCGCCAACGTTCATTTTCCTACTAGCACGGCTTTAGACCTATCACATTACTTAAATTGAAGAAAAGCTGCACGATGTAAAAACAAAAATGAAAACCTGATTATATTATTATTATCAATTTTTTTTTGCGAGAAGACTAGCGTTTGTTCTCCAATCTTGAAAATAATATAATGTTCCGTAGGCCTTGTGTGAGTATTTAGAAATATAATGAAAATAACATAACCATTATTACTTTTAAAGAACATGTTGTACTATAATATTTCATAGAGTAATATTTAAAAAAAAGGATCACAGGTACCTACTCCAGTTACATTTCATGCATAACCCAGTCACACAGAATGATCGAAATGTCTATTAGGACGTGTAATGAGACAGGCAGATGGATTCATAATTATGCCCGGTATTATACTATTTATTGACAAATTATAGACCTCATTGGTTGCGTTTGTTCCAAATGAAGTGTTCTACGATTGTACTTCGTCGAAGATAGACTCATATAATTATATCGATGCCTTCAGGAAGTGGCGTAGTGTGGTTCGAGTCATGGGGGGGGGGTATTAAGTGGATAGACTGGGAGGGGGTATCCCACTCTCAGAGTACAGTGAGTAGAGAATGATATCTACTTTCTATAGCCCCTTTCTCACTCTCATCATCTCCTCTACCACCCAATCCCTCCCCCCTCTCTCTCTCTCTCTGCCCCCTTTTGCATACGTCTAAAAAATAATGTCAGTCGATTGATAGGGGGTTGCCCCCGACCCAAATACCCCTTCATGGCTCAATAGCATTGTCCCAATGCTTAATTGATAAGGTAAACAGTAAAAAAAAAAAATTAAAAAAAATAGGAGTGTGAATGCCGAAAACCGTAAACGAAATCTGAGGATGGGAGTGAGCTTGTCATTACTTCAAAGTAGAATGTCATCTTATTATAGAATATTCTGAGAAAATAAAAATCAGCAATATTAAATGGATTAAGGGCAAAGTAAATAAAAGGTAAAGAAATCACGGAATCGTTAGTTGGATATTAGTGATTTATTTACTAAATTATAATAATTGTGTTTATGTGTGTTCACACCTTCTGTCGTTACTGTTATTTGATTTATTATATATTAACTGGCTTCTTATGTATTATGTATAATCAAATGCACTGTGGGCATCCCCTTTGATGTTGAGCGTAAGTGTAATATCATTATTTTTTTAATCATTGTCTATAAACGGTTATGCTTCACCAGGCACACCGCCTTTGCCCTCGGGCTGTAGCACGATGGCATATGCTCAAGACAATAAACCTGATGTTGAAAAGATGTTTTGCTTGCTAGCAGATAGATACTTCCTAATTACGTCTTAGTTACAACCTAACACATGTCTGGATTGGTACATGACACACTATTAGCAACTCCAGAATGGAGGGGAGAGGAGAAAAAACGGTCTGCCTCCTTAGGAAGAAACCCAGCGCTTTTAGCGGCGGATCCAGGCAAATGTGGTTGTAGGGGATTTGAAGGGGGTTCAAGCCCCCCCCCAATAACATATATATAATTATAAATATATATATATATATATATATATACATACATACAAACATACATACATACTACATACAAACATAATATACGTATATGTTTTCTACAGGGCGTATCAATAAAAAAAATGTACTCAACTTTGGTAGCTCCTAATTGAAAAGTCATAACCAATATGACTTTGGAATTGCTTTCATGATGAAAAGTAACTTATTTTTTGTCCAATGATACCCTATTCATAATATTTCTGCCGCGGTTGAATGAGCATCAGGGTCTTCAAAAGTGTTGTCAAAATCGCCTTGTTCCAAGTTTGGGCTTAAGGAACCAATGTGAGTCAGGTCATATGCATGTGCTTCTTTGGTCTTAAATCCTTTTAAAAGTTAAATTGTGCCTCGTGCTTCAGTGCTTCATTGTTTAAAATGATGCAATATAAATAGGCTTTCAAATAACCTTGTTTCAATCGATAGAATAACCTTTAATTATTTTAGATAGCCTACACTGCAAAGACCAGGGTGTTAAATTTCTAACACCAGTATGGTATTGAATTTTTTTGACACCATTGGTGTTATTTTTAACACCGGTCAGATTTAAGCATGCATTAATAATTACTGGGTGTTAAGTAACATGGTGTTGTTTTATGCTTGGTGTTGAAAGTATCATCACGTGATTTCGTTTAAGGCGGTTGATTGGTCGAATAAGTTTTCACAAAGTGTACGCGCGCTTAATGATTACTTTACACGTGTTCACAGAAAAATATTTATCATGATTTGTTAAGCAAATTATGACAATGCACATCAATTTTGTGATTTGTATTTTCCTTTGGCAATTATTGACCAATGATTATATGTCCGATCTTGTTACAATTATATTAACGTTTTAGCAATAGATATATTGATTATATGATTACTAACCAAGAAACAACATGCATGTTTATTATATATATATATGTGTACCAGCCTGTACCACATACATGTTAATCTTGAATTTACTTCAAATGATCTATGTGATGGAGTTAATGCAATGGAGATTAGAATATACCTATTGGTGGACAGTTGCCAACATCGATTATGAATTATCAGTTTACCACTGGTTCCTCTACCCTGGTCGATAATGGTCGATAATAGGGAATATGGAATGTGGGACCATTAGACATACATAGAAAAATCTCTAATGGATCAACAAGAATATAAACACCAAAAGTGGAATTGAATTTGTTATGATTCCAGATATTGGTGTTAATCTACACCAGTAGGAGTTGTCAAATATTAACACCAAAAGTGGAATTGAAATTATCTAATTCCAGAAAATGGTGTTAAGTAACACCAGAGGAGTTGCACGATATAGATACCAAGAAAGTGTTAAATTTAACACCCTTGGTGTTAAATTTAACACTCTGTTTTTTGCAGTGTACTAACTTCCTGTCTCATGATATCTAAGTTCTCTCTGCTCACTTGTCCACTGCACCATTTCACACGCGTAATGAGCATGAGGTGTTTATCTCGAATAGCGATCGAAACTCAAAGGTTACTAAACCCAAATGCAAGAAAGAACATTTATGGTGATAAATATCAAATAAATTGACAGCAGACTTTCATTAAAAAAAGATATAACATCCCAGATAAACTTCATCCATTTTGTATCACTCAATGAGAAGGTTACCTTGAACAAGGGATCCGAATGAAGTCAAGATTGTAATCATCATAACGAAGAGAATATCATAATTTTTGTTTGTAATGAGCATTTCTTTGAGTTTGAGTTGATGTTAACACTTTTTTCCAACTGCCTAATAGTCAATGTAAATAAAAGAGCAATTGTTTTATGAGATAACACACACATAATGGTTTTTGACCTGCATTCATTGCTTCAGCCCAAACTTGGTACAAGAGGATTTTGACAATACTTTTTGAAAAACCTGCTGTTCAGTCATCATTGGCAGCACAATTTTGAAAATGGTATCATTAGACAGGGTATTAGTTCTTGTTTACAATATGATTCAAGGTCACACAGGTTATAACGTTTTAATGAGAAGCTACTAAAGTTGGGTACACTTTTTTGTATCCGCACTCTAGAACCGCTCCTGGTTCCAGGATTTCGAAAGGAAGGGAAACAATTTTAAAAGATATATATCTGACAAGCAAAAAGAAAGAAAAGAAAAGGTTATCACATTTTTCGGTGCCTTTTGAATCGAAAACTTAAAAAAGGGCAGGTTAGGTGTTCCTAATGCGTTTTAAAAGGGGTATGGTCCCGTTTTGCCCCCACCCCCTTTCTCCCTTCCCTTCTAAATCACCCACTGGTTGGCGAAGTGCACACGGCGAGAATCGATGCGGCGATCTAGATTTTGATGGCGCCTCCTGATTATCACGTGCACCCAACCATGTCGATATGCTTAGCTCCAATCCTTTAACAAGCTTTGGGCGTGGTCGACGAGTTAGGATGGGGGTGAAACAGGGTGAGAATCGGCTTGAATGCAAGGACCCGACCCCCCCCCCTTCCCGCACTAAATGCACTTCTCTATACTGTATACTTTTCGGTACACACATAATGTGTGTACATGTAATCATTTTCTCAGTGGCATTATAGGTATAGGGGGCGGGGTGCACGTACCTTCTCACACAGTCATTATGGTGGGAAATATAGTTACAACTTTAAAGAGCAAATAGAGAAGGATACGGAAAAGAGGAAGGCAACGTGAAAATAAAGTGAAAATGCCCATTACCACACAATCCCTTCCCTCGATGGCCATTTTTTCCATCGCATTTTATTTATCTAGTAAGTCTGGTAACCCGCTCCCCTTGATATAAGTGCCCCCCTTAATGACTGGACCCGAGCTACGCCACTGACTTTTTCTTATCAAAATAAGACACGCTTTGCATTCGTGAGCTTTTAACCCCTTCCCAATTTGGAAAAAAGTGGTTAAGTATATGCACATTTAGAAAGGATGGTTGGTCTATATCATTTTTCTCTTTTTTGGAAACGGAGTAACTTCTCCTCGCTATCTTATTTTATAACTCCTTGTCAATATATTGTCACCTAGCGTCACCTTCATAAAAAAGGGATTATCTTAATCGAATCGCAATTAGCATAGATGATATTCGAACCATACAGTGAAAAACTATCAAATTTCAAGGATGAGCAGCGTCGCACGTCCCTAGTGTCATCCGTGCAGCTACGGAGACACGTCCCCCAATGAAACACAGAGAGGAAGGATAAAAGTGGGTCTAGAACCCCAAAAGCAGACACTGCGATACATTTTTAAAACCTTAATCTATGGCTATGTTAATTTGCGTTTCATCCCAAGTGAGACCACTGCCCCTTCCCCCTTTCCTGTGATGCTTGTGTTCCCCCCTCAACCCCTGAACCCACGCTACGCAACTGCTTAGTGTATAGAAAAAGACGCGAAATAGTCGTCTTTATCAAAATAATGTGTACAAGCATTGTCATAGAATCCCATGCGCACCAGGATGTGCAGTGTTGCAAGATTAGAAGCAAGATTTCATATATTTTATATATATAATATATATTCTTTATATTCAGTTGATTGGCATGATTAGAAAGGTATCCACAATTTCAGCTTCGAAATGGTTTTGTTTATTTGTTTGCTTGCTTGTTTATTATTTTGTTTGTTTGTGTTTGTTTGTGTTCTTGTTTTTGTTTGTGTGTTGTGCGTGTGTGTTTGTTTCAAAAGTAAACAGGGTACTTTTCAAGTGCTTGAAAATAACAGGGCACTGTGCCCCCCCCCCCATTCCCAGGCAGAGTAACCTTTGCAATATGCAGATAAGAAATTAATGGAGCACTTGACAGATGGCTGGCATTCTGGAACGTGTTAGAGCACTTTTAAAGTCCGCCATGATTTGAAAACAATATATTCATTTCGAGCATCGAATCAGCTTGATGTCTTCATGATTCTATTCAGGAAATCATTATTTCGTTTTTATTTGAAATATATTATTTTGTCAAAAATTAAGACAGGTTAACATTTTTTTTGTCGAAATCTACTTTGAGTCATAATGACTTTTTGTAAATTTGTAACGGAAGGACACTCACACTCAAAACTTTGTCTTGTCTTTAATATGTTAACCGCCCTTCTGGTTCTGTAATGTTTCGAAACTCCTTCTCGGCTTATAATGATTTTAAAAAGATTCTATAGTTAACGCCCAGCTTGTTCTATAGTGTTTTGATCAGACTCGTAAGTTAACGCCCTGCGGCCCTTCTTGTTTTAAAATGATTTGAGACTTTTAAATTCACATCCTTCTCCTGCTTCTGGTTCTGTATTGTCTTTATGAGACTTGTAAGTTATAGGGTCCTTCTGTTTCTTTGATAAGACTCGTCAGTTAACACATATCTAATTACAACGTTTTGAAAAGACACAAAACTCAATGACCCTCTGATCTTCTCTTACGACAGGAAGGACGGATACGAGCTCGCTGAGCGAGGGGATGAAGATGATGGTGGAAAGAAAGACGGTCCAAAGGAGGCGGTGGAAGAGACGCCGAAAGTTGTGACCAAAGGAGGGGGCGGCATGTCCCCAAAGAGGGCACGGAGGGCGAAGTATGGCCTCCTGCTCGTTCTCGGGTTGGTTCTCCTCATCGTCCTCATCATCGTTTTAACGGTTTTAGGTATGTGGCAGGTGTTAGCGAACGACTTTAGAAGTTGTTGTGGTTTTTGTGATATATTTATTGTGCAGACAATAATGTATAGGTTCATGTACGGGCATCAACCATCAAAAACAACAAAACCATCAACAACAAAAAGGGAGGACCCTTCAGGCACCAATCACCATAAATATGGGGGGGGGGGAATTCCCTCCTCTTTTCATGAAGCGATTGTGAAATTTAAAGGTTTATTCTTGATAGATAAAGTTTGTAATCATCTTCTTAGAACTTTATTGATCAATGTTACTTTGAATTGAATTGAATGAATCTCTATATTGCTCAATAAAGTTACGAGATTATAACCATTATCTATCAAGAATAAACCATATTCTCACAATCACTCTATGAAAAGAGGTAAGAAACCCTTATCCAAACTCTATAGGCAACAGTGTATTATTTAGACGTGGTGCGTGGAGGGGGCACAATGAATCTGGGAATCCTTGCAAAGTGTACTGAACGTTTATTCATTTTTTCCTCTGGGCCCCAAATGTGGAATGGGCGACGGGTCGATACACAGGCTGGATACGCCTCTGTTCTTGCAACTGCACATGCTTGTTGTGTGTTTTTGTTAGTATCTCTCACCATCAGAATTTGATATGTTCACACGTTGTTTCTTGTTCAGTAACGTAAACTATTTAAAAAACTGTTTGAATAATATTGCTGACAGATTTTTTTTCTTCTCAAAATGTGTGTGACCAAAAAAAGTGTAAATTAGGTTGAAGAAGGTTATTTTAAAGCGACAATAATATCTCGTCATTATGTTTCGATTCCTTTTCCTTTCAAAATTGGTGAGAAAATACAAGATATGAAACCGGTCGCAAGGTTTTTGCTTTCATTGTACAAGGCGAAGCAGATTTTACAAGAGCTTCGTAAATGCACTGGATTACTTGGAAAGGTTCGTTCGGAGATCTCTCTCACTCTCTCTTTCTCTCTCTCTCTTTCTTTCTATCTATCTATCTATATATCTATCTATCTATCTCTGTCTCTCTACATCTATTTATCTATCTTTCAGCCTTTCCTTTTTTCTTTCTATCTCTTTCTCTTTGTTACATATCATTTTACTTTTCATGCTTTATGCTTTCTTTGCCTTTCTTATTGCCTTATCTAATTTCATTTTCACGTACAGATCTTCTTTTATATTTCACAAGTCATGTTCGAACCTTTTGGCATAACCAGGTTTTAAAATTTTAATTTTGTTCCTTAAAAAAAAAATGAAGTTCGATAAGCTTCCAATGTACCCGTGTGTCCCAGGATCTCCCAGCTTAGCACATTAAATATCATATTATACATAAATATAGATAGATGTGATTGGTATACCCATCTTCACGATAGTATCACACTCTGGTTTGCTTGCTAAACTATCCGTCTATAATTACCCAGCGTCACTTTAAAGAAACAGACATTGACTTCTAGCTTCTAGCTGCAGTCTTGCAGGAGAAATAGTCTAAGAGACGTAGAAAGTCAAGGGTTATAATTGATGTCCTTCTAGTTTTTGGTACGGAAATGCGCTTGGTAGGCAGTGCCAAGGTTAAGGGATCTAACACCAGTCACTTCACGGTCAAGTATAGACCTCTCGCAGCCTGCTGTCATACAGGGAATGATTTAAACATCTGTCCAAAATAGAGCGGAATGAAGGGTTGAGATAAAGGGAAGGGAGATAGAGGGGGTGGGGGAGAGAAAAAGGCAGAGAGAGAGAGAGAGAGAGGGGAGAGTCAGAATTGAGATACAGGGAATCAGTAATCTATATTTAATAAGATCAAATTTTTGTAGACATGGTATAATGTGTAAACCTGTCACATTGGAATTTTTTTAAAGGAGAAGCGATTAATATTAAAGGAACTCTTGGTAAATAGAAACAGAGGGATATCTGCTTCGTACATTTTTCGGTGAAGTATGTCATGTGGTTTTCATTATGAAATATGAATGCTTTTGTTCACACACACTATCTCTCTCTCTCTTTTTTTTTTCTCTCTCTCTCTCTCTCTCTCTCTCTCTTTCTATATCTTTTTCTATGCCTCTTTCCATTCTTCTCTATCTCTCTCGCTTTCTATCTCTCTCAATTTCTCCCTATTTCTTTCTCTATTTCTCTATTTCTCTCCCTTTTTTCTCTCACTCTTTCTATCCCCTCTCCACCCCCGTCTCTCTTAACTGAGGGGAGATGACGATTTCTTACGAGCTGAAAGGGCATCTCGCTAACAATACACCACGACGTACATGTAATTATACAATCAAGTCTTTCCTGCAATCGCTTATTCGACATCTCGGGTTTATTTTTCAATTCTTCCGACCATTGCTGGCGACCAAACCGGAATCACAATCGTGGCAAGGAAATGAGAGAGCTAGAGGGGTTCGATATGGGACATCCTCGCCGGCAATGAGCCCGGTACGGTGCCGTGGTCCGGTGCGTTGCGCAGCAGGTGCAGCATTGTTTTGGCGGGAAAAAACACCGCTGGATATGGTGATCGATAACGATAGAGATGGTCGTCTGTGACTTCGTACTGTTTTGGCACTACATCATAATATTGATACTCTCCAATCTGACTCAGTGCGATACTCTTAGATGTACAGACTTCGCATGTTAAAATTTTATCCCCAGATTTCCAAGTTTATTTCTATGAGCCACAATACTCCATGAACCCTTTGTCCATGTTGTCAGTGTACCTTTTTGGTGAATTGTTCTCTTAATTCAACAATACTAAGTTGGCGGTTCCGTGAAATGTGTCCCGTACGACATACATTTAACTATCTATTTCATTAAAAAATTGAAAATCTTTTGATATGACCATTTACTCATGGTTCCTTTTGGTATCACTTACATCATTAAATGGTCGGTCATTTCAAGAGAATTTTGATCGTTCTTGGATGTAATAGATGTGGAAAAAGGGACATAATTATGTCGTATATAACACATTGCACGGAATCGCCTAATAGTGTATTTAAAAAATATTAAAACGTATTTGTTTAATTCGACATATAATTAAATATTCTGTCATTTTTGTATGTTCTATCTTACTTCTGTTCTGTTGTTTATGAAGATGCTTTTATGTGATATTTTTTCGCAAGTGTGCCTTGAGCGTCAAGTTGATTTCAAGTGGATTCGACACCTTATAAATCTCAAACGTTATTATTAGTATTATTATTATTATTATTATTATTATTATTATTATTATCATCATCATCATTATTATTATTATCATTATTATTATCATTAATGACTGACTGACACAGGTACCACTTAAGTAACTATTTATTAATTTACTGCGGTAAATATCGACGAATTAATAGTGTCTTACCTCTTCCCTTCACAGGCATACAGTAAATGCCCCTAATAAAATTGAAAAAATCTCCTAGTATGATTACAACGAGTCCTGCTAGTGAAGTGTGCTGCTTTTGCTCTGATTTTACTAGTATGCTAATGATATATATTTTTTAAATTTCCTTTTGCAGCGAAACGGAGAGGGCATGAACAAGACGAAGATGGTAAGGGGGGGGTGTTTCACAAAGACTAAGATCGACTTTAAGTTGGACTTAAGTACAGCAGGCCGTTCATGCCATTGTTTTCTCTCATCATTTACTGGCATTGGTCTCTCAAGGGACGTACAAATCATGGTAAAAAATCTACAAAACTTACATTTTTTGATAATTCATTATTGAAGGAAAAAATATTATCTAAAGATCATAATGGTGAGAGCAAACAATGGCACGAACGGCCTGTTATACTTAAGTCCAACTTAAAGTAGATCTTAGTCTTTGTGAAACACCCCCAAGGTGTTCCATTTTGTATAATGAGTAATTTTTTCTGTATCATCGTCCCAATCTTACATTTCTAATTTCTGCTTTAAAAATCCCCGAATTACACCTTGTTCAAAATAGTGTTATGCAAAAGAAATTCCATAATGGAAACTGAGGAAAATGATTTTTTTAAATAATTTGTCATAACCTTTAGAAGGCATACTCCAAATTAAACTATTTTTATGTAGGCCTATACGTGCAAGCCAGTTTTGTACCTCGGTTACTTCAATCCGAGAAGGAAAAGCGTCACAGCCTCTGAAAGCTAAGACTTAATACATTTTAATATGAATCCTTCCAATTTAATTGCTATTTGGTTTATATCATATTTTACATTGGCCTAATTCAATTACCTAGGTTGTGAAATTTACAACTAACGTATGTTTGTGTACGTTAACGTTGCTACGTCTGGCAATCCTTTTACTAAAGTAACTAGGTGAAGCGACATCTCCATTGTATGTGTAACTTTACTACGTTTTCTTGTCTACATTGTTTAATATCGTTACACTCCTTTAAGTTCCTGGAAATGAAATAAACTAAAAGTAAAAACAAATAATAAAATACAATTCTTCCAATCTACATGTATATCCTCAGATACAGACGATACGACGACCATGCCGTCGGTGACAAAATATCACCCTCCTCACAGTAAGCCTTTCATAAATTTCTTTCGTTCATTAAAACTTTTGTGTGTGCATTCGTTTATGTTTTTCTTTCAATGTTTTATGAGTTTTTGCTTCGTGCAACTTAGATCTAGCCTTTGCACACGAGACTTTAATTTTATATTAAAAAACAACATTTCTTGATACTCATTGCACTCTGAACTGACACACAACTTACATTTTTTCAGTGAGGATAAAGTTAGGGAATTTTAGAAAAGTCGTCCAAATCATGAAAAAAATAGAGAATTATTATTGACCCTTAAAGAAAGTAGTCAGTCTCTTTTATTTTATCTCATGTCCTGGCAGCGTATCCAATGGTTGATTGACTATAATGGCTTTTAATTAGGCAAAATGGAGATGCAAAAAACAATAACATGCATGAGATTTTGCAACTCTCAGAAATTTTAGCGCTATACAAATTTACCTTTTTTTCCATCTAGATTTTACCGAGATTGAAGGGGATGCCACAACTGACCTATTTTCACTGAATTTCCCTGGCAAATATCCGGAAAACGCAACTTTTACTTGGTACGTTTCCGCTCCGGAGGGCTACAACATCTTGATTCACTTTAAAAGTAAGTCAGATATTCGATTAAGATCAAAAGAAAATATGGATTATTTGAAATAAAATATGTTTAAAGTGCAGTTTATAAGGTCAGTTTTTTCTGTCCTACCTGTCAATGGTTACTGATGCTGAATTTATTGGAAGTTTAAATGTCACTTTCACAATTATTTTAAACAGTTTTGCCGGGATTCTTCCTACACACTCTTGCCGGTTGTACGCTACTTGCTCCTGCGACAATATTATATTGCTCCGCCTTGATTTCCCACACCAAAGGAATTCAAGCCTGGATCCAAGTCCAACACTCTACCTAACCCTAACCTTAACCCTATACTTTTGACGAAATAAAGCTGGAGCAAATTCCGGACCACCGTCCTAGCTTTCATCCATGTAGTGAACTAGCCATACCGGGTGTACATTTTTTTTTTTACTTCGTCCCATATCTCTGTTATGTAATTGTGCATGTTGTGTAAAAAATTGAATTAAAAGCAATAATGAATTAATAATCACATTTCCTTTTCAATAACGGTAAATTATGTTTAAAAGAGTATTTTGTTTGTTTGTTTATTTATTTCCAACACATGGGGTGGATGAGGGGTCCTTGATTTGAATAAATATAATTAGTAGCCTTTTCCACACAAAAATATAAGGGAGCGAGAACCCGAAAAGCGAAGATTGTGTTGGAATACGCCAATGACAAAAGATATCAGAAAATCTAGGGCAGGAAAAAACTATGTAGTTGTTGGGAAAACATTTTATGAATCAGCTAATCGGATATTAGGGATTGAAAAATGAGGTTTTTTAAATATTTTTATTTTGTTTGTTTGAATTTATTGTACCACAGACATGAGTTTGGAAGACGAATACGACTTTTTATACATTGGTTCGGGTCAGGTTCAACTCTATCCGGGAACGATGTTCCAGACACTAACCGGATTTGTCAATCCGGCGGATATCTTCTTCCCTGGCAACAAGCTTTACTTTCATCTCAACTCGGATCCGTACGAGGCGCATTACGGATTCTGGCTCCAGCTAACAACGTTCAAAGGAGCCGGTACGTATAACTCGGATAGGATGCAAAAGTTGCATTTTTTCTTCTTCTTTAAAACATAATACCTGCTATATTAGAGTACATGGTGATCCAGATGTTTGATGGCAATTTGGGGAACCTCCCAAGACACTGATCGCTCTTGAAACCGACTCGTGAACCCGCAGAAAAGTAGACCTGTGGGTATCGTGGGCTGTAGCCGCCACTTTTTCGGACCTGTTTCGATGACAATATGTGTTATCATCACATCCTTAAACATTCTACAAAACTTTAACAGAATGCTGTGACCAAATGTGTCACTCAGACTCCCTCTTGAGGTGTTTTTTCTTCACATCCCGTGTTTGAGTGGCGATATTTCTTTAATCATTTCATTATAGATGGAATATACACTTTCGTTTTTCTAACCCCTCCCAATTTCATGAACATTACTTTACCAATATGAAAAACATGATTGTTTTTACATCCATTCCTCACAAATGTCATTCTTTCTTCTAGTCGAAACAAACAATCAAGTTAGGGGGTTCGTAGACGCCATATGTTATTTGTTGACAGCTGCAGCTGTTCTTTCAAACTAAAGGATCTTTAGGCCTGCTGAAACAGACATCGGTTCGTCTGTCTATCCAGGGAGGTGGGAGTTCCCTGGTCTATCCATGGTGCTACAAAAATTTGCATGGGCTAGTTTTCTACAGGCATTAGCGGATCCAGGATGCAATGGGGACACGTGCCCTCGGCAAGCCCGAATCTTGCATATAATGAGTACACACTACATAAACAAGGAGAATGTAACCCCCCCCCCCCCAAAGGCATATGGATATTGATGACGTTTCCTTTGTTATTAGGGTATGTTAGTATGATTTTTAAATTGTAAATAAATGTCAAATAATTTGATGAGTTCTTATATTTAAAAAGATGTAATTTAGACCGAAAATCTTAATTAGAACCTTTATTGTACCAGATTAATAGGGATCGTGCCCCACCCCGCCTTCATGGCCAAAGAATTCGAGGTCTGAAACTGTCAGAATGCAGTATAATTAGATAACTTTCTGTTTCCAATACAACTGACTTTCGAACAAACTATATTTTTTATCCATACTACTGTAATGGTTACTAGTTCATGTAGTTAAGGGTGTCTTAACTTAAAGAGAAAATGAAAGAAGGTTCATTTACACCACTATCCATGCATTGCAATTTTAGTATTGTTAATGTGCCTATCGAGACGATATTACACTGTCCAGACGGAAACGCCATCCTCAGGGGGTGTTTCACAAAGACTAAGATCGACTTTAAGTTGGACTTAAGTATAACAGGCCGTTCATGCCACTGTTTGCTCTTACCATTTACTGGCATTTGTTTTTCCAAGGACGTACAAATCGTGGTCTCAAATCTACAGAGTTAACATTTTTTGATAGTTCATTATTGAAGGAAAAAATATATAAAGATTATAATTTAGAGACCAATTGGGATAGCAACCAATGGCATATACCGCCTGTTATACTTAAGTCCAACTTAAAGTCGATCTTAGTCTTTGTGAAACACCCCCCTGGTGCGGTAACGAAAATGAAAACTTCGTCTGCTGAGAGCCAGAAGGGCAGTAATCTATTTTGTTTTGTTGCTGTTATCTGTTTGTATTGATGATTGTTATTTAAAAGCATTGTTACCAAACAGGGCCTCATGGAAGACCACCATAATTGGTGAAATGTGCCACCCTGTATAAAAATCAGAAATCAATCAATCAATCTATCTATCAATCAACATACTATCTATTTAGGGTAAAAGGGCGTTAACTCTGTGTCACATGGTGGGTTAATGCCCATCTAGCTCCAAACAGACAATATTGCAGAGTTAACGAGCTTCCGCTGTCGGCATACGACGAACTACATGTCTCTACGCGTTGTCTAACAAAGGAGATAAAATAAAGTATTTTAAAAGAAAGAATGTTTTTCGTGTCTCTTAACAGATGATTTTACTTGTCCCGAGGGTAAATATATGTGTAAGTACACACGGAGCTGCTTTGACGAAGAGGACAAATGCGATGGGGTGCTCAAATGCGAGGATGGGACAGATGAGGTGGGATGCGGTACGTTGCCATGGTTACACATTAATTTAATTTATGATGTATGATATTGTATTCAAACTTGATCATTGAAAGGGGTGCATGTTTATGAAACAAAAACATTCATGATTCTTTCCCTCGACTTATAAGTCGTTCGATTGACTTATAATTAGTGGGGACGATTTATAAGTGGTTGGAACGGCGTACTAAGTGATTGAACGACTTATTAAGTCGAGGGAACGACTTAGAACAACCACAAAATTGCATGTGACCTTGGGTTCCGTATCAGTAATCAGTAATTCACACAGTGTATACATCCAAGAAGAAAACTTTCAATATTTGGATGGCAATGTTATCTCCATCAAGATAATTGTGTAAGACGATGATATTCATTTTCGTATTCTTATGATATACGAACACAAGTTGTAAACATGATTTTAAACTTATTACCGATGTATGATTATATGAATTTAGTTCATCAACACATATTCTAAAATTACAATTGAGTTGTAAGATGATTGCTCTATGAATTCAGATCAAATCAAATCATTTACTCTCCAATATAAAAAACATACATTAACAATAAATGACAAATCATTATAATGCATAATAGTGACGGTATCATGAAAAGCACAAAGATCTTTTTTTTTTAATAACCTTTTGTAAGAATTGTAATTTAATAATTTGAAATTGTTTCAAACAGATGATTATAGCAAATATTTGAACAAAACTTGTTTACATAAATACGTCATAATTGTCTCTCTTGTTCTGCACAGCGTGTCCCGACCCGTGGCGGGAGCGATGCGGTGATGGAGTCTGCATCGTAAGAACTCAGATATGTAATCGTCGTGTAGCTTGTATGGACGATGAAGTCAATTGTAGTAAGTATCCCAGTGCGTATCTAATGGTGTATTTAGGGGCGTATCCATGGCGTATCCAGACAATTGATAAACAAGGGGGCGTCATCCTTCCCGAAAGGGGTGGGAGTGTAATCCTTGATAGACGAAGGGACAGGGGAGGGGATAAGGTATACCTGGGATATCCCGTGTGGCCTACATAGGCCTTGTGCAAGGTGTCTTGATTAACTTATGAGACTTTAAACGGAAGGGGGCGTACAATGGCTCTACCTCAAGGTAGATACGCCATCGAGTATCTGCCTAAAAATGGTCTCGATATGTTAAATTATTGCAACATTTATTTTACTTGTATAATATGTTTTTTTCATACTTGTATAAAAGGATAAATTAATGGGAAAGATCGACATAATGAGAAAAACAGTATTATCTAGAATAACGCAGTAATTTTGATAGTATTTATAAAAGTTTAATCTTTCCATTATATATCTTGTTACATAGGTATTTTTCTTAAATTATTAAATAATATTTAATTCTATTCTACTTGAAAAGAAATATTGCTCTAATTTTAATCTTGATTTTCATAGAAATGATATCCTTGGACAGTTTCTTATCTTTACTCATAGTCTTGTGAAAGTCTTGTGAAATTTGTTCATCTTGTGTCCTTACTTTTCTTTTCTTTTTAATAACAGCCTTCACCTGTAACAATGGCAAAAAACTTCGAGAGACTTTCGTTTGTGATGGATTTAACGACTGCATTGACAACTCGGACGAGGAACAAGATTGTAGTAATGATATAACTTTTAATCAAGACAAATTAGGACACGTATACGATATTTTATGTATCATCTCTCTCTATATTTATTATACCACGTTCATTAAACAAATTAGAGCTGAATTTAACAATCTAATGGGGAATCCTGATTCTTAATCGTAGATATTACACAAGTTAGGAGAATATTGACATTCCGCTTATATTGCAAAAAATAACACTTTGTGGTTATTATCTGAGCTCCGCAACAAGAGCACATATACGCACTACGGACTACCGCGTCCAATGGCAATTGGGGTAATTACATATCGTCAAAAATAAGGCCATGGGGGTGCTAGATTATCATATTTTACAGATCTCAGGACGAATAAATAAACTAAAAGTGTGAGATTGATCAGAATGGATGCTAATGAAAAATGGTGATTGGAATTCATCAATGTGATATGTTCACATCTAATGCTGATATGCTAATTATTATTTTATAGGTTTAAGCACAATCACCTTATAGACTTACAGCGTGTCCACACACAAACAAAATTTATCCCGAAACTATATGAAGAAACGTCGTATAAAGAATCATCGTATAGCGAACAGGGCGTCCACATACAAGAAACTTCGTATAAAGAATCATAGGATAGCGAACTGGGCGTCCACACACACAAAAACAAGTAATCAGAAACTCTACTGCGAAACGTCGTATATATAGGTGCGCAGTTTGCTACTGCGGTCATGAAACGGAAGCGGAAATGAGAGGTCAGGTCTCCTTCGCGCACGGTCACGTTAATCCCCGCCCAGTTATACCGTTCTAGTTCGACCATACGTCCACACACAAAACATTCCGTGATTCTTTATCGAGTTCTGGTTCGAACCGATGCCCAGAACATAGTTTCGTTATACGATGTTTCTTTATATGACGTGTCGTTAGTAAGCGTACACACACACACACACACACAATTTCATCGTATAGTTACACGATGATTTTTTTGTGTTTGGACACGGGGTAAGTAGTATATCTGAACCCAGATCAGCTTATCACCATTCTTAACAGCCTATATGATTCGTCAATTCTTATTAACGAAATACAGCTAAACCCTGACTGACTAATCATCAGTTAAACATGTTTAAACCTAAATCATGATTAGCTAATCATGATTAGTTAATCATTGTTTTGAAATATTTCTAACGGAATTCCGATTGGCTGAATATGAAGTTACCGTTCAGTTACTGCTAATACTTTTAACAGTATCTGCTGAATACTGATTTCTGATTTGTTACTACAGGTATTATGAAAGGGTTTTCCTCCTTCATATTAAACATTAGAATATGGCATACGTTTTGACAGCCTATATAATTCGTCTTATTTTGAAGTATATCCGTTTTGTATTTCACAGAATGCCTGCCATTCCAGTACACATGCACAGACGGCAAATGTATACACATTAACAACAAGTGCAATGGAGTTGCCGAGTGTGCGGATGGAGATGACGAAGGAGATTGCAGTAAGTAAATTGTGACAAGTTTAAAACAAAATGCACAAAAGGGGTCCAGACAATTTCCCTTTAAAAGCAGAACAAAACATATCATTTTGTGTTTGGTCACTGTTGGTGTTCGTATTATATAAAATACACAAACAATATCTGACAAGCAATTAAATTGCCTATCGAGCATAAGGGATTGGGTTTCAATCCCCCCAATCAATGACAAGTATTTTTTCTTCTTCAAGTGTCCGGCCTCCTGTGACCCCCTCCCCCCGAACCACCCATCATGGAAATTGTCACCAAAGTATGAAGTTATGATAAATGCAGGGGCGTCGCTTAAGGGGGAGGGAGGCCCGTTCAAATTATGCACATAATTATATCTGTGTAGTGTGTACGGTGATGTAATCTCAACCATAGCAAAATAACATTCTCTCATTATATATTAAAAATATTAAATGCTCCGGAGATCACTACAACAAATTATATGAACGAAAATTTTGAGGAATGTTTATGTGAATATATCATATTTTCATCGTTATTGTTTTTATTATCAATTGTTGTACATTTTCAATTACGAATTTCTTCTGAATTGGAAGAATAGTTATGTCAATAGTTCATATCATATCATGATTTTGTTTGTTATTGTTTTTATAATCGTTTGTTTTGTATCTGTAAATTTCATCTGAAATATAGGGATAGTATGTCAATATATTGTCTTTTACTGTCTTGATTATATTTCCTTATTCTGATCTTTTCCATCAGCTTGTGCGAGCTGGCAGTTTGAATGCCCCGACTCGACCTGTATACCAGGCTGGTTGACATGTAACGGAAATGACGATTGTTCAGACGGTAGTGACGAACAAAATTGCCCAAGTGAGTACATTTATGCCCGTTGCGTTGCACACGAGGCGTCATTTTGATTGCGTTATTGCTTGCGCTAATTTAGTCCGCGAAGGCAATTAGCCTTACAAGCAAGTACTGCAACGCGAAGTTTGCACTGTTCAATTGGCAATCACCATGTTTACGATGTCGCTTTTGCATAACGCGTCGAATACTGAGACGTTTGGTGACGCAGCCTTTCGTCAGTGAAGGATGACTCGTGTAAAAGGGACATTTTACACAGTCAACCCACCCTGGTAAAACATAAAAAGTGACCTTTGTAGACAGGCGGTCTTTCTAAAAAAAAATCGACACGCATTTATTTCTAGAGAGAGAAAAAAATGACAGGTGGCCTTTCTAGACAGGTTCTACAACACACATTTATTTCTAGATGTGTGACCACTATAGACAGATGGGCTTATTTATTAAAGGTTTGATTGTATATTGAGCCTTTCTGGTCCTCCCCCGTTCTTTCCGTTTGTCATTTGTCTTTTTTGTTTCGGCATTGACCAATCAAGATTAGTGTAGTATAGGTCTTTCTCCATTCTATTCCATGTCTAGTCTGCGTTGTTTGTTTGTTAGTTGGTTTGTTTTACTTTTGCTTCGTAAGCTTTTCTTTTCGTGATTGTTGCTGTGTGAGGTTGTATACTACATTTCATATGTATGGTTGTGAATGGGAAGACAAGAAATTTAAATGGATGTTCTAGAATTTATCTTGCATTTTGGTGGTGATTCTGATGACTTCTAAGGCAAAACCATACACTATCTCAGTCCAATTTATGTATAAATACTTGTTTGAAACCTGCATAACACATTTATTTGGCAGGTGGATTTATGACATTAATATCAATAAATATTATCACACAATGACAAAATTAATTGGGTATTATTTACCCAGGGTAGCAACATCAAGATTAATCCTGCTCTTCCTCTTGGTCCTTCAACTATTATTATCCCACCATTTGCCGGGTATCCATTTACACCCGGGTGGAGAATGGCAAATATGGATTAACGTCTTGCCAAAATACGTTAGTGCCGGGCTGGGATTCGAACCTTAGAACCTTAGATTGAGAGTCAAGTGAATGAACCACTATATCATGACACCATATTATGCTGTATGCATATGAATGCTTATTGAATATCTTTTATTTTCCCTTTTTTCTGTTTCTAACTTTTCTTCGTTTTAGCCTGCCCGGGAAGATACTATCGTTGTGCCGATCACCGATGCATCTCCCTAGATATGTTGTGCGATGGCACACCAAATTGCGCCAATAACGAGGACGAGGAAAACTGCGGTGAGTGATTTTATTTTGCAGCGACAGAAGATTGCTCATAAATTATGTTCTTGAAGAAGTTCATCTGATTGGTAGAGTTGATTGGAATAAATTTCCTGCTTACAAAATAATTTTGTTTAAACCTTGTATGAGACTTGTTGAGACTTTCGCCTCCAAACTAGGGCAGGGTTCTTTTAAGACGTCCGGCGGTAAAGTCTCTTACATGTAATCGTTGAGAAATATCGGCCGTCCCACAGCCTATCTTAGCTTGACCATGACTGTGGAAGAGCCGATGCCGATGAGCATCAATGGCGTATTTGCAGGTGGGACAAGGAGGGGGAGCTTTGCCCCTCCCTGTTAAATTTCCGACCAAGAAAGAGGAAAATATAAGGTTATGGAATGATTTGATGGTAAGATCGCCCTTGGAAACGAACGAAACATAGACGCATTCCGGAAAAAAGCACTTCCAACTCTGTAGAATAACAGTGGTATTCAGCACTTGTTTTGGGGTACCTCCTCCCCACCATGCAGAACTATATGCATTGCATAAACTCTGGTTGTTTGCCCATCCCCAGGCTATTAAAGGTCTGCATGGATATGTCACTGAGCATCTTCGTCAATATCTGCCCCCACCACCCGCCACCTCTGATAGTAGCGCACAAGAAAAACACACCCTCTAAATAGATTGTTCAAGAAGAAAAAGGAAAGAAAGATAGAGTTAGAACAATAGTGAGAATGAGGGCCATGGAGTGTGGCTAAATAAGTTATTCTGATCAGCATAGTTATTATAGTTCTTAGCTGCCTCTTCCCGTGTGCAAAGGGGTAAGTTTGTGGTGCATCAAGTAACGGGGTATGTAACTCAGTTGATCATAGACGTTATTGTGTCATTTTGCCATTCCTATCGTTTTCTAGAACCCACCTGTAGTCCAACGGAAGTCACATGTCCAGACGGCACATGCGCAGTCAATCTCACAAGTTGTGATGTTATGACGACGACGACAAGAATGCCCTCGACAACGTTGGCGAAGACGATGCGACCGCCGTCGACGATGATGCACGGAGTCATGACAACTGACCCTATGTCGATGACAACTACAAAGACACCAGGTACAGTGTATAAGAAAGGGAAGATCACAACGCCCTCTGAAAACTCAACATAACCCGATTCAATAGTCATGTCCATTATAATATTGCATTATCCATACATAATTTCTATGGGATGTCCAATAGGATATGGAAATTGCCCTTGAGTTGATTTTTGTTTGAAATCGTGATTAAATAACATTTTTGATGAAAATTCAGATTTGCCACAGTATCTTACGATTTGATACTGATTAATTTTCTTCTTCCATGTCATGTATTTTTGTCCAGTCAAATGAATTTGTTTTCATTGCGACGTATTATGTACAAGGGTCACATGACCTGAGACAATCTTTTGCCAAATGTGGATTATTGTCTGAATATGTTTCAGACACTCAAATATGCAATGTGGATTTAAGAGGCCTTGGCGTATCCCGATCTTTTGAAACTATATTTGAAGTAAAAAAAAACATGCCCCTTAAGTGAGTAATTGAAGTTGTCCATCCCCCCTCCTTTACAAACCATGGATCCGCTCCTGGTTATAATCATGTAACTATGTTTCCGTTTGTTAAAAATGTTGTTAATTTAGTAACAATTGAAATTTATTTAATTAAAATGAATAGGAAAGGAATATCTAAACTCATGTTATTTTCTGTAAATTTATTTTTTTTAAACACAGTAATATGCGAAGATTCTGGTTTTGCGTGTAACGATGGAGACTGCATCAAGCAAGAATACCGCTGTGACATCATAAAAGATTGTGATGACGGTGAAGATGAAGAAAACTGCGAACCTGCAGACATAACGAGTAAGACAAATCATTTCCATTTACTTGTGATCCCTAAAACCCTTTATTCCTCGGAGCCAGAGTGAGCATGTCTTGTATGGTACATGTAGTTTTAATTGTTGAAAACGTATGTTGAATGCGGATATTTTGTTCTACGATCCAATAATCTGCACTGCCTATAGTAACCTTAAGTAACGTCTTTAAAAACTGACAGTAGAAAATGTTCAGCAACTACCCTCTGAGTGCCGAACGGCCCACGTTATTAAAAACCTGCGTGGCTAAACTTTGGTTCACTTATTTATGGAAGGCCAGGTGTCAACCCCATAAAAGTTTCGTATAAATAACTGTAACTATGGAACAGATAAATAGACGAAATTTATTTTGTCACTAGATAAAACTGAGAAAGAAAAACTATGGTTACAACCTCTCGTGTTTTCGTTTAGGTATACATAATTATCATGGTGATATTTACAGAATGAATAAATCAGGTGATTACGTGGACCTCATAAATGGTGGACTAGATCTACCCATTTCGGCGGGATTAAAAGTACCCTGGTCTAAAGTTAGGCAGCTTTTGAAAATATGGGCCAAGGTTATCAAGAAAGGAGCGTCCATATATTTGAAATGATGCTGCAACATAGCTGTATCGTATCTGGAATCTTTAGTTACTGAAAAGAACTTGGGCGTTTTAAATTTCTGTAGGTAAAAGACAAACACACAATTAATTTTCACATTCAAAGTAAGTTTGGAATCCAAACAAATTATCTGAACTATATTGAACTAACAATGATCGTGATTATGTTTAGTAATGAAAGTTAAAATAATCTCAAGGCCCTGTTCGCCTCTGGTAATTAGGCTCAACAGCATTTATAGGTTCCCTTTTGTGTTTTTCACATGTAATTTTCAGACACCTGTGACGGTTTTGGGTCGATGGATCGTTTTGTTTGCGATGGTCGCAGGGACTGCCTCGACGGATCTGATGAAGACAACTGCCGTAAGAGATTGTTTCCATCTAACATTTTTGTTTCTCTCTCTCTCTCTTTCTCTCTTTCTCTCTGTCTCTTTGCTTCACTTCACTTTTTGGGGTTTAATATAAATAATTTTGAGATATATAATTAGTATCTATTTCTTATTTGCTATGTGCAACATTCTCACACTGTAATATACAATACTTGATAATAACAATCAGCTATCTAAGTTTACAAAGTTCAAGTTATATTTATGCCATCGCATCTTTTTGTATGATGAACAATTTCGAGTTCTTTCTTTTTTAAACTTATCAGTAAACTATACATGCTTATAAGCTCAATAAAACCGAAAATGAGTCGAATTCATTTGAATGATTTGAATTTTTATTTAGCTTGCGGTGACCGTCCCATCATGGATGCCAATATCATCATGGGGGCTGCAGTGACGACACGGGGAAAATGGCCCTGGCAGGCTGGGCTGATCCGTACAAAGACCACACCCTTTTGCGGCGGTACCTTAATCAACAGAAAATGGGTTCTGACTGCCGCTCACTGTGTGTACGTAATTCATGAACATATTATAGGCGCTTCCGTGCATTCGGGTCTAGGATAACATTATGACGTCCATTTACTTCATCAAAGAAATAATGAAAACCTGCTGATTTGACCTCTTAAATGGTTCACTCAGGTATCAATAACATAATGGTCATATGAAGATTTTTTTCCGGATTAAATAAAGGGGAAAAGGAAATGTGGTACGTGAAACATTTCACGGAATCGCCCTTCTAAGTTTTTACCACGACGTGTTCTGACAAATGCTACGCTAACTGAATTTTTAGCTTCAACCCTGGACCAGATGCTTGACCTAACCTTAATCCTACCCCTTAACTTATCCTAAAATCCAACTCTAACTCAACCCTGAAACTTATCCTAAAATCCGATTGTGACCCAAACCTTTATCTTTTACCAAATAGAGCCGTTGTCACCGTGAGCAAATGTCGGATCACAATGTTGTATTAACCCTTTCGATACTGGATGTAGAATGTACCTTATCTAAATTTAAGGAAATTTGGGACGGTGATAACCAAGATTTTGTTCTCATTCTACACTATCTAGAGGCTGAAAGTAGTTTATACCAGATTTATGAGTAACTAAGTATTCCAGAATGATTTGGGATGCAATGTTTGTCAATGATAGATGCCGATGGACAAGCAAAGTCCTGATATAATAGGGAGCCTTGTTTTTATTCCCCAGGACTGCCACGTACTGTTGTGTATGGAAAATGAGAATTGGACCGAATTCTGCGATAAGCTTTTTTTTGCGAGAAGAGCGAAGCTTCCATCAAAGAATGGAAAACGGGTCCCATTTTTCTTTGTCGCCTACAAAAGCTTATATAGAAATGTTAAACTATCAAATCCCGCTAATGAAACCAAGAAAGCCCTGTTCAGTGAACGTATAGATACCTTCATCACAAACTATTTCATGGTATCCATCTGAAATGATTGCATTCTTCTTGTTGAACACGAAATATGCCTATCGTAACTATTATAGTATGTTAAGTTTACATTAGGAATCTAATTTCAATTGTTTTGAGTATTACCCCAAATGCATTTTTATTAAGTCAATGAAATATGATCTCCCTTCCAGGGTCGGATTGCATGGTGGGAAAGTCTATCTCGGTATCACTAACTGGAAAAACGGCAGGGAAGGCGGACAGACCATTCCGATTGAACGGATCTGGATCCATCCGAACTACTCCGGTGATCCGGCTCACCAGAATGATCTCGGTATGATCAAACTGAAGGAACCGGCTACCCTCAATAACTTTGTCCAGCCGGCTTGTCTACCGCCGATGGATTACGTCATTGCTGACGGTACTTACGTCACAGCCACTGGCTGGGGATCCATCGTAGAGAGCAGTAAGTAAATTATTTTCTCGGCCTGTAGGCCTACTTAAAGTACAAGTCCACTCCACTGAAAAGTTGAGCTGATTAGATAGACGAAAATCTAAAAAGCCCAAATATAACTTGGTTTTGGAAAATGGTGCTCAGATTTATTTTTAATAATTTTTTTTAATGAGCAAAAAACAAGTTAATGAGCGAGTCGGTTGTGACGTAGCCCTGTCCTCACAACACAGATTCGTAATGTAACCAAATTTAATGCATACGTCTTTGTGAAGTGCCTCGATACAAACTATTTCATTCACCTGATAAGAATAATGAAACACTATTATTCTTATCAGGTGAATGAAATAGTTTGTATAGAGGCACTTCACAAAGACGTATGCATTAAATTTGGTTACATTACGAATATAGCCTATTGTCAGAATGTATACCGCTGGCACTTTCGTTGTGAGGAGCATACGTCACATCCGTACAGCAATATAAATGTTTTGCTCGAAATACCCGAAACAAAAATCGCTCTTAAAAATCACCTGATTGAAGTACGCCCGTGATATTTGGCAGTTTTAACCTTTGATTTATTTACATGTTATAATTTTTGAAAATCGGAGTGGACTTGGGCTTTAATGAGATTATACAAATACATTATATAAGTTTGATTCGCCTAATTAAGTAGCGCAGTGCAGGTTATAATGCAATAGAAATGCCGCCCGTTGCACACGAGGCGTCATTTCCATTGTGTTCTTACCCGCATTAATCGAGGCTATGAGGGCAACTGATCGACCCATACGCACGTATTATAATTCAAAGCAATATTGTACTGCATGCTAATTTTGCGTTTTACTTTTTTTTAACGTTGTCACTCTCAAATGACGCTTCAAAGACCAAAGCACCCTCCGTCGGGCAAATCACACCGTGTGTGCAACGGTTTAACCCTAATGTGACGCAAGACCAACGGGAACTGGAACGTCATATTGTCATGTTTCCCAAGTTGGCCCAATAAAGACCGCATACCCCTATAGGCCTATAAAATATCACTAGACCAACGGGAGTCCAATGGGACGTAGGACCCATAATATCCATATAATCTTATGCTGGATTTCAGGTGCTAGTCCACCAGACCTACAGGAAATCCGTCTGCCGAAAGTTCCCCTGGAGTACTGCAGGAACCACTACTCACTAGAGCTGTTGGACAGTGTCGTTTGTGCAGGATACTCGAATGGATTTATTAGTACCTGTTTTGTAAGTTGGATTCTGTATTTTATCGTAAAAAGTAGTTTGTTGCGTATCTTATTTCCTCATTACATACCATTTGCTACTTAGAGATGATTCCATAAAATCAGCAAGGCAAATTTTTGAAGTTTGGTCCACGAAAACGGTAGAATATGTGTAATGTTTGAAATTAGCTTTCTGATGGTACCAATACAGCGTGACGTCATCGAGACGCCATTTTGTCACACTGAAGAGACGAGTGCTCGGAAATTCTGAATACAAATTTAAAGCAAGACATGACGTAGAGTTAAATGCTACCTTGAATGTGTCACCATGCTCACAGTGAGCATAATAAAATGATCATGTGATCTTTACCATGTGCCATTTTGTGATTTATCTCCCATTATCTGTCATTTCTTTACCATGGTCGGTATAATGCTTAGCTCAAACATGTGACCGTACACCCTAAAATATTATTCATCCAATAATTGCTTTAATTATGTCGGCCCTTCTGTATTGCAGGGTGATAGCGGAGGACCCCTGGTGTCTGACATCAATGGTACCTGGTATTCCATCGGATTGGTGTCGGCAGGAGAATCATGCGGTGGGCCATATAGGCCAAACATCTTTACGGGTACCGCTAGCAATCTAGACTTTATCATGAAGACTATGGAAGGAAATTGATAACTGCATAAGTTATAGTTTTTAGTTCAATATTTAACAGAATTGCAATTATTATGACTCATGTCTAAGTCTTTTACTGGGAGATTTATATGTCATATCCTTTAAATAGATAATTTGTCTAATGGTATGATTGTTTTGCCGAGTGAGCAATAGAAATAAGAAAAGCACTTTTCGTTAACTAGTATAGTGCATGTCTCAAGATTGCCTCAAAAGATGTAGCAAGAGATCTAGGGAGTTGCTGTTGTTTGGAAACGTGTGAATCTTTGACAGATGTGCCTTTGTGGTACCTCAAACCTCGGGGGATTGGGTTCATCAAAGACAGAAGACGTTTCCATTTACACGGCCAGTTCTTATGACCAGAATAGCCTATAAAAACATCGTGAGGGAGAAATAAGATATCACATTTATAATCATGGCACCCTTCACAAGGAATGGGCATAAATTAGAGAGCGTAAACCAATGTCTAAGTTATCAAAAAGAAAATATATCGGTTTATAGATTTGTGGCACTTCATTTGAAAACAAAAAGCTACCTTTTTGATGATATCCTGAACCTGATATAGACACCAGTTAAGAGTTATGGGTCCAGGGATTCAAAGTTTCTCGTGAAAATATTCTATGGGACAACAAGGACACAACACTGTTTTTTTCTCCAAAATAATGTGGTGTAAAGTTCATTATTATTGCCGAGCACGGAACGTCGAATAGATTGTGAAATTAATTTACAGGAGATTTAGTAGTAACTATTATAGTCTATAGATGTTTCAATATTCAACGCCAGGTGTCCGGTTATAGGACCCAACAGTTGTGTTCGATCAATAATGATTTATTCATTTATTTAAAACACGGTTTAAACAAAATAATTATAGTAATTTAGGATTTTAGGTTCTGCAGCCGTTCAGCAACTAGTCTAAGTCATAAATTTTGAAAAATAGAGGATAATTTTAAATTGTAATCCTTTCAGCCTTACTTTATGAATTTTAAGGCAATTATTGCTCAAGATATTCTTTATAAGATTATTTATGATGGTTTTTCTTATACTGTCAGAAATGTTAATTTCTTAGTGCACGTTTGGCATCTGATCTGTTTTGAATATATTTCCTTTGTTATTGCTGTGTGACTTTAAAATGTTAACAGCCCAACTTAGCAGATTAAAATGTGACGGTGTTTGAATGTAAACATTATTTTGACCTCTTTTAGCTATTAAATCTACAACAATATCTTTTTTTTTATCAAGTCACATTAATTAGACATTGTAGTCTGCAGGCCAATGGTGTATTTAGATGTTAAAGAATCAAATATAATTATGATGGAGGCGCGATGGCTCAGTGGTAGAACAGTGGTCTCGTAACCGGGAGGTCCTGGGTTCGAAACCATGCAAGTCGATACGCTAGTGCCTTTTGGTAAGGCATTAATCCTAAATGCCAAGTCCCTCGGTGAGGAGTTAAAGCCCCCGGTCCCCTGCTTGCTAGCATATACATACTTTTCTAGCAGTCAGGTAACAACCAACAAATCAACCAGTATGTCTACATCAGCCCTATCCGTTCCTATTTTCTACACTATCGTTGAAGTACTAGACTTTTTATACAGAATAATTCAAAATTAATGTTTTTGCCATAAGAGTAGGATAGCAAAATGATTACGAAATAATGGTTATAATATACTATTCTATATTGAGCTTGAATTTCGTTAATTTATATCATGTACATGTATTTACCATGAAAGTATAGAGTCGTCTTGTGCATCACAATACACCCTTTCACGGTTAAGGCCGCCATTTTAATTTGCGAGTAAACATTGCGTCATCAATGTTTTCAGATGCGCATGTATTGTTGCGTCACTGCCTGCGCTGACATTGGCGCCATTTTAAATTACGAGTAAACAACGTTGTTTACTCGTAATTTAATGTCAGCGCATGCGCACTCTTGTAACCGTGAAAGGGTATATTGTGTAGTTTCTCGACTGGGTTATAAACTTTGATTTATCTTTGTACTTTGTACTTTGTACTTTCTGTCATAGATATGCCACGTTACAAGCATGATGTATAAATTGACTGTTACTGAAAAAGAGTGTAAAATGAAACTGTACTGATAGTAGGTCTACTTTTATTATAATGTTGAGTACTAGTCGTGCAATTGCGTTTAGAAGAAACCGTCTAGGCCTATAAGTTATTCTGAGTGATTGATAATTATGAAGGAAATATAATTACTGTATATTATGTTCTAACCATCGAAATAAAGCAATTACATGATATTGGATGCGGACACCACACTTTACATCAATTGAACCTCATAGCATTGAAACCTTTATCATTGGGTCAATCCATATTTGTTATATAATGTGTGTACTTGTACAATAGGAGCTATTTAAGAGACGTCTAAAAAATAAAACCCTTAAGAATAATGTTTCATCTTGCATTATTTCGATGATGTATAACCTTATCTAAAAATACGAGATAAAAGAGACGAAAGGCTCATGAATTATGTATACTTCGGCTTATCAGTACTTGAAGTGTAATAATTGAGGCAAAATCAGACTAACTATATTGCAGAAAAGGTATATTTATGGGAGAACAGACGAAGCCAGCGTTGATTACTCGAACGAATAGTCGTGAGTTCTTATGATTTTAACTTTCGTAATGATTTTGTAGTGATTATATTGAATGTTGTTAATGAATATCTTAGATCAAATTTCTTTACAACTTCTTTACCACGCAATAAATTTTCATTTGAATATGTTCGTATACTTAATTTCTTTATTTGGTATAATCTCATTGGCTTTATCATTGATAAATAAATCAAGTTATTAACAAGGTATCGGGAGAAATGCATTTGTATCATTTTTCTCAGGGCTTTGCCAATCAGGACTCTTTACTATTACAGTAGCCCCGACCCCATATATTTAACTCGAGTCTCTGGAGCGGGTGTTTACTTGAAACAGAGAGAAAAGGAAAGGGGGAAGACAAGAAGCAGAAACACCTGAAACACCTCCTGCATCCCACCTCCCACACCTTCCCTCTAATCAGTAGCCTAGTAATCCGAGTAATCATTTTCCGAGTAAGACCGGAGCCCCCCCCCCCCAATCGTTCCAGTGCCTCCTTAATGGGTGAACTCATGCTACGCAATTGGGTTTGCTGGTATATAGGTAGAAACATAAATAAATTGGGGCAAATCAATTTTTCACGAATAAAAACATTGGTAAGGGTATGAATAATTTAGTTGTTAACTATATGTTCCGGGCGACAAATGCTTATGGCTTTATATAGGGTAAACATTTTGGTTTTCAATTGGTTTTGATGTTAGGTTTAGGACTAGGTATGTTGGTCCAGGGTTAAAGTTAGGCAAAATTCGGTTAGAGCAGGAAACTGTTTCCTGAACACGTCGAATCAGTTAAACACAGGGTGTTTGAAATGTAGAGACTGAGAGAGACAGAGAGAGACAGAGAGAGAGAGAGAGGGAGAGAGGGGGAGATGAACGAGATAGAGAATGACGGACAAAGAGAGTATGTGTGTGTGAGAGAGAGAGAGAGAGAGCAAATTCTGGGAAAAGTGGTGTGAAATAACCAATGAAACAAGGTCACCCCCATGTGTAAATAACCCTCGTCATACAGACAATATTAAAACAGAATGTAATTTGTACCTCTATGATTTACTCCTCACCCCACTATTATTTTTGTAATAATCTCTCAGTCAATCAATTGCCACGAATACAGTAGATTATAACGGTTATTGTAACTTGTTATTGATAACATGTTGTATGAATAATGGCCCCGGAACACTGGAAGTGTTGTAAATATTATTGATGGTAAAATCACAACAGACATTGACTTATATGGCCTGGGCAAAGTGTATGGCATTGACCACAAAAGTACAAAAAGACAAATATTCAGATGACCTTTGAAGGTTAGTTATGCTTAATGGTGTGTGTAGGACTATATATTAACTAGACATGTAATACTTGTTTCGGAACAAGTATAGGTGGGCTGTTCCAATTAGTGCATACCACACATGGTTAGTGAGATAGTGATCAGTGAAATGTTTGACCCTTGACCCCAATTTACATACTAAGTAGTTAAGATACCATTGGCATGATTTCACTAAATTTTTGAAATAATCCTCTTATTCAGATCTATTAGTGTGCCCAATTTCATGTCTATACAAAGCATTGTTTTAGAGAAACCATGTACAGTATATTTGACCTTTAACCTTAAAATCCAAATAACATAATGAAATATGCATATTCTCAATTTTGTGTTTTTATATGAAATATTTTTTCTTACCTATACATGTATATCAACATGCAATGTTTCAAGTCAATTGCGACCAATATACCAAAATAATCCACATAGACATTACACGTGAACGGAAAATGGAATTCTCAAATCCCACTTTGCAAGTGAAATATGAGCATGATCCCAGCATCTAATTAAAAAATAAAGGGCACACTTATGATAGCTTATTGTCTCAGCTACATCATACTCTAAGCCCAGCGAAAACAAAACTGAAACGACGGAGATATTGCTCGCGAAAGACGGGAATGTAGAATCCAGTTTTGAAAAAAAGTCATGTCCTATAGAGAATACACGCAAAATGTAAAAAATTGACATGCCTCCTTTAATTGCAAAAATACGCCATGATGCCTTTGTCAAAATGAAAAATCGTGGTTACTGCATTTGTAGAAAATTGTCTTAGCTAGAACATATCAAAATTTGGAAGAAATTAAATCAATATTTACAGAGATACAATCAATTTTCCAAAAATATGCTGACGTCATAATATGCAAATTCATATTTTGAGTTCCAAGGCCATTATGATGATATCACGATATACTTAATAGCAAAATGAGACATGAAATCATATCTCCGACTCATACTCTATCCAAATATCAAAAAAAGTTGGGGATCCCGGTGCATCCCAAAGTGCTATAATGGATTTTTGATAGAAATGTTTTTGCCCATATATAATATGTATTACACGAGCTCGCGCGCACGGACATTTATCTTGAATGAACGCTCATTCCCTTATTAATGGTCATAAAGAGATAAACATGGTATCAAATTGTTTGGAAAAAAATGGGAAATATCATGAAAGAAAAAAAAATAGCGATTCTATGTTGTGTGATGGCGTTACGCGCGAAAACGAGCGCGCATGCGCGTGTGCGCGATTTTTTGACAAATGCTTTAAATGGCCAGAAACCTATGCAAAACAAATTTGAGATGATTTTGAGCATTTTTAAATTTTGCGCGCACAGACGCGCGAACTTACGCGTACGCGCGCGTTTTTTTTTACCTGAAATTGACCGGACGGATATTGACCTTGTTCATGATAAATATGAATGAGAAATGACTTTCCGTTATAAAGATATGATCATGAGTAGATTTTCAGAAAATTTTACAAAATGGCGCCTAGATGACGTCATCAGTCAAGGTCAAGGTTTAAAACGTTAATTCGATTTTTCCATATGCCTATACATATGTATGCCAAATTTCAAGGTATTTGATTTAGCCATTTTCAAGTTATCTTGCTAACAAAAAAGTGCTTGGAAATAAGAAAAATAAATAAAGAATAATAAATAAAGGCAATTCTAACGAAAACATAAGGTGGTCTGTATTATATACAGCCCACCTGATAAGTTTGATGTTTCATAATGCGGGGAGTCCTGAAGAGGACCGTTAGGACTATTCCTAGTGTGTCGGCTAAAAAAGAGTCGAGTCTCACCACAATCATGGCAATCCTTTGTTAGAATACAGTGGATTTTTTGTGTGTAGAATTCAAGCTGCTCACTGACCTGCAAGAATCTTTTGCCCGAGATTATAATATGATGACCTCCGCGTTAAAATCAAGTAGACCAATAGGGCGTCGCCTGTACCTGGGACTGGTTGAAATTAAAACTGAATCACTTTACCTTTCGGGTTTCTCCCGGTTTAATTAATCACTGGCATCTCCAGGTGTATCATTACACCAGAGTTTCCTTTCACAATTTTAATGAAGAGTATAGAAGAGTGTGTATATACAAAGCGCCCAGGGGTCTCAGTCCTGTAGAAATACTGTAAGCATGCGTGACCACAGGTTTTCCAGACACCCCCTAAACGAGGATTTCTTCTGAGGCCAAAATACACACTCAATGAGGATTTCGCGTGGTTTTTTCCCCGAATTTAAACCCTAAACGGGTTTTTTCACAAAAGTGTAAACAAGTATTGTAAAATTGTAATTCCTTGAGCATTTTGAAGTGCGATAGGGATTACCATTTAAGTTGTTGACAATGTAAAATAAATCAAATTGCGCTTATGATGTAAAATTCACAATGTAAAAATTTATTTCAATAGAGAAGCAATAACATCAACCTGTACATTTCCAAATTTAATGCACAGCCATCATAAGTCCTTTCTTTAGAAAAAAAGAATTACATTTCAAAGTTGAACTATTTTATATAAAGTACATGTAGTGTTTACAGAAAGTACACAATGTACAATGAACAGTTACTATTCTACTATGCAAAACAAAATATGTATAATACCTGAGGAACACATGTACAAATTTAACCTATGTGAATGACACCCATCCATATCAGCACAGGGCATCTAGTAATATATTCTATGATGTCGATACTTATAGCAGCTTTTGTGCATAAATTAAACAGGTTTTAGTATAATCTTATCAGATTTCACTTGAGGCTCTTACTGTACGTGACGTGTCAATTCAATTCGATTCAAATAACTTCATTTCCATAACTCAATCAAAACATGAAGAAGAAAAAATGCTTACATAAAATGAATATTGAATGACATTTGCAATATAACATAGAAAATGAAACTTATTTGTAATTATACAATCTTAAATGTCGATAAGTTATCACAGCATGTTAGGATACAAAATATATATTATATCAAGCATATCATCAAATAAGTTGAATTTTAAAGAAAAAGAGAAATCCACTAAAAAGCAGAGCTTGTATTTGTGTGGATTACTCAAAAAAGAAAAAAAGCAAGGAAGAACAAAAACTAAAAATGGTCAATAAAAAAGAATGCAGTGTATTTAAAATATTTTCGTTTAATGATGATTTATAAAGACAATGCAAATAACATATTCGATTCGATGGTGATTTGGAAAGCATCTTCAAATACTACGGTGGAGAAATTATGCATGCCTGAAATAAATGACAAAAATTAGACAATATATATTCAGATATGATATTACTAACAACTCTTGGAAAAATGGAATTCCCTCATCATTTCAGTTAGAGTTCCATATTGCTTCAAGGCCAATATACCTATAAAGCACTTTAAAATGATAGTCATTTTAAAGATTTATTTCAGTATGTGCTAGAGATTGTATTTCGCAGGTATGTTGAAGTCAACATCTCGTAACATCATGACGAAGCAAGCAATCAAATACCTGAGACAATGGCATCTAGAGACTAGACTTCGCTCTCAGAATCGTACCTTATACTTCAGTCACATCTTTAAGTTTGAACGAAAATTTTCCCAACTACGGTCATAATGTCCATTACGGACATTTTCAAATTTGAACGAAACTCTGACATTTCTCGTGTCGTCTTTCCTCTCAAATTTGCATGGAACATGTTCCCTCGGTTTCCTCACCAAGGTCATAAAACTGTTCAACGAGGCACCCTTTCACGAAAACTATCGTATGTCCAAGTTCGCCGAAATTCCATTGAAACGAGTGTTGATTTGAATACACGCGTTTTAATGGGATGTCGGCAAGCTTGTGATTAGGACGGTTTCGGGAAACGCTCTCCTTGTTTTGATCTCAATGGGGACCCCTCCGTCTTTTCTTGACCAGCATCAGAGCGATGGTGAGGAGGACCGATGCAGCACTCATGCCTCCCAGGATCATGAAGACATCATCAAAAGATCCAGTAACATCGTAAAGACTTCCTGCATTGATCAGAGAGCAACAAGAAAAATAACCCTTAAGAATATGCGGAAGATCATAATCATTGTAAGGTTGGAATGCTTATCTCATGGAAGTACATAGAACTTAACCTTTGATTAAAGATAATTGAAATGAATTTTTGTTTCCAGTAAAACTTTTGCGATATTCAAATAGAATTCCCATTGTTTACAGAACTTATTTACGTAGTAATACATACCTAGAATAAAGATAAAAATAGATGATGGTGTATAATAATTACATATATTTAAAATCGGTTCGTGCATTGTATTTTTGAACAAGCTATTTAAAGAAATAGTGCTCAAATACCTTAAATATCATAGGGCCCAACATATTAAAACCACTGGGTGATGAGAGTTCAGAAGTTGATGACTAGAAAAGGTTTTCACGTACCTTGATACTCTAATTGTTGAAATACAGCTGAAAGATGTATGTATGTGGGTACTTCTTTCTTGAATGCTTAAGAATGGCTTGATTCATTCACATGCTACAAATTTTTGCACTTCATTAGTAAAAGAAAGGGGGAAATCTGTTTCAATGCGACGGGTCCTCCTCGGCTTCAGGGCGTGTTCGAGATTCCGTGGCCTACCATATTCGGTGCCTTCTAATTATGTAGTATCCATCCTTGAGTATTGGATAGACCATGGCCCTGTCTTATAAAGAATTGTGATTGATCCGAATCAGTCGCAAGCCCTCAAATCAATCGCAAGTTTGCAGTCCCCTATCTTTTATGTACATAGTTGCGATTGAAGTTGTGATTAATCGCAACCGTTTATAAAAGGGGCCCCAGACCTTAAGGATGAATCCAAACTAATAGTGGCCCCGAAATGAGACGAGTCGTTTCTTCTCACATACTTCATATCAAGGTGACTACCTCCTGGAATACGATTCGGACAACTACTCCTCTAGGGCAATTATTCCCTAACAATATACTCCGGATAACTGCCATATAAGACAACTACCCCTTTGACAATTAACCCAAACAACTAACATTTTGAATGGGAATTGTTTCCTCTCACACAATTTGCATATCTCCAATATCGTATCGGGGGTCACAGAGTCCTAGAATACGACCAGTACAGCTACCCCTCTAGGAAAACTATCCCCTGACAACTACCCCGAATGACAACTAACCCTTTGACAATTATTATTCTCTGGTAACTAAAATTTTGCAAACAATATGTGAACTGGAGAAGTAAAAAACGATGAATACCCGCCTGTCATGTAACCTGACGAAATTACAGCAGCTCCTGTCACAAATAACTTGATGGAGAGCATACCGGCAAAGTTTTCTGTTGCGACGTAGAAAACCAGGACAGAGTACGTGGCTGGGAAGGCTCCGAAAATCCCACCTCCGGCAAAAAAGGAACACACAAGGAGATGGCTGAAGGATACACTAAGTTGGTAAAGGAAAAATGCTACGGTTACAGATGCCATGTTTGCGGTAAAAATAATCGCACCCCAGTGTGGTCGAAAATGCAGCATGATGGTGACAACACCTTGGTAGATGAAACCGCCAAGAGCACCAGCTAGAGGTAGGTAGGCCGCGAGGGATTCATCAAGGCCTTTTGTCACTCCATAAGACACCACGAAGAGTGTCCAACTCACCATGGTGACCTCTAAAATGTACTTACATGGCAAGAATAAAAAGCAAAATGCCTTTTCTTGAGCAAGCATTGAAATATTCAAAGTAGCCGAGAGGAACCCTACGACTCTGTCGAGTTTTGATTTTGCACTGTCTTCTTCATTCTGACTGACTGCAGAAGGGTTGCTTTGTTCCGCGGTCTCGCAATCATCAAGCTGCAAAGTCGAATCATTTTCCTTTGAGGATGCTCCTTTGGGGAGTTCAATCATTCTTCCAATGTCACCCTCTTTACATGCAGGCACTTGGTAAAATCCACCTGTTGAAGAACGTGGTGGTCGGAAGGTAACCGCTATAGGATTACAATGTAGATGTACAGCTGCAAGACAAAGAAGAGCGCCCTCAAGTCCATAGGCGTCTAGAAGCTTGTAGGTGAGGACAGGAAATGCCATACCGCCCACTAAACTTCCCAAGAGGCATATGGAATTCACGAAGCCGAACTTTTCTCCAAAATACTGATGAAGGATCTCGAATGATATCTGATTTAGCGGGGAACCAAAGAGCCCTGTAAGGTAATAGAGACAGAACATGAATATATATATTTTGATATTCAAACGATCTGGGCGTGAATTTTAAAGAGTTGCGATCGATTCTAATAAATCGCAACTTGAAATCAATCACAACTTAACTTAAGACAGGGATCTGATGTCTTGTTATGATTTGGGCAAAAAAGCCCTTGGCATACAGTTATAAACTGTATGTGCACAGATTTACAAATTTAATGATGTCCCTCTTGTCAGCTCATCCACTTCACTGAGAGATAATGTATTCGGAACCCGATATATTAATTTTAAAAGTGGAAATACGCTTCGAAGGCTCAAGTTCAATTCAAAACACATGCACGTTGATAACTTTCAACCTGTCTATGCAACAAGGCCATGATTAAGGAGCCAAGTGCCATTTGTTATTCATGTATTACGTTCATAAGTACATTACATATTTATAACGTTAATGTAAAAATGCCTCGTAAATATTTTGTCATTTCTTTGTAAACCAATTTTTATCCTGTGCTGCTGGTCATTCTATATACACCAATAAATAGAAAGAAAGAAAAATCAAAGAAAGAAATATTAATAAGGTCTTTTCCATAAAAATTTCATTGTTCCTTTCCGATTTATTCATAAAAATACATCTCACGGTTCTAAGTTCGATTCGTGCAGGCATTATATTTCATACCTTAATTTCTATTCAATTACTTTTATTTACATTAATTTATTGTTTAATTTATTCATTTATTTATTAATTTATCTATTCATGTATTTATTATTTGTTTGTTTATTCAATGTAATCAATTTTCAACGTACCGGTCATGAACATAGCAAATCCAAACCAGACGGGTGAATCGACGTAAGCGGAAGCTATGATTGATGCACTTGATCCCACGCTACCCACAATGCAAAGCGCCCTGGGATTGATTCGTTTGGCAAGGATGCGCACAAGAGGACCTGTTGTGAACAAACAAAACAAAAACAAAACAAACAAATTAACAAAGCACTTATAAACCTCATTTTAAGAACGCAACACGATCGCAATGACTTTCGAGAAATCTACTCGAGGGAATTTCAATACCCCATCAAGTACATGAATATTCCATCTAGAAATCATCGCCACTGAGGAGCTCATGCAAAGCTAATATAGACGACTCAGAGAATAGTAGAATACACCAGGAGAAATTGCCTGATATTGGGAGGACTGACGGAGGAGAAAGAGGAAGAAAATACCGAAGAACTTGTGAAAGCAGTTTGCCGAGAAAAGCTCGACATCCATCTCGATGTCAACGACATCGACCGCAGCCCCCGCCTCGGCGCAGCTCCAAGCAGAAGGGAAGGCGACCAGCGCTCCGGTAGAGCTCCAACAGAAAAAAGGCCCCGTAACCTCATCGTGAAATTCATCAATTACCGGGCCCGCGACAAGGTGCACGGCGCAAGAATGAACCTCCATAAGTCCGATCAAAAAAACTTCATCAACGAAAACTTAACTAAAGAAAGATCTCAGTTGTTTGGAAAATTAAGAAACAAACGGAAACAAAGATCACAAAATGATCTGGACCCAAAATAGAACCATCATTGTGAAATGTCCAAAATAGCACCCGCATCAAGATAACAAGAGAGTTAGACTTGAGCAAATTGTCTGATTTGAACTTTTGAACGTTTCTGAACACTTTTTGATCACCTATAATCATTTGAACATTACTGAATATTTTTAGTTTCTTAGACCATATTAATTCGACGAATAATTACCCACTCTATATTGCACGGTCTAACATTTGACTTCATAGTTTTGTTATTTGGTAGTTGCGCATGAATTCTCTTTTTTCTTTAACAAAAAATGTAATTCAAAACAACTTGATAGTAAGACTTAAACTATTTTGTTCATGTTGAACAATCTGAATATTTAGATCACCTTTTGTCTACGTATCTGCAAGGAAGATCCAGTTATATAAGCACATGCCTGACATATTTTCTCCTGGCGGCATCGAAGATGGTACAAAGGGAATGAGCTAGATATGACTCCAGGTCTTAAAACTCCTTGGTCATACACAGTGCGTTCTCCATTTCTGTTGTAGGATGTAGAATGGTTGGGACTTGGAAAGTTGGGAGCACCATATGATCCCTTAGTACACGTTCCGCTTTTGGTCCTGGATTAGGGTCGACGTCGCCGGACTTCAGTAACTGGAGCTGAAATGTTGCTGATGAATTCTTGTATTATAGCTGGCCGTGTTTCAACTAGGCGTTGTGGCGTGCGCCTGTAATCCAGCTAACAGTGGAAGTTACAAACTGATTCAGCCGAGGACGCAGGTTCGAAACTGAGTCACGTATCACATCTGATTGATACACGTCTGTAAAAACCCAATACACACACACTCAAGTACTTACAATGAATCAATGATACTGAATTACTTGAATATCCTTGTTAATGTGCATGATGGTGTACAGCTGTAGTTGAGACTTGAAAAGCAGATACAGTGTAGTTACAATGTGAATGAGGAGTCAAAGTCTCAATAGATCCATTGTACTACCAGATGATCAATGACTTACAGAATATATAGTTGAGTGAAAATGAACAAATGAAGTGAGGTGCATAGGCACAGTAGGCATACAATACATAGCCTACATGTACAAATGGCTTTAGCTCAAATCAAAATCTGTGCAAAAATCACATAAAATATCTCACCAAGTATTGCAAAATACAATTCCAGATTTGGCCACATGTATCCATGCACAAAACAAAATTAGCATGATAAAATTGAAAATCGATATACACAATATTACCGTGAAAAACTACACAAAATATCAGAGCAAAAACTACATAATTATCAGCCACGCAGGGCGACAAAATACTGGAAAAAAAATAATTGCCCCTATTAAAATCTGAGAGATGCCCCTTTTACTTCGACAAGTTCCCATTTTCCTTCATAATAATTACCCCTTCCCCTTAATTATAATGAGTGCTCCTTTTCACCTCTGATAAAAAATACTCCTTTTATTATTTTGGACAGGTACCCCATCTTCTTTTTCTAATATGTGACCTTATACATTGACTCCATGCTACATGCTATACACACATACACACAGATAATATACACTGTGGTGTGGTACTCTGTTATACCCAATACTGTGTAACCAGGCTGGCTTGATTGAAACCTAACTCTGATCCTTCTCTATGTGTCATCATTTCATTACTAATCATACAGCTTAAACAACCTCACATTATATGGTTGCAGCGATATAGAACCTACTGGACAATATTTGTAAGCTTTGCATCATTTTGGAGAGAATTTGGAGACCATCTTATTGACACATAGTCATTGGATTTACTTACTTACTTTACTTTAATTTAATACACGATGTTGTAGGTCTAAGCCTGTTCATCGATCCAGGATTCTTCCATGGTAACTGCTATTTGTGGGGGGGGGGAGGAGGAGATTGTGTGCTTTCATGAGACAACAGACAACACCTAGACCGGCTCATACAGAAGGCTGGGATTCTTTGACCAGTGACTATCAAGTCTATTCTTAAACGAGTTGATCGACCCAGCTGACACCACGTCTTCTGGGAGATCGTTCCACAGCTCTACAACTCTATTGCTAAAAAAGTATTTTCTAATATTTAGCCTTGAATATTTTTTTTCTCTAGTTTTTTAGAGTGACCTCGAGTTCTATCTTCTGTACTCATGTTAAAGGGAATATCTTGCACATTGTACAAGCCATTAAAGTACTTGTACACATCGATCATGTCCCCCTTCTACGCCTGTGAATAAGAGTTGGTAATTGGAATTTGGTCAAGCGCTCCTGGTATGATAACTTTTTAAGGCCAGGGATAATCTTTGTTGCACGTCTTTGTACCCTTTCCAACATCCTCTGTTCTCCTAATCTGTATGGGGACCACGCGGCCTGTCCGTATTCTAAAATCGGCCTAACAAGGCCTTTAAACAAAAACGTCATAATGTCAGTATCGAGGTACGCAAAATGTCCTACGGATAACTCCAAGTACTCGATTTGCTTTAAGAACTGTATGGGAAACATGATCTTTAAATGATAATTGTGTATCTACAAGGACACCTAGGTCCTTTTTTTCTTTGGTAACGGATAGTGTTACAGAGTCTGTCCCCTTTTTCATACAATAGCCTGTAGAGGCTTCTGCCGGCAACTTCCCAAGCCTTAAAACAGTACACTTATCAGGATGAAAACAAGGCTGCCATTTCTCAGCCCATTCTTCCATCCGTGACAGATCCTCCTGAAGCTGCTTTCTTAAATCTGCAGTATCAGCACGAACATACAACTTTGTATCATCTGCAAACATTGAAATATTTGAGTTCACAACTTTTGGAAGGTCATTGACAAACAGCAGAAATAAACACGGACCCAACACACTGCTCTGTTGCACTCCACTCAGTACTTTGCCCCACTGAGACTGCTTGCCTCTGACCACTACTTTTGCTGCCTTCCACTCAGAAATGACTCGATTACGAGTACGATTCCAATTTGAGAAACAGCCGGTGGTGAGGCACCGTATCGAACGCCTTCATGAAGTCCAAATATATGGTATCTACTGTGCCTCCATCATCCAAAATATGTGTCCACTGGTCCAACACCTCTTAAAGATTGGTGACTTTACTGTGAGTGAATTGGCATTGACATTCATTACTGTTGGCGTTTGAGTAGCTAGTATGAACTATGAATTAATCATTTACACCCCGCATGTTCAGATTTTTCACCAGCAGTGTGACTTATACTTCTCGGTTAGGAATGTTGCGATTGGAAAGCAGGTGGATCATGTTCTTTTGTTCACTGGTGCCACTGGTTCATCAAGCTTTACAACTCGTGGGGTCTGGAAGGTGATAAGAACAATCCAACTGTAGTTTGGGAAAAGTTTGAAACACAACTGAGGCCAAGGGCAAATTTCCGTGTAGCTAGGCTGTACCTTCAGAAATGTGTGCAAAAGGAGAGGGAAAGTGCAGACGACTTTATCTCGCGTCTGAAGCTGCAGGCATATGACTGTGAATTTCGTGATGACACTGAGCTCCAAGAACGTATCATTGAGCAGTTCATCACAGGCACTAGATATCCTGAGCTCCAGAAAGATCTTCTCGGGAAGAGCATGTCCCTTACCCTTACACAAATGCTTGAGCTGAGTAGAACATTTGAAGCCTCGCAGATGCACATGGCACAACTAGCGCAAGTACAGACGCATATTCATCCTGCACCGGTTGATGTAGTTCGTCGGAAGACTAACATTAGTAATAGGTGTCCTAATTGCGGTGGCAATCATGCTCGCAGTCCACGGGAAGCATGTCCAGCTTATGTCACCAAATTTAATAGCTGTGGAAAGTTAAATCACTGGAGGAGTGTTTGTCGATCTCCAGCTGCAAGTACCCAGTGGTCTGGTCGATCTCCAGCTTCAAGTACCCAGCACCAACGATATTGAGACAGTAGTTCCACTGCTTAATGACGCAATTGATGTCCTAGCCTTCGATCAGATTATTGTGTCTAGTATATCAGTGCTGTGCAGGTGGACGATAGGAGCGACTTAGCGAAGACGTATGTTGAGGTCAAACGTGATGAGCGAACCATAGCAAAACTTCTTTCGAAGGTTGACTCCGGTGCGGAAGGCAACACGCTTCCTCTTCGAATGTTTCGTGGAATGTATCCTGGTCATCTAACTACTCCTAACCCTCAGTCGGTACACAACTCAAATGCACGGCTGTTTGCATACAATGAAACTCCAGTTACGCACTACGGGTCGGTGAGACTTCCCTGTCGTTTTAACAATTCACCATGGTTCTATGCTACGTTTTTCATCAATCGTAAAATCCAAGGGACCAGCAATTATTGGACTTGACACAGCGTTGAAACTGAAGCTGATTACTCTACACACACGCGTCGATGAGATCAAGCATTCAGCACATATAAGCTCTACTGATGACCTAGTAAGGCAGTATCTAGACCTGGGCCCCGTCTTACAAAGAGTTACGATTGATCCAAATCAGTCGTAAGTCCTCCAATCAATCGCAAGTTTGCAGTCTCCTATATCTTATGTACATAGTTGCGATTGATATCAATCGCAAATAAGTTGCGATTGATATCAACTCTTTGTAATACGGGGCCCAGTTTGGCAAAATTGGCAACTTCCCAGGAGATTATCATATTGTGCTTGTTCCAGGTGTTCAGCCCGTTGTCCATATCCCTAGACGGTGCCCAATTCATCTACGAGATGAACTGAAGCGTGAGTCTGATGACATGGAAGATAATGGCGTGATCACTAAAGTTGTTGAGCATCAGCATGGGTCAGCAGCATCGCCATTTCAAGGAAAGCGAATGGCAAACTTCGGGTCTTCTTAGATCCTAAGGATCTCAACCGAGTCATTCGTCGTTTCCATTATCGAACGATCACAACGGATGAGGTGATACACAAGCTGGCAGGTACGTGCTAATTACTTCAGCAAACTCGATGCCAAGAATGGATCTATCAAGCTTGACCATGACAGTTCACTTCTAACTACCTTCAACAGTCCCTTTGGACCTGAGAACAAGAGCCAGCTTCGTGAGTTCCTTGGTATGATAACCTACCTCAGCCCAATTCATACCAAATCTTTCAGCCCAGACTGCTAGCCTACGTGGTCTTTTGAAGCAGGACTCCGACTTCCAATGGACTCCAACGCACCAGACTGCCTTCAATGATCTACGTGACAAGGTATGTCACGATGCAACCCGAGCGTATTTCGATGTCAGCAAGCCTACTGTACTACAGGTAGATGCTTCTCTGCAGGGCTTGGGAGCGACGCTCCTGCAGGATGGAAAGGCTATCGCATTCGCATCTAAGGCCCTCAGTGACACAGAGAAGAGATACGCGAACATAGAGCGGGAGCTGCTTGCAGTGTTCTTCGGATGTGAACGCTTACACATATTCCTGTACGGGAAAACCTTCACCGTTGAGACTGACCATAACCCCCTGGAGATGATTCATGAACATAAACACCTAGTAGCACCTCCACCTAGACTCCAGCGTATGCCCCTTCGCCTCCAGCCATACAAGCTAACAATTGTCTACAAGCCTGGTAAGGATGTACCGGTAGTTGACTATCCAGACGTCCTGTTGGTCCTCCAGAACACATTCACCTTGACCTGCAAATCAACTTTGTACAGTTTTCTCCAGACCGTTTGTGTCAGTTGAAGGAGGAGACAGCTAAGGATGCAGAGTTTGCAGCACTACAGAAGATGCTTGTGGAAGGGTGGCCGGAGAAGAGACGTGAGCTACCACGGCAGCTACAGAGATACTGGGCCTTTCGGGATCAACTTGCGGTTGAGGATGGCCTGATCCTGAAAGGTGAACGACTCCTTATCCCACACTATATGAGGAAGTACATACTGAGCAAGCTTCACGAAGGTCACCAAGGTATCGAGAAGACACGACTTCGGGCTAAGGCTTCTGTGTACTGGGAATCGATCAATGACGACATTGAGGCTCTGGTGAAAGGCTGCTCAGTCTGCCAAGAATAAAAGCCCTCGCAGCCCCATAAGACTCTTCTCCAGCACGAGATACCTACAAGACCTTGGCAAGTCTTGGGTACAGACTTATTTCACTTTGAAGGGAACAATTATCTCATCATTGCAGACTGCTTCTCGAAGTTCCCTTTCATCCGGAAAATGCCTCGAGAGTCAGTTGTTTGCAGAACAGGGAATTTCAGGACGAATCATTAGCGACAACGGTAGACACTTTGACTCCTCAACTTACAGAGAATTTGCTACACAGTGGGGATTCAGCCATGTTACATCCTCTCCCCACTACCCCAGATCCAATGGCTTCATTGAGCGGATGATCCAAACTGTCAAGATCACGCTCAAGAAAGCTAGAGCGAGTGGCATCGACCCCAACATGGCTGTACTATGTATCCGTGCCACTCCCATTGACAGCCGCATACCAAGCCCAGCTGAGCTTCTTTACGGGAGGAAGATGAAGGACACTTACCAACTCGAATCCGCAACAACTCCCCAGGTCGTGATGATGTTGTCCATCGCATGCAGCTTCGACAACAGAGCCAGAAGGATCATCACGACAAATCAGCCCATGACCTAACACCACTCTCACCTGCAGCTTGTGAGAGTCCAAGACCAGACATCACGTCACTGGATAACAGCTACTGTTCGCGAGCATTGCTATGAGCCTAGGTCATACCTCGTCGAGACGCCTAATGGAAGGGTGCTTCGCAGAAACCGGCACCACCTCGCTAATATTCAGCCCAGACACCCAATCCCCCTACACGCGAAGAGATGACGCTTGATCCAACCTCCGATGGCGGGCATTCTCCAACCCCAACCCCATGTGACAGCCCTCCGGCTGAAGTAACCCACTAGCAGACTACCCGCAGTGGGCGTGTGATCAAGAAGCCTGAGAAGTTAACTTATTGATAGGTTTTTTGGAAGATAGTCACCATCCTATAGACGCGACGTGTCATTATATCTCCTCCCCCCTTTTTTTTTCGTTATTACAGCGGTTGTATTTTTTTTCCTGGGATTTTTTGCACGAATGGTTTATTTACGATCGGTAAATACATACTTCTATCTATTTACCTCGCGATAACGTTTCTTTTGATGTAAAAAAAATCTTTTTATACATATTTATCCGTACCATGAAATTAAATTCTGTGTAGAACTTTGGAAATGGCGTAGCCTGTGTTCTGTTTATTTACTCCAATAGAACAGGCACCTTTCTTGTTGACTCTGCATATATCTCGTTTTCCTTATGATAGGTCTATAAAAGGTTAACAATCTATGATGTCGATACTTATAGCAACTTTTGTGCATAAATTAAACAGATTTTAGTATAATCTTATCAGATTTCATGGTACTTGAGGCTCTTACCGTACGTGACGTGTCAATTCAATTCAATTCGATTCAAATAATTTCATTTCCATAACTCAATCAAAACATGAAGAAAAAATGCTTTCATAAAATGAATATTAAATGACATTTGCAATATAACATAAAAAATGAAAGTTATTTGTAATTATACAATCTTAAATGGCGATAAGTTATCACAGCATGTTAGGATACAAAATATATATCATATCAAGCATATCATCAATTAAGTTGAATTTTAAAGAAAAGGAGAAATGCACTAAAAAGCAGAGATTGTATTTGTGTGGATTACTCACAAAAAAAAGAAATGAAGAAAACTTTTAAAAAAGGGTCAATAAAGAAAAATGCAGTGTATTTAAATCTTTTTCGTTTAATGATGATTTATAGAGACAATGCGATTAACATATTCGATTCGATGGTGATTTGGAAAGCATCTTCAAATACTACGGTGGAGAAATTATGCATGCCTGAAATAAATGACAAAAATTAGACAACAATATATATTCAGATATGATATTAATAACAAGTCAACATCTCGTAACATCATGACGAAGCAAGCAATCAAATACCTGAGACAATGGCATCTAGATTTCGCTCTCAGAGTCGTACCTTATACTTCATTCACATTTTTAAGTTTGAACGAAAATGTTCCCAACTACGGTCATACTGTCCATTACGGACATTTTCAAATTTAAACGAAACTCTGACATTTCTCGTGTCGTCTTTCCTCTCAAATTTGCATGGAACATGTCCCCTCGTTTTCTCCACCAAGGCCATAAAACTGTTCAACGAGGCATACTTTCACGAAACTATCGTATGTCCAAGTTCGCCGAAATTCCATTGAAACGAGTGTTGATTTGAATACACGCGTTTTAATGGGCTTATTCCGAATGGTCGGGTAGCGTTGCGGTGCGTCGCGTTAAGTTGAACGCGACCATTCGTCCAAAGCCCCCCCCCCCCCGGTTTTCCCGAAAGGGTGCGTTGGATTTTTAGGGCGCGCCTGTTACGTACGTACGTCGCGTACGTTACTGGTGGATATCGATATCGATCGCGAGCTGAGATTTAAGTTAAATTTCTTTCGTCGATTATTTCGTCAAAAAGAGGTTTTTTAGCTGAAAATCAATAAGGAACTACAACTAATTGTAGTGGACAGAACTTATTTGTGCTCGCGTCCAGAATTTTTGGCCCCCAAAGCGTATTTCGACCCTTTTTGGCATAAAAGTTAAACTTAAGCCTAAAGGCTATAAGCCAGGCTTAGCCTAATCCTAAGGCCTTAGCCAGGCGAAGCTAGGGAAGCCCATATATATAGCCATATACTAGGCTCTAATTTCTTTATTATTCAATCAACCACTTTCATATTTGGCACATGATCATGTGTCAAGCAGGTCAATTAAGCCCTGTAATCATAAACATTTTTAGACTTGAGGTCAGGATATAGAAGTTTTTAAGCTTTTTTTTGCCAAGTGGTAAACCGTAGGCTAATGCTGTATTAATCTGGCCTTGATGATCGGATCGGTTGATCGGATCGGCTGAGCTCAGTCCCATGTGCTTAATTTGGCGTAACCTTAATGAGGCTCTATTAAATAAAGATAAAAATATATTTGCTTAATAAAAATAAAATAAAAACAAACTACACTATCTGATTGGCGTAGCCAAGGGAGGGAAGGGGGTCCGAGGGATGCTTGCTTAATAACGTGAAAAGAAAAACAAACTCTAAATTGTGAATGGCGTAGCCAATGGGGAAGAGAATGGGGGAGGGGGGGGGTGTTTGCTTGCTTAATACCGGTTCTATATTACAAAGAGAAAAGCGAACTATAATTATTTTATGATTGGCGTAGCCATGGGGGCTTGCTTAAGACAGGTTCTATATAAATGGGATGGAATGGGAGGGGGCTTGATTAATTCAGGGGCAATCTTGCACTTTCTGCCCATTTGTCCATCTCTTTTGGAGCCTCTTCCGAGCATGAATGGAGTCTAGGGGCACCGCCCTTTTAGAGAACCCCCTCTCAGCATATCATAAGACCGGGTACTTTGCCCATCTATTTGAAGCCCCCTCCATATCTCTGAAGCCCGGAGGCTCTGCATGTCTCACCATTATTGAATGAAGTCTAGGGACACGGCCGTTCAACTCTAAGGTGACCCCCTCAGAAGCCTGGGGGCTCCGTCCTTTTTTTGGGGATCAACCCCCCTCTAAGCATGAATGAAATATATTATTGTTATGTATTGTGCCGGACTTACAAGATGATGCCCGGTCAGGTCAAATTTTAGTGATGGTCGGGCAGCATTCACATCAGGAACTCCATTAAACTTACCAATAATACAATTTTAAAAATCTAAATAAATATTATGGTGTAAACAGGCGCGTCGAAAGGAATAAAGTGGTACGTATACGGATTGGGGGCGTGGCACAACTGAGAGGGAGCGGAGCACCGCAGGGGGGGGGGGCAGGCGCAGATCCAGGGGGTATGGGCATTTATTACGGTCAGAAGAGCATATTTCCATACCTTATTCATGACACTGGCAGGTCACTAATTGGCATGGGGTCCAAAGGGGCGGAGCTCTCGTAAGCTCAGGGGTTTTAGGCAATAAATTACGGTCAGATGAGCATCCAGGGGACCGCTTTAGGGCCATTGAGTGGGTCCAGGGGGTGGAGCCCCCGGAAGCTCAGGGGTTTTAGGCATTTAATCACAGTCAGATGAGCATATTTTGATACCTCATTATTTTGTGACACTGGCAGGTCACTATTCTTTCTTTCTATTTCTCTCTAATATACTTTTTCACAAAAAGTGTAGGGGGGCTCGATGCCCTGGAGACCCGCCGTTCCGCGGGCCCTGACATGTAGGCCTCTACATAAGTATATTCCTTGCCTGACTGTAAATTTAGGAATTTGTCATTTCCAACAAACGCATAAAAAGTATAATTTACTAAAAAGTGAGGACAAATCTCGGAAAATTATTCCATTTCAGCAACATTTGTAAATCACCGGTATCGAATTAGAAATAAACCACCTCTGAATTTTATTTGGGGTCAGCCCCCAAGCCCCCGTCAGTTCGCCACTGATCTCCCCTACCTTTCTTCTCTCTCTTTTAGGTTTGCTGGGGGAGGGAGGCAAGGGCCTTTCGGCCAATCCACACGTTGTTGGCGGGATTAATCGCAACTGATCTCCCTTTCTTTTACCCCTTTCTTTTCTTCTTCCTTTTGTTTGTTCCCTTTTAGCTCTCCTCATTCCCTTTCCCTTCCTTCTCTCTTTTTTTTTTGGGGGGGGGGAGAGGCAAGGGCCCTTCGGCCTCCCCATTCACAACTTGTTGGCGAGAAAATTGCAACTGATATCCCCCTTCTTTTCCTTTCTTCCTCTTTTTTTTCTTTCCCTTCATCTCCTCTTTTCCTTTGCTCTTTCCCTTTCCTTCCTTCTCTCTAATTTTTTTGATGGGGGAGGAGGCAACAGCCTGGTAAGCAAGCCTTTCGGCCCTCCCCGATCTCCTTCTTTTATCCCCTTTTCTTTTCTTCTTCCTCTTCTTTCTTTCCCTTTCTCTCCTCTTTCCCTTTCCCTTCTTTTCCTTCCTGATCTCTCTCTCTCTCTCTCTTTTTTGCTGGGGGGAATTAAGGCCCCCTGCCCCCCCCCCCTGGATCCGCGCCGGGACTCGAAATAATGCAATCTGATGCATACCTTGGAAGGAAATTCGATAATACTTAATTAAAGAAATCATTACCATCTCCCCTCATGATAATTAGACCGCTATATAGTATAGTCTACAAACACAATCGAAGTTACACAGACACCTGAATACACTAGCTTACATCGTCCCAGGGGCGGATCTAGCTTTTTCCTCTGGCATTTTTTCCACTGGCATTTTTACCTCAGGCATTATTTCCTCTGGTATTTTTACTCGACACCTGTATGATTGTATGTGTGGGCTTATGTGTGTGTCCACGTTCGTGTCTTTCTGAGTTTGACTTCATGTAGTTATTTTGTGTGAAATAGTTTCAATAATAAAAAATAGTTCAAGAAACCTAAAAGTACGATAAACGGATAGTTCTGCTTCTCCATCTTTTTTTTTTTAATTAACGCACCCTTTTGGCAAAACCGGGGCTTTGGACGAATGGTCGCGTTCCAGTCAACGCGACGCAAGGCGCCACTTCCAACGCACCCTTTCGGGAAAACCGGGGGGGGGGGGCTTTGGACGAATGGTCGCGTTCAAGTTAACGCGACGCACCGCGACGCTTCCCGACCATTCGGAATAAGCCGTTTTAATGGGATGTCGGCAAGCTTGTGCTTATGACGCTGCCCTGGTTTTGATCTCAATGGGGATCCCTCCGTCTGTTCTTGATCAGCATCAGAGCGATGGTAAGGAGGACCGATGCAGCACTCATGCCTCCCATGATCATGAAGACATAATCAAAAGATCCAGTAACATCGTAAAGACTTCCTGCATTGATCAGAGAGCAACAAGAAAAATAACCCTTAAGAATATGCGGAAGATCATAATCTTTTGTAAGGTTGGATTGCTTATCTCATGGAAGTACATTGGACTTAACCTTTGATTAAAAATAATTGAAATGAATTTTCGTTTCCAGTAAAACTTTTGCGATATTCAAATAGAATTCCATGATTGTTTACAGAACTTATCTACGTAGTAATACATATCTAGAATAAAGATAAAAAATAGATGATGGTGTAGAATAATGATATATATTTAAAATCGGTTTGTGCATTGTATTTTTGAACAAGCTTTTTAAAGAAATAGTGACACGATTCTTGCTCAAATACGTTATATATATTTAGGCCCAACATATCAAAACCACTGGGTGGTGAGAGTTCAGAAATTGATGACTAGAAAAGGTTTTCACCTTGATACTCTAATTGTTGAAATACAGCTGAAAGATGTATGTATGTGGGTACTTCTTTCTTGAATGCTTAAGAATGACTTATTTCATTCACACGCTACAAATTCTTGCACTTCATTAGTAATTGGATAGACCAGGACCCTGTCTTATAAAGAGTTGTGATTGATCCGAATCAATCGCAAGCTTGCAGTCCCCTATTTTTTATGTACATAGTTGCGATTGAAGTTGTGATTAATCGCAACCGTTAATAAGACGAGGCCCAGACCTTAAGGGTGAATCCAAACTAATAGTGGCCCCGAAATGAGATAAGTCGTTAACTTTCTTCTCACATACTTCATACCTCTCAAATATCGTACCAAGGTGACTATAGTTATCTCCTAACAATATACTCCGGATAACTACCATATAAGACAACTACCCTTTTGATAATTAACCCAAACAACTAAAATTTTGAATGGGGTGTTTCCTCTCACACAATTTGCATATCTCCAATATCGTATCGGGGGTCACAGAGTCCCATAATACGACCCGTACAGCATGATGGTGACAACACCTTGGTAGATGAAACCGCCAAGAGCACCAGCTAGAGGTAGGTAAGCCGCGAGGGATTCATCAAGGCCTTTTGTCACTCCATAAGACACCACGAAGAGTGTCCAACTCACCATGGTGACCTGTAAAATGTACTTACATGGCAAGAATAAAAAACAGAATGCGTTTTCTTGAGCAAGCATTGGAATATTCAAAGTAGCCGAGAGGAAGTCTACGACTCTGTCAAGTTTTGATCTTGCCCCGTCTTCTTCATTCTGACTGACTGCAAAAGGGCTACTTTTTCCCGCTGTCTCACAATCATCAGGCTGCAAAGTTGAATCATTTTCCTCTGAGGATGCTCCTTTGGGGAATTCAATCACTCTTCCAATGTCACCCTCTTTAGACGCAGGCACTTGGTGAAATCCACCTGTTGAAGAACGTGGTGGTCGGAAGGTAACCGCTATAGGAGTACAATGTAGATATACAGCTGCAAGACAAAGAAGAGCGCCCTTAAGTCCATAGGCGTCTAGAAGCTTGTAGGTGAGGACAGGAAATGCCATACCGCCTACTAAACTTCCCAGGAGGCATATGGAATTCACGAAGCCGAACTTTTCTCCAAAATACTGATGAAGGATCTCGTATGATATCTGATTTATCGGGGAACTAAGAGCCCTGCAAGGTAATAGAGACAGAACATAAATATATATATTTTGATATTCAAACGATCTGGGCCATGAATTATAAAGAGTTGCGATTGACTCTAATAAACCGCAGCTTGAAATCAATAGCAAATTTTGTTTAAGACGGGGATCTGATGTCTTGTTATAATTTGGGCAAAAAGCCCTTGGCATACAGTTATAAACTGTATATGCACAGATTTATTAATTTAATGATGTCCCTCTTCTCAGCTCATCCAATTCACTGAAAAATGATGTATTCGGAAGACCCGATATATTCATTTTTAAAGTGGAAATACGCTTCGAAAGACTCGAGTTCAATTCAAAACACAGGCACGTTGATAACTTTCAACCTGTCTATGCAACAAGGCCATGATTAAGGAGCCAAGAACCATTTGTTATTCATGTAATACGTTCATAAGTACATTACATATTTATAATGTTAATGTAAAAATGCCTTGTAAATATTTTGTTATTTCTTTGTGAACCAATTTTCATCCTGTGCTGCTGGTCATTCTGTATACACCAATAAATAGAAAGAAAGAAAAATCAAAGAAAGAAATATGAATTAAGTCTTTTCCATAAAAATGTAATTAATTGTTCTTCTCCAATTCATTCATAAAAATACATCTCACGGTTCTAAGTTCGATTCGTGCAGGCATTATATTTCATACCTTAATTTCTATTCAATTACTTTTATATACATTCCTTTATTTGTCTATTTATGTATTAAATTATTTATTCATGTATTTATTATTTGTTTGTTTATTCAATTTAATCAATTTTCAACGTACCGGTCATGAACATAGCAAATCCAAACCAGACGGGTGAATCGACGTAAGCGGAAGCTATGATTGCTGCACTTGATCCCACACTACCCACAATGCAAAGCGCCCTGTGATTGATTCGTTTGGCAAGGATGCGCACAAGAGGACCTGTTGTGAACAAACAAACGAAACAAAAACAAACAAATCAACAAAGCACTTATAAACCTCATTTTAAGAATGAAACAAGATCGCAATGACTTTCTAGAAATCAACTCGAGGGAAATGTCAATACCTCATCAAGTACATGAATATTCCATCTAGAAATCATCGTCAATGAGGAGCTCATGCAAAGCTAATATAGACGACTCAGATCAATACACCAAGAGAAATTTCCTGATCTTCGGGGAATGACGGAGGAGAAAGAGGAAGAAAATACCGAAGAACTTGTGAAAGCAGTTTGCCGAGAAAAGCTCGACATCCATCTCGATGTCAACGACATCGACCGCAGCCACCGCCTCGGCGCAGCTCCAAGCAGAAGGGAAGGCGACCAGTCTCCGCAGTCTCCGTCTTTTTTTCTCCATTCTATCTTACATTCTTTTGTTATATATTCGTGTTAGCTTTTCTTTTGTAAACAGTGCATAATTAAGGAGTCGGTTCTACTGTCAGTTGTTATACATGTGATATATATGTGTTTTCGGTACCTTTTAATCGCTGTAGTATATTTTTTTATATTTACTCATATCCATGTGTTGTGTGTGTGTGTGTGTCTTTTTGAGTGTGAAGGTATATTTGTGTCTTGTTATGTATGCATGTGTGTATGACCTGTCTGTGTGCATGTTTGGTAGGTCCATCTTGAGTAGTCTTTTACAAGACTTTTATGTGTATAGAGTTTACTGTACCATTGGTTTTCTTAATTGTAAATAATGGATACCATTCTTGAAGAAGATGTGAACATAATGCTAAGAGATTATGCATATGTAGATTGTGGTGCATTTGAACAGAACCTACAAGGAAATTTTGATCTTTTGCATGTAAATGCCAGGAGTTTATGTAAGAATTATGATGATTTGTTGCAATTGTTGTCTTATAGGTGTCTCTGAAACTTGGTTTAAAACTACAACTGATATCAATATGTTTCAGATACCTGGCTTTTCTTTTCTTCACATATGTAGGGCAGACAAGAATGGCGGTGGGGCATGTTTGTACATTAAAGATAATTTGGATTTTAAATTCCGTGCTGATTTATCTGGGTCAAATTTAGGGTATAAATTATTTTTGTTGAAATAACAAGCTTCAGTAAAAAAAAGATTCTTATTGGATGTGTATATAGGGCTCCTAACTATGATAGTACATCCTTTGTTGAAAATTTAGAACATCAGCTACAGATATTGAGTATAGAGAAAACAAGGAGATATATTTAATGGGTGACTTCAACATCAATTTATTAAATTATGATAATGATCATAGTGTTAAAGATTTTGTAGATTTTATTTACTCATTTGGATTATTTTCTCTTGTCACTAAACCAACTCGTATAACTGAAATTAGTGCAACATTGATTGAAACTATTTTCACAAACTGCATTCAAAATGAGTTTAGTTCAGGTGTAATATGTTCAGATATTTCAGATCATATGCCTATATTTTGTGTAAAAAAGGGCTCCGTGGTAGCTTCTATTAAAAGAAATGGACAAGTTATGAAGCGGTTAATAAATGAAAGAATTTCAAGGTTCAAGCAACACGTAGCTGTAATTGATTGGCAGGCTCAGCCTTCACTGGAAGGCGTCAATGGTTTATATGAACATTTTCTACAAATATTTCTGGAATTATATAATTTATGTTTCCCCTTAATTGAGGTATCAATAAAGAGTAAATGTAAAAAGCCATGGATAACTCGTGGTTTATTGAAAACAATAAACCATAAACATAAGCTTAATGGTTGTTATGTCAAGAGACCAACAGCTGAGAATAAAAAGAAATATGTTGATTATAAGAATGTCTTGGTTAATACTCTTCGTATAACCAAGCAAAATTATTACAATGATTTGTTCCACAGTGTTAAAGGCGATATTAGGAAAACTTGGTCTCATATCAATGAATTGTTAGGTCGGTCAAATAGGCATTTACTTCCTAAAGAGATTGATTTTAATGGAGTACTTCTATCATCTGCCAAGGATAAGGCTGAAAGTTTTAATCAATATTCATTGGATTACCCATAAAAATCAGTACAGATATTCCTCAAGTACCACAATCTTTTCATGATTATATGAAACAGTGTGAAGATAATGCATCTATGTTGCTAAAACCAACTTCAAAATCTGAGATCATCGATATTGTGTCATCTTAGAAGCCATCTAAATCTAGCGGTTCTGATGACATATCACCAAGAATTATAAAGGAGTGCATTCACCTTTTTATTGATCCCTTATGTAAAATCATTATATGTCTTTATCTCAGGGATTTGTTCCTGATAAATTGAAGGTAGCTAAAGTGGTACCAGTGTATAAAAAATCTGACCGTAAAAATGTCATTAATTATAGGCCAATAGCATTGTTACCAATCTTTTCTAAAATACTTGAGAAAATAATTTATAAACGCTTAAATGAGTTTCTATCTAAAAAGAATATCTTGATTCCTCAGCAGTGTGGTTTTCGTAAGCACTTCTTCACACAAATGGGTGTGTTTAATTTATAAAGTAATATCATAAAAGCTATTGAGACAAGTATTGTTTGTGTTTGGGGATATTCTTAGATCTATCTAAGGCGTTTGATACCATTGACCATGGCATCCTCCTCAAGAAACTTGAGCATTATGGAATACGCGGTGTAGCATTGTCTTTGTTCCGAAGCTATTTGTTTGACAGGACTCAATTTGTTGTGGTGGATGGTATTAGTTCCCAACTTGCTTCTATTAAATATGGTGTACCTCAGGGTTCTGTTCTAGGTCCCCTTTTGTTTTTGATCTATATAAATGATATAATACACTCATCAACATTATTCTCATACTCACTTTTTGCTGATGATACCAGCTTGCTGCTGGCTGATAAGAAGGCTGAAAGTGTATTACTAATTGCAAATCAAGAGATTCAGAAACTGTATGCATGGTATTGTTGTAATAAGTTATTGTTGAATGTTCAAAAGACCAAATGTGTTATTTTTCGCTCAAAGGTAAAAAGCTTCCAGATGGTATTACTCTTCTTAATGTTGGAGGATATGATGTTGCGCTTAGTGAAAATGTTCAGTTCTTAGGATTAACTATGGATGAGCATTTATCTTGGAAAAATCATTTAGATGTTGTATATGCACAAAGTTGTCCCGAAGTGTAGGTGTCATTTTTAGATTAAAATTTATTTTACCCGAAAGAGTGTTGATAACATTATATAATAGTATTATTCTTCATTTGACATATTGTAATGTTGCTTGGGGAAACACTTTTAAGTCATATATTGATAAGCTGAGAGTATTGCAGAAGAAGGCAATAAGGCTTATTACTAATTCTAATTATAGAGATCCAAGTTCTACATTGTTCCTTCGACTGAGAATGTTACCACTAAGTGGACTTGTGTTGTTCAATTGCGTATTGTTTATGTTTAAACTTCAGTCTATGCCTCCTGAATGTACGTTAAATGATTTATTCCGTCAGAACTCACAAATTCATAATTATAATACACGTCAAATGGGTCTTATTCATCAGCCCTTTGCTAGAACAAATGTCACTCTGACCTCTTTCCATATCTCTTGCATTAAAGACTGGAACAGTTTGCCTGATGATATAAAAAATAGTACAACTCTTTCTAGGTTTAGAAGGTTATCAAAAACGTACCTACTTGAAAAACTGACATATTTTTTTCTTTGTATCTTAATAATGCTTTTTGACCACCAAGGACCTACTTATCAGTGTGTTTGCTGTGTATGTGCGTTTGTGTGTGCGCGCATTTGTGAGAGTATTTGTGTGTTCTATATTATGTAGCTTAGTATTTCCATCCCTTGTATAAACGTTACATTCTTTTTATTCACCTAGCAATATTGTTAATGTATGTATTTTGTGGACTATAGGGCCCCGCTCACAAGCTTAGCTTCTAAAGGGGTGCTAAAACCATTCATTATATGATGTAATCAAGTAAATATGTTGTTTAATGTACTATTACCAGTCTCTTTTCTATTTAAAAGATTATATCATGTTTTGTGTGGTTTTGAATAAAATGAACTTGAACTTGATCCGTTTTGAGCGTTTTTTTTGCCCCCATATTCACCGAAAAATCGTACGTTTTCTGCACGATCAGCATGAGGCCTCCGCGCGATGCCCGTGCGGGGATTGTGCAATGCCACCTACGACATGTCTACGGGCTACGGGCTTAGGATTTTTCAAATTTGTATAACTTATGCCTGGATTACATTTGGCCTGCGATAAGTCTACGGAGCCCGTATCCTGGCCGTATTCCCTCTTCCGTGCGGTCTCCGTACGGAGGCAGGAGGCGGCCGTGAGATTTTCGTACGGATTCACGGGCTCCGCGGGGCTCCGCGGCCTCTACGATTTTGTTTCGCAGAAAGTTATACAAAATAGTAGTGCGCTTATTGACTTAGTCTTTATGTTAAAGTCAATGGGAGAGCTTGATGGGAATACAAAAATGGGACAAATTTCTTAGCGTATTTTCCGAGCTATGTAATAAACATATGCCCCGTATGTTACAGTACTGAGAAAACAAAAGGGTTCCCCATGTATTAATGATGAATATACTATGATAGCTAGAGAGCGTGACTATAATAAGAAATAGTTTGATAAAATTAAAGAAATTATGTACCATGAAACGTACAAATACTATAGAAATAAAGCAAATAACTTATATAAAAAGTTGAAGCGAGCATATTGTCGGAAGGAATAAACTGATAGTGGTGTTGACATGAGAAAAAAATGGAAAGTTTTAAAGGAGCTACTACCTAGCAAGAAAGTAAAATATGACTCAAATATTTTAATAAATGGGGAACCTGTAGATAATTTATATAATATAGACACTAAGTTTAATGTGATGTTTAGTAACGTTGGTACATGTACAATCAAAATCAAAATAATATAGACAAAACCCAGCAAAAAGAAAAGTGTTTAAAATGTGTTCAACGTGCAAGATCTGTTTTTCGTTTTGAAGAAATAAGTGTAGATTTTATCCAAAAGAATTGTGTACTATGGATTGTACAAAGTCGATAGGACTGGACAAATTTTGAAAATTAGTGCTCAGTACGTTGATTTACCATTATCACATATTTTTAATGAATCTTTCCGTATATTACGGGATATTTTCCTCAATCATTTAAAATTGCAAAAATAGTACCCATACCTAAGAATAAACTAACCAGTGACAAGCTACATGTATAAGTAACTCAGTTTCGCCCTATATCACTCCTATCAATAGCTGCAAAAGTATTTGAAAAAGCAGTCCATTCTCAACTTCTTAATTAAATGGACAAAGAAGGTCTTACGACTGAGCGCCAATCTGGGTTTAGACCCAATCACTCAACTGCAACATGCTTAACAAAAATTTAGCGACTTTTTATATGAGAACTTTGATAAAGGGTAATTTGATGGCATTGCATTCCTTGACCTTAGAAAAGTGTTTGACGTTATACCCATAAAAATGTCGTACTTTGGAATTGATGAAGTTGAGTTGAAATGGTTTGAATCGTTTGAATTGTTATTTTGCTCTGGTTCGTAATGTTATGAACCAGAGCAAAATAACACTGAGTTCCTATAGGAAATCTATTTAATATTCAGATGGTCATACTTATCTCAGCCAATACTTTACATATTCAATTGGTTTTCGACATTTGGACATTATTTTTTATGCTCTTTCGGAAAATGAAGTTCAAATTGAGAAAATTATAAAAATAGGTTTTTGATGACGTCACACTTCATTACTCTATTGAACAAAGAATAAAATGTCATTATTTTGTTATGGTGTATACTTTACTGCACAACCTTGCCCCACAATACCTCTGTAATCTAGTATCTAAATGTAATGTCGCCTATTGTACTCGATATACCATTTCTTGACAATTATACCTACCGAAACCAAGAACTAAATACAAAAATACATCTTCTCATATACTGCAAGTAAACCTTTTAATTCACTACCAATGCATGTTCAAATATCACGCACATTACATAATATCTAAAAACCGCCTATATACGGCAACACCATTATTTAATATGATATCGCAATAACTAAAGCCAATTGATTTTATTTTATATTACAAATTTTTATCTGAATTTGTCATACCTCTGATGTACATTTATGCTTTAATTGCCATGTACTTTATGTATTTATCTGTTTGTTTTTATGTTGTGTTTTAACTTTATATATTGTAATATCCACTTGATACAGGGCCCCCTTGTAAAGCAGGCCTTGTGGCACAGAATGGGGCTACCCTGTGTTTTTAAAGAAGAATGAATAAAAAATAAAAAAATAATAATAATGTTCGGATTATGTAATTTCAACAGGTGATGGACAGAGCTGTTGAAATTATTGCGTTTTTTTGTCTCGGAGTTTTGCGATCGTGTTACATTACGTTGCTTGTTATGTGTTGTTTCACTCATTCCAAAAGTGACTTGAAGAAGGAAAAAAAAAGACATTTCCTAAATCACGGATATTGTATTTTGCACGAAATTAAAAAAAAAAGAAAAGAAAAGAAAAACAGGATTCTGCAGAAAGTATTGAAGACAATAGTGTTCATTGGTGCATGAACCTAGAAACCTAACAAATTGAAATTAACGTATTATTGGAAAGTATAAGAATTATCATTATTTCATTGCCTCTTAACATATTGTCTATTAATAGACATTCTTTCAGAGACGAGTTTCATTTAAAACGCCAAGTAGAATTGACATGACTTGTACTGAACTGACAGGTATGATCAATATGTGCTGTACTTTCTTTGGCACATTGTAACATGTAGACTTGTTGACCTTGAAAGTTATTACATCTATTTAATCAAAGGTCAAAACTATTACAAATATTGTAAACAGAGCGTTTTTTTTCATTGCGTTGAAACAGCTAGATTATTATCAGAAAGAGATATATGACCTTGCTCCTTCCATCATTATATCAAGTATAACTGTATATCTTAAAAGAATATAGTATGCATTGACTTCTAATAATGACCGACCTTTGCAAGATGTGTAGGAGTTCAGGATTTCTAAATCAGTAATAGTAGCGTGGGGCCTAATATTGAATTTGGGTCAATCGGGTTTCTTTTATTGTTCTCGATGAGATATTTCTTTTCATGCCTGCACGCACTCTTTCAATTTATATTTCCCAAAACCCTGACAATCCATAAATTCAGACCAGGATAGAAAGCCCTGACAGGGTAATAATAACATCGGAGATGTGAAAAGAGATAATATAATTGTAATGAACGTGTGAATAAATCGAAAGTCAACACCATGTAGAATTACACGCAGATCAAATAGAAATAGTATCAGAAATAGAGCTTCTTGGTCGATTATCAATTTTGTAGTGTAGGCCTACTTAAGATATGCCGATCGAGTAACAAAATGACACTCTACTATAACAAAACATTATTACAAAAATATACTAGATAAGATATTAAAAAATACATATTCTGGTCAGGTGCCTCGCTGGCCGCATAAAATTGACAGTTTCTTGAATACCAGTCATTTCGAAATTTGGCTGATACAGTCCCTTGTTTAGCACCCCAGAATGTTCAGATATGGCGCGGTAAACCGCCGCAAAAAAATGGGGGCGCCGCGGTTTTTTAAGCGCTTGCGCGTATTCAGTGAGATCGGTGTGTAGCGTATTACACTTGAAGTCATTATATTAAAACTAAAATAAAAAAACGCCGCGGTTTTGCCGTGACATATCTGAACGAGTCTTACATGTTCTTATTATGTTATATATTTTCAGCATGTCATTTCTTGTTATGATAACCCAAAGGAGCTGTACATTTTCTGGTGCTTGTTGGCTAGTTTTCTAGCAATAAAATCGTCCGATACCCCCACCTATATTCCCATCACCGTCACCACCACCACAATTAATATGCCCATGGACCTATGACGGATGGACATTCGACGTGATTCTTTCTTTGATCCAATGAGAGTCACCGCCTTCTGATTATGTGCATCTTAATGAGAACATTCAGCTGTTTTAACAATAACGACTGCGTACGCATTTTCGGTCATTGACAAAGGAGCAGTTTCCCTCTCTTGGGTTTTGTTTGGATGGTGTGCTCTGTAAGAGTGTGTCTTAAATTTAAAAAAAGATCCCCAATGGGGAGCAGCAAAGTTGAAAAGCAGACGATTTTGGTGATATGAAATGTATTATTACTGATTCGCACACTTTCGCACACACCCATGACCTTATAAAACAATTAGAAGGCCATGATCTTTATAAGCCCTGTGCGTTGTAACTCTGGAATATTATGAGGAAATTGGGGGAAACGGGATTTTAAATCACAACCAATCCAAATATAACCTCTATCTGATAATATCAACATGTTTTTCAAAATAAAATACAGTACACGGAACAACAATTTCCGATTATAAACCAGAACTGCACATCGATTTTCCATGATTTAAGCGAGTTATTTATCTTCTGCGCATGTAGATTAGACATGTGTAAAATCACTATCTTGAATCTGTCCCGGCTTTTTGGCGGCGGACCTCATGAGATCAAAGTGAAGAAACATGTACGGAATATTATTGAGACGACATTGACGGAGACAATCACAGTGAATTCGTTAAGAAAACGACGAATGTCCATCCGTAATAGGTCCATGATATGCCCAACCAATCACTAACCATGAATGGGTCATCAGTACTTACATGCCATGAAAAACACGGTTAATTCCACAGACAAGATGAATCCGATTGTTCCATAGTTTGTCTCTAATTTATTGACGAGGGCCGGAACGAGAACACCAAACGCTTTCAACAGTCCCTGCGTCAGGAAATCCAGACTAAATTTAGTAATCAGTACCACATACCTCCAACTCTCCGATGATGTCCCGCCCGACATCTCCGTCGTGACCTTGGTCGTTTCCCCCGCCCGATGATGACAGTACCTTGCTGTAAATTAAAGGAATGCCAAGTGCGGCATTCTCGTTAACTTAATACGTAGCGGTTCATCGCGTGTAATGCCTTTTCTTCATAGATTTTACGAGCAAGTGTGTGTGTACATATTATATCATATTCTTGCCCAAGAGGCATAAAGCAAGAATAATATTGTCATGAAAGGAATTTTTTCCAGGCGAGAAGGGAATTCTTTTGTTTATTAAGCACTGGTAGGAAATGTACTACTCAAAGGTCAGTTAGAGATATTAGCCAAGCGTAGGATGCATTATTGCATATATTTGCATTTAAGACACACAGTGGGTTTTGGTTGTGCATGATTTTGGGTTGGCTATTGAATGTAAAGACAAATAGAAATAGCTGGATACCTAGGAGGTTTTTAATGTTAAGGACCTGGCAAAGAAAGGGTAAAGGGAAGTTGCTTTAGAATAATGGGCAGAACCCTTCAAGTCAGTGCTACGGTGCAGACGTTTAATGCACGAGGTAGATTTATTTAGGAAGGCAGCAGAAACATTTTTCTTCAGAGAGATCTTCACGTCGGGGCGAGATAAGCTGTCAATTAGTCGACAGGGATTTCTACGCAGTCTAGAGACTGGCCAAGCGACCAGGAGTCATCGACAGAGATAGAGATGAGCTGCCAAGTCGACGGGGTTATCTACGCAGTCTAGAGACTGCATGGCCAAGCGATCAGGAGCTGGGACCAGGAGGACTCGCGAGATGGAAGCTGCCCTGTAGTAAAGTTATGTATACTGAATTGTTTATGTTCTGTTGATTTTTGAAGCCACGATTTGTAGGCTGAAGATTAAAATTTCATTATACCTTTATACAATTGTGTTCTGTTGTGGTTTCTGATGAGGTAGCAGTTTAAATAATTAATAAAAAGTCACTCACGTGACAATTTGGAGGTCCCACCGAGACCCAACTGCTACTTTATTAGAAAGGATTGGAAAATGTTACCCTCAGTACATATTATTGTGATTTATGTGAAGTGGTTCTCCCAAGGTGTGCATTGAAGCATGCATGGTTCAAGCCTTGGTACATTAATTTATCTTGCTCTCTATACTTGCATATTAAAGCATCGACGTTAAGTCAGGCAAGGCTTTAAGCTATCGCAGTAATTAGGATAGGACAGTTAATTATTGACGGATTTTTCGCGCTGCGAGGATTAGGACATAGGTCGTTTGTCGCCCGGAAAGACAGCGTTTATGTAAAGGCTAATATTCAAAAAGCTTTACAGGGCTGTTGGTCGACGGGATAGCGAATGTGTCGGAAAAAACTATTGTTTCGAAAATAATATCGCTAGATATTCGTTTGTCTCGCAATGTGGTCAATAAGGGATCTAAAGATCACGACGTTTCGTGCGCGGCTGCAACACTTCGTCAGGTGATAAAAACTAATGTAAGCAAGCGTGTTTTATACTCTACGGGAGGACCGGCGCGGCGGTCAATAATTCGATCGATAATTGGAACACTAACGCACAAGGCCTATTGGCCGACGCACACGGCCGGTTTTCGACCAATCAGCAGGCCGCTGGTTCGGCTAATTATGCACAAGGCCGTATGGTCGACGCACACGGCGCTCGACCAATCAGCATGCAGGCCACTGGTTCGGCTCGTCTGCTGGGCGGAAGCATTAGCGAGCTCAACCAATCAACGGGCAGCTGGCTCGGCCCGTCTGCTGATTGAAATCGACCGGTGCTGGCCGGCTGGACGGGGAGTGTCATGTCGGCGTATCGTACGCATCCAAAATTCGGGGATATATCGATCCCGTTGTCTCTGTTGAAATTAGGGACTTTTAGATTTTACACGACGAGAACGTGGACTGCCACGGTGACATCCTTTTAAGGTAATGTGACGTCCTTTAAGGCACTGCCGGGCACGGGCCAGTGCCTTGAAAGAATGGCACACGTTGCAGTCCACTACGTCGACGTGCAAATCTAAAAGTCCCTATTATTGGGATTGAGACGGATATTGATAGCTTCTTAATTTAATTTTACCCTCCGTGTGTACCAATGCCGTTCCTGGGAAAGGCACTGAACCCCGTCCCAGGACGGCATTGTGTACAACATCCCTTGCAAAGGATGTGATAGATCCTACATCGGTGAAACTGCCCGTCCGATAAAAGAAAGAATCACTGAGCATAAGAGGGACGTCAGGCTCCGTCGAACTGACAACTCAGCCGTAGCCGAACATGCTTGGGATAACCAACATCAACCAGACTGGGACGGGGTTCAGTGCCTTTCCCAGGAACGGCATTGGTACACACGGAGGGTAAAAGAAGCTATCAATATCCGTCTCAATCCCAATAATAGGGACAAATATACAGTTTCTTAGCACGACAAGGGCCTCCCCATTTTCTTGATAACGTGACGTACTACTATATGTATTCAAGATTTACGGATGCTTCCTTCCCATGGTGTGTGTGGTGATAGAGCATTTCATACACCTGCTATCCTTTGTAATACAATTGCCAGAAATACAAGGTTTCTCATAGGCTCAATGAAATAGATTTGTCAACTGCCTTATTTTAGTATTTTTAAATGAATTAGTTACAATTGTTCCCCTGTTAAATATTTTTTCACAAAATATAATTTCTTCTCAGCTATGATTTTTCCTCAATGAAAGGTAAAGGTTTTGTTATTGATTTAAAAAGTCTTTCCAACTAAAGCTTGGTGCATGATACATGTTCAACTTCATCTGGTAGTCACATTTTCAAGAAAATGGCTGCGCCCGGGGGCCACCGTCAACATGACTGGCTAAGCACCCGCGTCCAGAAAAAGCGTCGAAAGGGTGTCTTTTTCAGCCATACGGCGTCGTCGACGTTTTCCTTAAAAAGGGGTGTTTTTCAAGCAGTGATCGCACAAAAACCCAATAAGGGTACCTTTTCAGGTTCACAGGTTTCGAAATTTTGCGAATCATACTTTATACTTTGTATACTTTATTCATCCATTATTTATATTTTTTTGGTATTTTTCACATGCCCGAATTTAAGATTATTGATCGGGCACCTTGCTGCCCTATTATTGATATTTTCAAACTTCTTAGTGGGAGGCTTAGAGCCCAAGTCCACTCCAATTTTCAAAAATTATAGCATGTTGTAAATAAATCAAAGGTTAAAGCTGCCAAATATCACGGGCGTACTTCAATCAGGTGATTTTTAAGTGCGATTTTAGTTTCGGTTATTTCGAGCAAAACATTTAAATTGCTGTACGGATGTGATGTATGCTCCTCACAACGAAAGTGCCAGCAGTATACATGCTATTTTCGTAATGTAACCAAATTTAATCCATACGTCTTTGTGAAGTGCCTCTATACAAACTATTTCCGATTCACCTGATAAGAATAATGGTATTTCAATAGGCAATAGAATCCGAACTGCAACATTAGTCGTTGCCAGGTTGGACAAACATTATGGCTTGCCCTACCGAGCAACACTTAATATATGCAGTTTGCATTCTTGCTGTTGAAATACTGTTATTCTTATCAGGTGAATGAAATAGTTTGTATCGAGGCACTTCACAAAGACGTATGCATTAAATTTGGTTACATTAGGACCCTACGTCACAAAAATGCATTGTGGGGGAGAACCGGCTCGATCATTAACTAAATTTTTGCTCATTAACAATTTTTTTTATTAAAAACAAGTCTGAGCACCATTTTCCAAAACCAAGTTATATTTGGGCTTTTAGATTTTTGTCTATCCAATCAGCTCAACTTTGCAGTGGAGTGGACTTGTACTTTAAGTCCCAAGCCGCTCTGCCTTCATCCTATTTAACTATGGGGGGCCGTTACTCGAAACCGCCATATTAAGTCTAAGTTCGTAGACATCCCATTGAAACGCGTGTTATAGAATAGAACTTAGACTTATGTCTTATGACGGTTTCAAGTAACGGCCCCCTGATCGATTCTTACTATAGAGGTAATTTTAGTTAAGCCCTTTGAAAATTCTACTAATAGAAGAAGAGCCAAGTGCCAAAATCCCATTACTATTTTTGTGTATTTTAAATCACGTAGATTTTTTTAAAAATGAATGTAAATAAGGAACCAGTTCATAATTATTTTATGACAACTTATAACATCACACTGATTATGTTTTAAAACAATACAAATTCAACTTACCTTAATACCTATTTTTGTTTGCAATCTGGACGGAGCTCAATGTATCTCGAATGTTTAAAAGAAATCAATTTATTTTGAATGCTTTGAAAAAAGAGAGAAAGAAGGAATGGAAAGAAAAAAGGAAAAGAGGAGATAAAGGGAAGGAAATAAAGAAGAAAAGAAAAGAAGGGGATATCAGTTGCGATTTTCCCGCCAACAAGTTGTGGATTGGGGGGGGGGGGCAAAAGGTCCTTGCCCCTCGCCAAAAAAGGAGGGAAAGGGAAAGGGAAAGAGGAGAGCTAAAAGGAACAAAAAGAGGAAAAAGAAAAGAAAAGGATGAAAAGAAGGGGAGATCAGTTGCGATTAATTCGGCCAACAACGTGTGGATCGAGGGGAACGAAAGGCCCTTGCCCCCTCCAGCAAACTTAAAAGAGCGAGAAGGAAGGGAAGGGAAAGGAAGGGGGAGAAAGGGAAAGGAAAAAAGAAAGGTGGGGGAGATCAGTTGCGATTTTCCCCGCCAACAAGGTGTGGATCGGGGGGCCGAAAGGCCCTTGCCTCCCCCATGCCTCCCCCATTCGGTAAAAAAAGGGAAAGGGAAGAAGGGGAGAGAAAGAGAGAGAAAATATAGAGGAAGAAGAAAAGAAAATGGGGAAAATAAGGAAAGATCAGTTGCGATTTTGATCGCTTCTTCTATCATCATTGTACAAATGAATTTAATTTTTCCTGTTTGATAACAATAATATGAATATAAACTCATAACAGCAACAAAATAAAATGCAGAAGAAAACGATCGCTGATGAGATGTATGACGTCACATGTTGAACATGACTTGCACAAGCAGACGATATCCCATGACAATGTTTTAATGCCGTCACAATATGAACCAATCCTGCCCAAGCAGACGACATCCCATAAAGAATGAACATAATTGCAATGCTATTCTTTCTCAAATTATAATGAGTTTAGTGTATATAAATGTGATGGAATTTTACTCCATTCAAAAAGAGATATGAAACCGATTCTGATAACTAAATTCTTTTGTTTGTAAATACACACGATATGGGTTAATGAAAAATCAAAGAAACCATACTTTCAAAATTAAAAAAAAACCGGAATGATAGCATGGACGGCATTTGTTCCCTCTTGATTTCTTCTCGAATTTCCCCCAAAGCTCGCTAGCATATATCAGCCCGCTATTCATAATTACAAAAAGGGTCATAATTAATAAGGACCGCCATTCATAATCGAAGAACAGGGTCGCTATTCATAATACGAGAAGAGGGTCGCTATTCATAATGCGGAGTGAGGGTCGCTATTCATGATGCAGAATGAGGGTCGCTATTCATAACACGAGAAGAGGGTCGCTATTCATGAAACTGGGAGAGGGTCGCTATTCATAAAAAAATGATAATAAGAAAGGGAATATTGGATGGGGGACACCCCACGGCTGTGGCGTAGCTATGGGGGGGGGCGGCACATGGCCCCGAATATTTGTCAACGAATTTGTTTTGTCCTTGCCTAAGATGAGAACTATGAGGTACCAACATTCTCCCATCCCGTCTTTCATTCGATCTTTGAATAATAAATAGAGGCTTTTGTAATTATCAGCATGTTATATGTACATGTATTTCAGCAATATAATTATGTGCAATATAATCATGTGGCGCGGTATTGTCATACCCCTTTGAATCCCTAATCTTCTGCCAATCATAATCCAGTTCTTGATGCTGAACGTTGTTCCCTTCTCTATCCCCTTATGTAGTATATAGGCTTACCCATTTTTCTCTGTAACTTAAAAGGTAGTAAGTACCGAAAACATTTAATCCTCCTAAATTTAAACGATAATAATTTTTAAAACCCTTCTTAAATTATACATTTCTAAGTTTCTTTAAATAATGACCGCGTTTAAACACTGTCACCAGCCCCGAGTATGTCTGATAGTCACACACAAGTGAACATGTACACCCCTCATTGTTTCGGTTTTTGCCGACACCCATAATAAATGCACATGCACTCCGACACGCACATGCACGCACCGGACACACAATATTCATTTAATACTGGTCGCCATACCAAATTTTACATTTTGATTGCTTTAAATAATATTTTGAATGATCAAGTTTATACAGCCCAGAGTCAATATTATACTACAAATGAATTTCACTGTTTTAGTTTATTAAACATTAATATTCGAAGCTTACAAAAGAATTTCGATAATTTTGAAGAATTTTTATCTATCTTAAACGCATTTCCATTTTCTTTAATAGGAATTACAGAAACCTGGTTACACTCAACTTCTCCTCCAATATTCAATATTGAGAATTATGAATTAGTTCATACAGACCGTAAAAATGGAAAGGGAGGAGGTGTCGCTTTTTATACTCGTAATGATGTACAATGTAAAATAAGACATGATATTCAATTTGAAGAAATAGAAACATTATTTTTAGAAATTATTGATGATAAACATAAGAATTAAATCGTTTGGGTTATGTATAGACCACCTAACAATGTAGCCGACACATTTTTGGATAAGTTAGAATCATGCCTTGAATTCATTTCTAGAGGAAATAAAGATATATATATCATGGGAGACTTTAATATCGATATGTCCTTACCTTATACTGTTCTTGGCCAACGCTTTACTAATTTATTATCTTCATTTTCTTTTAAACCTCTTATTAATAAACCAACTAGGACAACAAACGTAACACAAACTATAATTGATAATATTTTCTCAAACGTATTAGATAATAATAAACAGAATGGAATAATATACTATGATATTTCAGACCATTTACCCATATTTACGATATGTCCGAATGATAAACACAAAATTCCCAATAAAGAACATACAACACGACGTAAAGAAACAAAGCGTAATCTAGAATCCTTTAAAATAGACTTGAGTCAAGAAGATTGGTATGATATTTATTTTGAAAGAGATGTGAACAGTTCATATGAAAAATTCATAAACAAACTTCTTGGCCATTATGATAAAAATGTGCCCTCACAAGAATTAAATCTAATAAAAAGAAAAGTAAACGACTATGGATTACTCAAGGTATACTTAAATCAATATCTACTGAATTCGTTTATATAAAATATCACTTCGATCACCTACAAATAAAAATCAAAATAAATATAAAAAGTACCGTAATAAATTGACTTCAATTATTCGTTTGTCACGTAAATTATACTACACTGTATTGTAATAAAATTGAAAGTAATAAAGATAATAATCAATCATTATGGCAAACAATTAATGACATTTTAGGGAAAAAAAAGGATACTCCAAATGATATTGAATTTAATGACAATGGGCACCACATTAAAGACCCGAATGATGTTGCTGAGGCATTCAATAAATACTTTACTAATATTGGACCGGATTTAGCTTCCAAAATAATCAATGAAAAGAATGATTTTTTGAAATATTTAAATAAAAACGTTAATCAATCCTTATTTTTTAATCCAACAAATATTCAAGAGATTTTAGAAATTGTTCGTTCATTAAAATGCAGTAAATCTAGCGGCTATGATGAATTAAGTGTATCTTTATTACAACAAATAATTCACTTCATAGCTTCCCCGTTATCACATATCTTTAACTTATCTCTTTCCCATGGGATTTTTCCCGACCAACTAAAAATTGCGAAAATAATTCCGATATATAAAAAAGACGACAGTCTAAAATTACAAACTACCGACCAATTTCTTTACTACCAAGCATTTCGAAATTATTAGAAAAAATAGTATATAAACGATTATATTCTTTCTTAAATATGAATAACTTATTAATTCCTAATCAATATGGATTTAGAGAGAATCACTCCACTGATTCTGCAATTATGTGACAAAATAACTGATTCCCTCTAAAAAAGAACACATTGTAGGTGTTTTCATGCACTTATCGAAGGCATTCGATACCATGGACCATCGTATATTAATTCATAAATTAAAAGCATATGGCGTTAGAGGGATGGTACTTTCTTGGTTTGAAGACTATTTGCGTAATAGACAGCAATATGTTATTTTTAAATCTAAAACATCAAATATTTCTACCGTAAAGTGCGGAGTACCACAAGGCTCTATCTTAGGTCCCTTACTTTTTTTAGTATATATGAATGATATTGTTAATGCATCACCACTCCTAACATACGTATCTTATTCACATAAAGACTTAAGCATTCTTATTACAACCCTCAATTCAAAATTACATAAATTATCATTTTGGTTCAAATCCAATAAACTCTCTAAATATTAATAAGACTAATTGTATTTATTTCAAAAACATAAACTCTAAACATGTACTTCATTATAATATTTTTATAGATGACATGCCCATAATCGAAAAAGAAGTTACAAAATTCTTAGGTGTAAAGATTGATTCAAATCTAACTTGGAATAGTCATATTAACAACATTTGCATGTTAGTCTCGAGAGGCATAGGCATTCTATATAAATTAAAATATTATCTATCACAAAAGTCACTATTTATGCTATACAATTCTTTCATTTTGTCATACATATCTTATTGTAACATAGTATGGGGTAATAGTAATAAGATGAAAATTATGTTAATATATCGTCTCCAAAAAAGCACTCCGTCTTTGTACACATTCACATTATTTAGCCCATACTGATCCAATATTTTATAAACTAAAAACATTACAAATCGCTGATATTCACATTTTTCACACTGCAATCTTTATGTATAAATTTTGGATAAATACCATACTTTTGGCATTTCGAAAGATATTTGTTTACAATAGTAATATACATTCATATCCTACAAGACACTCATCCGACTTCCATTTAACTAACCCAAAAATTATTATGGCCTATAAATGAATAAGACACCATGGCCCAGATATTTGGAATGCTTTACCCGACAATATTAAACACTCTGCATCTCTTTGTTCATTCAAAGCCTCGATGAAAAAATATTTAATATCCAAGTATTCATTAACATTATTAGGGTCTTAACGGTTTTAATTGTTTGTTTAAAATAAATTAATTTTAGACGACCAGTCCATGATCAATACGAATCAAACACTTACTTCACCTGCACACACACCCACTTGCACACACTTGCAATTTTTTCACTTTCTTTCCACTTTTTATTTAGATACTTTCTGAAAAAAATCTCTATACGTGACACATTATCCTAAATTATCCTATAACAGCGTCATGTACCCCCCCCCCCTTTTGCCGGCTGCTATCGATTCAAGCATTTATGCTTATGATAGTTGGCCTCTGCATTTATTTTAATTCTTTGATTATATATGTTATATATGCATTTTTGTGTGTGTATTTCAGTTGTCACTTGATGTAAATCAATTATATTATATACTATTATTGTTATTTAAATGTTTTGTATTTGATTTATTAATAAATGCAGAAACATCTGCTCAAAAAATATATATATATTTACTGTCATGATGATTAGCATAGCAGGTTCTCCCATTCATTCTTCTTTTGATATTGCATGTACTGTTATCCTTCTCACTTTCTCATTCCTTTAGTCTTTCTGAACTTGCTCCTTTTCAAATTTCCTTTTCTCTTATTTATTTCTGGTCATTCCTCTCTCTTTTTATTTACTCCCACCTCTCTCAATATCAAAACAATACAAATAGTTCTTGATATTGCAATTATTTGTCATCATAATAACATAACATGAACTTAGTACTTGTACAATTCAAGAATTACGAGCGAAAAAAAGTGAATGAATTCAGTTATTATATAAAACAATGACCCTTGCATCTTTTATTTTTCCGTATTTTTTTTTAAAGTTTGATTTCATTCAATATCAAAACAATACAAAAAGTTCTTGATATTACAATTATTTTTCATCATAATAACATGTGTATTTATATATAAACACAATTGATAATTCTTCTTGTATGGAGGAACATTATTTTGTGTTTTTGTTTATTTTCCTGAACTCCGAGCAGAACTCAATACTTTCTGTTATATATATATATACCATGAATTAATAAGTGCACAGGCCTATTGTGTTTTTCGCCCACCTCTTCATCTCTCACTTTGGTATAAATCATTAAAGCAAACGTACAAAATCCATAGCTACCTCAGAGAGATAGTTGCGTCACGTCACCGGAAGTATTCCTTTTTTGAATGTTTGATTGGTCAATCTATTCCGTCTCATGACGTTCCAAATAGTTTCCACCCATAGAGATTGCACATGGGAGAGGACTATTCGTAGCCCATGATTGACCTTAAAATCTCGTTCCCACACACGTCGTGTATGCGCGTATTACAACTACCAATACATAATTTATCATAGAGCTATATAATAATAGATCCCTCTTAAAGTTAAAGACCAGTTTTGGAAACGCCCCTCTCTCAAAAAATTGAAATGGAAGCTCTCATTACCAATCATGTGAAACAATATGTTTTGACTAATACGTAATGATACAAATTTTGCCGGGAAAGTCGGGAAACCGCCTACTAATTGATATATTTGGTAAATTATTATATCTATTGGGACCAAATAGATATCGCGCACGTGGTCGCGTAGTCCCATATACATCTTTCTGTGTACAGTGCTTGTAACTTTACCAAGACTGGGCCACATTTCTTATCATTTTGATGATTCCAGAACCTTGCAGTATACACCAATACTTATATGCTAGATGATCAACCTTTTCTGATCGATTCCACAACGTTTCTTTCACAATGCAATCGCATGACCAGAACTGGTATTTATCTTTAATACGCTATGATGAAATCCATAAACCTGATGGGCGCCCTCTAACGCTCTTCCAGTATGATCTCGTATGCCTTAGGAAGCAGCGTCGTTACACGGTGCCCAAAGTCATAGTTGGGTTGCACACCAGGAGGCAAGGTGATCTTGAACTGCCGAAGAATGTTGCTGAACAATAGAAACATCTCCATCTTAGCTAACTGCTCACCAACGCAAACTCGACGCCCTGTAAAAAAAAATTAATAGAAATTTTTTTAAAGCATAGAAAAGAGGCCCTATATGAATAAATAAGGGGATCCGATTTTTTGTAATCAATGTATTTATATAGATACCAGGAACATTCAAATTCGATGGATATATGTGATTTAAATTACAATTTCCACACATTCAATCATAGTAAAAAAAAATTACCATAATGATAGGCTTGTGATAAGATTGATATAATTTCAAGGACTGCTCTTTCTTGATCTAGTGAAAGAGAAAACTAATTGCAATGGGTCCCCCTGCACCCTACAACTCCTCGGAAATGACAACCATCCCCCCACTGACAAACTAGAGCTGATAGGTATGTATGATCATTTGTTGCAATGCTGTTTATTATAACAATCAGAGAAGACAAGGACAAACCTGGAAACCATAAAAGGGTGGACAGAAAAAAGGATTTGCCAGTAATCAAAATATGATACATGTATTACGATTTTATACTAGAAAGAAGAAAAAATATACGAAAAGGGCAACATAAAATTACATCCGTCGTATTTCTCCTCACCTACTCCAAATGGCATATATGCTTTGTGTTTAATTAACGCCGTCCCGTCCTCTGTCAGGAAACGCTCAGGTCGGAAAACTTCCGGGTCACCCCATATCTTAGGGTCATGGTGAATGTACAGAATGTTAACGGCAATAGTGACGTCTTCAAGTATATCATAACCTTTGACCTTTAGATCAGACGTTGCCCGATGTGGACCACCGATAGGGGCGATTGGGCGGTAGCGGAGAACCTCGACGAGCGTTGCCTCCGTGTAAGGCATCAATTTACGGTCCTCGAATCGGGGCGTGGTACCAGACCCAATCACTGAGTTTATCTCAGCTACAATCTGACGAGAAAATGAAAAATATCATTTGTCATGATCATTGGTATCAAATTATTCCTACCCTACCAGGCAAGATCCTATTTTCATCTCTCTCTTATGCGTACAGTCTTTGCTCTCAAAACGCTAACCTATACAGGCTCGCAGTTTGGAATAGCTTGGACATAAACACAACCGAATCATCCTCACTATTATATTCATTCAAGCGTAAGCTCAAAGATTCCTTTTACATTCATAATTTACAAATTACAGACTTTAATTGTTTCTCTCAGATGACCATTGCTACATGCACGTATTCTATACTTCTATGTTACATGTTATTCATGATACTAATTTACGTGTCAGTGGCTGAAACTTTGTTTACGATTTTCTATATTCCTATCAAATTTAGTTTGTACTGTATTCGGAAAACTATAACATATAAGCTTTGCTTCTTAATAGATCCCCCATATTTCACATTATCATTTCTCTATATTACATGTCTATCATTGTTCTATTATACATTCTCTTGTTAAATCTTATGTATGAGACAATTTTGTTATGTGGAATGTTAAGCAATAAAAAAAAAAAAAAACATGAATGAATATTAAAATAATAAGAAAATAAAATAATGTTTCATTAATAGAATATAATTTTTGAGTAATTGATCTTGTGATGTCATTGAGTTCATACCTTTTCTTGAACTTCTGGATGGCCTGCCATGAATAGGCAAGCCCAAAGCAGCGTGGACGATGTCGATTCCGTCCCCCCCAAGAAGAAATCGAAGACGAGTGGCCATGTTTTCGTCAAATCCAGTTCACTCTTCTCTCCCGCTTCCCGCGCTCGATATATTTCCTTCAAGTACAAATCAATGATATCTCTGACGTCACTGGGTTCAAAGGTCGACTTATGCTCATTGACCTCCTCCTCCAGGAGCTTCCGGAATGCCACAAGATTCCTTCGGCGAGCGTTGCTGATGAAGGTAGGGAGGTCACCCAGGGGACCCGGATCTTCGGCCATAAAGTAGTCGATCCGTTGAATCATGTCATTGAATTTGGGATCCGAGTATTCGAATCGTCGACCGAACGTAATGGCACAGATGATGTTTGATACAGCGTTGAACATAACAAAGTAAGGATCAAATGGTTTGCCGACCTTCCCCGACAAAACCTCATTTAATATCCGAGCTTCCGCGTTGATCGTGTTCTCGAGGGATTTTTTTCCATTTAAGTTACGAAGCGCAGCGAGACCAATGCGTCGGTGTTGTGTCCATTCGTCTCCTTCCGAGAAAATAATTCCACCTGTAGGTACAAAAGAGAGATTAAGTTCAATAAATGACATGAATACACTACATTTAAAAAATCATATCGTAAATCATTGGCATATAAGTATATTTTCCAACGTATTTGAAGGGGATAATGGGCAGTTTGCCCCCTGAAAAGAAGATAATACCCGACTTTACAGTATTATTAGGGAATTATTGCAAGGTAAATAATCATAAAATTGTTTTTTAAACCCGATTAATCATTTTCTCAAGATCTTTCTAAGTAACGGAAATGTTAAGCATGGATTATGAGGTCAAACAATAAAAATGAAGAGAAAGGAAAACTTGGATCACGCATATCTTTATAGGTTCCTGGTCAAACCATACAGACTTGACCGCTGTAACTATGTTTTGAATTGAAACTAGAAAAGTCAACGCAAAGCGTAGCATCTCCTCGCAGGGTACTGGCCTATATACATGTACGTCAGAACAAGTTACCTCCATTAGACTATACTATTACATTACTAGGCAAGGAAGTTAACCAATATTTTCACATATATAATTAGGTGTTTTTGCATATTTAATGAGCTATGACCTCTCACCTTTGACCTACATACTCCGAAATCGAACTTAGGCTGTGTGTTGATACCATGTACCTTCATATCAAATTTGATTAAAATCCGTCAAACGTTACTAAAGTTATCGATCAGAAACCAGATTCGCATATTTAATGAGCTATGACCTTTGACCTACATACTCGGGTATCAAACTTAGGCTGTGTTTTGATACCATGTACCTTCATAAGTTCATATCAAATTTCATTAAAATCCGTCAAACATTATTAAAGTTATCTAACGGAAACCACAGATTCGCATATTTAATGAGCTATGACCTTTGACCTACATAGTCCGAAATTGAACTTACGCTGTGTTTTGATACCATGTACCTTCATATCAAATTTGATTAAAATCCGTCAAACATTACTAAAGTTATCGAACGGAAACCAGATACGCATATTTAATGAGCAATGTGATGATAATTTAGGCTGTGTTTTGATACCAAAATTATTGAATACCGCATTTATCATTCTTCAAATCATGTCTACATCGAGATTTAAAAAAAAGGTAAACAACAAATTTGAATTGAAAGACGAAAGGCTCTCACCCCCAGAAAACTCTCCCGAAAGTAATACTATTATCGGGGACATTGCCCCCCAAATCAAAAATGTTTTTAATTGATGCAAAATTCATATCATTGCGAAGGGGAAGCCTTACTGATCAAATATAACAACTTCCCTTTTCAAGATATGTTTGGGGCCCGCAGTAATCATCTCTCAAAAAATTTTAATTTTGAGATCCAGATTTCCTGCCTTCAGCGGTCCTCCGTAGAGCGTCAAAATTTGTGACGTCACATATGTAGCTAGCAACAAAGCATTTTAAGCCTTTCCATGATATCTATATGATTTTTCAGCAGATTATTCGTGTTTTTCAATAGAAAATCTTTCAATCCATATATAATTTGTCCATAATTATTAATTGTGAATTTTCTTCGGGTGTCTACTATAACAATTTCGTCTTACCATGATAATGGGTGACTGCTTTGAGTTCCCAGGGTCCTTCTCTTCCGGATGTTACGTCAGCATGTTTGACAAGAACCTCATTGACGAGCTCGGGACTAGCAAGAAATACAATACGACGTCCGCCGTTGTCGATGTACACGATATCGCCGTATCTGCGAAAGAGCACTATGTGTTTGAGGTGTGTTTCCACTTTTCATTGCAGTATCTTGCAAGATACCTATTATAATCACCTTTAAATATCTTTACTAATATAATGCCTTTATACATTCCTATGTAACTGGCATTTTCAATGTTCTTTTTTTTTAATCTGGGGAATACATATGCATTCAGTATATAGGACCTATTGCTGAAAAAAATGTTGTATAATAAACCTTTTTTTAAATAAATTGAATTAAATTGACAGTTCTCCGAAATGCGGATGACAGTCAGCGGCCTCTTTCTTGTGTGTTTAAAGGGGAACGCCATCCTAATATCAATGTGGATTTAATATTACCAGGAAGATACGAGAAATAGATCAGTCCATGTATAAAATTTATCCAATATCGAATAAGAAATTTATGAATTATTAGACCCGCAAGGCACTGCAAGCGACCCAACGCGAATTGGCAAGTCTTTTGTCGAACCTTTCGAGCGTTTTTCCCATTTGTTTTGTACTGAAAAATTCATAAATTTCTGTTCTGGTTGTTGTTGGTGGTGAATGAGTAGATCCGTTTCACAAAAGGGGTTATGAATAAACATTGTGCAATAATAGGACGCAAGGATTTAAAAAAAAATCATGAGTGAAAATAGAAATCTATCAATTTTTAGAGCTGAGCAAATTAATGGGAGACGTGCTCGCAAGAAATATTATCATTGCGCATGTGCCAATGAACTGAAACGTAGTGTATAGAGTTCAGTGGAATATGCATCATACTCGTACCGCGCGCGCGCCGCTGTACAACGGAAGAATGTAAGTCCCGGAAGTGGCTCGAAATAACGTCTAAGAGGCTCGAAATAGCGTCCAAGAGCTAGGCTTCATTCGGCCTTTTAGGGCGTACTGGGTGTATCATAACTTTCTCATAGCTTACCGAAATGTTCTCAAGCTTTCAGTGATTATGTTTCTCTCCGATTACGTATATTATGCGTGTTAAAACCAGATTAACATTAGGGTGGACTTCCCTTGAGTGACTATCTTTCTGTATGCAGACGAGCGGATTGAAGGGGGCATTGCTTATGGGAACCGGCTGGCTCCTGTATTTAATAAACCATGGGAATCAAAGAGTTCTTTTATTCCCATTGTTTAATACAGGAGCCACCCGGAGTGACCCGATTCCCATAACTAATGCCCCCTTCAATCAAAATAACAATTTTCTTTTCATGCAACAATAATTGAGAGAATAGGGGCTTGCAATGACAAAGGTGGAAAAGGGAGATTAAACAAAAGCTGTACTACTACTAGCCTTCGGAAATAGAGGGGTGGGGAAAGAAAGAAACGAGAGAAAGAGGAGGTATGAAAATTACATGAGAACGAGAAAAAAATCGATGTGAGAGTAAAGAGAGAGCATAGACTCCAGAGAGAGTGGTAGAATTAAAGAAGGGGCGGAAAATCTACAACTGCGACACGGAAGGAAGAAGGTTAAATAGGTGTTTTAGTTTTTAGAGTTTTTAGTTCTTCGAAACAAAATACCTTTCAGCCAGTTTTCCGAGCATTACAAACGGGTTGGTACCTTGAAGCTTCAACAATAACCACGTCACGATGTGCAGCGGCCACGGCACGGGCATCGGTCCCGGTGGCAGATTTATCCTTCTCCGTTTCGACATCCATTTCATCATCCATACAAGCACAAGCGACGTCGCTATTCCTAACAAAATACTGCTGAAACCGACGTCGAACACATCACGAACCAGGTCTACGATCATCACGACTGATTAAGGCAAATTTGTTGCAAAATTTTGGCCGCTATGCTTTGCTGTTTCCTCAGAATCTGTTAACTACAAACACAAAATTGACACGTTGAAAATAAACGATGTGAATATGCATTCTCTTTGTGGATCAATAAGAATTCTGGATTGCAACTTCATCCTATTTTTAATAGACATTACTGGTTTTAATTTAATCTCCTTATTATTATACGTACACGTACCCTCTTCACCCCGATAAGACACCGAGAAGGAGCCGATACCGCGGTCGACTGGACCTCAGTTAAATTGATAACGCGCCAGAATTTGGGGAGCCTATTTTAGTTAAATACTATTTTGTCTATAGAATCTCTATCACCTTGATCAGGCTGTTTTTATGCATTAATTGGTAGGCCTACCTGAGAAGTGGTGTATTTAGGGCCGGAGTATATGCGACCCTCGGCAAACAATTAACCCCGGTCCCCTTCGCCTTATGTAATTAACCGTACAACTGAGGGAGCATTTACCCCATGATTATGAAAAATCGCAAGACAGCAAACGAGCGGTACAGTTTCGAATGTTTAACAATGATCGGCGGTTTAATTTCTATCCCCTAAATATTAATAAAGACGAGAAATTTAACAAGGTATAACCCAAAGTAATATGGTTGATGAACTTTTGAATCGGGAGCCATTTTTTTCTTCATTCAAATTTTGAACCGTATCAAAATGTTATTCATAATAATGTACATCCTTTATACTCTTTCTCTCTCTCTCTCTCTCTTTACATTATATACTGATATTACTCCATATCGATTCTTTACAACACCATCATAAAACTTTATACTTTGAAACAACAACTCAAAATGTGGAATAAGATAACAGCCTCGTTATTGCTCTATATAAAACCATCCACATTTAATATTCGAATGGAGCTTGGTACACAAGAGCCGATTTCTTCGACGACGTGTTGATATCAACCTGTTACCGGACCGCATTCTTATATAGTTTTCATTTAAGGATGCTGATTATTCTTAAGGATGGAGTCTGCCTTTTTTACTAAATACTATCCTATTTATACATAAATCTCTAAAGTTAAATTCTTGGCCTATTATCTTCTATTCAACATAGTGAGGTCTCCTAACGACAACTTGTGGACCAGACTATACAATCAAAAGCGACAATACTTTCAATATCCGATTTGTAGAAAAAAAAAACATGAATGGTGCGATCGACATAAAATGTTTTCAATAAAAAATAGAAATTGCATCCACTGTAGTCCCTTCTTGTAAATTGCTTTAAACCGATTCCCCCCCCCCCACCCATACTTCAGACCATCGTCAATTATGGTACCAAGTTATTTGTATGTATGTACTATTTCAATTTCCTCATCATTTAATCTCACCGGACAACTACTCGGTTCGACTGGTTTATTGTTGCTAAAGTCGAATATCATTTTTTTGTTACGTGTTGAGATCCCGAGAAAATTGTCATTACAACAGTCAGTATACCAGTTTAAAAATTGACATAGTTCGTTTCACATTCATTGATTAAACCTACAATAACGTACACTGTCGTCGGCGAATTATATTGATTTCATTTGAAATTTTCATTTGAACCCAGGCTCATCTCAAGGTTGTGTACTTGCTCTCTGCCATCATCTTTGTCCTCTACAGACTACACTAATGACTGCCGTTACCTTTCACAATATTGATATGCAGAATGTTTGGTGTATTTTCTTTTAATTCAAATAACGGCAAAGTCCCTCTCGAGCACCTAGGTTTGTCTTTTCACCAAAATCAATTAATATCGATCTGTACAAGCTGGTTGAAAGATGAAAGATGTCGACCCGCGAGTTGAAAAATTGGCCTAGCTGTCAAAGCTTGCCGAAGGGGGCGCTATTAATTGCGAATCCGCTCTATTTACATTTTGTACAAGCTAGTTAAATCAGAACTGATTTTATTATTTACTATATAAATCTATGTATCTACCTATTATTGCTTAGTCCTCCAGAAAAAGCAGTCATCGAAATGAAAAAGTAACAGATGTGCATACCCCACCCCAAGACCCCGCTATCCCACCTGTCACGTGCGCGCCACGCCCACATGCAACTTCCTCTCTAAAGCAGTCCCAGATACAACCAGGGACATGTTGCCAACAAGGAGAGGGGACGGAGGAGAGACATAGGTAGATACATAGATTTATATAGTAAATAATAAAATCAGTTCTGATTTAACTAATTTACCACAATAAATCATATGTATCTACCTATTATTGCTTAGACCAACACAGATTAAAGCGGGGGGCATGTCCCAAACAAAAGGTCAGCGGGGTCCCAAACAAAAGGTTAGCGGGGACCAGGCAAAAGATGCCGCCCCAAAGACGCCGTAGCAAAACACTCCTCACTCGCAGGAAAGTCCTTAGCGAACACGAAACAAAGTGTTAGGCGAAAACCAGAAAGCAGCCTTCATATTAAGGACATGAAGCGCTACCCCATAGAAAAGGCACAAAGGGCAATGGTATCATGCGCACGAGGACGCACACCATCCGAGAGCCTCGGGAACCGCAGTTTGAACCGCCTCAACAATCCATCCAGAGGTAGATACCTTCGAGGCAGGTGAGACGGGCTCCTGCGTGATAAGAAACAGCTGAACGCTATCTAGGAAAACCAAAAAACCCCAGAGGGTAAAGGAGAAACCCGATCCACCTACCGACTCCTCTCACAGAGGAGTAGCCAGGTAATGGACGGTGGGAGTCAAGCCACCAACAACGGGCAAAGAACCTGAAAAGGACTAACCACAGCACAGAGCTTCTAAGAAGCCGAGCTTAGCAAGACGGATCCCGAAACAAACCGAGAACCGGAAACACCAGAAAGTGTAACTGAGTCCAGTCAAGATACACCAAGGGCAGGGGCAAAGCCCGTACCAGCCCCCTGGGCGGCCGATGGACTTCTTAGCCGAAGCCACAATCGGAGACTCGAAATCCGAAAGCAAACGCTTCCTACCCTAAACGTCGGGTGACGAAACCTGCCCCAAACCTTACTAAAGCTGGGAGGTTTAGCTACAGACACAGCACGATCATCACTACCGTGCTACACCACACCTTAGGCTGCAACGCTTGGTGCTAGAAGCCACTGTGTGACCGGGGGTTCTCTGTCAAGGGAGCAACTCCACTGAGAAACCGAGACAGACCGCTAGACAGAGTCCAAGTCAGACTGACGGACTGGGGGCACCAATCCCCCCAAAACGGGGCAAGATGCCGATAGTAGCTGCCCCCGGAGGAGCACTAAAACAGCCGGAGGCTTAACCCCAAACAAGGGCCGACGGCACATGGTGGTAAGCCGACAGCAGCACCAGGCAATCCGGGCCTAAAGGTCTAACAGATGCCGGAAAAGAAACACCCGAGACTCAAAAATCGAACCCGAAACTGAGTCAGGTGTGACCGGGCCGGTGTCACGGACCAGAGTGTCCGGGTGGCGATCTGTGTCCGCAGACACAGGTCGCCGAAAATTGTGGCGAGACGCGTCTTACGTCGGCGATATGTGTCTTAGGTCGGACACATGTCGCCGCTTAAGTCACGGCGAGATGTGTCCACTGGCGAAATGCGTCCTGAACCCTACAACTTAAAAATCGACTTAAAATGTATATACCTCCACTCTGCTCCACTTGATTGTATCTTACCATTAATATTGTATTTTTATGTAACATAAGACAAGAGAGATGTACTGTTTACTCCCAAATCGTTTGTTGGCTACAATTTATATCAAATTAATAACACCATAAAAATGGCTAAACGTACGAGTCTAGCCCCAAACGGAACAGTACTTCACCATACAATTGGCTGTACGTACGAGACTAGCCCTTGACACTAGCGACCAATAAGCCTGCGACCAATACGTTGGAAGCCCACAATGTTAGCGCTTAATGAGGAAGCCAGCCACCAAACGGGGTTGTAGTGTTTCCAAATCGTCTAATCGAAAAGGAAAACTTCAATCTGAAACGGTGAAACCCGGAAAAAAACTGTCGGCATGTGACACATGTTTGGCAGTAAAGAACAACTTTACCGCTTTTACATGGTGTGGATCAATATGTAACGGAAACGTCATACGATTTTTTTTTGAAAGACTTCAAACTTAAAGCCGAATTGTTGCCATTATTGTGTAGATAAGCCCTCGATATGCCGGTTTGAGCCCTAACTTCAATCTGCAGAAGACAAAAAAAATATTGGCACGTGACAAACATATGCGCCCTAATTAGGAGTAATGATCAAAAACATTTAATTTGATAAGCTCTTTATCTTATTGAAATATTATACAATACTTTATATGGCCTTTAAATCTAAATACTGTTAATTTGAGTTATATATTTTATTAAACGTTATGCGTTAATTAATGGCCGATTTCCATCTGAAGCTCTAATATAATTTACCAACTGTGAAAACCTGGCCAAAAATAACTTGAAACTCAAGTATTTCATATTTTGTTTAGTTCAATCTTTTATTTAGCAATAGTTTGAAAATGCTTAAAATTACCTACATCTATTTGTTTAAGTTTCTAAACTCAATAGAATTGCATGTTCCTATAAAAAGGGCGTATTATATAACCTCAACTTGAAATTGAAATGTCAAAATTCGATAGAAATGCGTGTTCCTAAAACTAAAAGGGCATATTATAATCTCAAATCGCTATTCGGGTCGCTATTCATACAAATTAGATAAGCAATGAACAAAATGGTAATAACAAAGGGAAATATTGATGGGGACGCCCCGCGGCTGTGGCGTAGCTGCGGGCGGGGCTACACATGGCCCCGAATATTTGTCTCTTTAAGAAGTATATTTTACCTTTTATCTTTGATAATTATATAGAGACATCCCCATAATCTAGCTAATATATTTCCCGCTCCTGCGGTGACGAAAAAGTAGTAAAACATCTTATCATATCATAATTTGTCCGCCTTATGGGAAATGTTGCCCCACTACCCTGCCCCCGACTAATCTTATCCAGGCTATGCCACTGAGACATTAAGTAGAACAAGCACGCCCACTATCACTGAGTTTGCTATTTCAGAAACTAGTAATTGTTTATAAACGAAAATAATGTTTTTGTAGCAAGTAAATAATGTTTTTGTAGCAAGTAGGTTTAAGTAGGACTTATGGACCTACAAATCATAGCCTCAGCCATATCCAGGCATCCAGAAGCTCTTCAATTAATAGCCAATGAAGACTGATAGATTTTCGTTTTTCCAGGAATTATCATACCTCAGGATACGAGTAATCATATTGATTAACCTAACTTCATTTATCCATAATCTTGATTTCCTGAAACTTTCCTAACACCGAAACCAAATGGGTTTGGACCGACCATGAGCCTAGTTACTGCCCGGAGAGGGATGAGGGGGCACTTCAAATTGTTTTTTTGGGGGATAGGGGCTTGAACACTTTCGGACCTTGAAGGGTTTTTTCGCGTCATGTAGCGTAAAAATTGGGGTAGGATATATATAGCCCAGGCGCGGATCCACGTGGGGCGAGGGCGCCCGACGGCCCCCCCCACCTGGCAAAAAAAAGTTTAGAGAAAAGATGGTAACCACAAATTTTCTTTTTCGTTTGCTCAATGGGAGGGGGTTTTGAGTTTTTTTGTTTCTTTGTTTATTTTACTTAGTGCTCACACTACTCCCCACTGAGCGAAATATCGATCGGCGCGATTTTTACATTTCAGGCCGCCCCTATTGGAAAATCCTGGATCCGCCCTGCTAAAGCCCTCGTAGCATGATTATAAATGGATTTGAATAATTATTACATCATTACATGTATATTTTCTGTGTTTGCTTTGAATTTATGTCTCGAATTAATTAATGTTTACCTTTTTCTGAACCTGATTGCATATTTATGTTTAAATTCCGTATTTTTCCTGTGTTTGTTCTGTATTTATCATTATATCCTGCCTCCTTGTCGCTACGAGGGCTATATATATCGCACCCTAAATAAAAATAAATAAATAAAAAAATCTCTCACGCCCCCTCACCGCGGCTACGCCACAGCCGTGGGGTGTCCCATATTCATTATTTCGCTTTCTTATCATTTTGTTCATTGCTTATTTCATATTCATTTTTGAATGAATAGCGACCCTCGATCACCCGTATTATATAGCGACCCTCATTTCGTATTATGAATATAATATAGCGACCCTCATTTCGTAATATGAATAGCTACGTCGCATTGTCAATAGCGACCTCATGTCCTATTATGAATAGAGACCCTTTCTCAAATTATGAATAGCGGTCCTTATGAAAAGCGAGGTTACCCTCGTGTTTTGCTATGATATGAAATCTGTTATTTTGCTGTGACATTGGAGACTCTGGTGAAAGCTTTTGTCCAATCTTTCTTCTCTTTATCAATATCATCCATGTTACATTTTCACTTTTTGTTTTTTTATTTCGAAGACACCATAGCCTGAATTCTATCATTCTTTTGTTGCGCTAACTACGACCAAAGTCTTATTGGTCGCTTGATCGAAATATAGAAGAGATCTTTCTGTGCGGTGAACTCTGAGTCTAAGACCCAAGAAACTCGAAGGTGAGTCGTGCTATAATTATCCATATATTTAATATATTCCGCTACAATCATGACTGCCATGTACTTTAGATACATTTCTATTTTCTAGTGCTTTCATACTATTTCAGGATTTCATACTAGATCTAGATGTTTTGGAAATAACATACTGTGCAATCTACTCTCGAACTTTTCAGTTTTTGTCGTCATGAGCTAGTTTTCAGCCTTACCCCCTTACCTCCCGGGAAAGTCTTCCCAGACTTTAGGGGGACAATCTCGGGAATTTCCGTGCAAATTAAAGAATAAGAAGAAGTTCGAACTCATAGACCTAATTACATTTTTAAGTTAACCGTTCAATTTCGTAAGTTTCTTGCATCAGTGATCAGAATAAATTGAGTTATACTGCAACAGATTACCCTATTCCAATCTAGGTGGGTCTTAAATGGTGGATCTATTCTGAAAAGTGAAATGAGTCGTTAATTATACAATGGCAATGGCACTGCTACTGCTACTACTAGTACTAGACTCTATACTATACTATAGACTTTGTATTTAGGCAAACTCATTCAGTTCTAGTGTAACAATATGTGTAACATCCACTGCTACATGCCGAACGCATGCCTGCATTTCGGAAGCCAGCACCAGTTTTCATTTATTAAAATAGTCATCGGCAAGTTTCAGTAATCAAATTTTATTTGGGGATGTATTGAAGTGCATCCATTTTCTAGTTGTCCATATAATGTGCAGAGTTGGTAAAAGAAAATTACATCCTGACAACTCAATATTTTGGATAATGAATTTGTGCATGTTTTTGTCCTATTTAATCCATGATTTCAATCTAACAACACTAATCACTTTTTCGCGTGAATTTTAAGTTATAACATTAAATTTGTGTTCGCTTGTTCTACTCTTTCTCCAATGAGAAATCATTGAAAGGGACCAGTTTGCGATACCATTTTCGATGTGGATTCATCCTGAAATTTCATGCGCTCTTTTAGGTCAACATTGCAGATAAGCGCATAATTTGGCGTGAAGCATTCAAATTGATTCAGTCCTTCTATGTCCCTGACTATACTATAGACTTTGTATGTACACATAGTGCTAGTGCTATCCTGCTACATGCCATGCATGCATATGTATTATTGTGTTAAAATAGTCATCAGTAGTCGTCGAAGTCAAAGTAGTCTAGATCTACTGCATGTTACCTGCCGGTTTCCGGTCACATGAGCGGTTTTTCACAGATAACTTCTCTGGCAATGAATTATATAGGCGCTAATATATTCTACTACTACTACATCACTTTGTCGCGAAAATTTAACAAATCATACGATGCCATTCTTTCTCGTGAAGTTCCAAACATTAAATTCCCTAGTTCGCCGTCTGCGTGGAGCATCCTGTTTTCACTCTCAGAGTCGGACTCGAGATCAAGGCTTTTAGATAAATCTCAAATAATTTGTCTTGATGAATTAATTTGTTCAATTGCAGTGTTCTATCTCCTGATCAAGTGCATGTTATTATTAATGCCACTCTATAAAGTATGTGTTCATGGCATGCCAAAGTGGATGAGGTATTGAGTTGTACTGAACGAAACAAGATGACTGTCATTTATAATAATAATACATAAGATTTGTAAGGCACCAAATCCACTTGACAATCAAATGCTCAAGGTGCAGCTTGTGCAAAAGATGAAATACATGATAAATAGACAAAAGTACAATAGGAAAGGTATGATGGTTGTTGACAAATTCAGTTGGTCATGCAGTTCTCATTTGCGAATATGTAGAACTGTGATGGGCTAATGTAGCTTTACAAGCTCAATTGATGAGATAAACTTATTAAAAGATGACCAATTTTTCTATCGAATGCGAAAACATGTCAAAATGCGGATAGGGCCTATAGATGTAGGGAAAATTATGAGAAAGATTTTATCTTTCGTTTCGATATCTTTTCCTCAGATTAACTTTAACAGAAGAACCCAACTCATGGAACTTATTACACAAATGTTGAAGATGCAAGATGGTATGGACACCTAAAGATTTCACATAAAAATTGACAGGTATAGGCCTACATGTACGTCTATTTATAAACATGATGGTGTAATATTCAGTGATCTTGAAATTGATTTTCCTTAATATATGTAGGTAAACCATGAAAAGATATATAAAAGAGATACAGTCAAACCTGTCTATAGCGACCGCCTAAGGGAAACACAAAAGTGGTCTTTGTAGACAGGTTCCTTTAGTACATGTTTCAATGAGAAACCATTTTCAAGGGAAACAAAAAATGTGGTCCTTGTAGACAGGTGGTCTTTGTAGACAGGTGGTCTTTGTAGACAGGTGGTCACTAAAGCAGGTTTGACTGTATATGAGTACAATTGTGGAGTAAATGTGATAATTTTGGATTGTTTTTCAAAATGTTTTAAACATTTGTAAATAGAATGTATGGAAGTGATTCATTTCTAGGATGGACTAATGTGGCCACAGTAAAGTGGTATCATTTGAAAAAATTTATATTGTGGGGGTGTCAGGAAGAGTTTGGAAACAATGTTTCCGAAGTCAGTAGATTTACAAATTTGTCAGAAACAAGTTCTGTAAATGACAGAAGAGGTGAAATCTTGATCATCAAACACTGCCCCCACGTGAACATGTATTCTTGTTGAGAAGACTTAATGATGAACTTTAGTGCAATTATAATTTGTGTATACTGCTTTTACATATTTAATTTTTCATTTTTTTTTCTTCATTTTTTAGGATGATGCTTTCCCATAGGAGATGAACGCCGATGGAGCAAGATGACAACTTGAGGAGACAAAGGCAGAACAACAAAATAATGGGCCGTTTTGGAGAGGTACATGGTTATGAAAGTTTCCTTCTACCCTGACAACAATCTCTTTTCAAATTTTCCTTTTTCTGTTTGTTGAGACCATTGGAGTCCAGATTACAGGGACTCCATGTGTATACAGACAGAAATGGGGAAATCTAACCATGATAACAAGTTGATTTGAATCATAGTAGAAATATCATCAAAAAACAAATGAAGGTTATAGAGTACCGAAGTGTGATGTATTGGCCAAGTTGTCAAGGGTGCTGGTTCCAAACAATTTTGTGCTAAACAATGGCGTGGTGATAACACCAGCGCCACACACTGAATTTGCCCAGGTCCATCCCGTTGCTTGAATGATTTTGCGGTGAACCTCATGCGCAGGCTCTGTTGATTGGAACCAGTAACCAAGACGACGATGAAATATGGCATTTATAGCCCTTCGGTACTATTAAGTTTGACAGTTTGGTTCATTTAATAAATACATGTAGATGAAAATCTAAGAAATTATTTATTAGCTCACCTCAGCAAAATGCTCAACTTGACAGGAATCGTCCTTGGGAAAGGAAGTATCTAAAGTTGTTGATATGAGGTAACCATCTGGCATGGGGCAGCCCCAGGTGCCCCAGGGTCATATTTTGATATACTCTTCTATAAAAGGATTGCTGGAATTTAAGCAAACTTGATAGGAATTATCCTTGGGTGAAAGGGATCTAACTTTGTGAGAATGAGTCTCTCTGACATGTGGGCAGCCTCTCCCAAAATTGCCCCAGGGACTACGGTTATAAAATTTCAATGTCTTCCTTAAAAAAACTACATATAACTTTCACAAATGTATTTTTCAGAGAGAGGAAGGGGATGGTACTGGATGTGGATTGACATACTACCTCTCATGTAAGCATAATGTCCGCGAAACTCTTGATTCAATTTTTCAACTCACACTGAAATAGCTACATGTGGTTATAATGGTTTAATTGCCCTAACCAACCCCGACCTCCCCCTAAAAAAGAAGTTGTTTTCATTTTAGGTAAAGTAAAATCTTGATCATCTACCCATGGACCTACTACGAACACTGCCCCCAGCTGAACATATGTATCCTTGTTCAGAAGACTGATCAACATGAGGGCAATTATAATTTGTGTATAATGCTTTTGCATTATTTTAAATTTTAGGATGATGCTTCACCATAGGAGATGAACGCTGATGAAGCAAGATGACAACTTGAGGAGACAAAGGCAGAACAACAAAATAATGGGCTGTTTTGGAGAGGTACATGGTTATGAAAGTTTCCTTCTCTAACAATCTCTTTTAAAATCATCCCTTTTCCGTTGTTGAGACCACTGGAGTCCAGATTACAGGAATCCATGTGTATACAGACAGAACTAGGCAAATCTAACCTAATCTAACATTTATTTGTCAAATAAACCCAACTGTCAACCTTAAAGGGAGTGTAGACTGACGAGACTAAGTGTCTTTCCCATGGCCTGACTCGGGGCTAATCGAGATTAAGTCGCTGACTACCGTTAATCCAGTCCATTCGTTTACGTGCAGTTGTCCAAAAGAAGACGTAGATGGCATTAACCAGTATTTGCCAAGCTACACGGCCTTTAATAAAAATTGATTTGGTAATTCTCAAAAAAAAACATATTTAAATATTACATGTACTTTCTATTAACGGATGGTTCCAGTCAAGTATGGTTAACCTCACATTTTCAGAGATTTCGCTGCAAGTCTTATGCACATTCTGATACCATTTTCGTCGAACTCGCGGAACTCGAACAGCGGACCTTGTGATCCGCAGTCCGATGACATATCTACATATACAGGTTTAGATGTATTTCTTCATAAGTGGGAGCTTTGAGCTTCTCTAGTTCTGGTAGCAAAAAAGGAAATTGGAATGTTACTTGTTGAATATGTCCTTATGCATGTAATGTTCCAAATTGCATCAAAAGATGTCAATTGTATCAAAATGTGCCAGACATGTTCTTGTTCCGTGCATGATTTCTGATGAATTTGAATTTTCTTTTTCTTTTCATGCAGCATTCAAATGGACTTCCAATCCAGCTCTTTTTCATTGGTAACTAGGCCCAGGCTTTGACGGCTGTAGAAGGAGGAGGCATCAATCGTCAGACGATAGCAGTTTGCACCTTTTTCTTTTCATGCAGCATTCAAATGGACTTCCAATCCAGCTCTTTTCATTGGTAACTAGGCCCAGGCTTTGACGGCTTTAGAAGGAGGAGGCATCAATCGTCAGACGATAGCAGTTTGCACCTGTGCTCGGGCTGCCCCCGTCATTTAAAATGTGGGCATGTACCGTTGATCTAAATACAGTGGAACCTCGTTATAATAAACACTATAATTATCCAAATGTAATTTTGATGGTCCCACTTCTTTGTATTCTGGTTTTGGGCCCTCATATAACAAGGCTCCAATATAACTACAATGTAGGTAATTTCCTTGTGACTTCTCTTTACCAATCATTAGTCATTATATAAATGCACCATTTTCTATGAAAACTTAATTTACCACTGCACATGTGCAAGGAATTACGCAGTCAAAGATGTACATATTATATTATAATTTGTGTTTCAATCTATCACTTCCAGTTTTATATTGCACATTTTTTTGCATACAAAGCCATTTTTTATTACAAAAATTCAATCTCGTTTTCTAAATTAAATATCAATACCATTAAGTAATTGTTGTACTTTTCTATTAAATGTAATTAGGGATGAATACATGATTGATACGGTATAATTTGCCATCATTATTTCACATAAATATGTCTTGGTAGTTAAAGGTACATGTAGTCCAGAATGTGTGGTGAAGAATATAGACCAAAGGAAGAATATAGACCAAAGGAAGAGTGTAGGGTGGGTTGTGAAAAATTGTTGGGTGAAACGTATGATTGTGAAAGGCAGAAAGGAAGGCCCATAATGAATATGTGATTGTGAAAGGATGAGAAAAAAGGAAGGGAATACAGGAAGTAGATTGAATGCACTGATTTATAGTAGATGTCATTAATGAATTACAAATGAATGAGTTAGGATAATATGTGTGAATGAAAGTTGACCGAAGGATACGAGAGCTGAATAAACACGTACATGTATAATACATTCATTCACATTCCTCCATATATTACCCAGGGGGCAAACTCCCATGTCGAGATATAAAAAGTAGTCCTATATAAGTGCATCATATGACCACTTCGCAACATCCCTATGGTGGACTACTTTTATAGCAATGCATGGTGGGCCCTTCCAGAGAGTGCCTAATGTGTTTGTGTGCTGGAAAAGGGTATGGTGGGGGGCAGACAAAAAATCTGCATCACCCCACTCTTACATGCAGGCCCGCTGAATGCTTTTCATAGTGGGTGGGGGGAGGCTATATATGAGTATATATGATCAGGTAGAGCGTAGCGTAAATTGGCGGGGGTCAAGGGATGGAGCCCCCGGAAGCTCAGGGGGTATGGGCATTTAATTCAGTGAGATGAGCATATTTTGATACCTTATTTGTGACACTGGCAGGACACTAATTGGCGTGGGGTCCAGGGGGCAGAGCCCCCAGAAGCTCAGGGTTTTAGGCATTTTATAACGGTCAGATAAGCATTCAGGGGCCCGCCTTAGGGCCCTAGGTGGAATCCAGGGGGCAGAGCTACCGGAAGCTCAGGGGTTTGAGGCTTTAATCAAGGTTAGATGAGCATATTTTTATGTATTTTGTGACACTGGCAGGTCACTTTTCTTTCTTTCTTTTTCTTTCTTTCTATTTCTCGTTAATATACTTTTTCAAAAAGGGGGGGGCTCGAGGCCCCCGAGCCCCGCCGTTCCTCGGGCCTTGACATTTAGGCCTCTAAATAAGCACATTTCTTGCCTGACTGTAAATATAGGAATTTGTCATTTTCCAACAAACGCATAAATAATCTCTAAAACTATGAGGAAAATCTCAGGAAAATTTGTAACGATCATTTCAGCAACATTTGTAAATCACCGGTATCGAACTAGAAATAAGCCATGTTTGAATTATATTGCCCCCGCCAAGCTCCCCCTCCATAAGTGCGCCATATGCAGTGCCCCTCGAGCCTCACCTTGTTGCATGGCGGGAAAACGCAATTGATCTCTCCTACCTTTCTTCTTTCTTTTTTTTTCTTCACTTTCTCTCCTCTTTCCCATTCCATTTCCTTACTTCTCTCTCTTTAGGGTTTGCTGGGGAGGAAGCCTGTTGCCTCCCTGATCGATCCACACGTTGTTGGCGGGATTCATCGCAACTGATCTCCCTTCTTTCTAATCACCTTTCTTTTCTTCTCCTCTTTTTGTTCCCTTTAGCTCTCCTCTTTCCCTTCCTTCTCTTTTTGGCGGGGGAGGGGAGAGGCAAGGGCCTTTGCCCCCGATCCACAACTTGTTGGCGGGAAGATTGCAACTGATATCCCCTTCTTTTCTTTTCTAATTCTTCCTCTTTTTTTCTCCTTCCCTTTATCTCCTCTTTTCCTTTTTTTTATTTCCTTTCCTTCCTTCTCTCTTGTTTTTTATGGGGGGGGGGTAACAGCCTAGGAGGTAAGGCCCTTTCGCCCCCCCATCTCCTTCTTTTCCCCTTTTTTCTTCCTCTTCTAACTTTCCCTTTCTCTCCTTCCCTTTCCCTTCTTTTCCTTTTCTCTCTCTCTCTATTTGGCGGGGAGGCCCACTCGGCCCCTGGATCCACGCCTGGGGGTCTGAGTTGGAGCAGTACAATTCATTAAAATATATAATATGTTAGGTATCATATTTCATTAAATTTTTGCAAACATATTATGATCTTTATAATTCGATATTCATGTCCTGTAGGTAGCAAGTAGTGCTATTTATTAAGCTTCAGGATTAATTTTTTAAAGTCGTAATGACCCGTAGCACAGAAAGACTCGCATCACAGTGGACCAGGAAATGCTAAGTAATAAACATGATATAGCAACATTGTATCGGAAAAGCCCACGATATTCAAATAAAAACATAATGTGGTACAAGGGTGGCGGAGCGTCTTTAAAAGTTTGGGGCACCATAAAAGGGCACTTTCTTGAAGAAAGAGGCACTTAAAAAGATAACCTCAAAGCAAAAATATACAATTTTCAAACATTGGTATACACATGTACCCTTATAATTATTGTGATTGATACATTTCAATATCAGGGATGATTTCACTGTTTATTATGATTTTGCGGCTGGGTGTGATGGTCTGAATTTCCATTTTCGAGTGAGCAATGAGAGCGAGCAAAAATTGTAAGATTTATGAGGACACAATTAAAGAGGACAAATCCAATCCTGATGGGGTTTTAACCACAATCTCATCATGAATGACTGAAAAGATTTGTAAATACATGATGTAGTTACATAATTTACAGCAACTGAAAATATGCGAGAACATGGCAATGAGTTTGAGGGTGAACACTCGAGAAAAAATGCTATTAGTCGCTTTAAATTAGGAGCACATGTTACGTAGAAAGGAAAAAAGGGGCACTTATTACAAAGGAAAAGAGGCATGCATCTATCAGATTTTAATAAGGGCATTATTCTATCAGAGGTTAAAAGGGGGTATTTATGAGACGTGGAAAGGGCTCTTAATAAAAAGGAACAAAGGCACTTGTAAGAAAGGAAAAGGGATCACTTGTGAATAGTAAAAAGGAGCACTAATCAGAGATTAAAAGGAGCACTTATTAAAAAGGAAAACGGGCACATGTCAGATTTGAATAGGGGCATTTACACAGTTGAAAAGGGGCATTTGTAAGAAGGGGAAAAGTGTCACTTATCAGAAGGACAAAAGGCAATTATATGAACAAGGAACAGGTCATATGTCAAACTAAAAGGGCTATTTATTTGAAGAGGAAGTAAAGGGGACATTTTTCCTCTGTAAAAGGGGAACTTTGGGGTACTTGAAAAGTGTTGGGGCGTGCCCCGGAGGGATCGGAAACATATTTGTTTCTAAACAAGGGCACCGTATCTGAAGTAAAAGGGGCACTCGAAAACATGGGGGCATTTTTGTGTTTTTGTTTCTAATTTTTGTTCTAAATCTTGCCTTTTAAGTACAGTCATCAAAGGTGTTTCAAATATCAACATTGCATCCTCTCTTTCTCTCTCACCCTCTCCTCTCTCTCTCTCTCTCTCTCTTTTCCCCTCTTCCCCTCCTGTCATAACTTTTTGATATCTTTGTATAGAATAATCATTTTACAAAATATTATAAAGGTAACATTTCACAAATCAGCAGTCATTCTTTTCGCACATCACGTCAAATGCTCTGCAGTTTAGACATTCAAAATTTTAATATATACAATAACAGTTGAGTTATGTATTATATCATATTCTCACTGTCATATAGGCAGAAAATATTTAATAAATACAAGATAATATAATACAATTTTAAAAAAAGTTTTCCCACATCACCTGTTACATTTTTTGTTTAACTTCAACGTTTCTAGGAATAGTAAGTAATGATATCTGCCTCAGCAGCGTGCATAGTTATTTTTAAATGGTTAAATTATGATGCAATAAATGCACTTGCATTTCACGGGTTTTAGGAACGTTATTAAATATATTTTTAGACAATATCATCATCATGTAAAAGAAAAAAACATCTAGTTCCTTTAGATGGGACACGAAAGTAAAACAAATCGGCCAGTACTGCACTAGACACTTTTCGCCAATCGCTAGCAGACTCATCTCGCCGATCGGCCAGTGGACACTTTTCGCCAATCGCAGACTCATCTCGCCGATCTAGGAGACACATCTCGCCGGGGGAGTGCGGCAAGATGTGTCTGTAAGACGCAGCTCGCCAGGCGAGATGCGTCTGTACAGACGTGATTTCGCTAAGACACATCTCGCCACGACACCGGCTCAAATGCCGGCCGAAGCACGGGCAAGAACAGGAGTAAGCCTCCGCCTGAAAAAAAAAAGCGGAGCCCGCAGGGTTAACTGACAACTACAGTAACCCCCAACTTTCACGCCACAGCAGACACACTCGCGTACTCGGCGAATACATCTTTAAACGAGTACGGTGTGGACAAGTCCGGCTCAAAGGTCAAGCCATCGCCCGAACGGGGTGATAAAATTGACGCGAACGCGGAGCCTTGGTGCTCCACGGTGGTGAATGGAAGCACCTCGCTTGAGAAACCGGGGTCACTCCCGAACCTAATGTTGGTTGTGAAACCAGGGTCAATCCCGCGCCTGACGACACGGATTGTTGCAACAACTATGCACAGTCAGCGAGACCCGCATCTCATACCGAGCTGGCCGTTCCGGACAAGACAGCACGGCTTGTAATAGCCGTTGTATCCACGGCGACAGCCCTAAATAACTGAAAAACCACTCATGGTGGATGAACACAGCCCGACACGGACTGGACCCGGAGGCACAGTAGCCGTTTGAGAAAACGCCCCGAAGCTCCGCCCGAGCAGTAGCAGAAAAGGCCGACATTGACGAAGATTTCTCCTTCGTCTTCTTAGCTCCTGTCCCAGCCGAAACTTGGATCGACGAGCCCTTCCACTTCTCACCCGTAAAAACGGGGTACGAAACAAATCCACGGCCCTGCTAGAGCCTTAGCTCTAGCTTACGGGATATGAAACCAGGGCCCAAAACTCCACCGCTTCTCACCCCTGAAAACGGGGGACAAAGCGAACTTCGCGGCCACTCCAAAGTCCACTCCAAAAATAACTTACTTTCAATAAAAGCAGACAAATCAGACAAACCGATCAAAAAACTTTGAGCAAAATCGGATAACTAATAAGAAAGTTATGAATTTTTGAAAAAGTATCTAAAACTATGGAATAATGGAAGTCACTACACAGATTGCCAATTTGGTTATCATTTTGTTACGTCATGTCCTCACTATTTATCAATTGCTTTATATAGTTTAATCCCATTAATTTCCCTTTTTATTCCCCAAAACTTGATTTCCCCATGCCTTTGCCCAGGTTATATGATTTGTATCATATTGCGTGCATGACATTTCACAAAATCTTTTATGAACTTTGAAGAATTGATACTATTTTCTGAATATTGTATATTCATAACTATTGATTTTTATATAAACAGTTCATCAAAATTCACATTTTTCATGATTTAACTGGGAAAAAATTACTCTATATTAGCATCCACACAAAAACATTACTTTCAATCTGACTTGGATGCTGGTGTGAAGAAATAAGATTCTTAGGGGGAAAATAGGAATTTTATATTATCAATATAAAGAAAATAATTAGTGAATAGTGAGGACATGACGTCACAGACTCATGAGTGAGTTGCCAATTTTTCTAGTGATTTTCAAAGTTTTTCATGTCATTAAAAATTCATAACTTTCTTATTAGTTATCCGATTTTGCTCAAACTTTTTTTGATTGGTTTGTCTGATTTTTCTGCTTCTATTGAAAGTAAGTTATTTTTGGAGTGGACTTGGCCTTTAAGCGGTAGCTCTCAGGATGTACAATAACACATCTTGCTACCCATAATGATATCAGCAGCACATGGCAGCCTGGCCAATGGCAGGGTGCTATAGTAGTAGTACGGGTACACGAAATTTAGACATTACCCCCAAAAATCCAATGGTGATGGATATCAACAAAGACGCCGTAGCAAAACACTCCTCACTCGCAGGAAAGTCCTTAGCGAACACGAAACAAAGTGTTAGGCGAAAACCAGAAAGCAGCCTTCATATTAAGGACATGAAGCGCTACCCCATAGAAAAGGCACAAAGGGCAATGGTATCATGCGCACGAGGACGCACACCATCCGAGAGAGCCTCGGGAACCGCAGTTTGAACCGCCTCAACAATCCATCCAGAGGTAGATACATTATAAGCATAATATCTGCGCGAATGCCTGAGCTTGTAAATTTCGCGTATTGAAATTCACAATCAGTGCCAAATTTCATTCAATCTTTTTGTTTCTTGTTTTTCTTTTCACTTTCCTTTTAAGCCCTGTCAATAATGTGGCATTGATTATTTACTCGTTTTTAATTACTTTTTGAAGAACTCCTAGGTGAAAGAAATCATAACTATTCTTGAATATTATTACTTGTTTTAGAACATGTTGGGCCTGTCTTACATTGCCTTCCATCATTCCATGGGCATGGCAATTTTCCATGTTTCTTCCAGCTTATTTCTCACTTCTTTTCCATCCACTCAACAGTCTAGACTGGATAGGAGAGCTCGTACGCTAGTGTGAATTTACATCGAGGATAAAGTTTGCTTAACTTTTTCTTGAAACACTTGAATGGTTATGGAATCTGTTTGTGTTTCTAATCTTCAAATATTAATATTATTCTGCATCAAATATAAAATATTTGATTTCTACTGTGGTATGTAAAGGCATGAACTTACGTTAATACATGTACAGTACGTACAAATATATATCTTTTTTAACCAAGAAGGTGCACCATGGTAATACATCTTAACAAACACATCAACATATTACCTAGACATCTCATCACCATAGCCATTTTAAAACCATATATTAATGATACATGTAAAATATAGATTGAAGCAATTCTAGTCCATTGGCTGTATCCTGAGTGTGATTTATATAATGGATTTTGAGTAATATTTGCATCTACCTGTAGTTGAATAATAGATATAGTACATAAACTAGAATATATGGAGATGTGGAGAAATCAATTTGGAGCTCAGTTGGAAGGAAGTAACGAGAAATATTAAAGCAAGAGAAACTGCGAGATGAGGAAAGCAAGAAGTTATTGAAATTGAGAGATGACTCGCGAGATAGCCTTGCATTAATGAATCCTTTATATAATGTTGTCTTGAGAGGAAGTAGACGTTTTTTAAATTGGAGATTAGTGTAAGTATTAGAAAAAACGGAAATAGAATTAATGAGAAAGTTTTTTTAATCTCAAATCGAGATCAATACATGTAATTAGACAGGGAATCTGCAACTGGCATTTATGTGCGACGTCACACCAACGCGTAACGCATGTCACACACACACAAAATGAGAAGAAAAGAGACAATAATGTAAAAGAGAAGAAGATAGAGGATAGAGGAAAAGGAGAGAGACAGAGAGAGAGGGGGAAAGAAAGAAAGAAAGAAAAAAAGGAAGAACATGAAACTTAAATTTACACTTAGGCCTACAGATTACATTTCCGACTGCGAGTGAGTTGGCTTGACATATTATGTGCCTAAGAAGTCTGCGGACGAAAGTACAACAATACGAAAACAGAAGTTATATAAAACTGTCTTTAAGAGAGAAAGAGAAGTTATTTCTAGAATGAAATGAAAGGGGCTATGTGACTTTCAAGGAGGAACTTACAATTTCTATCGCTCGTAACGACTATTTTAAATTTCCTATTTTTTTTTATTCAAGAACTTCCTGGGGCTCCGCCCCAAGACTCCCGGCAAAGGCAAATTATTTACACAATTTCTTGCTGTCTGCTGCCTCGAGATCACTGGACTCTGACTGGAGCGAAGAAAGGTAACAATGTATAGCAAGAATCCCTATTCAGTGAAGGATTTATCCTTTTTATTATTAAAGACTCCCGGCAAAGGCTCTCCCCCTGCACCCCATCCGTAAAGATAGAAATGGTCTCCAAGACAACCTTTTGTTGTATAAAATTGGAGAGAGCGTGATTTTTTTTGTAGTTTAAGCTTCTAACAACCACTCCCGTGGACCTTTTATTATTCACACGTCTTGCTGGCTGCTGCCTCGAGATCACTGGAGCGAAGAAAGGTAACAATGTATAGCAAGAATCCCTATTCAGTGAAGGATTTATCCTTTTTATGCAGATGCATTCTTCTACCAACGGAAATAGAATTAATGAGAAAGTTTTTTTTAAATCTTAAATCGAGATCAATACATGTAATTAGACAGGGAATCTGCAACTGGCATTTATATGCGATGTCACACCAACGCGTAACGCATGTCACACACAAACAAAATGAGAAGAAAAGAGACAATAATGTAAAAGAGAAGAAGTTAGAGGATAGAGGAAAAGGAGAGAGACAGAGAGAGAGAGAGGGAGAGAAAGAAAGAAAGAAAAAAGGAAGAACATGAAACTTAAATTTACACTTAGGCCTACAGATTACATTTCCGACTGCGAGTGAGTTGGCTTGACATATTATGTGCCTAAGAAGTTTGCGGACGAAAGTACAACAATACGAAAACAGAAGTTATATAAAACTGTCTTTAAGAGAGAAAGAGAAGTTATTTCTAGAATGAAATGAAAGGGGCTATGTGACTTTCAAGGAGGAAATTACAATTTCTATCGCTCGTAACGACTATTTTAAATTTCCTATTTTTTTTTTATTCAAGAACTTCCTGGGGCTCCGCCCCAAGACTCCCGGCAAAGGCAAATTATTTACACAATTTCTTGCTGTCTGCTGCCTCGAGATCACTGGACTCTGACTGGAGCGAAGAAAGGTAACAATGTATAGCAAGAATCCCTATTCAGTGAAGGATTTATCCTTTTATTATTAAAGACTCCCGGCAAAGGCTCTCCCTGCACCCCATCCGTAAAGATAGAAATGGTTTCCAAGACAACCTTTTGTTGTATAAAATTGAGAGAGCGTGATTTTTGTGTAGTTTAAGCTTCTAACAACCACTCCCGTGGACCTTTATTATTCACACGTCTTGCTGTCTGCTGCCTCGAGATCACTGGAGCGAAGAAAGGTAACAATGTATAGCAAGAATCCCTATTCAGTGAAGGATTTATCCTTTTTATGCAGATGCATTCTTCTACCATTCTTGACCAGAAGTGCGTTTCAAACTCAATGATGTGGGCATCATCCCATTTAATATTGTGTCCAGTATTAAGAGCGTGTGCTGCTACTTAATTGGTGCCTAATATGAGGGCTAAAAAAAAACATACAATAGGGGCAGTGCAATTTAAAGGGATGGATTAGAGTTTATGTCTAAAATGAAATGAAGGGGCTATTTGACTTTCAAGAGTGATAAAAAACTCTAATCCATCCCTTAAAATTTAAATTGCACTGCCCCCATTGTGTGCTATTTTCAAAGAGCACATAAAGCCTTCAGATTGAACATTCCATCTCATAAAATTTTCTATAAGAGAGAAAGAAATAACCCCTTTTTTCTCCTAAAGACAATTTCTCTCTTGAAAGTCAAATAATCTCAAGAGCATCCTGGGGCTCTGCCAGGCCCTCAAGCTCTGCCATGTACGGATCTTTAGAAAGCAAAATAAGCCCACTAAATAATTAATATATATTCAAACGTCATAGCGATTCATCCAAATAAAATATCCACGCAAGAGGCATTTTGAAAGTTTTAAGAAAATTCCTTCAAATTCCAGGAAATTGGGTGTTCTTTTCGGGAAACTCTATTTAAACGGGTGGAAGCACTGGCGGCTCTGTGTTTTTTAAACTGTATAAATTCTCCTTGGATCAGATATAGACCAAAAACAAGCCTCATTATCTTCAGTATACAAGTGTCATTTCGACCTTACAGCTTTCATAGAAATCACTTCTGGACCGTCAAAGAAAAGAAAAGAAACCCCTGGCCTACGCATTATAAACATCAGGACAAACTTGACAAGGAGAAAGTTATCGATCTCGAGTGTCAATTTTCATGACTTTCTTCTTTGTTCGATTTCTATAATCTCCCCGGATTTGTCTGTTTCCACTAAGACCAACTTTTTTACGAAGGGGTGCCAATAAGTACGCGTGAAAGAGAGAGAGGGAGAGAGAGAGAACGATAGAGGGATGCAAATATAAGGTCAAGAAAGAGACTAGAGAAAAACGGGAAAAGGTGAACTAAAGAGAACATTTTGCCAAACACATATTAATGAAGAAAGACATCAAAAGGAAAACAAAGCAAAAGAAGAAAATAAAACAGATTGGGGAATAAAGACATGCACGTTAAAGCTTTGTGCTCAGGGCGGCACTCGCGAGGGGGAACCTTTTCATTAATTACTCTATTTCCTTCTGATAAAGGGCCCTTTTCCTTTTTTTATAACAGCCCCTTCCCTTTTCATAAATACTCCTTTTCACCTATGATAAATGCCCCTATTAAAATCTTATAGGTGCCCCTTTTTCTTCGACAGATGCCCCTTTTCCTTTCTCATAAGTACCTTTTTCATCTCTGGTGAGTGGCCCTTTTCAGGTTCGAGGTTTTTTATGACATGTGCCTCTTTTCTTTTCTAATAAAAATTCTGATTGTCCTTTTTTCTTTCTGAAAAATATCCCTTTTCCTTTCTCCATAACATACGCCCCTATAGAGCGACTTAGAGCAACTTTTTCATTTATTTCCCCAAAGCTCGCTCGCATTTATATTTGGTATAATCGTGTTACTTATGATATGTATTTTCAGCCTTTCATGATTAAATTGTGCTTAGAACCCATCAGGATTTGTTGTTGTTTTTCTCATTATGAAACTTTTTGCCCTCGACGTCAGAAATCTTAAAATTTTCTTAATATTCAGACCATCACACCCAACTGCAAAGTATGATTCTTAAACAGTATATTGGACCAAAGTAAAGAGAGAAACAAATATTGAAATCATCCCTGATAATGTAATCACAATCATAAAACTGTAGGGGTATATAGGCCTACCAATGTCTAAATATGGTAGATTTACATTTTGATGGTTCCCTTTGTAGGTGCCCATTATATTCCAGAAAGTACCCTATTTTGATGGTGACCCCCCATTTTGGAAAATGCTCCACCGCGCCTGTTTGTGCTTAAACTTTTTTTGTTCAACTCATACTCCTGACCGTCTATCGTCGAGTCAAAAGACTGAAAGGTCCTTTATATTTAACGACATGTAACGATTTTGGTTTACGGTTTATTAAATACTGAACCTGGCAGCCCGTAGGCTGAATTACATTCAATTTACATGATAAAAACAACTGAACTTGCACATCAATGTTGTAACAATTATCATAAAATGTGAGAACATTAAAACATTAAAACAATACGGCAATCAAAATAATTAAGACTGTATTCTTAAAACAGGATCAAGCTATGTTCACATATTACACCGAGAGATATAGCAAAAAAGGAGAGTAGAAGGAAAGTGGGAGAAAAGGAGAGTTAGAGAAGAGGGAATCGAGAGGTGGATAGTAGAAAGAACGAAGTAAAAGGGAAGAAACAGGTAACCGTTAGAGACTGAGAAGAGGGCGGGAAAAAGAGGAAGAGAGAGAATTAGAGGAAGTGTAATGACTGTGTATGGAAAATTACAGTTCATAGTGCCACGTTTAATGTCATTCATACAGATTAAAACAGTTAAAATACAATAGATGAAGTTATACTTTTAAGGAAATGATAATGCGCACGCGGAAATTATGAGTAATGCGTAAACTATCAAAATATCACACTAAAGATTTAAACATACTATATTTCAAAACCAGACTTTGAACATGTATTGTGTGAACTTCAATAATGGTATCTTACTGAAGAAGGTGAAAGATAAATTTGTAGGAATAAATGTTGCTGATAAAACGAAATGAATATTCTTACCGTTACTTTAATCTTCTGAGCGGAAATCGCAAGTGGAGAACGAAACTGGAAAGGGAGGACGAAGCAGGAACGGAATCATGTAGAGGAGGAGTAGTGCGAGTAGTCTCGCAATGTGGTCAATAAGGAATCTAAAAAATCTCGACGTTTCGTGCCCCGCTGCAACACTTCGTCAGGTGATAAAAACTAATGTAAGCAAGGGTGCTGTATACTCTACGGGAGGACCGGCGCGACGGTCTATAATTCGATCGATAATCGGAAACAATAACGCACAAGGCCTATTGGCCGACGCACACGGTGCTTGACCAATCAGTAGGCCGCTGGTTCGGCTAATTATGCAAATGGCCTAATGGTCGACGCACACGGTGCTCGACCAATCAGCAGGCCGCTGGTTCGACTAATTATGCAAATGGCCTAATGGTCGACGCACACGGTGCTCGACCAATCAGCAGGCCGCTGGTTCGGCCACTCTGCTGATTGGAATCGACCGGTGCTGGCCGGCTGGACGGGGAGTGTCATGGCGGCGTATCGTACGCATCCAAAATTCGGGGATATCGGTGGACTGCCACGGTGACATCCTTTAAGGAAATATGACGTCCTTTTAAGGCACTGCCGGGCACGGGCCAGTGCCTGGAAAGAATAGGGACTTTTAGATTTGCACGTCGACATAGTGGACTGCAACGTGTGCCATTCTTTCAAGACACTGGCCCGTGCCCGGCAGTGCCTCAAAAGGACGTCACATTACCTTAAAAGGATGTCACCGTGGCAGTCCACGTTCTCGTCGTGTAAATCTAAAAGTCCCTATTGGCACACGTTGCAGTCCACTACGTCGACGTGCAAATCTAAAAGTCCCTAGTAGGGACTTTTAGATTTTACACGACCAGAACGTGGACTGCCACGGTGACATCCTTTAAGGTAATGTGACGTCCTTTAAGGCACTGCCGGGCACGGGCCAGTGCCTTGAAAGAATGGCACACGTTGCAGTCCACTACGTCGACGTGCAAATCTAAAAGTCCCTATTATTGGGATTGAGACGGATATTTATAGCTTCTTTTACCCTCCGTGTGTACCAATGCCGTTCCTGGGAAAGGCACTGAACCCCATCCCAGTCTGGTTGATGCTGGTTATCCCAAGCATGTTCGGCTACGGCTGAGTTGTCAGTTCGGCGGAGCCTGACGTCCCTCTTATGCTCAGTGATTCTTTCTTTTATCGGACGGGCAGTTTCACCGATATAGGATCTATCACATCCTTTGCAAGGGATGTTGTACACAATGCCGTCTCGTCTATGTGGAGGAATTGGATCCTTGGGGCCATTAGCATAATTAGCCGAACCAGCGGCCTACTGATTGGTCAAGCACCGTGTGCGTCGTTTGTACGAGCCTCAAACATTTCCAAAGTCAATCTTAAATTCACTTCAAATGATCTTTGTGATGGAGTAAATGCATTTGAGATTAGAATATCCCTATTGATGGACAGTTGCTAAAATTGGTATGAAGTATCGATTTATCAATAGATCTCAATTTACCAATTGCCAGTTGGTTTCAATGGGGACCAATAATGGCCAGTTGGTTTCAATGGGGACCAATTGCCTTTCGGTTTCAATGGGGACCAATTACCAATTGGTTTCAATAGGTACACATTGTTTCACTTTCCATGTACTCCAAATTGCCAATTGGTATTCAATTGGGATTCAATGGGGACATTCAATGGGGACCAATTGCCTTTTGGTTTCAATGGGGACCAATTGCCAATTGGTTTCAATAGGTACCCATTGTTTCACTTTCCATGTACTCCAAATTGCCAATTGGTATTCAATTGGGATTCAATGGGGACATTCAATGGGGATTCAATTGGATTTTCGTCTTGGGTGTGCGCCGATATCGGTAGCCGGGGCTAAAGCTAGGGTAATAATTTCCGAAGCTCTTTGGAAGCGTATAGAGACTAAGTATTATGCGCTATTAAGAACGGACTATTATTATTATTATTAAAACACACACAATATTCAAACTCTTGAATTGCTAAATTTCCCTGAAATACAGATACAGGCATATTTTGAATTTCAAAAATCCCTTTTTTAAGGATCCGCATGCTGGATGCGGTATATAAAACAAATTTTGACTGCCAACTTTCTGATGTTTTTTTGTCAATCTGCAGTGAAGAGCAAAGGGATTTCAGCCCTTCCCTACTGTGAGATTGCCAAAATAATCACAACTTCTTTTTGGTTTTGCTTACAAGGATGCGAGCGAGATTTACGAGGTCGCAATGCGAACGAATACATCTTTTAAAGACGAAAAACGATTCTGATGGGGTTTTAAGCACAATCTAGTCATGAAAGACTGAAAAGATACATAATTATATCAACTTTAAATGCAAGCGAGCGGAGCGAGCGAGCTTTGGGCGAAATTAAGGAAAAATTGCTATTAATTGCTTTAAATTATGAGCACATTTTATGGTGAAAGGAAAAATGACAAATGACAAAGGGGAAAATTACACTTATTAGAAAAGAAAAGGAGCACGTGTCAAAGTAAAAAGGGAAATTATCAGAGGTACTTGACGTAGGAAAAAGGGCGCTTATTAGAAATAAAAAAGGGGGCGCGTGTCAAAATAAAAGGGGACACTTACCAGAGATGAGAAGTGACACTCATTAAAGATAAAAAGTGGCATTTATCTGAAGAGGAAGGGGCACTAATTACAAAAGAAAAGGGCACTTGTTAAAGTAAAATGGACACCTCTTAGATTGGGATAGGGCAATTATCTGAGGTAAAGGGGCACTTATCAGAGTTGCCAAAGAGGCACTTATAAGAATGTGGAACGGGCACCTATATGAAATTTTAAAAAGGGGCACTTATCTGAAGTTAAAGGGGGCATCTTTCCTATGTAAAAAGGGGCCCTATTTTTAGATATTTTACCACAAAATTTATCTTTTTACAACTCTAATGTTTTCATTGGGTTGCCTCTTGTAAGTTCTCCTCCTTTTCAATACCCGCCCGCCCCCCATATTTTTTGGCCAGTTTATCCAGGGAGTCCCTGCTCTATCGATCAATCTGTCGTTGGGGGTAAAAATCTGCCCTAGAAAATGCCCTATAACCCTCGTGTGCCCTTTAAAAAAATGGGGGAACATGAACAAATACAATGTGATCAGGTGATATAGGCAGGCACGTAGCCAGGGGACACAGCACGTGCCCCCACAAAAAAAAATTCCAAGATCATACACACTTCCTCATAGACCCCTCCCCAGGACGTCGATCAATTACATGTGCCCCCAACATCAAACTCTGGCTACGGCGCTGGATATAGGCTCTGTAAAATGCATTATCACCCCCCATCCCTTTTTATTATCTCTCTCTCTCTCTCTCCCTCTCTCTTTTCTCTCCTTCCGTCTCGCCTCCCTCCCCGGTACTTGTCATTCATTCCCATGATATTCATTTTGTTTACGTTTTTTTTCTCTATCAAACATAGGAACTCAATTACTCATAAATAATGTGTGGATTTTACTAGAGGGCTGAATCTTAAAATTTTCTCTCATATCATGCAATCAGGCTTATTATATCCAAAATATGTTGTAAAACTGGATTATGGGGGATTATGGAGCTGACAAAGACAACAAATTGAAGAGCGCCATCTTATTTAACAAGCAGCGCAACCCAATGACATCATTAATATTTACTCGCGAAAGGGCCGCCTTCGGCGGCCTTTCGCGCGCGTTGTGTGAGCGATATAAGGTGTTGAAAGGACGTACTTGAGAGTTGACATGTTGAATGGTGGATTGGTAAAACAAAACAAAAGAAGTTGGTGAATGCTATTCTCGGGTCTATCCTATACAGAATTATAATAATAATGATATGTGCTTATATAGCGCCTAACACTTACTTTGTTGGAAGTCTCTAAGCGCTCTGCAATAATGCAGCATATACCCGCATATGGCTTTAGCAGAGCAGCTGTCACGCGCTATGCGTTTCAAGGAATAAATTCCTACCAGGTCCCCATTTACTTCACCTGGGTGGAGTGCATCACAATGTGGATGAATTTCTTGCTGAAGGAAATCAACGTCCTGGAGTGGGATTCGAACTCACGACCTTATGATTGAAAGACGTGAGTCAGAACCACTACACTATGACGCTTCCAGATCGTGTGCACCTAATACATGTACAATACTAAATCTATTCTTATTTTAAGGTGATTTGATGCCGTCTATACTGGTAAAAGTAGCGCATTTACCCCCGCCCCCAACAAAAAGGAGTAAAATATACATAAATAGTGAAAAAAATATATCAGATATTTGTTTTGTCAAGGTTTTTTTAATTGAAATTTGCCCAAAAGAAAAATGATTTAAATGAGCCAATCTGTTTGAAGGTGGCAACACTACATTTACACATACATGTAAACAGAACACAATAAGTAACTACTAACTACCCCCTGAAGAATTGCACATAATTTCGAAACCCTTAAAATGTATCGCGATGTTATCTTACCACAATATTTGTAGAGTCGTTAGGTACAGGTTAGGTATTTTGTGTGAACATCAGAGATATCCATCACTGTATGGCTGAATGAGCACAGATTAAAGACAAAATGGCCCAATTCAAAAGTCACAAGACATTATGCGTGCCTGTACATTGTTGTGAAACAGCACATGACTGAATGCATTGATTATGAAACAATGCTTTTTGATATTCCATCCATTTTTATTTGTAAATGGCACATGTGGTTAAATGCATTATTTGCAATTGTAAAACAGTGCATTTTGAAATTTTGTAATACTCAGTAAACTGCAATATTACTTTTGCGAATTTTTAAATATGAAAATAAAAATTCATTAAAGACGCTTACTCAACCATGGATTAATGATAACCTCATTAAATAAGTACCTGTCTATTTGTTTACTCCAGCTGACGACTTGGTTGACAAGCTGGGTATCTCAATGTACACGGTCTGCAAAGTAATATAGTACATATGATCATGGGTAAGTCCAATATCCTCTATCTCCCCCCAAGTCTTTGGTACAAAGTCGAAGATCCTTGTAGATGAAGACTGAAAATTAGAAACACAAACGCAACACCAACAGTCCAGCTGAAGTAACAAGCTAGGTCAACAATAAAAACAGTCGAACTGAAGTAACAAGTCTAACACCGAAAACCAGGAACGCAAAAGTGAAAGATGTCAAAAAAGGCAAACGTCACATATCATAATTAGCATGCCAGGCAGGCCTGCCGGAACGTCGAGCAGATCGTCTGGGAGAGGCAGAAGAGGTGGCCACAGGTAGCGGGGTAGCAGGGCCAGGGCCATCAAGCTGGGGAGGCAATATTGCGGGCTCACTTGCCGGAGACGGATTATCCGGAGAGAGGGGTGATGCACCAACAGGGGATGGACGGCGACGACGTGGAGTGCCATGGATCATGCTGGAGTGCCATGGATCATGCTGGATGACACAACGGGAGCGGCAGGAGGAACCTCATGTGCAGCAGGCAATGAGGGATGCTGCGGGCCAGCGACGGGGCCAGTGGAGGGCGTCGAAGGATGGGGTGGTGTCGCAATCAGCGGAGGAAGTCCAGGTATCTCGTTGTGACCGAGGGAACGAGTAGCAGACCCAAAATGTGAGCACGGAACGGGCGGATAAAGTGAGTTGCGGCACAAAGCAACGTCAGCATCGATTGTCAACCTTGGGGCTGGGAGCTGTACAGGAATGTACTTCCTCAGGAACTTCCTATTACGAAGGGTGACACGCCCGGAGCCATCAACCCGCACAACGTATTGGTCAAATTGCCGGACTTCCACCACAACACCGGTCTTATCCCATTTCAAGGGATGCAGCCCGGTCTGGTTCTGGATACGTACATGATCGCCTACGACAAGTGGCAGAAGCCGTTTAGTGTGTTCAGACCAGCGTTCTGCACCTCTCATGTGGCGGTTCCTGAGGGCCTCCTCCCGAGCTGCGAGGGTCTCACGCCAAGTGTCATGAGGCTTGTATCTGCCAGGAGCTATGGGAATGAAGTCTCGAATCGGGCGACCAAAGATGCACCTCGCCGGGGAGAGCTTGGTATCCCTGTCTGGAGTGTTCCTGTACTGAAGCATGGCGCGTTGGAAGGAGTCAGTGTCGAGGGCACCTGTGGGGCTTGTGTTGTCCATGATGAGGCGCTTCACCGTCTTCACACCAACTTCAGCACGACAGTTGCTGTGGGGATAAGCAACAGAGGAAATGCGATGGTGTACACCCCAGTTCTTTAGAAAGTGGCGCGTAGCGAGAGCTGTGAATTCAGGGCCACCATCGGAAGCCAGTTCGTCAGGGATACCAAAGGTGACAAAGATGCGTCGTAGACAAGTGATGAGGCCATCGGCACCATGGGAAGACCTCTCAACAATCGGCCAGTTAGAATAACGGTCGACCACTACCAAGTAGTTGCAACCTTTGTAGTGGAAAAAATCAGCACACATGCGCTGGAATGGGTAATCTGGAGATGTCAAGGGGCTGGGTGGTGCCCTCGGGTTGGAGGGGGCAATCCGATTGCAGTGGTTGCACCGGGCACGAAGGGCTGCGATGGCAGGAGTGATGCCAGGCCAAAAAATAGATGCTTCAGCCCTTGCTGTCATGAAGGTGACCCCTTGGTGGGCTGCATGAAGATGGTTTAACACCTCCTCCATGAGAGATGGGGGTATGACAACACGGTCCTTGTAAAGCACCACACCATCAGCCGTGTGCAGGCCATCCCGAAACTGGAAGTAGTCGCGGAGAGGTTCCGGGAGTTCATGCCGGGAGTCAGGCATACCAGATTCGACGTTGTCAACAAGGCTCTGCATGGTGCTGTCACTGGCCGTAGCAGTACGGACTCTGTCCCACATAACAGACTGTAGGCTGAGGGAGTCCAAGGAAGACACAGCAGAAGATAAGACGCCGTCCTGAAGGGCATCCACACGTGAGGCTGGGGTGCGCAAGCCGGCCATGAGAGTTGGGGAGTGTGTCAAGAGGACAGGGTTGGAGTCAACGGCTGCCACGTCATCAGGGAGGACCAGTTGCACAGGATCTCCAGTAGGGTGGCGGGAGAGGCAGTCTGTGGCACGATGCTTGACGCCCGGCACATGGACCATCCGGAACCTGTATCTGAGGGTCTTTTCCTTCAAGTTCCTCAAGCGTGGGTTAGGAATGTCTTCCAGGTTGCGGTCACCAAAGATCTTCAAGAGGGGCTTGTGATCGACAGCAATGATGAGGTCAACACAGCCCAGAACAAAGTATCTGGCTTTATCCAGAGCGTCAACAACTGCAAGGACCTCGCCTTCCACTGGAGCGTAGCGTGATTCACCAGGATGTGTGAATCTGCTTCCAACAAGCGTAATCCTCCATCCTGAGTGGCAGCAGAAGGGTTCGATCTTGACACAGGTACAGTGCTTCTGTAGGAGCCAAAACCGATGCCGCTTTTGGACCAATCCGTCGCCAGGCATGTGGGCTTTTGTGGGTCGAAGATTTTGACGCCTTCTGCAATCTCACTGGCAATGACAGTTTTGGATTCCTGATAGGCACTCTCGAGAGTCTCGTCCCATATGTAGGATGTGCCTGGCTTCAAGAGCTGTCGAAAGGGTAGCATTTGTCCTGCCACGCTGAACGCGTAGAATACCTGGTTAACAAGTCCGAACCACGAGCGAATGTCTGTGATGTCCTTGGGGTTGGAAAGTCCAGGATTGCCTGCAAGTATTTCCTACAAGGGCGAACATTGTCAGGGGTGATTTCGAACCCAGCGAACTCGACGGTGTCCGCTCCAAACACGAACTTGTCAGGATTGAGGGTGATCCCATGCCGGCCACATGTGTCAAGCCACTGGACGGCCTGAAAGAAGCTGTCTGCCAATGTGTCTGCCCACAGCAGGACGTCATCCACGCACTTGGTCTTATTGGGGATGTCTGACACAATCTCGTCATACCGCCTTGTGTAACCGTCACCTGAGGCAATGTATCCTTGAGGGGCAGTTTTGTAACGGTATCTACCCCAGGGTGTAATGAAGGTCGTCAAATGTCGGTCCTCCTTGCAGAGGGGTACGCTGTGGTAGCCATTCCATGCATCAAAGACAGTCTTCTTCTTGCCATGCGGGACTGATCTGGCTTGGTGGAAGGGCGATGGCGTGTGATGCGTCTCCCTTGTGGCATGAGCATTGAGGGCCTGGAAGTCAACGGTTCGCCGTGGTTTGCCATTTTTCTTTGCACAGATAACCATCCTATGGCACCAGGTAACAGGTTCACCGACAGGGACTGGTTCGATGACACCCAACTGGACATCGTGGTCCAATCCAGACTTCACAGCGTCACGCCAGTGGATCGGGACTGGTACTGGAGTGTGATGTGCGACCGGCTCAGCGTCGGGATCCACCATCATTTTCATTGGTGGGCTGTCCATGAGAGGCAGGGTTTGATGCTCACGTGTTGAATGTACCCGCCTTATAGTAGTCAAGCAGATATTGCTGCAGCTTCTGGCGATTAGCTTCTGTGGCCGGGAAGGGTAGCTTTGTCGGGGGCAGTGGAGGCCGTTGGCGACGGGGGCAACAACAAGTGACAGTTGGGTCCTCCTGTAGAGCTGCCGTTGTGTCCAGATTGCGTGATGCCTGTGTAGCACCAATCGTGGGAAAGCTGTCGGAGATGAGTCCGAGATCAATGCAGGCTTCTTTACTGAGGAAGATCTTGTCAGAGCCGTCAGTGATATATGTCATTTGCCTTGTGTCAAAGACCCGGCCCCGACAATCTCTGCCCGAAAAACGTAGGATAGCTGCTCCAAGGATCTTGATGCCTCCTGTGGTAGCAGTGTGCATCCTCATGGTGACTGGGATGAGGTCCAAAAGACGTAACCCAAGGCGACGGGTGACCTTTATTCCAGCAAGGCAGCTCTGGCATCCTGTATCAGCCATGGCGGACGCTGGGCAAGGCGTTGTAGGGGTGGAGACCTTAAAACCCAAGGCTTCGTAGTCATCAGACGTAATTGTGATGGTCACGCTAACGAATGGTTGAGGCGCCGATCTCCTTCTGAGCCATGTATCAGAGAGATTGTCATATATATGGTGGTCAAGGGGAATGGTCAGTCCACCTCGTGGCCGCTACAAAGTGTGAATGGCACACAGGACATCAAAGACAGCACCCTCGTGGTCAACGGGAGCTGCAGGTTTGACATGTCGTGGTCTGTCCTTGCTGCGGCATACGCTTTCCAAATGGTGCTGTTTATCACAATGCCCACACCTTTGGTCATTATGCTGTGCATTGTACCTGACGGATGCGGGCCGGGGCATTCCTCCCATGTCCTCTTTTGCCACAGTAAGAACATGATTCTTGTCTCTCCTTGAAGCTCCCTTGCTTGGTTTTCCTGTATGTGCTGCTAGCAGCATCTGTCGAGTGTGAATCCAGGAGCGAGGATGCTGACCGTTTGCCAGCCTCTTTGGCTTCAATGAACTGGAAGACCTCTTCCAGTGTCATGTCCTGGTTCTTATCACCAAGGAGGTCGAGTTGGATTTCAGGGTCGGCGATACCACGGGTGAGTACATCCCGCATCATGGCTTCAGTGTAGTTGACATCAGCGTCACAGCTAGGGCACTTGATGAGGAATTTACATATGCCTGCTTGACCACGCAGGCGGGCCCCAAAGCTACGTACTGTTTCCTCACGGTCCTGACGCATATTGTGCAGTGTGACTCTGGCAACCATAGTGTTCTCCTCACGAACAGCAAGCTTCTTGATAGCTGCCAGGACCTCTTTCTCCGATTGGCCAGTGAGGCTACCACCTGCAGATCTGGTAAGGTCCTTGCGCAGAGGTTCATCACAACATTCTAGGAGTTGCACCGGTTATCCTGGTCGCCTGAACGTAGTCTGACCATCGTGACTCAAAGTAAGCCCATTCCTCACTAGACCCAGCAGCAGCTATAGTGGGCCTTTTGACCTTCTCGACCTTGGCAGCTTGTCCAGAGGTGTGTATAGCACTGTGGGTGTTGAGGAGAGCGACCACGATGGGGGCATCAAAGTCCGGGATGGGGCATTCGACGACGGGCATGTTGTCGATATAGGCTTGTAGTAGTACCGTGTACATAAATAAGTACTTGTCTATTTGTTTACTCCAGCTGACGACTTGGTTGACAAGCTGGGTATCTCAATGTACACGGTCTGCAAAGTAATATAGTACATATGATCATGGGTAAGTCCAATATCCTCTACTCATATTGTTACACATTGTTTTCCTAACTACCATAGAAATATTTTTGCAAGACGATATCTTGAAACGATTCTACGTTATAAAATTATGAGCACTTAATTGTTTAGGAGTGTAGTTACTTTTTGAGACAATCAACCATCAATTTTTTTTCTTCCAAGGGGACTCTTTTTTAATTTACAAAAAAGCCCCCTTCAGGTTCCTCATGGGGGTTCTTTTCATGACGGGGGCTACTTTTTGGAATGTAATTTGGTTTCTTAATATTAGTCCGGCCGTATCGTATAGATGCAGCATTCATAAAATCTCACATTTCAGTTAATGATTCCATCCACTATCACTCAAATGGAAATGATCTTATACTGTCGTGTCCAGATCCATATGTTGTGTAGTCACTATTTTTTTAATTTATCATTTTGAGCTGTCAAAAATATGTCTCAATAATAATTATGGCATAACTTTGGAAAATTATGTATTTCTTGATATATATTAATTGGTATACGACTATTTGTTCATGTTATCTTGAAACCATGATTAAATTAAAAAGGAAGACAAATAGAGAAACTTAAATTGTTTTATGTGCCTTTCATTTTAAACTTTTGTCCTTTTTGTTGATCTGCTTCTCATCATTAATCATGTTACTTCATTTTTCACGTACATTCAGCACCTAAGAAATATAGAACTACCAAATTTGCAATACAGTACGAGACTCTGCTTAATAATGAAGGTAAGACTAAGAGGACACTGATCAACTGATGTGTAGAACTCCCAGGGCGGGGGTCGTACTTTTTAACTTGACGATCTCACGAGGAACAAACCACACTATCAAACAATAGATTATATAATTAATATCAACGATTTAATATAGATGATAAACACAAATATCAAGGGTCGTATAATCGTTCGTGGTGTACACAAAAAATACACACAATAATCAAATGTCGCGAGAGTGAACTTCCTCAAACGGCATATAATTTACATAAACATAACAGTGATCGTAGTAAACGGAATCGTCTCGAGGGCGTACCCCGGAGGTTAATCTCCGTCACATTAAAAAATGAAGTACAACAATATAATCAATCACCAAAAACAACGAATGTCAATCATCAGAAATCAAGTACAAGAAGGATCGTTAATTAGTTCAGCAAAGCGTTCGAGAATAAGAAATGTAATACAATCAAACCAAAATAATCAGCATTGACGAGGTCAGGCATGCAATGACGATCGATGCTGTCATGTCGACGAAACGATGATGACGAAGACGTAGACATGCAGCGATGATGACGAAGACAGCGGCGATGACACAGAGACGATGAGAAAGACGAAGACGATGGTCTTGTTGATGGTGATGAGACAATCAATCGATGAATGCGATGATGGTCATGCAGAGTTGCAGGCAATGTCAATGATGTGGTGTTGACGATGACGATATTTATCAGCGAGTCAGCACAGCACAACGGATGACGGTGAGGTGATGACGATGATCAACGTGCACTACACAATGGATGGTTGCGATCGAAAAGACAGTAGTCGATAAAAGATTATGAGTCGATGATGGTGAGGTGATTCGAGTGACGAAGACGATAATCATCGTGTCAACACAACGCAGCGGATAATGGCGAGGTGATATGGAAGGCCGTTCGTGCCATTATTCGTTTGGGGCATACATATGGAACGCGGCATACGTATGTATCTGCCTTAGCAAACGTATGCTAATTGACCAATCGCCGCCTGTTATTTAGCAAACGTTTGCACAGTGCGATAGCATACGTGTGCAAGTTTATTAGCAAACGTATGCCCGTTTCCATACGTATGTTGTTTACTGCGCATACGTATGTAATTGATCGACCAATCAGGTACCTTGTATGTGTGTGTGGACGATAGGTGCATGCAGCGCAGACAAGCAAAAAGGTGCCGAGCACGTGGTGATCGACGCACGTGGTACTCTTACCGTCCCGGCAGGGGGCAGGATATAATGATAAATATATAAATTATTTCCCCTGCAGGCTTATGATTTTAAAAAATACGGAATGCAAACATAAATAATATGCATGCAGGTTCAGAAAAAGTTAAACATTAATTAATTCGAGACATGATAAATTCAAAGAAAACACAGAAAATAATAGTTATTCAAGTCCATGTATACATGCATACAGGTTCACACACGAAATATAAAGAATCAATTACTTTAAATATACAACAAAAAAATTAAAAATACAATAAAGGGAACAAATGAGAAGTAAGGCTGACGTGAGTTGTCATGAAACAAGATAGATAATTAAAGAACAAACACATCATAATATGCATACCACCTGTCAATTCATCATACACATTTAGAACAGGAATAGATTTCTTTTGATTTTTTTTAAAATCATATTACTAATCTCGATGGAATTTAGTATTGTAAAAAGCATTTTATATTGTCATCCCATGATCACTGTCTCCCACGAGTTTGGAATAGGGTCGTATTGTCGGAGTCATCTCGTAGGAGGGGTTGGTAATCATAAAGCATATACATGTATATATGCCTATATTGTCTTAATGTCATGCCTTTGTATATTATATTTTTCCTTTTTATTTGAAAAGAAAAAAGAGAAAGAAAGAAAACAAAATTGTAAAAAGTATGCCAGGGAAATAACTTATTCTTATCCCTGTATTATATTCCAGAAAAGACATGTAGTAGAAGGTTAATTTTTGTCATTCCTGGTTATTGTCATCTTTACTCTTCCACTCAATTAGCCTATCAATGCTACACCATAATTTTGAAATTTGTTATCCAATGTTATACAAAATTGAGAATTCAAATCAATACAATTTGAATTTGAATTTGAGTTATGAAATATCCCCAGCCCCACCCCTACGCCTATATGATGACGACTCGGACATTCAGATGTCGGACATTTATATTTATTTTCGGGGGGCTGAGGTGGTTTCCTTGTAAAATATATCGTCTTGTCACCACAGTAAATTTTCATAAGGTTGACACTTGACACTCATTTTTTTATTTTTATTTATTTATTTATTTATTTATTTATTTTTATTTTATTTTATTTCTTTTTTAATTTTTAATTTATTTATTTATTTATTTATTTATTTATTTATTTTTTTTTTTGGGGGGCCGGTGTTATAGCTGCACGAAAATTGTCGGTAATATGTACTTGTACCCGGCAAGGAAATACTGCGGGGAGGGTGGACCGAATGGCGCAGCGTGGTCGGACTGATTTGGGGGCAGGATGATGGGTCGCGTACACTATTGGGGCACGCCTTTTTCTTTATTTGTTCAGAAATGTATGTTTTCAATAAATGTTTTCTACAAATATTCGGGGCCATGTGGCGTTCCCTCGCCTACGCCACAGCCGTGGGGTGTCCCCTATCCATTATTTCGCTTTCTTGTTATCATTTTCTTTATTGCTAATTTAATTTTCAGTTGTTTATGGAAAGCGACCCTCATCCCATATTATGAATAGTGACCCTCATTTTGTATTATGAACAGCGACCCTCTTCTTGTATTATGAATAGCGACCCTAAAACGCGAACCATCATCCCGGGCCCACCCCCCTCCCAATCAGCCTGACAACGCTGCGCCATTCGGTCCACCCTCCCTGCAGTATTCCCTTGATGCAAGTACATATTACCGACAATAAATATAAAATGTTGCACGATATATCTTCCATATCAGTAAGGAAGTTAGATTTGTAAGATTTTAAGCCAATTAATGAAATACGATTTTGACCGTAAGGCATTATGCGAGCGGAGGCATCCCCTGTATTATGTCTTTTAAAAGTATATTTTACTTTTTAGCTTTGATAATTATATAGAGACACGCCCCATAATCTAGCTAATATATTTCCCCCGCTCCTGTGGTGACAAAAAAGGAAAAAATAACACACATATAGAGACACGCCCCATAATCTAGCTAATATATTTCCCCCGCTCCTGTGGTGACAAAAAAAAAGGAAAACATAACACACATAATAATCCTGTCGTAATTTGTCCCCCTTGTGGGAAATTCTGCCCCAACACCCTGATTGAGCTTATCCAGGCTACGCCACTGAGACATTAAGTAGAACAAACAGGCCCATTATCATAGCCATTTAAGGACTGAGTTTGCTTTTTCAGAAACTAGTAATTGTTTATACGCAATAATGTTTTTGTAGAAAGTAGCTTTTAGCAGGACTTATGGAGCCAGGCGCGGATCCAGGATTTCTTAGGAGGGGGCCAAATTTGAAATTGTGCGAGCCAAACATTGGTACGTAATGGTGACCACTAAAGCAGTGGCGTAATGAGCAAAATCGTTTGGGGGCAGAAAAAAATCCGCATCACCACCACTCTTACATGCAGGCCCTGCTAAACGTTTTTGAAAGTGGGTGGGGAGGCTAAAGTATTTACGATCAGCTAGAGCGTAACGTAAATCGGCGTGGGGTCTAGGGGCAAAGCCCCGGCGGGGTCAAGGGCTGAGCCCCTGGAAGCTCAGGGCGTATGGGCATTTAATTACAGTCAGATGAGCATATTTTTATACCTTTTTTGTGACACTGGCAGGACACTAATTTGCTTGGTGTACAGGGGGTGGAGCCCCCAGAAGCTCAGGAGTTTTAGGCGTTAAAGTGCCGTCAGGTGAGCATCTAGGGGCCCGCCTTAGGGCCCTAGGTGGGGTCCAGGGGGCAGAGCCCCCGGAAGATCAGGGGTTTTAGGCATTTAACTACTGTCAGATGAGCATATTTTGATACCTTATTATTTTGTGACACTGGCAGGTCACTATTTTTTTCTTTTTTTCTCTCTTTCTTTCAAATATACTTTTTCAAAAAAGGGGGAGCTCGAGACCCCCGAGCCCCGCCGTTCCGCGGGTCCTGACATGTAGGCCTCTTAATAAGCATATTTCTTGCCTGACTGTAAATTTGGGAATTTGTCATTTTCCAATTTACTCAAAAGTGAGGAAAATCCGGAAAAGTGTCAAAATGTTATTTTCAACAAAATTTGTAAATCACTAGTTTCGAATTAGAAATAAACCATGCTTAAATTCTATTTGGGGCAACTGCAGTAAATTGCACCTGAAATTGCATCATGCGCATTATAAGTTCCAAACGCTTTCTTTCATACATAAACACAAAAAATTCCGAAAGCTTAAATGCATACTATTTTACATGATAAAACAATATGAATAATTCTAATGATTCACTTACATGCAAATGCATGATCATTTTTGCGTTTTTTTGTACCTGTAAAATTGCTGTTATGAGTTTATATTCATAATACATATTAACGCCAAAGCGTTAATATGATTTACAGATGTTCCTGACCTATTTGTGGCGGTTGTTCCCACGATAACGGCGGAGGATTACAAAAGAAAATAACAAGCGCGTAAATTACAAGCGGTCGAATGTATCATTTACAAGCGTGTAAATTACAACGCTTGTATGATATGCGCGCTGAGCGTGGGAACAGAGTTTCATAATTGATTGTGGATTGGTAAATAGTGGACGTAAAATTTCTAGCTCCGGTGTTATGAATATTTTTTGCATCGAAGGATTGGAATATTTTTACGATACGAGTGAGCGGAGTTGTTAATTGGATCATGGACCTAAACTAAATCTAAATACAAGAGGGTTAGTAAGCCAGTTGAGAGAAATAGAAAGGAAACTCGGCAGCGATCAGCGGGTGCAGTGAGGTTTCCAGTCCATGCATGTCGGCGGAGGGGACGGGCCAAATCGGCAATCCACAAAATGAAGGTGAGTCGATGCCAATTAGGCCAAGGGAATTCTGTGCCTGGCCGACGGGGGTAGTTTGAGCTGTGCATAGACGTACGGTTTGAGTGAGCCTGATGAGGCCGCACTTGATATTGAGCCTTCCACTATGGTTGGGCACAAATTGGATTGTCTAATGCCATTCCTGTCGAATTATGAGGAAAGGGAATTTGCTGAACTTCTAAAGAACGGTGTGGCAATAAATGCCCAAGGCGGGCGTTTCGTTTGGGCTTTCAATTCAGGGTCCTATACTAGTACCAGTACTAGCAGTACCAGTCTATACTACTAGTATTAGAGTTAAAGCTATCTTACCACTTCTAGTCATGCGCTTGCATTGTGACAGAGGCGTTGTGGAATTGATAAGAAAAGGTTGATTATTTAGCATATAAGTATTGGTGGGTATTGCAAGGTTTTGGAATTATTAAAATGATAAGAGATTTGGCCCAGTCTTGGTTAAGTTATTTGCACAGTACACAGAAAGATGTAGGACATATGGGACTACCCTATATCTATCCAGTCCGATGGATATGATGATCTACCAAATATATTAATTAGTAGGCGGTTCCCGGCAAATTTTGTATCATCACTATTAGTAAAAACATATTCTTTCACATGATTGGTAATAATAATAATAATAATTATATTTGCTTATAGCGCCTAACACTTACTTTATCAGAAGTCCCTAAGCGCTCTACAATTAATGCAGCATAATTACTGGCTTTAGCAGTGCAGCTGTTACGCGCTCTGCGTTTCAAGGAATAAATTCCTACCAGGTCCCCATTTACTTCACCTGGGTGGAGTGTGGCAAATGTAGATCAATGTCTTGCCAAAGGACATTAGTCGAACTCGGACCTTGTGATCGATAGTCCGGCGACGTATCCACTCGACCACGACACCTCTAAGAGCTTTTATTTCATTTTTGAGAGGGGGCGTTTCCAGAGCTGGTCTAGGTTTAGATCTAGATCTATACCTCATGCTAGACTCTAAGATGGAAGGAAGTAATTTGACGTCGGCATGTCAATTAAAGTTAGGGTCTAATTAAGTGTCCCATTTGCAAATTCAAATCGCATTTGATAGATAATACTGATTTATAACTTCCCTCTTCACGAAGGATTGGTTATTAATTTTGTGGGAAGATACCGACTGTGAGTATTGAGTTGTCAATTCGACTATAGCCATAGGGATGCAATTTTTTGTTTTGTTTTAAGTCTATAGTCTGGTTTTCAGACTCTTGTACCGAACGGTCGTATATTTGGTGCTGCGCAAAGATTTAATCGGTTTACTTTTGGCCTATACAAGAAGTCTCGGCGTGACGGGAAGTTGGTTATTGATAAAATAAAAACTAAGAAAAGAAGCCAATCAGTCGCTCAATAGTGTCTGATAGTAAGGTTTGGTTAGTAACCAGGCTTCTTTTGAATACTTTAAATACTATAGGACACTGCCAAATTTCACATACAGGATATTGGTGACGACGGTGGCACATTTATTATTCCTCCCAAATTTTACAGAATTTGATGCTGGCTGCAAAATGGATGCAGTGCCTTTAGTAAAAAGGCTAGATTCATGGACGAATTTGATAAACCATTTTCCTTGGGAAGAATAGGTAGCCCCTTCCGTCCGCCTATTGATATTTTACGGTGCTCTCCAGTACAGGCAGTAGGTATGGTATTAAACCCCGGGGGAGAATTCCGTATGATACACTATTTTTCTGCTCCTAGAGGGCAGTTAATGAACAAATCAATCCGAAAATTTGTACGGTGGTGTATAAAAGCTTCGACGATCGAGGCGGTATCCTTGATTAAGATTATATTGGTAAGGGTACATGCATGGGGGAAGCTGACATTCGATTAGTTTTCCGTTTGTTACCCGTGCACCCACAGAGTTTTGATTTGATGGAAATGATAATAGACGGGAATATCTTTTTGATCGTTGTATGCCAATGGGATGTTCAGTTTGTAATGGTTCGGCATTTCAGAAGTTTAGTTTATTTTGGGGAAGATCTTGGCTGACGCGATTTTCAGCACATTCATTCGGAATCGGTGCTGCCACGTCAGGAGTTATAGTAGGTTTTAGTGACGCAATGATTCAGCATAGGGGGTGTTGGATTTCTAATGCGCACAGGTGATACCTGTGATATTTGCTGTGACATATTACAGGGAATAATGTTGGGTAATTGAAATGTATTCAGTTGTTGACGTTTGTTTAATGATATTGTATGACATGCTACATATGTGTGGCGAAGAAAATTTCTGCCGGAGGTTTTTTTGTTATTTTATGCAGGTGCTAGCATACTTTGGATGATAGGCGAATTTATTATGCACTGGGCTGGCTGTTACGTACGCCAAGAATCATCAGGCAGGTTGGGCTTTCCAGCAGCAGTGAGATGGATGGGTCGTCGCGGATTCAAGTTGGCCCAAGTAGCCGCTCATTTGCGGTTATACAGTAGCGAGCGGGAGAAGGGGACTGGAGCAAGCCTACCCATATTCTACTACACGTTAGGACTAATGATAGTGGGAGTCTGCCGAAGCGGGTGATTTTTACTCAAGTGCAGGCAGTGTTGCAGATGCTCAGGGCCTCATTCCCAGGTGCTTGCATTATTTGGTCAGATACACTACTTCGTCTAATTTATCAAGCTTTCCCGGCTGAAGAGCAATCAAGGATCAATAAGGCAAGACGGGCCGTGAACAAACACGCAAGGTTGTTGTTTTAATTCGGTACCAGTTATGAGTGTGAAGTTAGTAGGCACATAGCCAGGAAGGGCCGGGCGATTATTGTAGACTTTTGTAGTCATTACAGATTTAAGTATTACAATTTGGTGGCATAATGATAGAAATTTGGTACAACATGTACCGGTTGTGGCATTCAGATTGTTTCGTGAAGCAGAATTTATTTATTTTTAAGAGGAATTTAAAAACGCCTTAGATTTGTTACTTTATTTTCTAGGGCACCATGAATTTCCCTAAATTCTTAGTAGCTATGAATTTTAGACGACAAGATAAGATGTTGAAAGTTGGTGGGATCACAGCTTCCCAAATGTGTCTGTTGGAAAAGGAACAGATTGATAAAGCTTTATTATATGTTTTGAGATTCTTGGCACTTAGCTTCAGCGAATTTTGGCAGTTTAGCAGCTCGCCCGATCGCCCTGTGTACCTCATAATTGTAAGGCTAGACAGGGTGGAGCATGTCGGGAGCTGCTGCTGGTATGCCCCTCGAGGCCTGATGGTGGCCCAGGGATGCCCCTGAGGCCTGATGGTGATGCCAGGGATGGTATTTGTGTTTGGTTACTCGCCTGTATGCCGGAGGTTTGGGTCAGCAGCCTTCTGCTGGGCGGTTATGCAGGAGCAAAAATTGATCATGGACGGCGTTGGCTCGTGACTGGGGATGTCTTATTTGTTGGAAGCATTTCCGGGGGTCGGGCTTTAACGCCGGTAGTCCGGTTATAGCTAAGCTGGGTGCCGAAAATTCAGCGTTAAAATTTCCAGCTGTGGTGTTATAGATTAATAATGTAAAACCTTGCATTTCACAGAGGTTTTCAGATACATAGCAGTTCGGCTTTTAAGCTGTGCATGTATATTGGGTTTATTTGGCTCAAAATGTAGGTCAAAGTTCATACAATTAGTATAGAGTATGTACCTGATAAAATTAGTGGTGCATGTAGTTTGTATGTTTTAGAGCTACAGCATCCAGAGCGTTTTAATTTGGTGATTCAGAAGAAATAAATTAAATAATTTCATAATGTGGAACAATTATAAATCTGAAGAGAGTTCGGCTGTTTAAGCTGTACATGTAAATTTGGGTTTACTTTGCTCAGAATGTAGGTCAAAGTTCGTATTATTTGTATAGAGTATGTACCGGATAAAATTTGTGGTACATGTAATTTGAGGAGTTGTGAAGGGATTTAATGGAATATTTGGATCCCAGTTGTGCTGTAGGAAGCCTGTATATGGAGTGATGGTCAATGTTTTGTTGTGGTTTAAATAGCACGAAAGCAGTGCATGTATTTGAGTTTAGTTATTTAGAAAAGGAAAATAAACAATTTATAAGGTGAAATAATTGTAAATTTGAAGAGGTTTAATATGATACATGTATTAGGATCCCAGTTGTGCTTTAGGAAGCTTGTATTGGGTAATGGTCAATGTTTTATTGTGGTTTAAATAGCACGAAAGTAGTGCATGTATTTGAGTCCATTTATTAGAATGAGATGGAGATATGAATATTTATGAGAAATTATGCTCAATAGATTAGTGAGAGATGTTGATGCAAGATCTGGCTTAAAGGTCTGAACTTATAAGTTAAGCAGTACTGGCATATGCGATCGTTTATTGCAAACGAATTTGTTAGGTTTTTCTTTGTGAAATATACTATACAATAGTTTTGCATTCATTTAACAGTGTATGGGGTTAAATGAGCACAATGTAGGATGCTGGTTTTATGGTTGGGTATGCTGAAGAGAGCTTAATTAATTTGTTACAAGCCTGGCTTCCATTTACAAGGTGCATTCACAACAAATCTGCGCTTTTGGCGGCGGGCAAGCCCGTTTGGCCTAAAATACGTAATTTTGCGCCTCTGCGCAGTTTTGTATAATTACAAGGTATGTGCACACTTAACATGTTATAGTTAAGAAGGAAAGTTTTGGGGATGCTTTATATTATGTACATTGAGTTAAGTGAGTAAATCGGTATATCCCCTGTGGTGTACAGGGATGGTTGTGTTATGAGGCCTCGGCACTTAGCTTCAGCGAATTTTGGCAGTTTAGCAGCTCGCCCGATCGCCCTGTGTACCTCATAATTGTGAGGCTAGACAGGGTTGAACATGTCGAGGAGCTGCTGGTATGCCCTCGAGGCCTGATGGTGGCCCAGGGATGCCCCTGAAGCCTGATGGTGGGCCAGGGATGGTATTCGTGTTTGGTTACACGTACTCGCCTGTATGCCGGGGTTTGGGTCAGTCAGCTTTCCGCTCGGCGGTTATGCAGGGAGCATTAAATTGATCATGGACGGCGTTGACTCGTGACCGGGGATGTCTTACTGACTGGAGGCATTTTCGGGGTCGGGCTTTAACGCTGGTGATCGGGTTATAGCTAAGCTAGGTGCCGACAATTCAAGTACATGTACATATTTGGTGTCAGGTGCACAGTTAAAGTTATTATATAATGTCAAGGATAATGCTATTCATATTGGTACAATATTAAATCCACAATCAAACCGCAAATGATGTGTGTTGTTGTCTGTCAGGTGCAGGTGTAATACATATTAACGCCAAAGCGTTAATATGATTTACAGATGTTCCTGACCTATTTGTGGCGGTTGTTCCCACGATAACGGCGGAGGATTACAAAAGAAAATAACAAGCGCGTAAATTACAAGCGGTCGAATGTATCATTTACAAGCGTGTAAATTACAACGCTTGTATGATATGCGCGCTGAGCGTGGGAACAGAGTTTCATAATTGATTGTGGATTGGTAAATAGTGGACGTAAAAATTTCCCACCACCACCCCGGCTCCTACCAGGTAACGCAAATTCAGGGGGGTGAGTCACCCTAAACAATAAGTCAATGATAATATGTACAAGCAGAGTGGTTATATGTATAGGCGACAAGTTGGGTGTCGGAGTTATTATGTTTATGGGTTTGTTTTGTCTCAGACGGACATTAGGTCGTTGTCGAAGCTACGCTTGGCAGTAAGGGCTTTCCTGCCATTTTCCCGTTAATACGGTTTAGGCAGGTTTTCACCCTTACCTGGGACTTGGGAGCACTGGTCTCTACATTTTGGAGTAGAGACCAGTGCTCGGGGGTAGGTTAAGGCAACAATATTACTTGCCTTGGCCTGCTAGGGAATATGTATAATGGTATTACATATTCGTTACGGCAAGTGCCTAAAATACGTAATTTTGCGCCTCTGCGCAGTTTTGTATAATTACAAGGTATGTGCACACTTAACATGTTATAGTTAAGAAGGAAAGTTTTGGGGATGCTTTATATTATGTACATTGAGTTAAGTGAGTAAATCGGTATATCCCCTGTGGTTTCAGGGATTGTTGTGTTATGAGGCCTCGGCACTTAGCTTCAGCGAATTTTGGCAGTTTAGCAGCTCGCCCGATCGCCCTGTGTACCTCATAATTGTGAGGCTAGACAGGGTTGAACATGTCGAGGGAGCTGCTGGTATGCCCCTCGAGGCCTGATGGTGGCCCAGGGATGCCCCTGAAGCCTGATGGTGGGCCAGGGATGGTATTCGTGTTTGGTTACACGTACTCGCCTGTATGCCGGGGTTTGGGTCAGTCAGCTTTCCGCTCGGCGGTTATGCAGGAGCATTAAATTGATCATGGACGGCGTTGACTCGTGACCGGGGATGTCTTACTGACTGGAGGCATTTTCGGGGTCGGGCTTTAACGCTGGTGATCGGGTTATAGCTAAGCTAGGTGCCGACAATTCAAGTACATGTACATATTTGGTGTCAGGTGCACAGTTATAAAGTTATTATATAATGTCAAGGATAATGCTATTCATATTGGTACAATATTAAATCCACAATCAAACCGCAAATGATGTGTGTTGTTGTCTGTCAGGTGCAGGTGTAATATTGTTATCAAACAGGAATAAATAAATAAATAAATAAATACATTTGTACAATGATAGTTGTACAATGATGATAGAAGAAGTGATAAAAATCGCAACTGATCTTTCCTTATTTTCCCCCTTTTCTTCTTCCTCTATATTTTCTTTCCCTTTCTCTCCTCTTTCCCTTTTCCTTCCCTTCCTTCTCTCTCTTTTAAGTTTGCTGGGGAGGGCCTTTCGGTCTCCCTGATCCACACGTTGTTGGCCGAATTAATCGCAACAGATCTCCCTTCTTTTCATCCTTTTCTTCATCCTCTTATTTGTTCCTTTTAGCTCTCCTCTTTCCCTTTCCCTTCCCTATTTTTGGCGGGGAGGGGCGGGCGAAGGGGAGAGGCAAGGCCTTTGACCCCCGATCCACAACTTGTTGGCGGGAAAATTGCAACTGATATCCCCCTTCTTTTCTTTTCTTCTTCCTCTTTATTTCCTTCCCTTTATCTCCTCTTTTCCTATTTTTCTTTCCCTTTCCTTCCTCCCCCCTTTTTTTTGCTGGGGAGGCAACAGCCTTGGAGGCAAGGCCCTTTCGGCCCCTGATCTCCTTCTTTCCCTTTTCCTTTCTGCTTCCTCTTCTTTCTTTCCCTTTCTCTCCTCTTTCCCTTCTTTCCTTCTCTCTCTCTCTCTCTTTTGGGGGCGGGGGCAAGGCCCTCTGGCCCCCTGGATCCGCGCAAGTATGGACCTACAAATTATATAGCCTTAGCCATATCAAGGCACCCAGAAGCTCTTCAATTTCAGCCAATAAATAGTTTTAAGATTTTCGTTTTTCCATGAATTATCATAACCTCAGGATACTCGGCATATTAATTAACCTAACTTGATTTATCTACAATCTTCATTTCCTGAAACTTACCCAACTCCGAAAACAAACGGAGTAGCACCGGACCATGAGCCTAGTTACTGCCCGGAGAAGGGTGTATAGGGGGTCCTTTAAATTGTGTTTTGTTGGGGATAGGGGTAGGGGCGGATCCAGCCGGCGGCAAGGAGGGGCCGAAAAGGGGCCCACTTCGTGCGAAAATTTGAAAACCGTGCCGGCCGATTTTCCGCTCAGTGGGGATAGGGAGGTAGTGAGCACAATTTTTTTTGCCTTCAAAAATTGAAAACATTTTCACCACCCCCCTCTTGAGCGCCAGGGGAGGGGGCCCATCTTCTTTTTGTTCCCAAAAAAGAGTGTTTTTACATTTTTTCAGGGAGGGGCCGGGCCCCCCCCCTGGATCCGCCACTGGATAGGGGGCTTGAACACTTTCGGACCTTGAAGATTTTCGCGTCTTAGTTAGTTGTAGCGTACAAAGAAGTAATGCAATCCCAAAGTGCTTTACTGTTTGAGTTCTATACTATTTTAGATAACCGATAGTATTTATATTTCGTACGCTTTAATATTTATATAACTTTACCTTTTTGTTTAACGCTAATTGGAAATAACAATTGGTGATAGGGGGTGGTGGGTTGGGTGGTAGTATTATCTTTATTTGTAGATTTTTATTTTTGTTTCTTCTTTATACTTATGTTCTTTGTTTGTTTTAAATGTTTGTATGTTATGATATGTGTAATCTAATAATTAATTGTTATGCATGTATTTTTTTTTTGTGCCCGGACCTGCGGAAGAACAGCCTCTGGCTGAAATTGGTGCCGTGCAAAAATAAAATAAACTGAACTGAACTGATATGAGCCAAACATTTATTGTCTTTTTTGTTGGGGGTGGGTTGTGTGATGGATGTAATGGGTAAGGAGGACTGACAAGGTCTATAGTGCAACAAAATAAAAATGCCGTGAGAAATTTGGTTTTGTTTCTTTTGGGGTGCAATATCTAGCCCTCGTAGCAACAAGGGGACAGGATATAATGATAAATACAGAACAAACACAGGAAAAATACGGAATGTAAACATAAATATGCATGGAGGTTCAGAAAAAGTGGAACATTAATTAATCCGAGACATAATCAATTCAAAGCTAACACAAAAATACATGAAATTTGTTTTTGTTTTTATTTATGGGGTTGGGGTAGACCTCATAGCAATTCATGATGTGGAATGATTATAATTATTTCGTTATTTTATTTATTCCAATCACAGTAATCCATATAAGATTCTTACAAAATAATGCGTATTTGAGATGTCAGTCATACAGCAATATCATCGCTCGATTCTTCTGAATGATGGGTGATATTATAACATAAATGAAAGTGAAAATCGTTCGCGCAAAGTATCCGAATTCGGATATGACTACAATCTTACCGTTTCCGCACGCTTTCTAATTAATAAGAGAGTTAAACAATCAAAACCTATAGCTATGGCATTTTTCTGATTCTCTGATTCCTTAAGCCAATATCAACAAGGTACAAGAGGGTCTGAATTTTTAATCAGAATATTCATCAGAGGCTGAATGACGAAGCTACATAAAAACGAAATAATTTATTTTAGGGCGTTAGTGATTTCACCAGTATTATGCAATTACTAGTTTCTGAATTAGCAAACTCAGTCCTTAAATAACTATGATTATGGGGATGCTTGGTCTACTTAATGTCTCAGTGGCGTAGCCTGAATAATGAGCTTAGTCGGGGCAGGGTGGTGGGGCAAGACTTCCCGCAAGGAGGACAAATTACGATAGGATTAATAATAATAATAATAATAAATTTATATAGCGCAGCTTTTATACAAAATATATTCAGCTGCGCTGGTTCAGAGCTCCTTTTTACTAAATTCTACAAAATAGAATCTCTCAATTGAACAAATATGTTTTTAATTTGGATTTGAAGACATTGAGAGATGGAGTGCTTCGTATTTCTATTGGCAAGCTATTCCATAGTTTGGGGCTGCAATAGCAAAAGCGCGGTCCCCGAGAGTTACTTTAGTTTTGCCATGGGGAATCTGAAACAATAATTTATCTGTGGAACTGCGCAGGCTACGACTGTGTGACTGTGTGACTGGATTATATGTGTGTTATATTTTACTTTTTTCGTCACCACGGGAGCGGGGTGTCTCTATATAATTATCAAAGATAAATGGTAACATTTACAAATATTCGGGGCCATGTGTCGCCCCGCAGCTACGCCACAATCGAGGGGTGTCCCCATCTAATATTTCCTTTGTTATTAGCATTTTGTTTTATTGCTTATTTATTTTTTATGAATAGAGACCCTCAATGTGAATTATGAATAGCAACCCTCATCTCACATTATGAAAAGCGGTCCTTAAGAATAACGGTCCTTATTTCTTTATGAAAAGTGATCCCCTTTTCGTTTTATTAATAGTGATCATTCCGGTTTTGGAAGTTCCATGAGCATACCCCGTACGCGTATTTTTTATTTACACGCTAGTGAGGGGAATTTCTCGATTAATTCCAATGAAACCGCTCGCGGAGAGCCTAAACTGTATTTTAAACTTTTATGTACGTACTGTACTGATAATGATAATGTACTGAAATTGTTTTGTCGATGGATGTTGTGTGTACATGTGTGTGTATGTTCACGCTCGCTGTGCTGATTTCTGCTCTCATATTCAACAGCAATTGCAAAATAAATCCCAATATATTTGTTTAATATCTGTAACTGCTCGGAATCTTGTGTTGTGTTCAAATGGTTGACGTGGTATCAATTTTAATAACTTGTTTCAACCCGCCTTTTCCACAGGACTTCCTCACCCTTCTCTCTCTCTCTCTCTCGCTCTTTCTATTTCTCTCCGTCATAACTCTTTCATCTCTCTCTCTTCTCTCTCTCTCTCTCTTCCTCTCTCTCTCTCGCTCTTTCTCTTTCTCTCCTCATAACTCTTTCATCACTCTCTCTCTCTCTCTCTCATACGCCTATCTACCTACTCTTTCTGTCCTCCTTATCCCCTCTCTCTCTCTCTCTCCTCTTTCCTCTCTCCTTGCCCTTTTTTTTCATTTCGACTCCTCCCATGTCTGATTGAATTTATCTTTCACCTTCTTCAGTAAGATACCATTATTGAAGTTCACACAATACATGTTCAAAGTCTGGTTTTGAAATATAGTATGTTTAAATCTTTAGTGTGATATTTTGATAGTTTACGCATTACTCACAATTTCCGCATGCGCATTATCATTCCCTTAAAAGTATAACTTCATTTATTGTATTTTAACTGTTTTAATCTGTATGAATGACATTAAACGTGGCACTATGAACTGTAATTTTCCATACACAGTCATTATACTTCCTCTAATTCTCTCTTCCTCTTTTCCCGCCCTCTTCTCAGTCTCTAACGGTTACCTGTTTCTTCCCTTTTACTTCGTTCTTTCTACTATCCACCTCTCGATTCCTAGCTCTTCTCTAACTCTCCTTTTCTCCCACTTTCCTTCTACTCTCCTTTTTTGCTATATCTCTCGGTGTAATATGTGAACATAGCTTGATCCTGTTTTAAGAATACTGTCTTAATTATTTTGATTGCCGTATTGTTTTAATGTTTTAATGTTCTCACATTTTATGATAATTGTTACAACATTGATGTGCAAGTTCAGTTGTTTTTATCATGTAAATTTAATGTAATTCAGCCTACGGGCTGCCAGGTTCAGTATTTAATAAACCGTAAACCAAAATCGTTACATGTCGTTAAATATAAAGGACCTTTCAGTCTTTTGACTCGACGATAGACGGTCAGGAGTATGAGTTGAACAAAAAAAGTTTAAGCACAAACAGGCGCGGTGGAGCATTTTCCAAAATGGGGGTCACCATCAAAATAGGGTACTTTCTGGAATATAAGGGCACCTACAAATGGAACCATCAAAATGTAAATCTACCATATTTAGACATTGGTAGGCCTATATACCCCTACAGTTTTATGATTGTGATTACATTATCAGGGATGATTTCAATATTTGTTTCTCTCTTTACTTTGGTCCAATATACTGTTTAAGAATCATACTTTGCAGTTGGGTGTGATGGTCTGAATATTAAGAAAATTTTAAGATTTCTGACGTCGAGGGCAAAAGTTTCATAATGAGAAAACAACAACAAATCCTGATGGGTTCTAAGCACAATTTAATCATGAAAGGCTGAAAATACATATCATAAGTAACACGATTATACCAAATATAAATGCGAGCGAGCTTTGGGGAAATAAATGAAAAGTTGCTCTAAGTCGCTCTATAGGGGCGTATGTTATGGAGAAAGGAAAAGGGATATTTTTCAGAAAGAAAAAGGACAATCAGAAATTTTATTAGAAAAGAAAAGGGGCACATGTCATAATAAACCTCGAACCTGAAAAGGGCCACTCACCAGAGATGAAAAAGGTACTTATGAGAAAGGAAAAGGGGCATCTGTCGAAGAAAAAGGGGCACCTATCAGATTTTAATAGGGCATTTATCATAGGTGAAAAGGAGTATTTATGAAAAGGGAAGGGGCTGTTATAAAAAAGGGAAAAGGGCCCTTTATCAGAAGGAAATAGAGTAATTAATGAAAAGGCTCCCTCGCGAGTGCCGCCCTGAGCACAAAGCTTTAACGTGCATGTCTTTATTTCCCAATCTGTTTTATTTTCTTCTTTGCTTTGTTTTCCTTTTGATGTCTTTCTTCATTTCCTCTCTATGTGTTTGGCAAAATGTTCTCTTTAGTTCACCTTTTCCTGTTTTTTCTCTAGTCTCTTTCTTGACCTTATATTTGCATCCCCTCTATCGTTCTCTCTCTCTCGTCTCTCTCCTTTCACGCGTACTTATTGGCACCCTTTGTAAAAAAAAGTTGGTCTTAGTGGAAACAGACAAATCCGGGGAGATTATAGAAATCGAACAAAGAAGAAAGTCATGAAAATTGACACTCGAGATCGATAACTTTCTCCTTGTCAAGTTTGTCCTGATGTTTATAATGCGTAGGCCAGGGTTTCTTTTCTTTCTTTGACGGTCCAGAAGTGATTTCTATGAAAGCTGTAAGGTCCGAAATGACACTTGTATACTGAAGATAATGAGGCTTGTTTTTGGTCTATATCTGATCCAAGGAGAATTGTTACAGTTTAAAAAACAGAGCCGCCAGTGCTTCCACTCGTTTAAATAGAGTTTCCCGAAAAGAACACCCAATTTCCTGGAATTTGAAGGAATTTTCTTAAAACTTTCAAAATGCCTCTTGCGTGGATATTTTATTTGGATGAATCGCTATGACGTTTGAATATATATTAATTATTTAGTGGGCTTATTTTGCTTTCTAATAGATCCGTACATGGCAGAGCTTGAGGCCTGGCAGAGCCCCAGGATGCTCTTGAGATTATTTGACTTTCAGAGAGAAATTGTCTTTAGGAGAAAAAAAAGAGGTTATTTCTTTCTCTCTTATAGACAATTTTATGGGATGGAATGTTCAATCTGAAGGCTTTATGTGCTCTTTGAAAATAGCACACAATGGGGGCAGTGCAATTTAAATTTTAAGGGATGGATTAGAGTTTTTATCACTCTTGAAAGTCAAATAGCCCCTTCATTTCATTTTAGAAA